>CM077160.1:151944482-153144482 GCA_039583875.1 Platanthera guangdongensis | reverse complement strand
AGCTGCTCAGCTAAAGACATTGGACGTTGATTTTTCGGAGTCATTTCTGGTCCACTTCATCTTGACTTCTTTGCTTGCCGACTTCACTGCCTTCAAGGTGTCTTATATGACACATAAGAAAAAATGGTCAGTGAACGAGCTATTGAACATGTGCGTTCAAGAGCAAGGTAGGCTGAAGCAAGAGAAGCTAGAATCGGTGAACTTTGTGCACCACAAGAAAGGGCAATCCAGCAGGACAAAGAGTGACTCAAAAGGCAAGGGCAAGGGGATGGCTGTTCCCATAAAGAAACAGGAGAACATGAAGCTATCAACTTGTTTCTTCTGCAAAAAGAGTGGTCACATGAAAAAGGATTGCAACAAGTACAAAACTTGGCTCGCGAAAAAGGAAGGTATGACGTCTTTAGTGTGTTATGAATCAAATTTCGTAAATTCTCATGATTTTCATAACACATGGTGGATTGATTCAGGCTCTACAATCCATGTTTCTACTGTTATGCAGGGGTTTCAAAGCCTAAGGAAACCTAGTGATAGAGAACTATGCGTCTATTCAGGAAATAGGATGTCGTCTTCTGTTGAGGGTGTTGAGACATACAGGCTCGTTCTTCAAACCAGATATATTTTGGAGTTAGAGAATACCTTCTTCATTCCTAGTTTTTCTAAAAATCTATTATCTGTATCAAGACTAACGCCTAAGGGCTTTAATTTTCAGTTTAACGGCTTTTCAATTCTGATTATTAAAGATTCAGTCTCTATTGGCTCTGGTAGATTAATTGATGGTTTATATAGTCTTGATTTAGATTTAAATTATATGCAATCATTCACTACAGTGCTTGATAACGGTAGTACTCATAATGTGAAAACATCAATTCATCTAGTTTATGGCATAGGAGATTAGGACATATCTCCATAGAGCGCCTTAAAAGATTAGTGAAAGAAGGTGTTATTCAGGCACTTGACTTCACTGATTTTGGAACTTGCATACAATGCATAAAGGGAAAGCATACAAACAAGTCCAATAAAAGAGCTAGAAGAAGTGATGCTAAATTAACGATTATTCACACTGATATCTATGGACCATTTAACACCCTCTGCATGAATGGTCAAAAGTATTTTATTACTTTCATTGACGATTTTACAAGATATATGTATCTTTACCTCTTGAATGACAAATCTGAAGCACTTGATGCTTTCAAAGTCTATAAGGCAGAGGTAGAGAAACAATCTGGTTTGAGTATAAAATTGTAAGATCTGACAGAGGCGGTGAATATTATTGTAAGTTCATAGATGGAACCCAAAGACCCGGTCCATTTGCTAGATTCCTTCAGGAATATGGAATCATAGCTCAATATACGACGCCTGGCATGCCACAACAAAATGGCATAGCTGAAAGGAGGAATCGTACATTAATGGACATGGTAAGGAGCATGACTAGTGTCTCATCTCTCCCTCATAGCATGTGGAGTGAAGCCTTGAAAACGGTCGTGTACATCTTGAACCGGGTTCCATCCAAATCGGTTTCTAAAACACCGTTTGAGTTATGGAATGGATGGAAGCCCAGTTTAAACCATGTGCACATATGAGGTTGTCCAGTAGAGGTTAGGATATACAACCCACATGAAAGGAAATTAGACTCGAGGACAGTCAGTGGTTTTTTCATGGGCTATGCAGAAAAATCCAAGGGTTTTAGGTTTTATTGTCCCTCTCACACGCTAAAAATAGTTGAAGCAAGGAATGCCAAATGTCTTGAGGAAATTCACACTAGTGAGAATAGTTCTCATAAGTTTGTGATAGAAGAGATGCAGGAGACTGCACACTCTGGTAGTGGTGTTGACCCTGGTGGGCTCATACCCGTTGTCGCTCAACACCTACCTATTCAGATCCCAACTTATGAAGGCGTGATCGATGATCCCCCTATCCAGAACTCTCATGAAGAAGTGGTCAGTGAAGCAGTCATCCAGGAACCACTACCAGTGGTTGAGACTGCGCCACAACCACCCGATCAACCAGATTTAAGAAAATCTTCAAGAGCCAAAAGGTCGGCTATTCCATCAGATTATGTAGTGTACTTACAAGAGACCGACGATCTGTCTGGACTCAATCAAGACCCCCTCACCTTTTCAGAGGCCATGAGTCGTACTGATTCTGATAAATGGTATGAAGCTATGAAGGAAGAAATTAACTCAATGGCAGTCAATCAAGTATGGGTTCTAGTAGAGTTACCAGCAGGTTCATGTGCGGTAGGTTGCAAATGGGTCTATAAGACCAAAGTTGACGCCTCTGGTAACATCGAACGATATAAAGCAAGACTTGTAGCCAAAGGTTTCCTTCAAAGGGAGGGTATTGATTATCACGACACCTTCTCTCCAGTTTCTAAGAAGGATTCATTAAGGATAATCATGGCCCTAGTAGCTCATTTTAATCTGGAGCTACATCAAATGAATGTCAAAACGACATTCTTAAATGGGGAACTTGAAGAGAAAGTATACATGATCCAACCTGAAGGTTTCGTTTCGGAGAAAGGCCATAAGCTTGTATGCAAATTATTAAGGTCACTATATGGGCTAAAACAGTCCGCACGACGATGGTATATAAAGTTTCACAATGTGATTATCTCATTCGGTTTCGAGGAAAACATTGTAGATGATTGCATATACATCAAGGTCTGTGGAAGCAAGTTTATGTTATTAGTCCTATATGTTGACGACATTTTGCTAGCAAGCAATGATTTGGGAATGATATGGAAGAATAAACAATTTCTCTCTAAGAATTTTGATATGAAAGATTTAGGGGAGGCTTCCTATGTTATAGGAATCGAGATACATAGAGATAGATCTAAAAAGATCTTGAGGTTATCTCAGAAGGCCTATATCAACAAAATTCTAGAGAGATTCAATACGAAAACTTGTTCCAGTTCAATAGCTCCTATTGTAAAGGGTGACAAATTCAGTTTGTCACAATGTCCCAAAAATTCTCTGGAATTGGAATCCATGAAAAATATTCTGTTTGTATCTGCAGTTGGCAGTTTGGTCTACTTAGATGTTTGCACTAGACCAGACATTGCATTCGTTGTAGGGATGTTGGGAAGATACCAAAGTAATCCTGGAATGGATCACTGGATAGCTGTCAAGAAAGTGTTACGATATCTCCAGGGGACGAAAAATTACATGCTTACATATAAAGAATCCGACAATCTGGACCTGGTCGGATACACAGATGCAGACTTTGCTGGCTGCCAAGACTCGAGGAAATCCACATCGGGCTACATCTTTATGTTGGCCGGTGGTGCAGTAGCGTGGAAGAGTGTCAAACAGACCCTCATTGCATCCTCGACTATGGAGGGAAAGTTTATTGCATGCTATGAAGCAACGAAGCAGACGTTGTGGTTGAGGAATTTCTCCTCAGGTCTTAGGGTGATGAATACAGTTCCTAAGCCCATGAAGCTTCTTTGTGATAATGCTGCAGCAGTGTTCTTTGCCAAGAACAATAAAAGTGGGAGCCGCAGCAAACACATTGACATAAAGTTTTTGGTGGTTAGAGAGAACGAGCAGGAAGGTAAAATCATCATCGAGCATATAGGCACACTGCTTATGATAGCAGATCCCATGACTAAAGGGCTCCCACCCAAGCTATACAAAAGTCATGTAAAAAGAATGAGACTTGTGGAGTCGCTTGATGTTTGAAGTTGTCATGACATTTTATGTTATTTTCCTGTTGTGAGTGATTAATGCAATATTTTCCATGATACTATCTCTGTTGCGCATATTAAAGTATTATTAGAGATTTAATATTGCATTAAAGAGTGGGAGCTTCCACTCATAAAGAATTAATGCCGCGTAAAGCACTTGATATGATTTAACGGCTACATTATGATTGCGGAAGGGAAGTGCCTACTGCTTAAGGTACAACCGATGCAGTCCATGTGGTGGTGACGTCCTATGCAGGTATGAAGATGTCACATAAAGTTTGGGCCAAGAATCACTGTTTTTCTTTTATTTTGTATGGCAATACGAAAAGTTTTCTTTTATGTTCACTATCACCCTATGAGTCTAGTGTTGCTTTACTCTTATAAAGCAAAATTATTATTTTCTAAATAATAGGAAGGATTTTCTCCGTGTCGAGTCAAGTGGGAGAATGTTAGATTATCTAATTTGATTCGACACGTCGGAGTCCGGTAGGGTGATAGTATAACGGGGTGACTCGACGAACCCATTTGTGACGAGTGGTTCAAGCCTGATCGCGGTTTATGTCAAGATCCTCTAGATGGGAGGATGTACGACCACGATCGATCAAGTTTGCTTGAGGCCCTAGATTGAGGGTATATATAGGAGTGTTAAAACTCATCTTATAACTCTTCAATTTTTCGGTTCTCTCCCACTCCAGAAGCCCGAGCAGCCGGCCCTAATTCCTATCGCATTTTCCTCCGACGCCTCTTCTCGCGATCCAGGTCCGGCGTCTCCCGCACCTCTTCTAGCGATCCAGGTTCGGCGTTTTCCGCGCCTCTTCTCGCGATCCAGGTCCGGCGCCTCCCGCACCTCTTCTCGCGATCCAGGTTCGGCGTTTTCCGCGCCTCTTCTCGCGATCCAGATCCGGCGTTCTCGTGCCTCTTCTCGCGATCCAGGTCCGGCGTTTCCGCCTCTTCTCGCGATCAATCCACAGGCGGTCTCCGGCCTTTCCGCGCCTCTTCTCGCGATCCAGCCACAGGCGGTCTCCGGCGTTTCCGCCTCCCCTCTCCGGCACAGCGGACGCGACAGTCCGCACGACGATCCACCGGGATCCAGTCGAAAGTCTCCGATGCAGTTCCCACAGCTGAAATCGGGTGTCCATCCCGACAACACTACATCACCGGGATCAAGATTTCCTGCTCTCATTTGGCCCCATGGCAGGAGGTATAACTTCACTTATCTCCTCTATGCGTGATCCTCATTGGTTTTGATCTAACACCGACCTATTCGTAAAACGTCTGATAGAGTCCTCCGGCAATAATTCGGGTTGTGGGTAGCCAAACCGTCCACC
This sequence comes from Platanthera guangdongensis, assembly GCA_039583875.1. Classification (NCBI taxonomy): domain Eukaryota; kingdom Viridiplantae; phylum Streptophyta; class Magnoliopsida; order Asparagales; family Orchidaceae; genus Platanthera; species Platanthera guangdongensis. The sequence goes on along the minus strand of CM077160.1, from coordinate 153,139,469 downwards.
TCCTTTGATGGAGAAAGTGGGGTTGACAAAGTCAAGTCCACTAGCACCGAAACCGCCGTCGCCGACATCATCTTCATCCCCGCCGCCGTTGCCGCCGTCGCTGCGGCGACCGCCACCATCACCGCGACAACCGCCACCATCGACGCGGCAACTGCCTTCATCGCCGTCATCATATTCATCACCGCCGCTGTCGTCGCCGGTGCCGCGGTGACCGCCTCCATCGCCGCGACAACCGCCGCTGTTGCTCTTCTCATTCATCGACGCCGCTGGCATCGCCCTTCTCATCCAATGACGCCGCCGCCGTCGCCCTTTTCTTCCCATGACGCCGCCGCCGTCGCACTTCTCTTCCCCCACCGCCTCCGCCATCACTCCTCTCTCCCGCTGCCGTCGCCGTCGCTCCTCTCTTCCTCGGACACCGCCGCCGTCACCCCTCTCTCCCGCGGCCTCCGCCGCCGGCGCTCCTCTATTCCTCGGACGCCGCTGCACTCGCCGACTGGTTTCCGACTCCGACCGGCCTCCATCGGCCGGATTCTTGATTGTCGTCAATTCTCCCCCATCTTATCATGCTCCTGTCACTGCAAGGGTGATCTGCCCTCATGTGGAGACACTCATAGTGCAAGGGCAGTGACCGAGAATACAGAAAATCAAAAACAAAACAACTATAAGATCAAATTGTTTAAAAGTTGAAGTACTGATTTCAACATTCTGAAAATTAAGGACTGTTTTCAAAAATGTATCGTAGTTGATGAACTGATGTAACATTTTTGTCTTTTCTTAAATAGACCAAAAAATTTTACGCTACAAAAAACACGTGTACACCATCTGCCCATCGCCGAAGGAGCATTCAAAAAGTTGAGATATCAAACGAGAGCCCGCCCAGTTTCTAGGGCACAGTTCTTCTTCCTAGCGAGACCGCTTTGCTCTTCCTGGCCGCAATCTCAATCCGTGTAAAGAACTGGGGATCCATCGTCTCCGCTTCGTCTCCTTGTCACAGTCTTCGTTTTCCAGGTTCTCTTTCTCTCTCTGTCTCTCTCTTCCCTCATCTTTGGGATTCTACTTTCTACATTCTTTTTGAAACTGGTTTGATGGATTGTGGCTAATTGTTTTGCTTCTAAATGATGGATCCAGATGAATATTTGGTTCACCGATGTTGAGAAATCATCTTATTTCTCCTGTTTTTTTTGTTTTCTTAGTTCGTGGCTTTTGAATCTTCCCTCGGTGGGTTCTTTTCACTGCAGTTCTCTCGAATTGGGGGAATTTTCATGAGTTTTTTTTGGATAACACGTTATTTATGTTTATATAATTTCGACAAATTTGTTTTGTTTTTCATATTCAATGTAAAGCCATACTTAATGACATGAAAAAGGCTTACTTGATTGACTTGAACGGGATAAAAACTTTGCGGCAATTCCGTTGGATTTGATTTTGCTGGCCGTAAAGAACCCTCAGAATTTCACAGTATTTTCATTTATACTATGACAAGATTGTGAAACTGCTGAAGTTGCTTTCTTTCTTTGCCATCTTTTTGATCTAGATTTCTAGCTCTTGAAAATGGAGGAAGCATTGAAGGAGTTAGAGGAGATGAAGATCGAAATGGAGATGCTTAAGGTGGACTACAAGGCTAAATGCCAACGTTCGGAGAGTTTGAGGAGAACCCTTGATGAGCAACTAATCAAGTTTCAGAATTTGAGGGTGGAGAGTGATGGGCAAGCAAAAGAGATTGATGCCAAATCGGAGGAGATTGCAGTAAAACAACAGAAGTATGAAGATCTTCTAACAATGTTCCAGGAGAAGGATTCAGCTTTGAAACAGGTGAGCTCGGCTAGCGAGATTTCCAGGAGCAGATTCAAGGAGAAGATCAAGGATGTCGAGGAGCTGAACAGGGAACTTGTTTCTTCTCTCGAAGAAGCCAATGCCAAGGAAGAGAAACAGGAGACTGTGATCTGTGCATATAGAAAGGAAATTTTGGCTCTGGAAAGGCTTCTTTCAGAGTCCCAGAAGAAGTGCTCTGATGCAGAACTCAGAGCCCAGGCACCTAAAGAAGTGAGAAGAAGAGATGAAATGCTAGATGAGTTTGAGAGGAAGCACGCAGAATTAGTAGACCAACTTAAATGGAAAATTGAACAGTTTAATCACCTTGAAGAAGCATTTAATAAAGTTCAAGGTGAGTTCCGAGCTAGTAAGGAAGAGTGGGCATCAGAGAGATCAAATTTTCTTAATGATATTTCGGGTTTGCAGTCAAGTTTGGATGGTTTGAGTCAGGTTTCCAAAAATCTTCGTTCCGAGCTACAAATGTGCAACCAAGTTTTAGCCCACGAAGAAAGTCGGAGAAGATTGCTTGAGATTCAGATGTCTGAATCAAAGGAAATGTATGAGAACATCGTGATGGAGTACGAGGAGGTCAAAGCGAATATCGGAGCATTGACTGCAAGAAGAGATGATGAAATCGCTTCAGTTCGAAATTCCCTCTCTGAAAAAATTTTGATTATTAAAGAGTTGGAGTACAAAAGCACACACCTTAAACAAGAAAATCAGGAATTGCTTGAACAAATTAGAGAGGCCCGGGAAGCTCAGATCATTGGTAGAAATGCTTCATCTTCTCTGAAGTCATTGCGTCAGAAGTTTAGAGCACTTGAAGTGGCTCACAAAGTATGTGCAGAGAAACTGAAAGCCAGGAAAGTTGATTGGAATCGGCAGATAAAAAGGGTTACTAATGAAAGGGATGGGTGTTTGTTGAAATTGAACGACAAAGACGAAGAAATCCGCGTCCTCAAGGAAGAACTTGAATACAGCCATTGTTCAGTGATACAATCAAGAATGAAGAATGAAGAGATATCTGTTGTAAATATGATATTGGAATCAAAATTCATGGAAATTTGCTCTGATATTAAGGGTTATGAATGGGAGGTGGAGCTGTCAAATGAAAAAGCTGCTTTTCTGACCGAACAGTTAGATAATAAGAGCATTGCTCTTACCCAAGCTCTGGAGGAGGTCTTTCAGGCTACAAAAAAAGCTGGCTTCTTGAAATCAAAGGTTGATGAACTAGAATCTGTTAATGAAGAATTGTCTTCAAGGCAGACAGAACTTGCATCTTCGAAAGCAATGGTAGCAAAACTTTTGAGGAATGTTGATCGTGTGAAAGAACAAGCTGCTCGGAAGGAACTTAATCTGCAAGAAAATTTACGAAGTACTTCATATGCTTTAGATGAAGTTAAATTTGAATTGCAGCGACAGAGAAATGTTATGGGGCAGTTGAAGAAGATCAAATGTGATCTAGAAATTGAGCTGAAGGGCCCGGAAGTTAAAAGATATATGGAGGATGCTACTGTTGAAGAAATGGGTATGGAAAAGGTTTTAATGGAAGTCGAGGAAATATTTTTCCAATTACTAGAAGAAAGGGAAAGGAGAGTACTTGAGCTTGGACTACAAAATGTCGTACTGGAAGAACATTTTACCAGAATAAGTTTTGATAACAATGCTGTTCCTAAGTTGGAATTGCCCTATTCTGTGACCGTGGAGATGGAAGAGAAACTCACCGTTAGTTCTAGAGTTGCAGACAAAATTGTTGAGTTTAGTAAACTGAATGATGCATTAGATAAGTTAATCACAGCTCAGATCCTTGATAAACATGAATTGGAGTACAGGAGCCTATTGATTCTAGAGCTAGAGAAATATATTGATTCTGTGTTGGCTAAGTTGAAATTTGAAGAAATCTTGTCATCTAGCCTTGCTAGCAGCATTGAACAACTTGAAGAAAAGTCAGCAGCTGAGATATTTCGCCTGGAGAATGAACTCGAGCGGATATGTAGCAATCAGAAGTCTTTGAATGAGGAGATAGAAGCTGAGTTCGAGAGAAGAGTTCCTCATGAAACCATTGGAGAATTGTCACGGCTGAGTGAACTGCTGATTCAACAGATTGAGTTGGGAGATGTCATAGGAAAGGTGTCCAATAAAGGTGAAGATGTGAGGAAAAAGTGGGACGCAATCTTGCAGATTGACTCTATTATGGACACATAACTGGATCTCATAATGACACATGGGATAAAATGTGATTCATCTCTTATAGACAAAGCAGGAGAGTTACCTGCTGATGGAAGAGTGTCGTTGAAGGAACCTAACTTCAATTGTTGAATGTTTCACATAGAAACAGGTCATGAATGCTGTATCATTTGATCCGTTTTTCTTCAAGTTGACTGATTGGTCCATCGAAGTTGTTTTGAACTGGATAAATGAAATTTCTGAAGCTTTCTACAGATTTTGGACGAGGAATATAATTTGTTCATAACTGAATTTTGGATAGTCCTCAGTTTTTGATCTTTCTTATTGTGCCTTGGTTATAAAAATGCTTTTAATTCAATTATTATTACTATTGTATTGCCCGTTAACGGTTCTAGAGCTTTGGAATTTCTCTGACTTTCCAGTATTTTCCCCTTGGAATTTCCTCAGGCTTTCAACACCTGAAGCATGAAGAAATTTAAAGTTATGTTAATGGCATTGTGATATTGTGTTATTGACAAAAATCATATAACTATTTGTTGGAATGGCTCTGCTCAAAGTATTCTACATGTCCCTATCAAGTTTGGAATAGGTATATATAGTACCTCCAGCGTAGAGCCAAGCCCTAGAGCGACACGAACCCAATAAACCCGTTCAGAGTCGGACCCGACACGAGCGGACATAAACTAAAATATCACTAACAATCTCCTCCTATGTCCGCTGTGAACCCGACGTCGGAAAAGGGGGTGGTTTGTGAAGTGTTCAGCCAAAAGTGAATCATTCACAACCGTGTCCGGCACCTGTTAAAACATTATTAGACTTAACATAAGAATTAGTATGCATGCATAAACAGAACAAGAGTTCAGCCACATCACATCATGTCTCAGATACAATCAGGGCACAGGCCCTAAACGCCTAGCGTCCCAAATCAAACAGAGAGCAACAGAAGTCCAAACAAACAGGTGAAAGAAAATAAAGAGCTAAACAGTGCTCTGAAATAGAGATACCAACAATAAAGTCTAACAATACTCTAACTGTCAGAGTCCAGAAGATCATCATGATCAGGATCCCAGTCTACCAGTGCTCCTCCTAGATCAGCAGCCCCTGTAATTTCCAACAGAGAATTTCATTTTAAAATGAATTCAAACATTTGAAAAATGTACAAATATCTAGTTCTACCATGAGAACGTAGTATTTTATTATTATTATTAGAGTTGTCTGGGAGGACGCTTCTACAGAGTATTATAGATAAACCTCAGAATCCGTTATCTGTTTCCAAATGAAACGATTTACGGACTTCTGGACACCGTAGCTATATATGTGTTCCTATATGGAATGTCACGGTTACTGCTCTTCTGGAGTTGACTGGAACTCATCAAGTTTGGAATGAAACCAATCAACAAGAGAAAAGTCAAGCCAAGTCGGATCGTGTTATCAAGTTTGGAATAACACTCTCCTCCACGGCAAGATAGCCGAATCCAGGTGAAGTTGTTAGCATCAAGTTTGGAATGAAATAACTTACCAGATCCGAACTCAGCAACCAGGAGCATCAACGGAGCACAACATGCTTGCTTTGACAAAGGAAATTTGAAAATCAAAACAATTGGACTAAGACTGAGCTAAATCGTCTTTAGTCTCATTTCCCCCACTGTTTTGATTAACCGGTCTTTGGGCATTCCTTTCGTCAGTGGATCAGCCAGATTATCCTTCGAACGCACATCGACCAAAGTGATAATTCCTTGTTCTTTTAGATAATTCAACAAAGCATGTCTCAGTCGTACATGTCTCCTCTTAGTGTTATAGAGAGCATTCTTTACAACTTGAGCTGCTGCTTGATTATCACAATACAAGCTCAACGAGTTGACTTGTAGCTTAGACAAGGGTATGTCTAAAATCAGGTTCCTGATCCAATCTGCCTCTTCACCAGCTGAAGCTAAGGCAAACAACTCGGCTTCCATGGACGACAATGCTATACACGTCTGTCTTTTGGATTTTCAAGTGATAGCAGCTCCACCCAAAGTGAATATATATCCACTGGTAGACTTGCTGTTCCCAACTTCTGAACACCACGAGGCATCAGAGAATTCATCCACAGTAGGAGGATAACCAGTATAGCACAAGGCATGATCTTTAGTACCTCTCAGGTATCTCATCAGCCTATCTAGGGCATCCCAATGCTCTTTGCCTGGACTACTGGTAAAACGGCTCAGCATGCCAACCGTGAAGGCAATGTCTGGTCTAGTACAACTTGTGGCGTACATGAGACTACCAATTATTTTAGAATATTTTAATTGATCTATGCTGGTCTCTTCATTATGACTCAACTTAACATTATGATCAAACGGTGTCTCAACAGGCCTACAGTCTTTGTATCCCCAAGTAGAAAGTAGTTGCTCTATATAATGAGCCTGGCTAAGGGTGACTCTACCCTTGTCAACTCTAACTTTCATACCTAATAGGGTATCCACAGGACCAAGGTCCTTCATGTCAAAAGCTTCTGCAAGAGTGGATTTGACATCCCTCACTGCAGCAAGATCTGAACCCAAAATCAACATGTCATCCACATATAGGCATATGATGACTGTTTGATTTGTCATCGAGTGGTAGTAGAGGCACTTGTCTGAGAGACTGGACTGAAATCCAACGCTCTTTACCACTTGATCAAATTTAATGTGCCACATCTTAGGTGCTTGTTTAAGCCCATAGATCGATTTGTCGAGCTTGCACACTTTGTCTCTTAGATTCTTATGTACATAACCTTCAGGTTGTGTCATATAGATCTCTTCATCAAGCTCTCCATTTAAGAAGGTTGTCTTTACATCCATCTAATGAACTATAAGATTCTCGATAGAAGCTATGACAAGAAGAATCCTAATAGTGGATAGGTGACACACAGGTGAATAGACGTCAAAATAGTCAATCCCCCCCTGTTGTTTATAACCCTTAGCTACTAGACGTGCTTTATATCTGGCTATAGACTCATCACTGTGCAATTTCTTCTTCAGTACCCACTTGCATCCTAAGACTTTAGCTCCTTTCGGCAGGTCAACTAAATGTCAAGTGTTATTTTGTAGCAGCGAGTTCATCTCATCGTCGATGGCTTCTGCCCACATTAACGCATCTCTAGATCTCATTGCTTCCTGATAGGAGAATGGATCGTCCTCTAAGTGGTAGGTGACGAAATTCTCACCAAAATTCTTAGGGACTCTATCTCTTGTAGACGTTCTAACAGGAACAGGTTCCACCTCTAGAGGTTGGGGAGCAGTGTCAGAGGGGCCAGCTTCAGGTTCTACAGTAGATTCTGCAATCACGTCAGTAGACCCGTGGACGGTTAAGCCATGATCTTTGATAAATTTATGTTCAAAGAAAATAGCATCTCTACACTCTATCACTGTATTAGTGGATAGATCAAGAAACCTGTCGGCTGCACTATCTTCTGCACTACCTAGATAAACACATGTTGTCGTTCTAGGTCCCACCTTAGGTCTCTTAAGGTCTTGTAAACGCACATACGCGATACAGCCCCAAGTCTTTAGAGTATCATACCTACAAGGATAACTATGCCACAACTCATACGGGATAGAAATGAGTTTCGAGTGAGGCACTCTATTCAGAATGTGGTTCGCAGTAAGAACTGCTTCTCCCCAAAAAGAGTTGGGCATGCCAGCTGTTAGGAGCATAGAATTCAACATCTCTGTTAAAGTTCTATTCTTACGCTCGGCAACGCCATTAGACTGGGGTGAGTAAGGAGCTGTGGTTTCAAGGATTATGCCCTCAGAGGCACAAAATTCCTTAAACTCAGTTGCAGTGTATTCTCCTCCTCGATCACTTCTGAGTCTCTTGATTTTAAGGTTCAACTGATTTTCCACACGAGACTTAAAAATTTTAAAAGTCTCAAAGGCCTCATCTTTCGATCTCAACAAAAATACATGACAATATCTCGAAAAATCGTCTATGAAGGTAATTAGATACTTCTTTCCCCCTCTAGTGATATGACTCCGGAAATCACAAAGGTCTGAATGTATCAATTCCAGCAGTTGTGTGCTTCTAGACACCGACTTGAAAGGTGTTCTAGTGATTTTGGTTTGCGCACACACCTCACACTTGTCAAATCGAATAGACAGATCTAAGGGAATGTTTTGACTCTTAGCTAGGTCTAGCATTTTCCTATAGTTCACATGTCCTAGTCTGTTGTGCAACAACTTGGGATCAATGAGGTTAGAACTCACTTGGTTAATGCTATCGTTATTTAGGCTAAGTCTATACATTCCATCGATCATAAACGCACACCCAAAATAATGTGAATTGACCATTAAGGTCATTCTACCGTTTTGAGTAGTGAAGGTCATCCCGGCCTTATCTAATAAGCTTATGGAAATCAGATTTTTAGTTAGATTTGGAACTACTTAAACATTTTGCAAAATTAAAGTTTTACCTGAATAGAGCACAAGCTCTGCAGTCCCAGCATGAGTAACATCAGTCGCTCCTCCATTGCAGTTCTCGACTCTGTCCTTGACCGCTGTCACCTTAGAAAGAAGACTCCTGTCATTTGTGACGTGACAGGTAGCATCACTGTCCAGCCACCACTCAGAAGACGCACTGCGGTGACTACTCCCAATCATAGCCACGAAGGACTTAGGATCGGGGTTGTCGACCACCATGTGCGCCACATTTTGTGGGGCATCCTCCTTTACCTTTTTCGGACCCCTGCATTCAGCGGCCCAGTGACCCCATTTGCCGCAGTTGTGGCACTTGTCCTTCTTCCTTTTGAGAGAAGGCTTTTTGACCGCCAACGGTGCTGGAGTGTCACGCTTGGGTGTCGGGGGCTTCCGAGAGGGCTTACTAGGACGTGAAACGAAGTTGACAGCCTGTGAAGGCTGCGCAACCTGCTCCAAACTCTTCCCAGCAATATTTTGGTCTTCAATATGGATGAACCTTTTGAGTTCGTCCAAACTGATCTTCTCTTTCAGTCGGTGCATCTCGGTCTTGAAAAAGAGCCATTCAGGAGGCAGTTTACTCAGGATCATATACACAAAGAGGCTGTCGTCCATCTTCGAATGATCATCATCCAGCTTCTGACGTAGGTTGACCAGCTCCAAAAGTTGAGAAGTGATAGGCACGTCCGCTTTGAATCTGAAGTTGAAGAACTTCTCTCCAATGAGCGACTTCGACAATCCTTCCTCCTTCTGGAAATGCGCATTCAGGCGATCCCATATTTCCTTTGCAGATTTGTACGCGTGGTAGGTCAACGCGAGCCGGGGATTCAGAGAATTCAACAGGTAATCCCTGCAGAAATCTTCATCTTTGTTCCACTGGTACTCGTCCACGTTCTTGACGGTGGAGGCAAAATCGCTCTGAACAGTATAAAAGATCTCGCGTTCCTTCATTTCTAGTTGGACTTGAATTTTCCAACTGAGGAAATCGGAGGCGTCGAACGATTGCAATTTTATTGTGTCGAGCGCGCTTTTCTTCGACATCGTACTAGATTCAAATAGAAATAAAAAATTCTAGAACAATGTCACCTGAGCCCGTGAAGATGTCAGAAAAACCTTCAGATCCAATCCAGATATATGTTTGCTCCCCTTCTTCGACTGAAAGCAGACGTCAAAGACAAAATCCGATCAACAGTGGTTTGCACGATCAACAGAGGTCTAAGATTATTGAGCACCAAAAGAAAGACGAATTCTGCTCAAAACTTGTTGCACTTCCACGAATTTTCCCTGATCGGAAATAGGAAGAGGATCTGTGGATGTCTATCCTCTGGGAACAATACCTTAGCCTCCACAATTTTTTTACTTGATTTCTCGGAGAATAAAAACACAACTCTCTTTCTTGATAAATGTTTGCACTCCAGGAGATGAGAATTTTGCCGCCGTCAAATGTGATCAATCTAGCAAAGAGGGCAACGACCTGGAGCACAGCGAGTTTCTTGCTCTTGCCAACGACAAAAGCATGAACCACCGGGAGATCTTTCCTTTTTCAGATCTGCGAGTTTCTTACGAGCAGGAGGCGGATCTGGATATGCAATGGAAGCAAGCAACTGGTCGACAATATTACTCCAGTGACTGGAGAGCTGGCGGAAACCCAAACTCCGACGGAGGAACCCTTCTGTTCCTTCTTCTCGATCCAGAGATTTGCGATCTTCAATGGGTTGCACGCAGATCTCGCAATGAAGAGCAGCGGACTCGCGTCGCTGTTGCGAACGGCGGCGGTGGAGGCACCAGATCGACGCAGATCTAGGTTTCTCGTGCGGGATCTTGCTTCCCTTTCTCGATCGGCGACTAGGCTAGAATCCGGAACAGCGATCTCTACTCAGAGATCGACGGAAACGGGAGAAACACCTTCTCGCGAACCTTGTGCAGCGGCGGAATCGAGAGCGACGTGAGCACCGGAGGGAACTGCGGCAAGCTACGATCCACTGGACTCCTTTGCACTCCACGGCAGATCGGATGCGGGAAGTTGCCTACACCAGCGACGGCGAGTTCGTTCTTCCGATCGGGATCAGCGGCGAAATCCAATCGCGCACGGGAGCGGATAGCGAGCACGGGAGCGGCGGTGGACTCGTAAACGAACGGAGAGGAACGACAGCGCAGAAAACCCTAGCAGAGCGCAAGATTACTTTGAGAATGTTGGAATGGCTCTGCTCAAAGTATTCTACATGTCTCTATCAAGTTTGGAATAGGTATATATAGTACCTCCAGCGTAGAGCCAAGCCCTAGAGCGACACGAACCCAATAAACCCGTTCAGAGTCGGACCCGACACGAGCGGACATAAACTAAAATATCACTAACACTATTAACTATATATCATATAGTTTGCATTAAGGTTTATTGTTTGTTGGTGTGATACAATGTTTTGCCAATGAGAAGTAGTCTTCTAGGCTTGATCTTTCATGTGGTAGACTGCTTGAACAAATGCATTCAACCTAAAGCCCATTAGCTGTAGGTGGCGGGGTCTAAGATCTTATTAGCTTTTGTGTTCACATCTTGCGCTTAATTTGATGTTCGTGATATCATTTGCAACTGCATTTTAAGCTCCGTTTGGCGCGACGTTTTTGCTATGATGAGTTTGGATAAAAACACCATTGTCATAAGGTCTATTTGTTTCGACGGTGAGAGTTGGAGCTATGAGAATCAGAGTGTTGGCAGTAGAAGGGTGGGGAATGGAGGCTGGTTGCATTCTCAAAAAAGGCCAGAATGGGAATTGGAGGGTTACCAAATAGTTTTTTTAGCATTGATGTTTTCCCCAATGAAAATGAAGTAAAAATGCCAAAACAAATACTCATAGAATGCATGTTGGCATGACAACAGTTATTGACCCCCACAAAGAAAGAAAACTTTTGAACATAAAAGTGGATAATGTTTCTTTTGCGAGATTGGACGTTCACCAACGACACAGTTCATAACCACCGCGTTCATGACCACCACCACCGTGCTAAACTGATTAAAGTTTATTTGTTTCTTTGACAAGACAAAGGTTATGACAGCTACCAAGAAAATAAACTAGTTTTGAGCATAAAATGTATTAATTTTTTTGGGTGAGGTTAGACGTTCACGAACGACGGTTCACGTCCCCCGTTCATGACCGCTGCCACACGTCAAATGAAGCCTTAGACTTCGTTTGGCGCAGATTATTTGCTCTGGTGAGTATGATAGAAAAAAATGTCATTATCATAGAATGTAGGTTTGGTAAGACAAAAAAGAAAATAAACAAGTTTTGAGCATAAAATTAATGAAAATTTTTAGGTGAGATTGGGCGATCAAGAAGAATGGTTTATGACTACTGCATTCACAACGGCCACTATCGCGCCAAAAGAAGCTTTGATCAGATGCCATTGCTTATGATCAAAATTTTTTTAATCATAAATAATGTTAAAACAAGATCATTTTACAATCATTTGTGCTGCAAACAAACATTTTGTGCAATTAAATAGGTTTGGATCTCAAACTTTATTGGGTATTTCCGTGTTCCAGATTTCATTTGCAACTATTTTTAAATCAAATAAGATGGTTTTCATCTTGGCTTCGTTCGGGGAGTTATTTATCGCATGATTCGGACCTTTAGACTTATTTTCACCGATCCGATTCATGCGATAAAATTATATGCTATGGTAATCGCTTGACCTGTCAAAATAAGTCTCTTGTAAATACTATGTAAATAAAAGGTGATTGTTAGCCGCAACCCGTAATTGGCTAGTCGCACCTTAAAATCTTCCAATTTATCGCGCCTTTTCGAAATACGCCTTGTACATGCAATTTCAGGAAAAGTGTTCATCACGAAAGTTGTAGATATCGACGAGATCTACAACTTTCGTGTTGAACACTTTTCCTGAAATTGCATGTACAAAGCGTATTTCAAAAAAAGCGCAAAATCTGGGCATATTTCCAAAGTACGTCTTGTACATGCATTTTTAGGAAAAGTGATCAACACAAAAGTTGTAGATCTCGTCAATATCTACAATTTTCCTGATATTACATGTACAAGGCTTATTTCGAAAAGGCGCGAAAAATTGAGAGACTTTGAGGTGCGATTAGCAAAATAATGGGTTGAGCTTAACAATCACCAAATAAAATTATTTAATGATTATTTAAAGCAGCCTGTAATCAAATATGATTGATTTTTTAGTAAATAATCTTAAACTAAGATCGTTTACAATCATTTGCGGCGGAAGCATCGACCCTAATTTCTCTTGTAGGAAGTAGGGACGAAGAGTGGTTGCATGCGCGCGAGATCGCCGGGATCGCGGTGAGTGTGGTGGCGATTGGCAGCAATGGGATCTGCTATCTACTTCCGGCGCGATAAATGGGCGGCGATGGTGGCGAGTGTGTGGATCCAGTGTACCAGCGGCTCCTCCTACTGCTTCGGCATCTACTCACCTCTCATCAAATCCACGCAGTCCTACGACCAATCCACGCTCGACTCCGTCGCTTTCTTCAAGGACGTCGGCGCCAACATTGGCGTCCTCTCCGGATTCTTATACTCCTCCATCGCCGGCGGCAAGAACTCGATGGCTGTCCTCTCCGCCGGCGCTGTTCAGTGTTTCGCAGGGTACTTTCTGATGTGGCTTTCTGTGACCGGCGCGGTCCCTCGTCCATCATCCAGCCTTATGTGTTTTTATATGTTCCTTGCTGCGCATTCTCAGACGTTCTTCAATACTGCCGATGTGGTCACCGCCGTTGAGAACTTCCCTGGTAACCGCGGCACTGTGGTCGGCATCATGAAGGTTTTGATCAATCTCAGATCTGGTGTTTGTTGTTGGTTCTTCTCTCTGCAATTTTATCTGATTTTTTGGTACATGCTTGATTTCTCTCTATCCGAATTTTGGTTTCCATGGCTGATTCTTCTTTCTAGTATTGATGTTTAACTTTCAGTTTCTGCAGCTGATGCATCCTATGCTCTGTCCATCTAGAATCATATTGGGTTGCTATTTTCTAGGGTTTGTTTTTATTTGTTGTTGCAGATATTAGGGCTTTTATTTCTGCAATGGAGGAGAGGATCTTCGATTCATAGTAGGAATTTAGAATTTTGACGAGCGTGAATAATTTCTTGCTATGATGTTTGATTGTAGACTTGTAGTACTTCCTTGAAGAAGGGTTGACTATTTTTGATTTAAAAAATGTTTTTTAAAAGCCCGTGAGGTAGTACAAGTGTAAATCCAAGTGATGCTTGATGCAGATTCTGAAGAACCAACAACTTTCAGTAGGCTTACGACCCTAGCTGCTAGATAGAGCACTCTCAAAGGGAGAAAGTAGCTTTCAATCTATCAATTGTTTCTCTTGCATGTTCAAGGGTTCTTATTTATAATGGCTCATTTGAGCTACCATTGTAGGAGAAGAATAGAAAAAAATAATTACCAGTGTTGTAGACGTAAAGATGTTGCACCCAAAACGACATGTTTTCAATTTTTTTGGGTCTATAACATTTTGAATAAACAGGCTTTACATCGTTTTGTTTCAATATATTAGGCAGAAAACACGCAATATAATGCCCATTTTAAAACCAAAGACACCCCATTGTCATCGAACTGGTCTCATTAGATTCAGTATTCCAACATGCATTCCTAACACTTCGATATACATTATAAAACCCTTTGAAGTTTGTAAATAAAATGCTAGTATGAGAAGGAAGGGAAAAGTATTTCAAGTCTTCAATAGCAATATTTTTAGGGAGAAATAATTTACTATAATATTTTTCTCATAATTAATATTTCCACTTTCTCCTCGTAATCACATATTCCCCCCTTCATGCCAGCCCTTTCATCAAAAGTATTCCATCATTTTATCAAACTAATTTTTGTTAACGTGCACATCTTCTCATCAAAAATTTCAATAGTACTAACATGTATATATTGAATCCTTGTGGCGTCGATTATTGAGGAATTTTATTTTCAAGGACATGCAATCTCTTGATGGATCTTTCACTACATGCATGCATCTTAATATCTTGTAGTCATCAAATTAGCATGCATGCATAAGAATATATTTTAACCATCAAATTAACATGCATGTATTCTCGATTTACATCTTTAAATATCACTTGCATGCATGATCATTCTACACATTTCAGAGCTTATAAGCCTTTCTCTACAACGTGCACATTGTTTCTTACCTCCAAACCCAACAATAGACTTTGTGTGATTAAGACTAGAGTGTTGGAACCAAGAAAATTGGTTCCTGCTGTTCGGACCTGAGGGTGACCATAGCTTACTGATTTAGTGGTCGCCTCACGAGAGACTTGGCGAGAAGAAGGTGGTGAATCAAAAGAATAGCTTCGGGCTGCCTACAAATAAGACTCGTGTGTTGCGGTGAGGAGGTCCCGCCACACACCCGGAAGTGTATAGGAACTTCCCCTCCTTAAGTCATTGCTGAGCTCGACACAAGTGAGGCTGACTGTGAACTCGGCCATCATGGGGGGGGGGGGGGGGGGGGGGAGGGGCGAAGGCCCTTGTGCCTTGGGGTCCTATTTATAGGCAAATCCAGAGGGGGGAGGTATGGTCTGCAATTTGCCGCTTCTGCCCCAACCAAAATGATATTTACAGGCCTGAATGGTCTGAGATGAGGTGAAAAACTGAGCTCGCCTTCGGTGGGCGAGTTCTTCTCAACTCGCCCCAGGTGGGCGAAGCCTTCTCAACTCGCCCCAGGTGAGCGAGGCCTTCCCAACTCGCCCCAGGTGGACGAGGCCTTCCCAACTCGCCCCAGGTAAGTGAGGCCTTCTCAACTCGCCCCAGATGGGCGAGGTCTTCTCAACGCCCCAAGTGGGCAATGCCTTGGTCGGATCTTTAAATACAAACATTATTATATTTACTGCTAAATTTGCTTACAAAACTTCATGCATGCATGAGGAGGAATTTTCGGGTGAAGGGAGAAGATGACGAAAACCTAAACTTTGTATGAAGAAATTGTTGCCTCAGTATCTCCTTAAGGGCATGATGAGAATATGCCAAAATTTTGAAGTTCCTTTTAAACGGAGCTCTAATTTTTGGATTGTGTAGGAGGATGGAACAAAGTGGCAAATAAAGGGATGAATGAATTCATTTGTTATTGTTGGAAGAGCCCAAAGCTTGTATGTATTATTTCAGTATCCAAATACAAGGAGAGAATACAAATATATAGGAGAGAAGAGAGAAGAATAAATCCTATACATGATGTGGGACTAAAGAAGGAGGAGAATAAAAGGGCCATCAAATGGGCCATTTACATGGGCTTTTCTAACACTCCCCCGCAAGCTGGAGCGTACAAGTCGTAGGCGCCAAGCTTGGATAAGAACTGATAGTATAGCGGCTTGGAGAGTGCTTTCGTCAGGATATCCGCAACTTGGTCGGTAGCAGGAACATGCTCCAAATCTATTTTCTTTGACTGTACCTTTTCCCGGATAAAGTGACAGTCAACTTCGATATGCTTTGTTCGTTCGTGAAAAACCGGATTCTTGGCAATATGGATTGCTGCTTGACTGTCGCAAAATAAGGTTGCCGGAGATGAGAGACGAACACCTAAGTCTCCCAGAAGGCCTTCAAGCCAGGTTAGCTCAGAGACAACAGCAGCCATAGCCCGGTACTCAGCTTCGGCAGAGGAACGCGCAACCACATTCTGTTTCTTGCTACGCCAAGTTATGAGGTGTCCACCAAAATAAGTGCAGAATCCAGTTGTGGAGCGTCTATCATCAATAGATCCTGCGTAGTCAGCGTCAGAATACGCGACAAGAGATAGAGATGTGGATGGCTTGTAGACGAGTCCTTGTCCGGGGGCGATCTTGAGGTATCGAAGGATGCGCTCGACAGCTTGAAGATGAGATGTCCGAGGAGCGTGCATAAAACGGCTCACAACTCCTACAGCAAATGAGATGTCTGGTCGAGTCACCGTCAGGTAGATCAGCTTCCCAACCAAGCGTCTGTAATATTCCGGATTTGTAAGTAGCTTGTCAGAGTCAGAGCTATGGGCTGAGAGCTTGTGGTTTGCGTCCATAGGAGTCTCCGCAGGTTTGCACCCAGAATAACCTGCATCACGAAGGAGGTCCATACAGTACTTCCTTTGAGATATCACAAGACCATCAGGGCGTCGGGCGACCTCAAGCCCAAGAAAGTACCGAAGGTTGCCCAGATCTTTGGTTTGAAAGGCAGAATTCAACTGTGCCTTGATCTGTTGTATTCCGGCCGTGTCGTCGCCAGTAATCAGGATATCATCAACGTAGACCAGAAGAATCACAGTCCCAGTTGACCGATGTCGGGTGAAGAGAGAAAAATCAGCCGAGCTCCGAGTGAAGCCACTAGCACAAACCACCTTACTGAACTTTTCAAACCACTCACGCGGGGACTGTTTGAGACCATAAATGGATTTTCGAAGATGACAGACCAAAGACTCCCCCGTGGTCTCAAACCCGGGAGGCTGCTGCATAAAGACGGTCTCCTGTAGATCGCCGTTGAGGAAGGCATTCTTGATATCCAGCTGATAAAGAGGCCAGTGACGATGAACAGCCAAGGAGAGGAGAACGCGAACCGTGTTCAATTTGGCCACGGGAGAGAAGGTTTCCTCGTAATCAAGGCCATGTTGCTGAGTAAACCCCCGGGCCACAAGACGGGCCTTCAGGCGGTCGATACTGCCATCCGCCGCATGTTTAATGACAAAGACCCATTTGCAGCTAACAGGGGTGTGGCCAGTAGGAAGAGGAACCAGATCCCAGGTCTGGTTAGCCCAGAGAGCCTGCATCTCATCGTGCATAGCAGCCCGCCATCCTGGGTGGTGAAGCGCCTCCTGCACATTGTTAGGAAGAGAAATAGAGGAAAGGGAGGTGGCAAAGGCGTAGTGAGGCGGTGTCAGCCGATGGAGAGAGACGTAGTTGGCCAAGGGATGAGCCGTAGAGACGGGAGCGTGATCGACCGCAGCCGAACTATCGCTGGCAGCAGGGAGCTGGGGCACGGGAGCATCCTTGGATGGGCGACGAGAGTAGACACGGATTAGCGGTGGAGGAACCCGAGGAGGAACAGGTGGGGAGGAGGAAGAAGACGGCACAAACGGCGTGACCGGGACAACGGGCCGGGGAAGAGATGGAGCAGAAGACGAGGTAGTAGAAGACGAGGAGGTGCGGGGTAAGTGGAAGGGCTGGGCTTCGCAGAAGGTGACATTCGCAGAAACGACCATTTTGCCGGTAGTAGGAGAGTAGCAGACGTACCCCTTTTTAGTGCGGGAGTAGCCAACAAACATATACTTGGCGGCCCGAGGAGCAAGTTTGTCGGAAGGAGGGCCAAGAAGGTGGACATAACAAACACACCCGAAGATCCGTGGTGGGAGAGAGGTGAGGGGAATGGAGGGATAGAGGAGTTGGATGGGCGAGGCAAAGTCAAGGACAGAGGAGGGAAGACGGTTGATGAGATGACAGGCGGTGGAAACAGCAAAGTTCCAATATTCGGTGGGAACGTGCATTTGGAACATAAGAGAGCGGGCAACGTCGAGAAGATGACGATTTTTGCGTTCGGCCACCCCGTTTTGCTGAGGGGTATACGCACAAGAAGTTTGATGAATGACACCAAAGTCAGTGCAGAGAGTGGAGAAGGCACGGCCCGTATATTCCCGAGCATTATCAGTGCGAATGATTTTGAGAGGAGTGGCGAACTGTGTACGCATCTCAAGAAGAAAGGCGCGAAAGACAGAGGGAAGTTCAGTGCGATCATGGAGTAAATAGAGCCACGTGGTACGGGAGTAATCGTCAATGAACGTGACAAAATACCGAAAGCCAAAAATACTAGGGATCCTATAAGGACCCCAAATATCAGAATGAACTAACGATAAGGGAGTAGGACTCCTGACACATGCTGGGGGGAAAGAGGAACGGTGTTGCTTGCCGTAGACACAAGATTCACAGGAGAACTCTTGTAAAGATATATCAGGAAGAGCCCGTTTGAGAATCGGAAGGGGAGCATGTCCAAGACGGCAATGCCAATCAATAGTAGAGATGGTGGTAGCCGAAGTAGAGAGAAGAGTTGGTGGGATATCCAAGATGTACAACCCATTCACCAGCTGCCCCTGACCAATGGTACTTCGGGTGCGGCGATCCTGCATAAGAAAAGAAGAGGGTGAGAATGTGATACAACAGTCAAGGTCGTGGGTGAGACGACTAACTGATAATAAATTGAAGGGAGACCCCGGAACGTGAAGAACCGAGGAAAGAGAAAGGGTTGGTGTAAGCAGAAGATCAGCGGAGCCAAAGACGGGGAGGGTGTCTCCGTTGGCCACAGTGATGCGAGCAGGATGAGGCATTTGGAGATACGCTGGGGGCTTCTGGGAGGAGATATGGTGAGTAGCGCCAGAATCAACGATCCAACAAGGATGATGAGAAAGGCAGGTGATACCCTCTGTAGAGAAGGACACAACAGAGGTGACAGCTGAAGCAGCAGGCGCCATGCGGAGACAGATACGAGGCCGGGCAGCTAGCGGAGAGGAAGCCGGCGACTAGCAGAAGGGAGGCCGACGGCGAGCAGGAACAGTCCGCGGCGGACAGGAGTCGGTCGAGGCGAGTAGGGCAGACCGCAGCGGGTAGAGAGAGGCCGCGCGGTCAGAGACAGGCCGCAGCGGGCTGGAGGGCGCGGCGGCCTGGAGGTCGCGGCGGTCTGTAGGTCGCGGCGAGTAGAGCGAGGCCGCAACGAGCAGGAGCAGGCCGCGACAGAGGCCGCGGCGAACTGGGGCAGGTCGCAGCAGCGGACAGGAGCAGTCCGCAAGAGGTCGCGGCGAACCGTGGGCAGGTTGCTGGAAGAGGAGCACAGCGGATACAAGCAGAGCTCGCAGCGGACAGGAGCAGTCCGCAAGAGAAGGCGGAGAGAGAGAGTCCGCGAGCAGAGGCTCGAGCGGACAAAAGAGGAGCGAGCTAGAGGGAGGGCAGTCCGCGAGCAAGGAGGCTCGAGCGGATACAAGCAGAGTCCGCAGCGAGAGAGAAAGAGAAGCTAAAGGGAGCAGTCCGCGAGCAAAGAGGCTCGAGCGGAGACAAGCGGAGCCCGCAGCGGACAAGAGGGAGGGCAGTCCGCGAGCAAGGAGGCTCGAGCGGATACAAGCAGAGCCCGCAGCGAGAGAGAGAGAAGCTAGAGGTAGCAGTCCGCGAGCAGAGAGGCTCGAGCGGATACAAGCAGAGCCCGCAGCGGACAGGAATGATCGTCCGGAGCGGAGGGAGGGAGGTGGGCCCCACGAGTCAGAGCAGAAGATGGCTATAAGAAGCCTGGGGAGGGTGGAACCACGGAGGGAGAGAAGAGAAGCGGAATCAGAAGGGCAGTCCGCACGAGACCGGAGCGGATACAGAAGGCAGTCCGCACGAGACCGGGCGGACAGAAGCAGAGGGGCAGTCCGCAGGAGACCGGGCGGACAGAGAAGGGTCAGTCCGCAGGAGACCGGGCGGACAGAGAAGGGACAGTCCGCAGGAGACCGGGCGGACAGAGAGGGGGCAGTCCGCGGCTAGATCGAACCTCGCTTTGATACCATGTTGGAAGAGCCCAAAGCTTGTATGTATTATTTCAGTATCCAAATACAAGGAGAGAATACAAATATATAGGAGAGAAGAGAGAAGAATAAATCCTATACATGATGTGGGACTAAAGAAGGAGGAGAATAAAAGGGCCATCAAATGGGCCATTTACATGGGCTTTTCTAACAGTTATTTATGAGAAGGAAGACAACATTTTGTGCCATTGGATCTCGCCTTACATACTTTGAGTCATCATACTTGTTCATGTATACATTAATGAACATATACCATGCAATTAAGCTATTATATTAATTTGCTATGATGTATGTCACTACTTAGAGCAGAGCTACGTAGTAGGAATGAAAAATGATGGACATGAAATAAAATCAAATAAGATTGAGGAACCTAAAAAAGACCAAGATTTTATGTGATTTGGCTAAATTTGTCATGCATCAATGAGAGATTTTGATCTATGAAACTCATAATAGAAGAAGGTAATTACGCAGGACACTCAGTAGCCCTTTCAACAAATATGAGTACCCATCTCTCAAATAAATGAGCAATCCTAAAATTAGTTTATTCCTAAGATTTGATGCAATATTCTAGTCATTCTAGGCCAATCATGATATTCTAGTCATTCTAGGCCAATCATGATATTCATATGACTGGAGTAGACTCGTCAAACTTGATCCGACTTCATGTTGATGTGCCCCGTCATATCAATACCTCCTTGGGATATTTTCTTTGCCCTCAAGGCAGAAGTTCGGAAACTGAAGCATGAAGTCTTTGCAATCAACCCATGTAACATTGTCTATGGGGCAGTTCCTTCACCGCACTAAAACTTGTGGTATCCCTGCATTCTGTCTTGTAGTTGCCCATGACTGACGCCTAATCATATTGAGGATCGAGTCGACGCAAGAGGTGCTTGCTTCAAAGATGGTTGTATTCTTGGTTGGATAAGCGTTAGGTAGGTGTACGACTAGTAGCATTGTTCGAGAGAAGTGGATGTTTATGGGGTGTTGGGTGAATTTTGGGTGGACGGTTATGGGGGATCGATGGGTCAAAGGGTGGTGGTTTGAGTGTTGTGGTGATTTTGTAGGTGGACTAGGAGTTGCAAAGTTGCGATGAGCTGGAAAAGTTACAGTAGCTGCCCTATGGTCAGACTGAAAATTCAATTTCAATCAACCGAGCAATTTTCATGACCTGATTGATGGGAGTGGGTTGAAGATAAAGGAGGTTGGCATAGATATCTGGCAGGAGGTTTTGCATGAAGTACCCCCAAATAGTGATATAGTGCGAGTCTAGGAACGCGGGCGACAAGTTCGATGAACTCGTCCACATATTCGCCGATGGTGTCAGTTTGTCGCTTGACACAAAGATGCTCAACCTCAGTTGGTCATAGCGTTGAGTCAACTCATGTGTGAGTGAATACCGTGTCTAGCAAGCATAGTGTGACATAACCAACATACCCAGTGCAAGGCTGGTCCTTCCACGTTGACGTGCGTGATTGATTCATTGATTGTTGGGGATGCCCTTGTTCTCAAGGAACTGTTCTGCGTTTGTGAGAGATCCAATTTTATAGTGTCTGTGGAAATTAGGCACTCCGAGGAGTCTAGGTAGTTGGAGAGAAGACTCTATTGGCATTTGATCCAAAGGAAACCCCTCGACAGTGTTTGCAAAGGTGGAAAAAGCAAGATTGCAGGAATCGGTGACCTTGGGTGTGATAGTGGAGGTATGGAGTTGCGCCGAAGACTAC
Organism: Platanthera guangdongensis; assembly: GCA_039583875.1. Classification (NCBI taxonomy): domain Eukaryota; kingdom Viridiplantae; phylum Streptophyta; class Magnoliopsida; order Asparagales; family Orchidaceae; genus Platanthera; species Platanthera guangdongensis. The sequence continues at coordinate 153,117,774 of CM077160.1, read as the reverse complement.
TGAAAAGTACTTTGAGGGAATTGTATTCCTCCTGTGTACATTAGAAACCATGGATTTCAAAATGGCGTCGAATTCATTGATCAACAACATAAAATTTAGCAGTCTAATTAAACTTAAATTTAGCAGTCTAATTCATTGGCCATGCCATGTCTCTCATAATCTTTGGACTACAATTGCACCATGATCAACATCACCTTCTGTAGGTAGAAATGCCAATCAAATTGACAATATTTCAAGACGTCTCGAATCCAAATACGCTCATGTTGGTGCTTGCGCTACCTTTCCATGACTTCCCATGTCGGTTGCACCATGTGTGCCCTTTCCATGACTTCCCATGTCGGTTGCACCATGTGTGCCGATGACGGTGTAGCTGCCCAAAACTTGATACATATGTACATGACAGATTGTCGAGTGAAGGAGCGCGTTATTTTCTCTCCATGCGGACGCCCACTAGCCTCTTGTCGGCAGTCCTCACTAACCTCTTCTCTTCCTCTTGACTTGCATGGATGTTGTCTACTTAGCATAATCCTTCATCAGGGTAATAATAAATCAGGATATTATTTAAATGTTATTTCCTGGAAAACCAGATATTGGTTAGCAAAATCAGGATGCAGTGCACGGCCTATTGTAGTAACCACAGAACAACGTGATTATGAGGCACTCTCTTTTCCCTAATTTTGTACCTGAGATTGTAATTCAAACTGTTGAAATTGTTATTATCTTTTCCCTAGATTTAATGAATAAAAAACTTGATCAAGTTAACTTATCAACCTAAGGCAATTCAAGAACTAATCCTCTTATGATCATCGAAGGAACGGAGAGCTATTAAGAATTAATCCTCTGATGATCGTCGAGGCAACTTATCCTGAAGAGGATTCCTACGCTGCTCACTCTCCGCAATTTTCCTTAAGAGTTCTTCATTCTCCCTTATTTGGACTGATTAAACTGTAGATAATTTCATAAAACATGCTCTTCTAGATTTCTTGTGAGAATCTATAAATATATGCTTATAAGTTTGTTTCATGCAACATGGCAAACCAATACTTAGTTCTGTTCATAATTATTTTTCACATTCTTTTTTCCACCCCACACTATTTTGCAACATGTGATCTCTTTGTTTTCCAACATTGAACCTATCAACATGGCCTGAAGGCCCTGAACCAATCAACATGCCTTACCAAATTTCAGCTCTTAAGTTTTATTGTTCTATAATATTCTCTTAATGCATAATACCAATGTTGGAACCAGGATTCGGCCCAACGAGAAGTTCAGACCCAAAAGGTGCAGCTTGCACTTACTTTTCCTGACGAAGAACTTTTGGCTGAAGGTTTAGAACTCGACACAGACCCTGGGCAACAACGCGGAGGTCCCATCTCACACCCGGAAGATCTTATAGCCCTTCTCCTCCCACATGAATGCTGAAGTTAGGCACCTTGGAGAGCTTTTGAAGCCAACCAAAATTGATCAGAGGAGGAAGAAGCCAAAAAACTGGATCCCCCCAAAGGTGCCCTTCGAGGTCTATTTATAGTTTTTCCTAGTGGGGTCTGCCAATAACGCAATTTCGCTTTTTGGTTTTACTAAATGCACCCCAAATTGACCTGCCAACAACCAAACTCCGCTGTTTGGAATAGCTATCAGCAGACAAATAAATATAACAATGCATGGAAAATACCCTTGGAACATAACAACGACGAGCCCCCAGCCTCTAAGGGTGGCGGGTGCCCTGATAGGGCCGACACTCACCAACCCTTGACCCTGACGGGGCCGGCACTCGCCCTGCTCTCTGCTGCAAGCACCTTAACAAACGAGCTCCACACACGGAATGACGAGTGCCTTATGAGGTTGGCACTTGCCCACCTCTCGCTTCTGTGGGGGGCAGGTGTGATCCCACCTCTCGACTCGCCCCGAGGTGAGTGGCGAGGGCTTGATGAGGCTGGCACACGCCCACCTCCTGCTCTTCATCTGGGACGAGTGCAGTGTTTGAGAGGTTGATGCTCGCCCTGCGTGGGTGGCGAGTGCCTATGAGGTTGACACTCCTCCGCCTAACCCGTCACCTACCACCTTGGGCGAGCACAAGCCCACTTCCTGACTTGCCCGATCGACTAGTCTGGTCCTGAGTTCTTGTTCTGGCTCACCCACTCGGCGAATACGGGGTTGTACAATCAAAATAGAGTTTTATTTGTTCCTAAATCATAGGTTGTAAGCATCAGTTCTAAATTAGAATAATCTCTAAAATAGGTTATAAATTATACATACTTTAAAGTTTAAACTATGGTCAACACCCTAATGAACACTTGATCTAGCAATTTATTAAAAGTTTATCACTGCTGTTCTGCATCTTCATTCCTATACTGATATTGAGATAATCAGGCCTACTTGTATCTTTTTCAGGTTATATACAGTTGTAATAACTTCTATTCATTCATTTACTCTTTTAATTTCACAATTTTTCATATTTTGTTACTAGCCTCTTTGTATTTCTCTCTTCAGGGATTTTTGGGTCTCAGTGGGGCTGTACTCGTCCATACATATCGAGCATTTTTTGCCGGCAACCCCAGCTCATTTCTCCTGATGCTTTCGCTGCTACCCACCCTCGTTTCGTTGCTGCTTATGTTTTTTGTGCGAGTGCATCATACGGACGAAGGAGATGACCTGAAGTACCTGAATACTTTTTCATTCATTTCTATGGCAGTTGCTGCATACCTGATGCTTGTCATAATAGGAGAAGATTTCATCACATTTCAAACCCCAATTCGCTTCCTAATATTCTCATTTCTGCTGGTGCTTTTGCTATCGCCATTAACCATACTACTCAAAGCTCAGTTAAGCAAGAATGAAAACCCTTCAGAATGCTCTCTTCATGCAGAGATTAGACTGCTAGAAGCCACGAATCCACCGGGAAATATGGACCGAGAGATTGCCGGAGACATAAATCTTCTACACGCAATGCGGACATGCGAATTTTGGCTGCTTTTTCTAGTCATGGCATGTGCAATGGGGTCTGGATTGGCGACTGTGAACAACATCAGTCAAATAGGAGCTTCTCTTGGCTACAGTGGCATGGAAACGAGCACCCTAGTCTCTTTGTGGAGCATATGGAATTTTCTAGGACGATTTGGCGCCGGATTCATATCCGATTACTTTCTTCGTAAAAAAGGTTGTGCTAGGCCGATTTTCATAGCCATAACCCTCCTTGCTATGAGCTTTGGTCATGCTGTCATATCTTCTGGTCTTCCGGGTTCACTGCATTTGGGTTCAGTGCTTGTCGGTGTGTGCTACGGAGCACAGTGGTCGCTGATGCCGACAATTACTTCGGAATTGTTCGGAATAAAGTATTTTGGCACGATATTTAACGCGGTGGCCATTGCGAGCCCCGTCGGCTCGTACGTTCTCTCGGTGAGGTTGGTGGGTTATGTATATGATATTGAAACATCATCGGGAGTGGAAGCATGCACGGGCAAGCACTGCTTCGCGTTATCCTTTCTCGTAATGTCATTTGTTACGATGGTCGGGTTTGCGGTCTCTTTAGTTTTATGTTGCAGGACAAGAGAGATTTACAAGAAGTTCATGCTGATTAGACCATTGTCCTGAGGTTTGAAAAGCTTTTTCATGTTCACTGTGTCATCTTTGTTGAAGTTTTGTAGAATGAGTGGATGGTGTGAGTGAAATGTTGTGTATATGTTTATAGAAATCGGGGCAACTCTTGTTGTTTTTTTGCATGTCATGAGTTACATTTCATGTGAATTCGTTTACATTTAGCACGGCAGTGGTCATGAACATGAGGGTTAAATTTTCATTCGTTAACGTCCATTTAAGAAACTTCATCCACTTTTATGTTCAAACAGATGATGTTTGTTAGATGATACTTAATGAATGACGGTTTTACCGATACGTTTACGACCGCCAAACAGAGCCTTAATTTCCGTGTGAATGCTAGTTATTTTGAGCTCAGAGCAACTCGCTTGATGAGCATAACATTCCAGTTGCACCTTTGATGCCTACAATACCTGAGCGTTCCTCAAACAAATCATAATGCAAAGGGCTTTGTGGAGCTCCTCCGGCAGCTCAGTCCATGCTCCCCCAATCTCCGACGCCTACTTTTGATCCCGCGTCGCGGAGCTCACGGCTCTCAGAGATGACCATGTTATGCGCGTAATTGAGGATCTAAATACTGGCCCAATCATTGCCGCTGGTAGCATCCAGGCAACCCTTAGAATCGTATGTTAGCATAAAATTGATTCACACGCCCACATGACTAGGAAGCACATCAACTGTCTCTCATGGAAATAAACGATCTGCACTTAACAAGTTGGTTTGCAATTAAATTTCGTTGATTTGCACAGTCATAATTAATTTGTGTATAATCACTTATGAGCCAGCTCACGGGATGGAGAAATTAGCTTGGAGATCGGCTCACAAACAAGTTTTAGCTCAATATACTCGAGCTCAAGCCGAAATTTTATTGCCAAAGTTGCATTTTTAGGGGGAAATTGTCGTTACTGTGTTGGTTTCTCCTTCCCCACGCAATTTCATAGCTTGCTTTGAAAATGCATCTTTAATATTTGAGAGTTCGAATTATTAAGTTCAGTAACTTTCACCTCAATTTTGATGTGCAACTCATCTTATTTATTCACCTAGTAACCTGCTATAACTTGTCTCTTTCTCTGGGCCACTCTGCTCTAAAGATACTCCCGGCATTCATCGGGGCGTTTTCATCTAATTTTGAATAGTATACTATGGCCGCAACAGCACCTCCAACAGTGAAGGTGCAAATTCCTTAGATGGGGGCTTAGACTTTTAATATATAGTATATGTTGCGGACTAACTCGGCGTCCCGGTCGGATCGAAATAAATTGGACCGCCTTAGCTTTCGGGACGGTCGAGCGCGCACACAGTCAATGAAATGAGAGAGTTGACACAAGAGCTTTTAAGGTGGAAAATCCCCTCAACTGGGTAAAAAACCACGTGATCAGATCTATGCCGGTCAAACTCCACTATCAGATTGTGGTTACAATGCGTTTGGAGAATCGAGGGCGACAGACCGCTCCTCGTTACAACTTGGAGGTAGAGAGAGTTTTTGACTCGCGACGGGCAACAGACTGCGCCGAGTGAGTTCTGGGAGCTAACTTGGTGGCTGGTGTGCTTGAGCGTTGGTGGTGGTTGTCTTCTTCCCTCTTCCGCGCACTTGGGGACTTGGCTCATAGGCGGCTTGAGGATGACCCGAGGGAGGAGTTCGGCAGAGCTCTGGCCTGAGGAAGAAGAAGACTCCGGAACAAAAAGGTGAGAAATGAGGAGCCATGTGACTCCATTTATAACCTCTAGGAGGTGGTTATGGCGCCCCCACTAACTTAGAGGCTTAGTGGGTGGTTACCTGCAGATCGGACGGCAACGGATGTCCAGTAACGATCGGACGGTGGCCGACTTGCAAGCGGCGGCGACGGTTGACGGCGGCGGCTGGCGGCAGTGGCGGCCGGCGGCGGCGGCGGCGGCGGCCGGCGGTAGTTGTTGAGTGGGAGGTCATCATGATCTCTCTTATTGTGGTGGAGATCATAGGGGAGTGGGTTGACCAGTCAAACCCATGATCTCCACAATAGGAGGGATCATGGGGAAGATGATTAAGTGCACACACAAACTTATAAATAGGATTTTATCCCCATCAGTATAAATAATTATAGTTAGATGAAGGGGTAATATATATATATATATATACATCTATTTTCAATGTCTTGATAGCTTTTGTTTGATCATTACTTTCCTATCTCAAAGATGAAAACCCCTCCCCTTTGGCTGATTGTAATGAGAACCACTTGCATAGAGTTCTGTAATATTGTGAGGGAATTAAGAAAGCTATACAAAGAAGGGGTTGTAACTTTTCTGATTGTTGCTATTCAATTCAATGTTGTATGATGTTTTTTTCGATTCAAAATCGACCTCTTTTCGTTCAAGTTGAAATAAAATATTTAGCCATTAATATTATTTCAGGCAGGTTTTATTATTGCCAGACTTAATTAAAAGCCAATTCGATCAATCTTCCTATTTCAGTTCATTGTCTATGTATGATCTCATATCGTCATGGTTCATTGACAATTGTACTAATCAGTTAATGGACTACTAGGTCACATAGACCAACAATATCAGCAAATTCTGATTCTCTAAGGCACTGGCACACCGCACGCCTCATCTCTGACTTTTTTTTTGCTTACGCTTAAATCGCGATAAGAGGTCAAGGCTCCCCTTGGCATGGCAATGGAAGCGGTGAATTAATTGATCATGAACTGTCGTTCGTGAACACCCGACCTCAACTAAGAAATTCATCGACTTTTATGTTCAAAACTAGTTTTCTCTTCTAAGTGGGAGACAACCGTCGTCATGTTGAACATATGTGCTATGATAACAACGTTTTTGTCCAAACTCATTGGAGCAAAAACGGCACGCCAACGGAAATCTAATTGTGCTTAATATACCAAAGTTAGACAAGTGATTTTATAAACCGATTTGGATTGGATACATTGAAGTGAGCTTGGTTGAGCCTTGAATTGAAATTTGTTAAAAAAATGTAGCGCAAACTAACCTCTAATTGGCATGATAATCGGTTCAGACCAGTCCTCAGGCCTGCGTTATTGTTATATTTTGACCCACATTTAAACTCGGGTTAGCCCGATTAATGAAATTGGGTGAAATCACTATCAGATCGGGTTTTTAACATGCAAGGTGTCTAAAAAGCCGGGTAATTGGTAGGATGCATGAATTGCAGGGTTTTGACAAAATGCACCCCCAATTACAAAAAAAACGGGCAAAATGCACCCACACCCTATGTTGTTAAAGGCGTGCCTCAGGCTCATCATGTTCAAAGGTTTGCGCATTCGTGCATCTTATTTGTGTCCTTCGAACATAAAAGCCGCGCCTGAGTGAGATTTTTGTTGTAAAATTTTCTTTCGAAAAATAAAGATAAAAATTTACGTAACATCTGAATAATTTTCAATTGATTTAATGTTTGTAAAAGATAATTGTACGTTGAGACTTAGATATGATGCAAGTGACCATATTAATTTTATTTTTAAGAGTGTTGGGGTCTAATTCGACGTCCCAGTCGGACCGGAATACCTGGGCCGTCTCAGCTCTTAGAACGCGGACCGGAATACCTGGGCCGTCTCAGCTCTTAGAATGGTCGAGCACGCATACAATCAATAAAGTAGGTCGATTGTACACAAGCAGTTTTATCATGGAAAAATCTCTCAACTGGGTAAAAAACCGTATAGTCGGGTCTGTGCCGGTCAAAGTCCACTATTCTCCGGGTTGTTACAGCTTGTTTGTGGAGTCGAGGGTGACAGACCGCTTCTCGTTACAGCTTTGGGGTGAGAGAATACTTAACACACGGCGAACGACAGACCGTCGTACCGGGAGTTTGTTACAATTTGCGCTTTGAGCTGGTGGTGTTCAGATAGCGGCTTGCTAATTCTGAAGGCGGGAGCGGAGCGACTGAACTCATGGGTGTGGGGGCCACTTAAAACTTAGGAGATTTGGCTTCGTCGTGTGGCTTTAACTTGACTCGCTTGTAGCTCAGATGCGGCCCGGGTGCGACTCGTAGGAGGAATTCAGCAGAGCTTCAACCTGAGGAAGAAGAAGACTCGGAGGAAAATGTGAGAAATGAGGAAGTATGTGTTGAAGTCAAAAATGACCACTGTGGAGTTCGGGGTCCCTAGAAAGGGGTGACCTCGCACCTACTACACCCGGAGGAACGTCACGGACCAAAGATCAAGAGACTAGAAACAGACCCTCGACTCTAGCGCGGAGGTCCCACCTCACACCCGGAAGACCTTTGAGGTCTATTTATAGTTTTCCAAATCCCATGGACCAAAATATCGGAAATACCCTTATACAAAAAGGCCTTATGCCAATAGAAAACATCCACATCGGAGGGTAAATGGGTAAATCCCCCCTTGGGGGTACAACAGTAAAAGCAAGCCCCCTACCCCCCCCCCCCCGGACACCGGAGGCAAGCCGCCGGGCGAGACCCTGCCCGCAGGCCGGTCTCGCCACCCAGGCAGGCCGCCGGCGAGACCTCGCCCGCAGGCCGGTCTCGCCACCAGGCAGGCCGCCGGCGAGACCGCGCCCATGGGCCGGTCTGGCCACCAGGTAGGCCGCCGGGCGAGACCCTGCCCGCAGGCAGGTCTCCCCACCCAGGCAGGCCGCCTGGCGAGAGCTCGCCCGCAGGCCGGTCTCGCCACCAGGCAGGCCGCCGGGGGAGGCCCTGCCCGCAGACAGGTCTCTCCACCCAGGCCGGCCGCCGGTGAGACCGCGCCCGCAGGCGGGTCTCGCCACCAGGTAGGCTGTCGGGCGAGACCCTGCCCGCAGGCAGGTCTCGCCACCCAAGCAGATCTCGCCACCCAGGCAGGCCGCTGGCGAGACCGCGCCCGCAGGCCGGTCTCGCCACCAGGCAGGCTGCCGGGCGAGGCCCTGCCCGCATGCCGGTCTTGCCTCCTACCTTGAACTTAGCAAGCTAGGGCGGGTGCCAACCAACGTGCCGCTCCCGCTCCTAAAAAGAGGGCCACTGGGGGGAGGCATGTTTTTCCTCTCCCTACTAGTATATTTTGAGGGCTGGACCTAACTTGGTCACCAAGAGCTCAAACCACTCAAAAAGCTTAAAACCAAAAACCTGCGAATACAAGGTTGTACAGTCTGAGGCTCCTTTTATAAACTCCGGGTGGTGGTTATGGTGGGTATGCATCTTTCCACACACCATAACCACCGTTATAATTATTTTTAGTATAGTTTTAATGCGCGTATTTCGCTATTTGGAGACCATTTAAATAAATTATAAAATATTAATTAAATCTTCCCCCACTAATCCGGTGGTTAGTGGGTGGTTACGCGTAAATCGAACGGCCGGGAACGCTCCCCCTTGATCGGACGACGAGAGTGGGATTCCGCGGGCGGCCGGCAAACTCGCCGCCAAGTTCGCCGGCGAGGGGAGGACCGCCAGAGGCGGCCGGGAACGCTCCCCCTTGATCGGACGATGGGAGTGAGATTCCGCGGGCGGCCGACAAACTCGCCGCCAAGTTCACCGGCGAGGGGAGGACCGCCGGCGGCTAGGACGGAGCGGCCGCTACCCCTGGACGTACGCCATCGATTGAAGAAGGGGCATCCCGGGCGGCCGCCCCCCGTCGGTGTTTCGATGGCCGAGGAAGGGGCGGCCCGGGGGCCAACCCCGCGGCCGCGTCCGCGACCGAGGAAGGGTGCGGCCCTGGCGGCCGCCCCCTCGGCCGAGGAAGGGGGAGGCCCGGGCGGCCGCCTCCTCGGCCGCGTCGGGGACCAAGGGAGGGGGGGCCTGGGGGGCCGCGCCGGCGACCGAGGGTGGCGGCGTCGGGGCGACCGCGCCATCGACCAAGGGAGGGGGGCCGGGGCGGCCATGGGAGGCGGGGCATTTTGCCAAAATCTTACATTTTATGCGCCTTGATGCGTCTCACGCCTTTAATAACAAGACTCACACCAAGGTGCAAAGTGACAAATTTTTTTGGGTGCTGTTATTGGCAAACCCACTTTCGTTACTAGCAAATCAAAAAAAAATAGATTCAGTCATTTTTTGCATTTTTTTCTCTTCCCAAAAATTACTGCTTGCAAACTAGTCTTGTTTTTTTTGTAATTTTTGCATTTTTAAATTTTGAGTCTCAAATGTTTCTTATTTGAAAAAGTGATCAACATGAAAGTTGTAAATCTCATCGAGATCTACAACTTTCATGTTGAATATTTTTTTAATTTAAAGCAGTTTGGTCCTCCAATTTGGGCCCAAAAAAAGATACGCACATATCGGGTCGTCGGTACAGATATTTTCTGCATGACTTTTTTCGGGGCTCAAATCGTGAGTCTAAACTGCTTCAAATCAAAAAGTGTCAACATGAAATATGTAGATGTCGTCGAGATCTACAGCTTTTATGTTGAACACTTTTTAATTTGAATCAGTTTAACCCCCCGATTTGACCCCCGAAAAAAGTCACATCGATCCTGGGCGTCCGTACATATGTTCGACGTGACTTTTTTCAGTGGTCAAATCAGGGGTCTAAATTGCTTCAAATTAAAACTTTTCAACATGAAAGTCGTCGAGATCTACAACTTTCATGTTGAACACTTCTCATGAAAAAGTACATATAAGACGCAGTTTAAAAAGACGTGTATATTCTCATGTACATTTAACTTGTATATACAACACAACCTTATAGAAATTTGAAATCAATTATATTTCTAAACCGGACGATATTTTGTTTAAAATTTTGGTACAGATGATGATATTTTGTAGAAAAAGGAGATTTGGACATACAAAATAAAATTTTACGGCATTTTGACTCATTTCTAATGCTAACATAAGTGTTTGAATGAATACATTTGAAATCATTTGTAATGTCTTTATATGTAATAAATTATTTTGAAAAAAATGATTTCTTTAAACAAAATTTAATATATTTTTTTAAAAATATGTTGTTTTTCTAATAACAAAATGATTTTTAAATAATCATTTTGAAAAATAAGAATTTACTAATAATGATGGTTTGCATCTTAAATTTTTTAAATTGACTAAATAAAAAAAAAAGAGGGATATTTGATTATGAAATTACTATTCCAGGTTATGAGCGTATGAGGATACAATTTTTATTCTTATTTTCTATTATTATTTATATATAAAATGCCTTCCCATTATTTCAGTCTCCTTCCCCAATCTCTACTTTAGATGTACATTTTTTTGTAAGTTGATTCGAGTTATTTCAATTTCATCGGCGGCTGTAAGCGGGCGGCGGCAGCGAACATGAAGACGACAAAGGGAGGGAAAGTCATGAACCCTACCGATGCCTATCGGAAGGAACTCCGTAAGAAGGAAATCAAGAGGGTACGCTAATCCATCCCTAGGGTTTTCCTTCTTGCTTTGTCCATGAAAAAATAACCCCATGTATGATATAGTTTTTCTTAATTTTGATTGAGACTTCTATTACTGCTGTTGGAGGCTCTGGAATTTTTCTCCTGTTTCTGTGAGTTCTTCTTGTGTGAAATGTGATTGTTAGATTCAGAATGTAATGACTAATGTTAGTGATCAGGAGTTCTTTAGGGCTCACATATGTGCTGATGCTGTTGGTCCGTTCGTTTGCACCTTTTCATTTAGGTTTTCGTTTTTGTCCAAAACAAAAAACCATGCTTTTTATTTTTGGGCCAAAACCAAAACTTATGTTCATTTGCAGCATGATTTTCAGTTTGTTTTGGGTTAAAATGAAAACTTACGTTCGGTTACCAAATAGTTTGTAAATCCGTGTTTTGCAAGCAGGGCAAGATAGAATAGTTTTTAAATCGGTGTTTTACAAGCAGGGCAAGATTGAACGCAAATTGATGGATTGTTGGAATCAAAATTGAAATCAACAACAGGTCCACTGCTGTTTAACAATTGAAATCAAAAATTGAAACAACTCTTTAGCTTAAATACTTAATAATCATCTTCCAGTAGATGATCAACAACATGTCCGCAAAAACCAAAATAAAATTATATATATTTTCTTTGCAATCCCTGCCATGCCTGCTCTCTTTTTCTTCTTCCGTGCCGCCGGGAATAACCACCTTTGCCTTACGAAAGATTAGTCGTTAGAGGAAGAATCGACGGAGAAGTAGGGCGTGAGAAAGACCAGTCACCAGAGGAAGAATCGTCGGAGAAGCTGGCTGCCTGTGAGAGGTCGGGGAAGAATAGCCTGGTGTGCGCCGGGGGGGGGGGGGGGGGGGTTCGCGCGAGGCGGGAGAGGTTTCGCCAAGCTCGGCGGAAACACTGCTTACCCCTGCAAAATGACAAAAAAGAGGAGCTTTTCTATTCTCAAAACCAGCCAAAATAGACCTTGCTAGCTTTGTTTTGGTGCAGGGGTTTTTAGAAGGAATTGAAAACAAGCTATTTCATCCCAAAACCAAAACAGACTAAAATAGAGCATAACGAACAACAAAAATTGGTTTTCAAAAAACCAAAACAAAACAACGCTTCAAAACAATGCAAACGAACGGGGCCTTAAGGGTTTTATGTTAATGAAAATTACATTTCTCTACGCTACTATGTGTTATAAGAAATTCTATTGGTATTTAGATGCTACATAGTTGAAGTGAGAAGGGATATAAAAGGATTCGGTGTATTAAATTTTTATTATTTTGCTCTCCCTAACAAGGTCTGCTGCAATTTTATTCTGCATACTATACTTCTTGTATGTTAGGTTACTTTCGAATACAAGTTCTACACTCTACCTTCTTGTACCATCATCATTTACAGAGCTCTATTTTATTGTTAGTGTTTAAGGTTGGTTTCCTACATTGATCTCTGCTCTCTCCTTCCATCAGATGAAGCTTTGTTCAAGTCATTATCAAACTTCTATTTGCAATTTTTGTTTCCCTCTCTTTCATGTGTAATATGAATAGTTTTTTGAAATATTCTCCCAAAATTTTCTAACTATTTATATTAGAGTTAGTATTTGTTCTATTCTAATATTTTTATGTTTAACTGAACACTACCATGCCTTTAGAAGAGTACATACTACTAGGGGTTTTGTTTTAGATCCTATTTCTCCCATAATTTGGAGTCCATGCCTCAATCTTACATCTCTCCAGTTATGTTCTCCAGTAATCCACAACCTGCTATATGGCATTGATGCTGCATGCATCCTCCCGAACATTCTCTTAAAGGATTGTAAGATTTTTCTTATGACACCTGTTTTGTTCTTTGAATCTATGAAAATGTGCTATATGAGTGATCATCATGACATCTATTCATCTTTGAATTTTGACCAAACTTCTGGTGTTAGAGTTGTAGAGAAGATGAGAGAGACATAGAAATGTAAAACCATGAGATCAGGTCTTCTCCATTTACTGAAAATTCACTAAGATTTAACTTGGATATTCTTTTTCTTACTCCGATTCATCTTAAAGAAGGAAAAAATTCACCTAATATTTAATACAAGATAATTAAAAATTTAACTCTTTCTTTTATAAATTTTTTAAAATCAATATACTTACATGTGGATCAATTACCAAGAATCATTGTTCATCAATAAAAGGATGAATTGGTGTATGCCTCTCTACAGGTTTGCGCCTATTGTATTTCCTACAAGGCTGAAACATAGGAGGGTTGGGTTGAACCAGGGAAGCATCATGCTAGATCATGGCAGGTTCTAGTGCTTTAGGTGACTTGGTCCATGTATCGTTTGTCCCATCAACAAGAATATAGAAAGATTATGTGACGCGGGACGGGCTGTGAATATGGCGGTGCCGACACGCTAATGCAAACCTACGTGACTGAGGAATGAATGTGATCAAGACCAATCAAATGATGCGTGCATGTTAATTATTCCGGAAAATATAAACTTTAGCAAACAAAATATATATTAGCTAGCATTTCAACACAACGTTCGCCAACACGTTCAAATACACGAGCAATATCATGCTCTCTACGCATGAAGATTTTCACAACTTGCACGAATAATTTTGCAGGATTTTAAAGAAATGTAAACAACTATGCAACGAGCCAAACTACCTAAACAAATATGTAGTGTTCTCACAATATTCAATACAAAAAAATAAACACAGCATGATAATACTCACACAACAATGAAGATCCGACGGTGAGTAAGTGGTGGCAGACGACTGCTGCGTGGGAAGGAAATTGACACTGCATTGTTGTGTCTGCTCGCCGATACAGTGATTGAGTTCTAAATGCTGGAAGTAGAACTGTAAAAGGAGGTGGAGTTTCGGCTGGTAGAGGAAGATTGGACTGGGAGGAGTGAATTAAACAGGGGAGCAATTGCTTTGAGGGAGTGTTCAACAGGGCTTAGTAGGCAGTTTGTTGTATTGTACAAAGGAATAGACGCAGGGGTCGGGTTGAGGGTGAGACAGTGAGTGAGAGGCGAGATAGGTGAAGTTCGGGTGGATTCATGTGCGGATGGGTGGCTTGCGATGAAGAGGGGAGATTGTCGCGTGGGATGCTGAAGGTAGTTAGGGATGAACCTGGGGGCCCTAGATCGGCCTGGAGCTCTGGCTATAACGGATGATGTCGAGAGAGGAATGGCGTTCAAGAGGTATTCGACTCTTTCCGTCGAGGAGGTGATGAATACACGTAGGAATGGACTGTTAACAGTCGATGGGGAAGAAGAAGAACCGCGACTTTGACATTATCGCTGTTGTCGTTCTGTTCAGGCAGTGGGATACACGATTTGAGACTGTAGTCTCTTTCGTCACTGGGTAAGGAGATGAATAGGGGGGGTGTTATCTCCTTCTGAACTATGAAGATGAATGAGAAGTTTGAGCTGTTAAGAGAGGAATTGTGGGATAACAGTTGGGCTCACGGGAAATCAAGAAGAAACAAGAAAAGAAATTAGATATTGCGGAAATAAACCGGGACTTCGCACTCCGGGATCTCGCGGCGTTGTGCCACGATAGGATCGTCGGTCTGGATTTTCTCAAAATACAAGCAATGACTGAAAATGAGAACACCCGCCCCTATTTATAACCAGAGGGACGATTGGGCACCCGACGTGAATGACTATGATCGTCTGTTATGCCCAGTATCATGAAACACTAAATAAAAGCCCAAAAAATAAAATAAAATATACATAAATTGTAAAACTACGCTCCGGACGCACTTGCTGTCTCGGACCGCCGATCCGATCAATGCATCTCATGCAAATATGCAAAAATGGGTCTCGCCGAGTGGTAACCTGATCTTCTCCATCAAACACAATCATGTGGCAAATCTCGATCATTATGTCAAATTATTTATTTGTTACTGTCATCCTAAAAAAAGTAAAATAAACTTTAATTTAATTTTGTATACTCATATATATATATATATTACATTATTTGCCCGTAAAGCAATACAATAAATCTAGAGCATTGTTAGGAGCACACCTATTTTGGATATGAGCACACCACGAAATTTTATTTACCACCCATTTTTTTAAGAGCACGCTTCTTTTAAATTTTTTTCACCCATTGTTTTAAAAGCATCAACATCACCGAAGCAATACCGCCGGAGCTGGGAGAGTTAGAGCTGCTCCAGATCCTACACATGCACAGTCTTCAGCTCTCCGGCGGTGGCGTTTGTTGTTTTATAATCATTACTTTTAGCACAATGACAACTATTCTAAATTAAAGGTAACCAGAGGGGAAGATCAATAGTCATTAATCCAGCACCTAGAATTAAATCTCTAATGAGACTTGCAAAACGTAAAAGCATCTAAAACAAGCCATTCATTGTTGTTGATCTCAAAGGAGTGGAAATCTGAAAAAACGCCGGCGATTTGGAGGAAGGAAAACCGGTGATTTGGAACCAACGACATCGAAAAAGCAAGAAGAAACACCGGTGATCTGGAACGAGTGCGTCTGAACAGGAGGAAAGAACCGTCAGCGGGTGCAAACAATGGAGGTCGGCGTCGGAACAGGAGGAAGGAACCGTTGGCGGGTGCAAATAATGGAGGTTGGCGTCAGGCTTGGAGGGGTCGGCGTCGGGGTTGGAAGATACTCTGGCGAGTCTGGGAAGAAATAAACTCTGGTGAAGCTCTGGCGTTGAAGACAATGGCGCTGTAGCGCGTGAAAACGACGGCGTGGTCTCGCGTGAACAAGAGTCACGAATTAGGGTACGGGAAATTGAAAATCGGGTGTTGTGCTCATAACAGTTGAACCAAAACTAAAAAAATAGGCATTATTTCAATTTCTGGTGTGCTAATATCGAAAATAGGTGTGCTACTAACAATGCTCTAAATCTATGATATCACCTTTTACTTATCCATTTTTTGATGTAAAAATCTACTTCTAATGTTTCGTTACTCATGCATGATAGCTGAATAAAAATTAATTTTTTGTTATGGTTTAACATTTTTTTTCTTTGGGATCCCCTTCTGTAAGATGAATGTGTGGTATACGTCCTCATATCATATCTTCTATTCCTCATGCATTGTCTTCATTGTCCTAGTAGCTAATACGTTACTCATGCATGATAGCTGAATAATAATTTATTTTTTTATGGTTCAACTTTTTTTTCTTTGGGATCCCCTTCTGTAAGATGAATGTGTGGTATACGTCCTCATATCATATCTTCTATTCCTCATGCATTGTCTTCATTGTCCTAGTAGCTACTTATAAGCTTGACTTTTGTATCTCAACCAATTTGAATATTTTTACGAAGTATGGCACATATATTTCCTTTTAATTATGTTTATTCTGCTTTCATATTATATAAAAGTAGTTTAAAACCGCTGTTCAAACTTTATTGGTTATTTTTCATTCTATTTCAGAACAAAAAAGAAAGGAAAAAAGTGCGAGAAGTTGGCATCCTGAAGAAGGATCCTGACTCCATTAAGGAGCAAATTGAGAAGCTTGAAGTTATGAGTAAGATTTTATATACCTCTTAAATTGACAATGAGATATAAAATTTGAGTTCTTATGTTATGATTCCTGAGCTTGATTTAGATCATAGTTTTTTTAATTTAGTTTATGTAGAAAATCAGTTCTAGGACGCTATATTATCATGTCTGATACATGTAATATGAGACTCTAATTTTATGAAATATCATATAAAAATTTTAGTATTTCTTAGAAACTCTATATTTACATTAATGAACAATTTTAGATAGAAATTGTTCTACTGTACGTCTGTAAGTCACCTATGGATAAACTGAGTGATATAGGGGTAGGCTACGGGTGGACAAAACCTACGACGCTAGGTGATAGTGCAAGGGTGACGCTAATCTTAACCGAAATGCAATGTAATCGTCAATATCTCGACAAATAAATTTGAGCAATGATAATTTTAACTCCACGAAATATTTGAAATTGAAAAACAGTTAATTAATTTGGGCAATTTATAATAGCTTCCTCCGCTCGGAGGACCAAAGCAAAACACGCAGCGAATGTCTCCTCCTGCAAATTATTAGAGGACTGAAACATTTTGTACGAGCAAGAATCACAACACATATATTTATTCACCAATGAAAATGTCAAATCAAATAATCCAATTTCACAAAATAAACTCACAAAGTAGCGGGCTGAACCGAGACACTAAAGAATTAGTGTCCAGATGTGTAGATCGACGTTCAGAGGTGGAATCGACGACATGAAAATGAAGGTGGTGGCTGTCCTCGACGGTAAATGATGAGATCGGGTGAGAAAAAGGTATATCCGACCACGAGAAGGGTGGATCCGATATTTGGGAGCGGATTCGGGCAAAGAAGGAAATATGAATGGTGAAAATAACGGATCTGGAGCTGAAATTCTCAGATCTGAATTGATCTAGAGAATTAGGGCGATTTGGAGGTGGTTCCATGAAGAGGAGTGGGCTGCTTGGAGAGGGGAGGGTGGCGGACCGGGCTGCAGGAAGGCAGCAGGCCGACGGGTTTTGGGATGAGTTTGGAGGGCTGTCGATGGCTGGACAAGTGGTGTGGGGTGGAAAATGAAGGCTAGAGGTAAGAGAAGTGCTTGTGGAAGAGAAACCAACCTAGTAGTCGTCACCTAGGGCTCCACGGCGTCGGCACCGAGGGGTGATCGCTGGAATCCGTGAATAAGAGTCTCCAAATTTTGCAATGCCTTGGTTCAGCCAATGTTGTCAAGATCGAGATCTTACCTAAGATCGGTTAGCAGTGGTAAGATCGTAAAACATGAGATTGACACGAAATGGTAAGATCTTACTTATTATACAAAATTAAAAAAAATCTAATTTATATATATAAATATCTAGTAGATCAATAATCATAAAACAATATATATAAAAAAAAGGTTCAACTGCATAGTAAATAATAATAGTACATTTAACTCATTCAAAATAAGTCATCTAAATTACCTAATGAAGCATCTTCGTCGCCTTCATCTATCCAAAAATCTTATTCTCCTCCTCCTATGTGAGCAGCTACCACTTCAACATTCGGAGGCTCTATCTCAAGATCTTCATCATCTTCATCGGCAACAATCCACTTATTATCAGATGAAATATCATCAAAATTATGTTTCTGAGTTTTCTTCAATTTGCTATTGGTTAAACGAGAATTCGCCATCACAAAGACCACATCATTCATTGTCTTTTACTTCAAACGATTTCTTCTTTTTGTGTGTACCTAGAAAAAAATTAATTACTATATAATAATTTTGGTGATTAAAAATATTTAATAAATTGTAATTATGCCCTTTCAAAAGCACTCTAGTTTCGCTCACATCCAGAAGAACTACATGTCAAGCTCAATACACATTTTGCAAAATTATGTAATTCTAGATATTCTTGTATAAGGAAAAAAATCTCATATGTATAATACTTAAAAAAAGAAACTAATTGACTTACAATTTTTGCACACCATTAAAGACATGAGCAATGCGTTCTTTTGTTCGATCCATTTCCTCATATATATATATATATATATATCCCATAATAGGCTTCTCATCAGAATCAACCAAACGAAGCACCTTCATTAAGGGATAAGTACCCTTCAAGCAAATGACAATATTCTTTCAAAAATCTTTATCCATCACCACCTCCTCAATTAGTTTTCCTTCACGTGAACATGCAGATCGGCTAGCTTTCCATTCATTTGAATTGAACATTCTTATCAAAGTAAGTTTGTTCTCATTAAGGCAGCCCAAAGTTAAGTATGAAGTGGCAAAACGTGTCATTGTCGGTCTCACCAAATCCCTGTCTGTAGTGAAGGTTTTCAATAAAGATATGAGAGATGTTCTGGAATAAATGTATGTCGTGATTCTCTTTGCTTTCGAAATTGTATCATGATGCACTTGTATCTTTTTCTCAAAATCCTCTAGCATCAAATCAATACAATGAGCAACACATGAAGTCCAATATAATCTTTTCCTCTTTAACATTAACATTTCTCCAACGGCTTTGTAATTTGCAGCGTTGTTCGTCACCACCTGGACAACATTCTTTTCACCCACCTCATCAACAATATCATCAATCATCTGGGAGACATTTTCTGTTATTTTGGATATATGAATGCAGCAATGGACTTTAAAAATATAGTTCTCATTGAACTATTCACTAAGAAATTGATCAATGTTCTCCTTATTTTATCAGTCCATCCATTTGTCATTATAGTGCATCCCATTTTCTTCCAATAAGCTCTATGTTCTGAAATATTCTTCATAGTCTGTTGATATTGTTGCTTCAGATATTTCACTCTGATATCATGATATGATGAAGACTTAAAACCCAAGTCATGCCTTGATATAAATTCACACATCTTATGAAATTCATCACTTTTTACCACATTGAATGGTAAAACATTGTTGTAGATAAATGGTGCTATATCATTGCATGCTTCTTCATGCAATTCCTTTTTGAAAATTGAATTGATGGTAGTTTGAGTTGTACTTGCTCCACTTCTCTTAAAAAGTCCCAGTTCAGCTTTTATCTTACCTTTTCCTCTACAAATCTCCAACATCCTCTTCTTCTTCCACATGGGGGATTGTTTTCTTCAATAACTTTTCTTGTAACCCAACAACAATCTCTCTTATCTCTTTCTTTACTTCCTCAGGAACAGCTCTACATGCTCCAACGTCTTTTTGAGTACCCGCCAAATGATGCTTCAATCTATAAATTCCCCTGATCACTGTTTTCTCACAAAATTTGCATTTTATTTTTCTCGCATCTTCAACTGGGATGTCATACTTCCATCCAATATCACTCTTACTTCTAGGAGCATTTTTACCCGTTTTAGACCCTTTGCTAGCGTTGCAGGAGCATTGCTACTCCCAACTGCACTACCTGAAGCACTACTTGAAGTCATTTTTTAACTTCCTACTCAATACAAATCAAACCACAAGCACATGAAACAAAAAAATTATTCAAGCATACACTAACTTGCATTTTTAAACTTTATTTAAACATTGAATGATTACAGTTTACAACAATCAATGCTAAAGAAAATAAGATTTTAGATGTTTAGCACTAAGGTTTACTAGTTGCAATGTAATTTAGGTTTAGCAGTTTACAACAATCCGTACTAACTATCAGATATTTCTTTATGGTGATTTGCACTAAGGTTTAGCAGTTGCAATGTAATCTAGGCTTCCCTTGAAAAAAACTATGAATGAGAAAACAATCATGATAGGAAGGAACAAAACTATGCCTGAGATAAAACTGCAGATAACATATGTGGTGCCGTATGATACCTTACCGGAAGTAGGAGGTATCGACGGGCCTCTCCGATGTTCGTGTTGGTGGCCTGGTGGGATACTGAATGGGATCAGTTGGGTTGCAACATTGTGAGATAAAGAGAGACAGAGAGAGAGAGAGAGAGAAGCACAAAAATACAGTAGAGAAAAAGACGGGCGGCGTCGACTCCTTCAGCAGTCGGCGACGGTTTCCAAACTTGCTCTCTGTCCCCCCCTTCAGCAGCCGGCGTCGACCCCTTCAGCAGCCGACGACATGAGCAAAATGACTGATCGAGAGCAGCGAGACGATGAACGGAGGAGCGGAGTGGACGGCTGCAGGGATTTTTCTGCGATTAGGGTTTGTGTTCGGGATTTGCGAGTTATTATAAGATTCTTCCGTGGAAACGGTAGGATCGGTTGTGATCGTAGGATCGTACGATCCTACGATCATAAACGGCGATTCTACCGTTTCTACAGAACGTGCGATCCAAGTTCGCCCGAGAATTGTTTCCCCCGTAAAAAACGTAAGATCGTATGATCTTACGTGCATAATCACGATCTTGACAACATTGGGTTCAGCCACTTAGACTATATTTATAAGAAGAGAACAAACTAGGGCTTCACCATCAACTGCTATGATTGGCCGATGGGATCGGTCACTAAATACATGGAAATAAACTCAAAAAATAAACTAATATATGTTTTTTGACTCGCGGCGACGTGCCAGATACAACCACGGAGTCTGATCGTCGATCCCGGCACGTCATATATGGTAAGTTGCCAAATCACCCTCGAATGGGCCCAAAGCTCGTTCTCGTCTCTGCTCCGCATCAATCTCCTCGGCTTGAAAGAATTCATCTCCCGATGAATTGGGATCGGAATTCTCTCGATGAATGCCAGTTACAACTCGAAGAGGTTCCCGGGAGTCGTCCAAGTGTCGTTGACGGAAGAGTGTCCTCACCCATCAACTCCCCCTGACTGAAAAGTTGTCATCTCCGGTGAATGAAGACGGTCGTGTTGAAGTCGAAGTACAGGGGCGAATCGATCAATCTCTGCTGCAAGTATCCAAGCGTCAACTGCATCGGGGCGGTCCCGCCAATGTACCAAGTAGTGACAGCGCGACCCATCTGAAGTAGGAACAAACTGGTGGAATCTGAACTCTGTGATGCTCTCATCGCTCATCTCTCGAAGGGTGGAACCCGGTGCGATCGGTGGTGCATGCAATGAAACCAAAGAAGACGAATTCTCAGGTGGGTGAATGTCAACAATGGGTGGACTGGGATGCCCATCAGACGGTGGTGACATATGAGGGTGGTAAGGTAATGACAATGAGGGTGGGGGTGGATGGGTATCTCCATTGATCGGGTCCACATACTCGTGAGGCTCGTAGTATGGAATCAGATCATCGACATTAAACACCGGGTGAATTCCCATACTAGCTGGGACGTCAAGCCGGTAGGCGTTGGTCCCAATACGACTGATAATATAGTACAAACCCATTCATCTAGCGCTTAACTTCTTGGCAGGCCCCGAAGGGAGCCTCTCTGGGGGGATTCATACCATTACCCTTTCGCCTTCTTTAAATATTCGTTTTTGTCTTCGCTTATCTGCATGAGTTTTATAGTTTTCATTGCTCGTTATTTTTCGTCGGCGAATTAACTCATGTAATGCATGCAAATGATGAACAAGTGACCCAACTGACTCATGCAAATGAAGCGAATGATGCACATAGAGCATAACATACTCGACACACTTCCTAGGGGAAGGCTTGACAATGACTTGGATGTTACTAACATGGAGTGACCTATCAGGAGGCTTACCGGGTGGTCGATAGAAAAATCTGGGTTAACCGACGTCAGTACCTATGGGGACGACGTCGATGGTGACAAAATAGTGCGGAGCTCTGGTGTGATGGGTACCTCTCAAATGATATAGCCCGTCAGGTGCCTCGCCAGGGGGTATATACCAAATGTCATCACGTGTGAGATGATCACTAGTGCGGATACACGATTCATCACTAAAGTGTAGGAGGGAAGACTTGGCAATTGAGCCTCTCGGGGACTTAATCCTGAGGAGCTCGATAATGATAGGATAGTCCAACACGAGGAGGGCACCAATAACAGTAGTGTCTGTGAGAGCAAGTAAGATACCCACAACAAAGTCACCACTAGCCTCGTGAACCTCCCAAGGGAGTAGTGGCTCATCAGGAGACTTATCTGGAGGTTCAACAATGAGGTCATTATTAAAGGGAAGACCCCTCAGATGAGTATCACTGATAGAGGTAGTGTCCTCGTAAGTGAGTGAGGTAGCTACTATGAAGTCAACACTATACTCTCGACTCTCAGTAGTGGAGTGAACACTAAGTCTAGATGTATGTTTAGGTAAGGTGAAAAGGATGAGTATGTCATCACAACGTCACTAGGTCGCTCGTCCTCACCCATATGACCATGCTCACCAGTCATGCTAGTATCACTCTCCACCTATATCAAGAGGTCATGATCAAATTCAACCTCAAGATCACATGAACACTGAATCTCATCAAACTGAGAAGGATCAAAAACAAGTGTCAGGTCTCTTATCTTGGTGGGAGCACTACTCTCCGCATCGGTGGCTTGACCCAAATCCCTATGTTTTCTTCGTAATGTAGATCTTAGGTGATCAAACTGAGCTTCTAAGAGATCAAAGCGGTCAAGTACTAATCGCATAAATTCAGCCTCAGGTAACTCTATTGGTGGAACACTAGGAGGGTCTTGACATGTACTGTGATCCTGCCGATGGTGACCTTTATAGGGTTCCTGAGGGTCGTCTAGACGGTAGTTCCTAACATAATTAGATTGTGCTCGTAGGTGCGTATGGGCACTGTGAACGTGCAGTGGAGGTCGCTCATATACAAACTCATGTTCCTCTCCTATAGAAAATGTGTAGTGACGATGACCTGAACGATATTCAATTCTATCATCATGAAGTCGCGAAGAGGTGTAATGATGGAGATGTGAGGACCTCTCGTCGTGGTAATCGCTTCTAGCATAATGGAATTGTGTCGAGGGGTTGACACGATTGCTAGGAGTGGTGTACGGGTAACGAGGATAATCATAATGATGACATGATGGTTTCTCTAAAGGGGCTCTATGAGGTTGGGTAAAGGTAGACTCAGGATACTCAGATAGAGGAGACGAACAACGACGATAACTAGACATAAATGAACCCAAAGACTATTTAAAACCTACCACTACAAAGCATGCAAATGACCTAACCTTGACCTCTGATGCCAAAATGTACGGTAGGCTATGTGGTGCACAAAACCTAGGACGCTAGGTGGTAGTGCAAGGGTGACACGCTAATCTGAATCTAAATGCAATGCGGTCGTCAATGATGAAGACATAATTATGAGCAATGATAACTTATATTTAGCACCACGCAAATATTTATAATTGAAAAACAACTAATTAATTTGACAATTTTATAATGGATTTCCTTCGCTCGGAGGGCCAAAGCAAAGCGTGCGGCGAATAGCTCCACCTGCAAATTATTAACGTACTAAAGACAATTTCTTCTAGCAAGAATCGCATCAAAATATAGTAATTCATTAAATGAAAATGTCAATTCAAATAATTCAATATCACAATAACTCATAAAGTAGAGGGATGAACCGAGACACTGCAAAATTTGGATCCGGAAGTGTAAATCGGCTATCAGAGGTGGAATCGGCGGCGAGACAACGACGACGATGGCTGTCCTTGGCTGTAAACAGTGAGATCAGACAAGAAAACGGTGGATCCGGCCACGTATAAGTAGATCCGGGCCGGGGAAGGGTAGATCCGATCTGTAAGAGCGGATCCGGGCTAATATGGTAATAAGAGTGGAGGGAAACGACAGATCGGGGGTTGAAATTCTCAGATCTGAATTGATCTAGAGAATTAGGGCGATTTGGAGTGAGCGGCTTGGAGAGGGGAGGGTAGCGGACTGGGCTGCATGAAGGCAGCAGACCGGCGGGTTTTGGAAGGAGTTTGGAGGGCTGTCGGCGGCTGGACAAGTGGTGTGAGGGGTGGAACATGAAGGCTAGACGTATGAGAAGGGTTTGAGGAAGAGAAACCGACGTAGGAGTCGTCACCTAGGGCTCTACGGCGTCGGCACCGAGGGGTGATCGTTGGAATCCGGAAAGAAGAGTCTCCAAATTTTGCAATGACTTAGTTCAGCCTCTTAGACCAATATTTATAATAAAAAGAAACACTAGGGCGTCCCAATCAACGATTATGATTGGCCGGTGAGAGGGGTCACTAAAATACATGATTAATGAACTAAAAATAATAAACTAATATATGTTTTTGACTCACGACGCGGATCCAGACACATCTGCGGAGTCTGATCGTCGATCCGGGCACGTCATATATGGTAAGTTGCCAAATCAGCCCCGAGCGGTTTCAAAGCTCGTGCTCGTCTCTGCTCCGCAACACTGACTCTTTTATGTCCCAAGTCATTCTTTCTCTTGACTAATTTCTTATATCATTGTCACTTGATTTTATTCTTTTGCTTTACAATATAACCCTATATATTGATTTATTTTTAAAATACGAAATAGATGGCACTATTTTAGTTATTGAACACACCAGACGTGGAACAACTGTTGCAGCACACTGTGGAGAGGCACATATGCACAACTTAGTAACGACAAGTTTTGGGTTGGAAAGGCGAGCTAGCAGAATAAAATGAGCTATCAAACCTTCTTGTGGATATTCGTTGTATAGTTTCTAGTTGTATAGTTTCTAGTTGTATAGTTTCTAGTTGTATAGTTTCTAGTTGTATAGTTTCTAGTTGTATAGTTTCTAGTTGTATAGTTTCTAGTTGTATAGTTTCTAGTTGTATAGTTTCTAGTTGTATAGTTTCTAGTTGTATAGTTTCTAGTTGTATAGTTTCTAGTTGTATAGTTTCTAGTTGTATAGTTTCTAGTTGTATAGTTTCTAGTTGTATAGTTTCTAGTTGTATAGTTTCTAGTTGTATAGTTTCTAGTTGTATAGTTTCTAGTTGTATAGTTTCTAGTTGTATAGTTTCTAGTTGTATAGTTTCTAGTTGTATAGTTTCTAGTTTGTGCGCTCCTTGTGCATGTGCTCGCACTGAACACTTTTTATCAATGAAATTCCATCCACGAGTTCTTATTATTGCAGTTGACTAGGTGGTCATTATGTGCCATTTTGTTGGATCGTTCCATTCATTGTATTGCCTACATGCACCTTGCAGGACAATTGTTCATTTCCATAAAGGCCAAGGTAGCTCAAATGTCACCCAACGTCTAATGCGGCCTACGTAGGACATGCAAATTAAATGCAGACAATGTATTTGTGAGCGTTCATGCGTCTGACGGTTCTCTGCTAAGACCGTTGTTGCTATCACATCCTCTGAGATAACTATAAACCAAGGACGCAAATGCCAGACGTTGGGGACACGTCAGTTTGGATTCTCACATTGTTTTTTATATATCGGCTTTTAATATTTTAATTATTATTATATATAATTATATGTTTATATTTTAATTGTCACAATATTAACTATTTTACAATCTATTGAACTTTTAAATCTTAAAAGCTATATGAAACATTTAATATATAATATAGTGATAAAAACATTGTAAAACTTGTGATTTTAAAAGTTTGCAACTATATATATTTTCTATAATATCAAACAACAACATTCAGGCATTTGTCCCACTGTAGTGGGGTCAGCTATATGGATCCTTTGTCGTCATTGTGCCATATCTTTTGTCATATTTTCTATACATCAAATTTTTTAAAAAAATAAATTTCAAACATTCCTTATTCTTAATCGCTCACAATAGTCGACTTAGTAGATAAGATATGGTCATCATCTGATGAATCCTCAAGATCTACCTCGTCCATCTCAGTTGTTTTTTTTTCCATTTCTTTGATAATTAATGGCCACGTATGTAACAAGTCTAATAGATTACATGTAACAGGATTGTGCCATGTGCCTTTTGTTGTAATTCTTAGAGCTTGGGCGGTAAATATACTCATAGGGTTGTAGTATGGAATATGAAAAAAATTAATAAAGTTGTGCTATCGTCTCTCTCCCTCTATCTCTCTTTCTTCAAAATGTAGCGATCCTGCTACGGTTAACTAATTAATTTGGAAAAATTGGCCATGGAAAGGGCCTGAGGTAGAAGAAGATGAACATGGAAAGTGAAGAGAGAAAATAAATGAAGAATGGCTAAGTGAGAAAAAAGAGAAGAATAGCCTAAAGAGAGAGAGAGGGCCGGGCTAAGTGAGAAAAAAGAGAGATGGAAGGAGAGAGACGAAAGCACAACTTTATTAATTTTCCATATTCATTATTACAGCCCTATGGGTATATTAATAACCCAAGCTCTTAGAATTACAACAAAAGACACGTGGCACAATCCTATTATATGTAATCTATTAGACTCGTTACAATGTCTTTGCTCTTTGTTGACGACCGCATTGCATTTAGGTTCAGATTAGCGTGTCACCCTTGCACTACCACCTAGCATCCTAGGTTTTGTGCACCACATAGCCTACCCTACATCATTTTGGTATCAGTGGTCAAGGTTATGTCATTTGCATGCTTCATAGTGGTAAGTTTTAAATAGTCTTTGAGTTCATTTATGTCTAGTTATCGCCGTCGTTCGTCCCTTCTATCTGAAATCGCCAGAGTCGAGGAATGAGGCATGAGAGGAATGAAACCATAGAGCACAATGCAACATAGAATGAAATCGCACGACCTAAATAATAATATCATACCGAATGAAAAATAATAATCAGTTGCGCGAAGTGACCGTTCAATCGGCCAGTTCCTGTACCGATATGGCGGGAACTGGACTATATATCAGTCGTTCCTTCCAAAACGTTATATAACAACAACACCCAAGCATTTATCCCACTACAGTGGGGTCGGCTATATGAATCCTTTGTCGCCATTGTTCCCTATCTTTTGTCATAATCTCACTAATGCCTAAGTACATCATGTCTTTCCTTATAGTTTCATTCCAAGTCTTTATTGGTCTACCCCTCTCTCGTTTAACATGTCTAATGACTAGACTCTCACAACGCCTAACAGATGCCTCTAATGGTCTCATTTGTACGCGTCCAAACCATCTTAGTCTAGCTTGTCGCATCTTCTCTGCAATTGGTGCTACTCCTGTCTTATCCCTTATACATTTATTCCTAATTTTATCTAGTCTCGTATGTCCACACATCCACCTAAGCATTCGCATCTCCGCAAATCCCATTTTTTGCTCATGTACACAATTCACTGCCCAACACTCAGAACCATAGAGCATCGTGGGTCTAATTTGCAGTATGATAAAACTTGCCCTTAAGTTTAAAACACCAATTACTGGAAATATCTTGATCACCCAACTTAATAACAAAGTCATCCGTCCTTCTTGTAATGCTAAATTTAAGCTCCATATACTCCGTCTTTGCCCTGCTTAACCTAAAACCCTTCTTTAAAGTATCTCGCCAAGATTCAAGTTTTGCGTTTATACTCTCGCGCGTCTCATCAATCAAAACGATATCATCCGCAAACAATAAGCACCAAAGTATTGCTTGTTGGATGTCTGGTGAGCTCATCTAAGATAAAGGTAAAGAGATAAGGGCTTAAAGCTGAACCTTGATGTAAGCCAACAATGATAGGAAATTTCTGTGTTAATCCTCCAGATATCCTCACCCTTTATCACTGAATTTGTTTACATATCTTTGATTATATCATTATATGATACATTTACACCTTTCTTTTCTAAAACTCTCCATAAGATCTTTCTTGGAACTCAGGAACTCTATCATAAGCCTTCTCAAGATCAATAAATAACATATACAAATCTTGTTTTTTTTTCTTGATAGTTGTCAATGAGTCTCCTCAAGAGATGTATAACTTCCATGGTCGACTGCCCTGACATGAATCCAAATTGATTCTCTGAGATGTCAGTCTCCCGTCTTACTCTTCTTTCTATTACTCGTTCTCATAATTTCATGGTATGACTTTTTTATTCTTATACAAAGGTACGAAGATACATTCTCTCCATTGTTCTGACATCCTCTTTGACTTCAGTATCTTGTTAAAAAAACATGTAAGTCACAAAATTCCTTCATTTCCTAAATATTTCCATAATTCGATGGATATATCGTCTGACTCAACCGCTTTTCCATTCTTCATCTTATTTAAAGCATCATTTACCTCTGATACTTAAATTTTATGATAAAACTTTATTTTTCTATATTACTCTGATTTACTTAATTCTTTTAAGTTTAATTCATTGTTCTTTGTTTCATTATAAAGTTGATACAAATATCTTTTTCATCTCTCTTTAATATCTACATCATCTATTTTGCATTTTACGTGACTTTAAATCCCTTGTCTTCTTTTTTCTAGTTCGAGCAATTTTATATATGTCACGTTCTCTATCTTTGGTATCTAGTTGCTTATAAAATTTTTCATAAACTTGATTTCTTGCTTTACTTACTACATATTTAGCTTCTTTTTGGCGATTTTATACTAACTAAGTTTTCATCATTTTTACAAGCGAGAGTGATTTATAGCTGACACTCTTTGCACTCACATTGTCTTGCACTTTCTCTTCCCACCACTAAATTCTTTATTTGAGGGCACACGACCTTTGATACTCAAAAATATTTTCTTTACACTTATCCTTAAATGTGAAGACATAACTTTCAATGAGACAATAGGATCAACATAAGGTTTATCAACTGGTTGTTCTATAACTGTTGTCTTGAAAACAATCTGTTTTTTCATCTTCAAGTTCCACCACTGATTTTTTTGCAATATTTGCCTTCTTGTCTTAAATTTTTTTAATTTAATTTGTACATCTAACAGCACTAAACTATGTTGTGTTGCCAAACTTTCTCCTGGTATGACTTTGCAATATTTACAAATCATTTTATCCATTTTTCGAGTCATAAAATAATCAATTTGTGACTTATTTAGTCTGATTTTAAACGTAATTAAATGTTCTTCACTCTTTATGAAAAACGTATTTGATACAACTAACTCGTGCTATGAGCCTATGACAAAGTCTAAAATGATTCGTTCTTTTTAATTTCTTTGTTTATATTTATATCGTTTATGAACGATTGCGTAATTTACATTTTCCTTCTCTATATATTTATTTAAGTCTCCTCCTATGAAAATCTCCTCACTTTGTAGGATTTCTCTTACTAAATCATTTAAGTCTTTCTAAAATTGCAATTTAATAGCTTCACTTAATACTACTTGCGGCAGTGTGAAGGGGTGCTGAAGGGAGTGGTGTTCAGTGTGCAAGGCTACACATGTAGGATGAATGTTCACTTGTTGCCCATCCACAAATCAGATATGGTTCTTGGGGTCCAGTGGTTGCGATAACTGGGGAAGGTAACCCTGGATTGGAACCACATTATCATGAAATTTGCTCAGGAAGGGAGGCAATACTGTTTGAACAGGATCAAAACCTCTCCGATGAAGGATATCTCTATTTGATGCTTAAAGCGACTGTGGGAACAAGAGGACAATATGGAGGTTATTATGGAGCTCGTGCCACAGGCAACACTCCCGCAAGAAGTCTCATAATAGATGAAACCACTGCTCCACTAGTATACAGACGTATTCCAGGAGCCCTGATCGTTACCCCCTCGACGATTTCGAGATCACTAGATCAACCTGAAGGAAGGGACTGAGCCGACCAACCTTCGAACCTACCGTTATTCGCATATTCAGAAGGCTAAGATAGAATAGAGCGTGAAAGAGATGCTAACAACAGGGATTATTCGACCTAGCACCAGCTCATTTTCCTTACCCATCATCCTGATGAAGAAAAAGGATGGCTCGTGAATGTTCTGTGTCGACTACCGCGCTGTGAACACCGCTACAATCAAATACAAGGTCCCTATTCCCATGATTGAGGAACTCCTGAACGAACTACACGGATCACGCTTGTTCCCTAAGCTAGATTTGCATTCACCACCAGATCAGGATGAAGGACGAGGATTTCTTCAAAACCGTCTTCCGGACACATGACGGTCACTACGAGTTTGTTGTGATGCTGTTTGGAATCTCCAACGCACCCTCTATATTTCAAGCAGTGATGAATGTGATTTTTCGGCTCCATAATTGTTGTTCATTTTGTTGTTGTTGACTCCATAATTGTTGTTGCTGACTCAATTTTTCTTGGACTATAGGTTCGACATCTTCAATACGAGCTACTGATGTCCTCTGGCTCCGCCTATCATTCTTGAAAAAACTTGTAATGGTGGAAAACTTGTCACCAGCTCTAACTCTGCCCGGCTGTTCTTGGCCTAAAACAGATGCAAGGATGTCATCTCTTTCCTGCGATACTGTTTCAGCACTCTGAGACTCTTGGCTCGACAACTCATCCTAAACAAAAGTAATAAATATTAATGCAGAATTGTAGATAAGAAATTATGTTTTACAAACAATATTACTATTGATAATTTACAAATGAATAAATGAAATATTTAAACTTATAATTTTAGATGCCAACTCAGCTGCATCTGTACTAATATATTCACCGATTTTTCTTTTATGACTGGCTTTCCATAATTCTACACGTGGAATTGGTGTTGTTGCACCTTGTTCAAGCTTGACAATAAAATAAAAATAAATTATCATTTAAATTATTGAGAAAATCAATATGTAAAATAAAAAATACGAGAGTAGAGAACTAATACTATTCTTTTTTCTAATCCAAAATAACTCATTCTGGAAGTAGTATGAAAGATGTTTTGTGCTTTTGCTCTCTCTATATTAACCTTATTTTTCTCCTGCACAAATAAATATTTGTTAATACTTAGATTGCTTATAAGTTATAAAGATAAAGAATGATATAAAACATTGAATTTAATAAAAAGTTAAGAACACATACCATATATTCTATAGTGGTGCGATGGTCGACAAAAAACTTTTCATTCTTCGACAGTAATAAAACTATACTTGACAAGAACATTGTATCGATGATCCAGATCAACATATTTTACATAAGTGATAAAGAGTTTGGATTTCCAAGTTTTTCAACTTTAACCCATGTTTTTCATTAATGCATTGCGAAGACCATCGATATTTTCAAAATAAATATAAAAATAATAGACAATATCAATTAAAAATTAACTAAAACACCATCGTTATGTAATCACTATTCACTAATCATTGATAACAAAGTTATGTACATTTAATTCTGCTCATATTTGATCTTTAATTTTGTTATCAACTTCCTTTCATGCAACATATGTAATTGACACATAAGACCTTACAAGAGATCTCATAAAACTCATCAATTTATTTGTCTCACGTCCGAGAATAATGCGGTCATCATCACTCACATAAATAATAAGCTTCTTCCCCTCTAGCCTATGCTTATTCAATTCATTCATTTTCGTAAAATCTCTTGTTGACTTTGATGAAGATCTCTTATCAGTCATTTTTCTGTAATAAGAAAACCCTAAAAAAGCGAAACCATCCAAAAACCCTAAACAAAATTCATAAAGTAGCCTAATGATATTGAGCTACTACCACACAATCACTCATATAAATATATATGTTATTATGTTAGTGTTAAATACTAATATAGAACTATAAAGTCAGCTGGTTTAGACATGTACAATAATGGTTAAAATGCAATATTTAGGCTAATATACAGAGTTAATGTGTTTTTAGGCTATCTAATACAAAAATGCACATTGTGTTGTTTATATACATTTAGCATAGTTAATACATGAGATTGAAAGATTCAGAGAGTGTCTGATATGCTGCTACACAATGTTTATACTACTACTACTACTAATAAAGACATTAGCACAGAAATCAAAACTGAGAAAGGTCTTAAGAAAAAATATATCTAAATGAGAATATGAGATTTGTCGAAGAAGAATCTTCAAATCGAAGCAAAGAAATGCAAAAAGAGCAGAAACTTGAACAAAATCGCCTTTAGGGTTTTACCCAAGGAGCAACGTCTGTAAGAATCAAAAAGTCAAGATAAAAACGAGATTTTTACGGCTCACAGTTTAAAATAGATAGTATAGGCTGCGGTTTCTATAACAACCGCGGTCTATTGTATGGTTCACGGTAGAATAGACTGCGGTTGTTTTACAACCACAGTCTATTCTAGGGTAGAATAGACTGCGGTTTATATACCGCAGTCTATTCTATGAGATCTAGAATAGACTGCGGTTTATATATAAACTGCAGCGTATTCCCAGAATAGACTGCGGTTTATATAAAAACCGCAGTCTATTCTGGCTCATAGAATATACTGCGGTTTATATATAAACCGCAGTTTATTCTCATATTTGTTTTTAAAAAAAGGCGCTCATCGCCTTGTCTACAATTAGGCGACGCCATGACAAGAATGGCTGCTGGCTACACCAACTCCTCCGAACTTCCTGTCTGCGCCTCTGCAGCGATCAAGAGCTCCAGGCTCTGCATCTCTCGTCCAATCTATGTTGAGTAAACCCTGTTCTCTTCAATTCAGTAGAGCCACCCCCTGCTTTCCCCTCACATCAGAGCCAAATTGACCCGATATTCCCACTCAAAAATCTTTATCTTACAACCGTGAGGCTGTGGTAAACCATCTCTACCTCTTGCTTAAATTATGGTGGTTTAACTTTATGCTCAATTTAAATTGGTCTGGCCTTTAATTGTCATCTTGCTTGTTTGTTGTCAATTTGAAACTTCCTTTGTCATCTTTTATTTCTTTAACACGCTTGTGGATGAATTTGTCGCATTGTTGAAAGCGAACCAACGTTAAACTGAAAAATAAAGCCGTCTGCGATCCCGGTCTCCAATCATCCATCTGATGATTCAAAAATGTCAAACCCACAAATATTTGAACAGGCGCGTAGCTGATCTCCATCAAAGATTCTGTTATCGTTGATCTCAAGCCTCATTTTGTTGCAGTGCAGCATGGATGTGAGAGAGAATCAATAGCTTTGTTTGAGGGAGGGGTTGGCACAAGTTCTTACTGGCTAAATTGGCTTTTCTTGTCTAGCACCGGAGCCTTTTGACAGCTATCTTGACACTATTGAGCCTTTCATGATAGGATTTGGGATTCAGGAGGATGATAGATGAAGTGTATTTATTGTTGGAGCTCTTCCCATAAGAAAACCATCTGTATTTATGTATACAATACACTACAAAATGCTATTTTTGTTTCGTGCATTTTACATATCTATAATTTTCATGAACTTTTAGTTGAAGTACTGGATTCAGAAGTATGATTGATTGGTTGTGCGTGAATTATTTGTAAATTCATCATGAGTCAACCTGCTTACAATATTGCAATCAAATTTCTGAGCTAGTCTCAGAGTTTTCATGTAGCCGGTAGGTTCCATAATTATGCATGAACTATATCACCTAGCTTTGTCAACCATATCACGTAGCTTTGTCATCGAGAGTTTTGAATCCACTTTGATATTTCGGTACTATCTGTGCGGTATGTACCTCCGAAAGGGTTGGCATATGTCCATATTCCATCTGGTTGTCGTGTATTAGTCATGAACCTGTTTGAATATCAGCTTGAATATGTTTTTTTTAGTTATCCGCTTTGTTTGCATATTTGACCAAAGGAAAATAAAAGAGGCATAAGGTTTTGGTTCCTTTTGGTTGGTTAATAAAATACCTTATTTTCTTTATTTACCTCATTTTTTGTCATTTGTAGAAGGCATTCAGTTGATGATATGGAAGGCTTAATGATGTGGAATTCCTTAAAGGTTGTGTTTGTTAGTCCATTACTTTGAGCTTTATGACTAACAAGTGATAGATAAGGCAGCGTAGGCATTGGAAATTTTCTGGCTATTATGGAGAAAAAATTAAGTATGCGAAGCTTTGATATGTTTATGTAAAGTTAATACCAGCCATTTATCGGTGCAGAGGCAGATGGTGCATTGGATAAGGCCAGGAAGCACAAGAAGCGTCAGCTGGAGGATACACTAAATTTGGTTCTTAAGAAAAGGAAGGTATTTGGATCTTACTAACTTTTTTATATCATTAGGTTTCTCTGTTTAAATTCCTTGCTTCTATTGAAAGGAGTGCATAGCATTTTCAGTTTTGTTTGTTTGGAAATGACTCAAATGAGTATGGAAATCTGGAACTTGTTGAAAGGAGTGCATAGCATTAATGACTCAAATGAGTATGGAAATCCAGCCGTGGAACTTGGATCTTTTCAATATTTGATAAATTTGTTAATGGACTCAGATAAGTTGAATGAATATATAAAACACTTCATTTCCTGGAAGACAAATATACTCAATTAATTTTGACCAGTGTAAAAAAAGTAAGAGAATTGAAATGAAAAATACAATATTTCATATTACAACATTTGTGTGTGTATCTATATTAAATAAAATTCCTTACATCTGCTGCTAGAGTAATCTGTAAATCGGTCACATATTTTATATATATCTATATTTAATAAAGTTCTTTACACCTGCTACAGTAATCTGTAAATCGGTCACATATTATATATATATATACTTTAACAATTCAAAATTACAAAAACAATTTAAAATTACAAATATATCTGTATCTTTCACTATTATAAGGGAAAAGTTGTCTTTGGTGAAACATTCAAAAATACCAATTGTGTCCTCATTTTTATATTTTAATGGCTTGACATATATTATAATCTATTTCAAAGAAATTAAAATACAATGTCCATTCAAGTAATTACACTATCAAAAAATTATAAGTAATGATAGAAAATTCATTTAAATTAAAAAAAGTTTTTTAGTAGAACTCCTACACCTACTATGGTAGGTTGTCATTAGACATGTCATTGGTATATTCAAGGAAGGTTGTCATTAGACATATCAGTGGTATTTTCGAGGTGATGACATTAAATCAATCAACTTTATTAAAGTCAAAATTAATATTTTTATGTCAAAACGTATATTATTTTACAAAATAAAAATTGTAATATTTATGTATATTTTTTTACGGTCATTTTGAGTACTCATATGTATATGTTGCAGGAGAAACCCGTCTTGATGAGGCGGGCGAAACCCGTCATCGCCGACCGGGTACTGTCGCGCTTGGCCGTAGGGGTGGAGCCCCGTGTCGGGCACTCGTATATATATAGTTTAACAGTAAAAAATTACAAAAACATTATTATATATATATAATTATAATATATATATATTATATAGTTTAACAGAAAAATAACTTACAAAAACAATATTATATATACGAGTATCTTGGCATGGGCTACGCCCGTGCGAAGATGCTCTCGCGCGGCCTTCGGCCGCAACAGGCGGGCTTCGCCCGCCTGCGCACGGGCTTTGCCCGTGCTTGATGCTTCGGGTGGTTTTCGGCCGCATAGAAGCGGGCGAAGCCCGCTTCCATGCAATCCAACATCTCGGCGCCGCACCCGCCACTCGCGGCTCCCGGAGTTCGAATCGGAATAATTTTGCTTCGAGGGGCCGCGAGTGGCGGGTGCGGCGCCGAGATGGTGGATTGCATGAAAGCGGGCGAAGCCCGCTTCTATGCGGCCGAAAACCACCCAAAGCATCAAGCACGGGCGAAGCCCGTGCGCAGGCGGGCGAAGCCCGCCTGTTGCGGCCGAAGGCCGCCCGAGAGCATCGAGCACAGGAGTAGCCCTTGCGAAGATGCTCGCGGCCGTCCGAGAGCATCGAGCACGAGCGTAGCCCTTGCGAAGATGCTCGTATATAGATATAGATATATATAGGAAGGAGTGAAGGCTAAACTTCATTCCAAGACGTGGGAATAATTTTTAAATAGAAATGGGACATCCAATGGGCCATTGGATGTGCCTTTGCACAACTTATTTCAACATTCTCACGCAAGTTGGAACATACAAATCGTAGGAGCCAAGCTTGCAGAGATACTGATGATATAGTGGTTGAGGTAAGGCCTTAGTGAGCATGTCAGCAACTTGCCCGACAACAGGCACATGTCGCAAGTCCAAATTTTTAAGATGCACTTTTGCCAAACAAAATAACAATCAACATCAATGTGTTTGGTACGTTCATAAAACACGAGTTTCTTGACAATATGAATATCCGCTTGGCTGTCACAGAAGAGAGTGGCCGGAGAGGGAAGTTTCACACCTATATCACTCAGAAGTCTCTCCAACCATGTAAGTTCAGAAATGACAGAAGCCATAAAATGTGAAAACACAATTTTCTCCTTGCTCCATCAGGTGACAAGATGTCCACCAAAGTTTGTGCAGTATCCACTTTTGGATCATCGATTATCTAGATTCAGCGTCGTCAACATCGAAGTAGGCAATAAGAGATAAGGAGGGAAAAGGTTTATACACAAGCTCTTGTCCCGGAGCAGTCTTCAGATTGCGCTCAACCGCTTGGATATGGGAGATCAGTGGAGCATGCATAAAATGGTTGATCGCCCTAGTAGCAAAGGATATATCAGGTTTTGTATTTGTGAGATAAATTAGCTTGCCCACAAGACAACGATCGTACTCTGGGTTAGGGAGGAGCAAATCAGAGCCGGAAGCATAAGTGCAGAGTTATGATTGGCATCCAAAGGTGTGTCACCAGGCTTGTATCCAAAGTAGCCAACGCCACGAAGGTTACAACAATACTTCCATTGAGACAAAATGAGACCATCAAATCGACAGACCACCTCGATGCCAAGAAAATATTGGAGAGGCTCCAAATCCTTAGTATGAAATTCAGATGCTAGATGCTTTTTAACCATTGTTATACCATCAAGATCATTGTCTGTGATGAGGATATCATCTGCATACGCCAAAAGTATCGTCGTGCTTGTCGGGCGATGCATGTGAATAAAGAAAAGTCAATTGGGCTTCGAGTGAAGCTAACATTGCGAACGACACGATCGAACTTATCGAATTAGGACGGAACAGACTATTTGAGACCATAAAGAGATTTATTGAGGTAACATACACGAGTAGGTGTGTTCACGAACCGAATCGAATCGAATAACTCTTCAATCAAATTCAAATTTTACATAAAATGCAGAGATTCTGATTCAGATTCGATCGAATATTCGATGTCGGATTCAGATTCGTTATGAAATGTTGGATTCAAATTTGGGTTCGAATTCAGAATCGAACATGGATTCGAATTCGAATTTGTTTTTTATAATATTTAATTTAATTTAATACTCAAATATTATTATATTTAATATTAATTTACATATATTATTTTTTTTAATTTATATTCCAGTATTCATGAACTATTCCTGAATCCTTCAAATAAGAATTAAATTATTCGGATTCGGATTCGGATTCGAATTCAAAAAATATGAATTTTAATCGAATTTTCACGAATCAAATCCTGAATTATTCACGAACTATACTATTTGTGAACAATCCTATACACGAGACTCCCACGTGGCCTCATAATTGGGTGGCTGCTGCATGCATATAGCCTCAACGAGATCGTCATTCAGAAAAACATTTTTTATGTCAAGTCGATGCAATGACCAATGCCAATGAGCAGCCAAGAAGATCAAGACCTAGACAATATTCAATTTTGAAACAGGTTAAAGGGTCTCCTCATAGTTAAGGTCGTGATGTTGAGTAAAGCCACGGACCATCAGTCAAGCTTTCAAACGTTCAATCATTTTATTGGGGTTGTGCTTCACAGTGAAGACACACTTACAACCAACAGAAGTCTGTCTAGAAAGAAGAAGAACAAGGTCCTAGGTATGATTATCCCAGAGAGCGGTCATTTCCTCATTCATGACAGCCCGCCACCCCAGATGCTGAAAAGTCTTCTGTAGAGAAGAAATGGTGGAAATAGAGGATAAAAACGTTGCAAATATGTGAAGCATCAAAGATAAGTGATGCAATTATGCAAAGAGACATAATTTGAAATTGGGTGAGTTTTAGATGTTGATGTCAGATCAACGACTGGCGATGTATCAGTTGGTAGGGGCGGCTCTCGTGAGTCAGTGGACCGAGGAAGTCATCGCGTGTAGACACGAAGAGGAGGTAACGAGGGGAGAGACACAATTGGAGGAGTGGGAAGCAGAGGAGGAGATTCAGTTGTGGTAGTCCCTTTAGGACTTGGAAGACCTGGGGTGTGAGTAAAGGTTCAGATTGGTAGAAAGGTTGATTTTCAAGGAATGCGACATGGGCGGAGGTGACTAGCTTCCGATTAAGTGGAGAATAACATACGTAGCTCTTCTGGGTGCAAGAATAGACAACACATGCTTGATTGTATGAGGATCCAACTTGTCCATGATAGGGTCAAGATGGTAGACATAGAAAACACACTTGAAGATACGTGGTGCGTAGGCGAAGGGAGGGGTGGAGGGGAAGAGGATGGGATATGGCG
Source organism: Platanthera guangdongensis (assembly GCA_039583875.1). Taxonomy (NCBI): domain Eukaryota; kingdom Viridiplantae; phylum Streptophyta; class Magnoliopsida; order Asparagales; family Orchidaceae; genus Platanthera; species Platanthera guangdongensis. Next base: position 153,079,312 of record CM077160.1, on the reverse strand, counting down.
TCACAAAGTTTAGAACAGAGAAAGACAAGCAGTTAATATGGTAGCAAGTGTTGGAAACTGTGAAATGCTAATAAACTATGGGAACCTGTATTTGGAACATTAGGGATCTGACAACCTCGATGAGGTGATGGTTTTTGCACTCGACCACACCATTTTGTTGTGGTGTATAGGGACTAGAGGTTTGGTGAAAAATGTCCAACGTAACACGTGTCGTGGAAACAATGACTTGTATATTCACGTTCATTATCTTTGCGAAGAATTTTTCAGTAGCCGCGAGAACTGGGTCTTGGTCTCGGCGAGAAAAACTGGAATCATCACAGTGAATCAGAGCGATTACGCATTATATACAATCACGTCTTGCGAGAATGATCATCAATAAAAGTAACAAAATAACGATCGTCAGAGACACTAGTCATTTTCTACGGGCCCCAAATATCAGAATGTACTAAGTTAAAAAGAGCAACGCTCTGACTACAGTGAGAAGAAAAAGCCAGACGGTGTTGTTTCCTATAAGTACAAGATTCACATTGAAAATTAGAAAAAGGAAAAAAATCAGGAAGAGACCGCTTGAGGATAGGTAGAGGAGCATGCCCAAGACATTGGTGCCAGTCGATGGAAGTGGTGTAGCGGTGCAAGAGAGATTTGAGGAGGGGAGGTCTAGAGTATACAACCCATTGGATAGTTGGCCTCTACCAATGATATTTCGAGCCTGTCGATCCTGCATCACAAAGGAAGAAGAAGAAAATGTGATTAAGAAATCATGATCGTTAGATAAATTACTGAGAGAAAGGAAATTAAATTGAAAGTTAGAAACATGAAGGACATAGCAAAGAGGAAGAGATAGAGTTAGAGGCACATCCCCAAACACGCAGATAGGGGTGGTATCACCATTAGCCATCGTTATAAACTTAGGAGAAGAGACATCCGAATACAGAGAAGGTTTGTGGGGGGGGGGGGGGAGATGTGGTTGGTAACCCAGAGTCGACTATCCACACCGGACTATGGGAAAACAGGAGATACATGCGAGGTAAGTAGAGGCGACAGAGTCAGAGGCGAGTAAACATCCCCCGAAGCTGTTGGAGTTCTTCTCGCAGGACTTTACTGTCGGAGCGGGAGGTGGAAGGAACATCCACCATAGGAGAAACATGAGGCACAATGGATGATGGCAGCGGGAACCCAAGTTTCTTGAAGTAGGTGGCCTCAGTATGATTTGTGCGACCACAATAAGTACAAAGTCGATTATTCGGCCAGGAGGAGCGTGTGCGGCCATCACGTCCGCCGTCGTGGGAGCCATGACGACCGCCTTGAGTGCGCAAGTCTGAGGAGTGGTGCAGAAAGGAAGGAGAGGGGGCACACAACACCAGGAGACTAACTTTAAGAATCATGGAGCACACATCAGGGAGAGACCGAACAGTGGGGGTTGAGAGGATAGTTTCCCAAGCGCTGTGAAGATGGGGAGGTAGTTGGGCCATCATGAGAGCTATGCCCACAACCTCCTTATGTGCTCGTTGAACAACAAAATACAAGGAGGGGACTGGTGTTGAAGTCGAGCCTTAACGAGGGTCTTGGATGTTGCCATAAAGGAGGTCAGGTCACCAGTCACATCAGGTTCAGTGGGAGGAGCACGCGTAACATGACGAATCATGCATTTGGTCTGAAGGATACGACGCACCGAGTGCACTCATTTCGCAAAATTGTTCTTACCATTGAGGGAAAGAGTGGTAGTCCACACTTCATCATGCACGTTAGGTTGGGGAGCAGGAGCAAGAGCCGGAAAAGACAGAGAAGATCCCGCAGATGTGCCCATGACAACCGAAAGGGAGTGTAACCGCTACAATTTATCTTCTCATGATTTGTATAGTTGATTCAACTAGTCAAACATTCTTATTTTAAAATATCAACCAATCTTCTAACAACATTTATTGTCTACGTTCAAAGTTTCGCTAACCAAAGTTGTTATAATTCTTGTATCGAAGTTATTATTAGTATTATTATTTTTCAGCTTTCATTAATTTTTATACTTAAGGTTAGTATGACTTGAAGCGGTTGCGTTTTTGATTTTGAGTCAATTTCAAGTCAAGCCGAAGCTGACATTTTTAAATTCATATTGAGGATGACAATTTTATAAATCATTTTAGACCAAGTATTTTATGGAGAAAGTGAGAGAAAGAGAGGATGCGTGGTAAAATTTGGAATAATATATAGCGGAATTGTTATATTAAGGGGATAGTGAAAATATGTAGCGGTTGAACATAAGGTATTGAAAAATATATTTTGGTGACTTGGACAGGCGCAATAAAGGGTAGAAGATACACCTATTTGATGTTAATGTTAATGTTTTTTGTCATATGTGGTTGTTTGCCTTTATATGTAAGTTTGCATGTCTAAATGCATATGCATTTATGTTTGTAGATTGTGTATGACACAGGACGAAAGTAGACTGTCAGTGATGTGTAATTGTGCCATAATGGAACTCTAATGAGTGGGTGTTAGTGGAGTATCGTAGCAATCTAGATGATGCGATGCACAAACACTTGTCCAATGATTAATTTACAATAAATTCTTAAAATAATAAAGAAACCGCAGACAATCACAATTAATATTAGAGTATTAAATAATTTAGCAATTGCTAGTCAAATTAAAGTTAAGAGTGCTTCAATTAAATGTCAAGTGAATTAATCTTGTAAGTAGAACAATTAATGGGCAAACTTGTATGAAATAATATATCAAATGATATGATAGTTCTCCAAATAAGCAAAAATAAGCAAATTTTACTTTAAATATGAACTTACACAAGAAATAGGGGGCTTGGAACATAATCCAGCACTGAATTCTGAAGGCAGGGGCAGTTGGAGGGTGTCTGTTAGAGGTGTTAGGGGCTCTTGGAGGGTGTCTGTTAGAGGTGTTAGGGGCTCTTGGAGGGTGTCTGGGGTTGTTGGAGGTGGCTTGGAGCTGTTGGAGGGTGGTTGGGGGTAGGGGTAGATCCAGGAATTTCATTAGGGGGGGGGGAGATTAAGCTCATTCTAACTGTTAGGGTAAATCATAAGGTAGGGTGATTTTTGTTTTTTACGACAGTAAGCTCATTTTAACTTTTAGGGTAAATCATAATCTAAAACATGAAAGAATGTTGAGTGTTATCATTTTTCTTGCTTCACTTAATGGCAATATCAAGACACAGTATAAACTATCAACCGAACATCATGTAAACTACCTATGTTGCTACTCATCTAAGTTTAACCTGTGTAGTACAATCAACACTCTTACTCCAAGAAAATGACTAAATGAGCTAGCAAACATCTAAATTGACAAAAACCCTAAATGATCTTGTTTGGAGGTAGAAGATTGGCTCGCAGGATAAAGAATCGAAGAAATTGATGTTCTTCAAAATCAACTAGCTCATGCATGTTATCTTTAACCACTATACCTAAATTGAAAAAATTGGTCGATTATTTTTATAATTTTTGGTATTTTTTAATGTTTAGCAATAGAAGCTTTCAACATAAAATTCATCTCTTTAAATTTGGGCTTATCATTTCTTCAAATACTTGAAAGACAGACTAAACATTCACTAAACAGACTTTGGAAATCAGTAAAATCCCTCCAAAAATCAATTAAATCTCTTTACAAAACCAGATCTAGCTAATGACTAATGACAACCTAAACATTCACTAATTTCTGTTTTTTCAAAAAATGCAGCCTTCAAAAATCAAAGCCATAATCTGAACTGTAGCAGAAAAACAGGGCAGCACAGTTGAGTAGGAGAAGATGAAAATTTATACCTTTGCTTTTGGACTTTCTCGCATCCAACTAGGTATGATCTTGATCTCGTGCACTCTTGGGGTGTAATTAAGGGAACACTATCAAAATAAGTAAATTTACAAGTGTTCAGTTAAGAAGATATCACGTTATATTGTGCCGAAGATGGTGGTGTTTCTTTCAGAGATTCCAAAGAAACTATGAGTAACGAAGAAGGTAAACTTGGCGAGGTCAAAATTGGTTGTAGCCATCTCAACTAAATTTAGACATGTCATCTCCACAAAATTAATTAAACCCGTCAGTTGTCATGCTATCTTCCTCCCATTCCAACCAAAAAAAATTTAAACGTATTCATCTTTATAGACCCTTTTCTCCCTCATTCGGACACCATTTTTGACGTTTAAGCAGTCAAAATTCATTGTCTCGGCGAGAGGAATCCAAATTCAACATCTATTTTACAAAATTCTTTGGGGGGCCAGAGCCCCCGCCGGCCCCCCCTTAGATCCGCCCCTGGTTGGGGGCTGTTGGGGGGCCTGGATGGTAGCAGCAGTTGGAAAATTGGTTTGAATGGACTGTGGGGGCAGCAAGAACTGTCAGTGGATGAAGAACGAAGACTGATGGAGTTTGGAGGGATTTGAGTGGTGATATGAAGGCTTTCCAGCACTTGGAATGGAATTCCAGTTGCTATCCTGGACTGAAATCTGAGAGGAGGATGGGGGCAGGCTGTTCCTGTAAGGGTTTGGGGATGCAGTGTAGATATGGCTAGGTGATTGGGAGTAGAAGGATGCATGTGAGCTTCAAGAAAACGAAGTGTAACGTGGGTTTGAGTGATGGGAAGGGGAATAATCATCAGGGGAAACGTGGAGGGTCTTCAGGTGGTTGAAAACTGCGTGGAATTAGAACACTTATGCAGATGGATGACAGTCAGTTTATGGTGGTTATGGGAGGTTAAGGCGTAGTTTTAGGTAGTTACATGAATTTGGGCAAGGGGAACAGGTAGTTACAGCAGTGAACGAGAAAAAAGAGTGGTTAGCTGCAATTAGGAGCAGTTTTGGGGAACTTAATGAGTGGTGGGGGTAGTTATTATGAGTGGGGTGGTTAGAAAAATAGCTACCTTGGCTTCGACATCAAGGCCTACGGTCGGACCTGTGGGAAGACTGCGACTGCCTGGAAATTCTCTCCAACTTCTGCGATAGTCTGAAGATGACCTGTAAAATTCTATATGTAGTGATGGAGATCGATGTGATCCGCTTCCCGTTCGGACGATCCGAGTCAGCGGATGCATCCGGTTGGTCGTTCTGAGTCTTTTTTATGCATTACTTCATTATTTTGGGTTCTATTGGACACCCAATCGGTCCAGGCGTTATGAGCCGTTCGATTTGGGTGCTCTCTTTCAATTTCAGATTTATTTATGCACATGCAAGCGTCTGGTAGTGGGGATCGACGGTTTTTTTTCGAAGAATTCTTTCGGTCACGCTGATGGACTCCAGGCCCTACCCTCTTTGTGCGACTAGGGGTGAAAGCGAGTCGAGCTCTTCAAAAGTAGCTGGCTTGAGCTCGACGAGCTCGTTTTAAATGAGGTCGAGATAGAGCTCACCTAGCTCGGTGCAAGCTCGTCGTGCTCAGCTCGAGCTCGGAAGTTCTGCATTCAGATTAAACTTGTATTATTAAATTATATATATTATCATATTGTTTAATAATTATATATTAAATAAATGTTACGAAGCTTGGCTAAATGTTAAAATATATATTATTTAATAACGTATATATTATTATCTCTGAGAAATAATGTTAGGGAGCCACCTTTGACTCCCCCCAACCTTCCCCCTTCCAATCTGCCAACCACTGCCGTCCTAGATCCAGTCATGGTAAGTTTATTCCCTCCCACCAATCGTTCCAATCGTCGAAAACGATCTTCCCAGTCGCTATCAAATCCGCCAGCGTTCACCCTTGAGATCAATGACTACTGGCAGTCCATCTGTTTCCACCAGAGCCTTTATTCCTGTCAATGATCTCCACTTCCTTTTTCAGCTAGTCAACACCAAAGCCGCGTTCAGGCGTATTCCACTTTTTGTTTTTTCTACCGATACTGCCAACTTCCTCCAACACAAGTTGACATCACCTCCCTTTGTCATCCAGCTTTTACTGATCAAACCCGAGCCTACCTCCACAGTATAATACTTTCCATTCCCCATCCCGCCCTTCCAACACCGCAAACCCCCACATTTCTATCTGATCCACGCATTTTCCCTCACCCAAATAGCCCTCCTATAGCCTTCAAAATCCTCCTTTGCTTCATTCAGCCGCCGACTACATGTGTAAGTTATAGTTTGATGTCTATTGTTTTCTATAATTGTGTACTTGGTACTATATTTAGTGAGATGCAATGTTATATTTTTGTTTTCGTGAAAATCCTTTGACTTGCATGATGTATTCGACACGTGCTTAAAATTATTTCTCAAATATTTGTTGATTCACTTCGACTTTTCAATTCAGTTTTCTACTATGAACAAGTATGCACTTGTTAAGTTCTTATATTAATTAATTGTTTGCTGTCAATTTAAGTCGGACTTACATTTACACTTGCATTAAATTGACATTATATTGGATTGTGTGTATGCTTTCATATCATTTTAAGATTGGTCGTAGCTTCATTTGCATTTATTGTGTGCTTCCTTGCTTTGAATTTAGGGTTAGGGTATTCGCCCTTAGTCACCTATAAATTCTTCGTGTCATATGCGTAGAGACAAATAACGAACAAGTATGATTGACTGATACAAAATATCAGAGGCGAAACTAGGGATTTTACTCAGCCCGGGCACAATTTAGAGTAAATAATTAAGCACAATGCGTAAATAAATTTGTACTAGTGTAAACATGAAGACAATTTTATTAATCAAAAACTTATTACATATCGTTCAACAAGCCACTTTTCGTGGACACATTTTTTTGAAATTACGTAGTGATAGTATCATTACTAATAGTGTCAGCAACATCTTTATCAATATTAACTGTCATGCAACCATTCGTCCTTTTCCTCTCATTCAGTTCTGTAAACAATTCTTTATACTTTATATGGGCATAAAACATCATTTCATCACTGGTAGTTGCAACTGGCAGAAGACATGTTGATGTAGGGTAGGCTGTGTAGTGATCTCCTAAGACACCTGCTAGTGACGTGAGGGGGTTGGACTCACCCTAACCAACGGCTATATGACGGACAATATTAATCAGGCACTAAATCAAAGTAAGCAACAAAACAAAATAACAAACATCACATTCATTCATGTTAAGGAAAATAATTTTCATTAAGCGATTTAGGTAATAGCGTTCCTCCGCACGGAGAACTAAAACAAGCACGCGGCGAATTAAGCGCCCTGCAAGGTTAGAGATTTTCACAGGCAAATGATAACAGGCTGTAGTTCCAATACGGCACAAGCACCACATAGCATACAATATCTCAAACCAAAATAATGATTACAACACCAAAGATGAAATAGACAAAATCTGAACTAAACACTTAGGGCTGCAGGAAATCGGTGTAGATCTGAGATTTCGGAGGCAAGGAAGGGGCTTCCGGGTGGTGCGGGACTAGATCGGGCAAGGGGGAAGGTGGCTCCACGTGGGGAAAGGTTGGTGGTTGCTGGTCGAAGGGAGGAGGGGCTGGTGTAGGGGGCTGCCGGGCTGGATCTGATGGAATCAGCCCAGATTTGGGGCGGCGGGCTTCAGGAGGGGTTGGTGGGGTTGCGGCTGGGCTGACGGGGGAGTTTTGTGGTGGCTGATGGCGGGGCTTGAGGAGGGGGCGGCGGAAGATGGCTGTAGGGGGAAGTGGGGCCGGCGGCGTGGGGTTGCAAGGGGGAAGAAGATGGTGGCGTGGCTGTGTGGAGGAGGAAATCGGGTGGCCGGCGGCTGGGATTTAGAGGAGGAAGGGGCGGCGGCTAGGTCTGAAAAGGGGGTGGCGTGGGCTGATTAGTAGGGGGAAGGAAGCAAGGAACGGATAGGAATCTTACCCAAGGAGTCGGCACCAAGGGGCTCCACGGCGTCGGCACCGCGGAATGATCACCGGAAGCGAGGAAGAAGACCTTCTCCAAACTTCAGCAATAGGGATTCCTGCAGCCCTGGTGTTCTATTTATAAGAAAGCAAAGATAGGGCAACCGGAATCGACGGCTATGATTAGCCGGCGGTTCCGTCCCCATAACTATATAAAATAATATCTGAAATACAAAGTGTTATATATGAAAATGAATCTAAACGGCGAGCCGGACGCATCCACGGTAACGGATCGCCGGTTCGATCAAGTCCGTCGGCGCGAATATACGAAGGTGGGGTCCGCCTTGCGCCGAGGTGCGCCAGATGGTCCCCCATCAACTCCCCCCGACTGAAAGCCTTCATCTCCGATGAATGGAGATGGTCGTACTGTAGTCGAAGCCCGGGGGCGAGTCGATCAAGCTCAGCAGCAACAACCCAAGTGTTGTCGGAGGAAGAATGCCCAAGCCAGCGAACTAAGTAGCGGCACACGGGTCCATCAGTGGAGGGGACGAACTCATGTGCAATGATCTCTGTAATCTGCTCGACCCTCTGCTCTCGGAAGAAGTGGTTCGGTCACCGGTGATGGTGGTGGTGCAACAGGTGAAGCCACTGGTGGTGACCTCCTGGGGAAGTGGGTATCAAGTGGAGGCTGGGTGGTGGGAGAACGGGGTGGTGGTAGAGGCTCGGAAGGGCCGCCAAGGTAGGGATCAGGGTACTCGTGGGGTGGAAAGTAGGGTGTCAGATCCTCAATATTGAACACAGGGTGAATACCTATGCTCGCAGGAATGTCCATCTCATAAGCATTCAACCCGATCCGCCTCAAAACAGTGTAGGGCCCAATTCGCCTGGCGCTCAGTTTCTTAGCAGGCCCCTGAGGGAGCGGCTCCGTACGAACTCGCACCATCACCTGTTCGCCAACCAGAAAATGTTTCTCCCGCCTATGTCTGTCTGCCAGTTCTTTATAATGTTTGTTGCTTAAATTGATTTTACGCCTGATAGACTCATGCAACTCATGAAAATGACGTGTGAAGGACTCAGCAGACTCACTAGGACGTGACTCAGTCGGGACTGGTATAAGATCAATAGGCTTCCTAGGGTCATAACCTGACACTACCTGAAACGGACTCAGACCGGTCGACCTATTGACGGAACTATTGTATGCAAACTCAGCTATAGGGAGCACTGAATCCCAGCTAGACGCATGCTCACCAACTAGACACCTCAGCAGGTTACCTAAGCTTCTATTTACCACCTCAGTCTGACCGTCCGTCTGAGGGTGGTATGCGGAAGAGAACTTAAGTGTGGTCTCCGTCTTCCGCCATAACGTCTTCCAAAAGTAACTAACGAACCGCACATCCCGATCGGACACAATGGACTTTGGGAGACCGTGTAATCTAAAGACCTCGCTCATAAATAAGGCCGCGACGCGGGGGGCATCGGCGGTCTTACTACACGCAATAAAGTGCGCCATCTTAGAGAACCGGTCGACCACAACAAAAATAGAATCATGCTTCCGCAGAGTGCGCGGAAGTCCCAACACGAAGTCCATACTAATGTCCTCCCAAGGACGATGGGGAACGGGTAAAGGAGTGTATAAGCCCGTGTTCTGCTTTGTTCCCTTGGCCGTTTGGCACACACGACAGTGTCGAACGATACGAGCCACATCCCTTTTCAAACTCGGCCAATAGAAACGATCCTCTACCATAGCAATTGACTTATCTCGCCCAAAATGGCCGGCGGCACCCCCGGCGTGTAGTTCCCAAACTAAATAATCACGATACGAGGTATTGGGCACACACAAGCGGGAGCCCCGGAACAAGTACCTATCGATGATCTGAAACCCCTCAGCAGGATCCGGGGGGTCCCTAGATAATGCGGCGTAGGTCTCAGCAAAATCAGGGCAAGTAGGATAGTCCGCAATCATCCTCTCGAAACCATCCACCTGGGCCCGCAATGTGTGAAGTAGAGAGACTCGACGACTGAGTGCGTCGGCAGGCTTGTTCTCAACACCGGCACGATGTTTGAGAACGTAGTGGAAATCCTGCAAGTACTCTACCCACTTCGCATGGCGATGACTCAGCTTCCTCTGAGAATCGAGGTAGCGTAGGGCCTGATGATCCGAATACAACACAAACTCCCGGGGAAGGAGGTAGTGTCTCCAATATCGCAGCGACTGGACAATAGCATAAAATTCTCGATCGTAATTCGAGTATTTTTGCTTGGCTTCATTCAGTTTCTCACTAAAGTAAGAAATCGGGTGTCCCTCCTGACTCAACACTCCTCCAATACCTACGCCTGACGCGTCACACGCGACCTCAAAGGCTCTGCTAAAGTCGGGGAGTCCTAAAACGGGGGCGGACGTCAGCTTGTCCTTAGGCTCTATTTGTTTGGGCGTTTGGATGCTCCGTTTAGGGCAAACGCCGCCGGAAGGCGGGTAAACAAATGAACCTCCGGCGGCGTTTGCTCCGTTTCCACCCGACCGCCTTGAGAAACGCCCAAAAAAGCTCCGTTTGGAGCAACCACCTCCCCCCTCCGTTTCGAACACTCCGTTTCCACCCGCCGGATCGACCCGCCACCGCCGAAACAAACGAAGCCTTAATCTCTTCAAATGCTCGAGTGGCCGCGGCGGTCCACTGAAAATTTCCCTTGCGCAGACAACTAGTAAACGGGGCCATAATCGAGCTAAAACCTCTAACAAATCTCCGATAAAAGGTCGCAAGTCCATGAAAGCTACGGGCCTCATGAATGGTCGATGGTATGGGCCACTCGCGGATGGACTGGACCTTCTCAGGGTCAACGGACACGCCTGAGGAAGAGATAATAAATCCCAGAAAATAGACAGACTCGGCTAGGAAGGAGCACTTCTTCAGATTGATAAACAGTTTCTCCTTTCGGAGAATATCGAATAGGAGCCTCAAATGATCGAGGTGGTCTGACTCGGTGTGGCTATATATCAGAATGTAGTCAAAATAAACGACTAGAAATTTGCCCATGTAGGGTCGTAGAACTTGGGTCATGACTCACATAAACGTGCTCGGGGCGTTCGAGAGCCCAAATGGCATGACCAGCCACTCATACAGACCGTCCTTCGTCTTAAACGTCGTCTTCCACTCGTCTCCCTCTCGAACCCGAATCTGGTGGTACCCGCTTCGGAGATCGATCTTCGAGAAGATCTGGGCTCCGGACATCGTGTCTAATAGGTCGTCTAGACGGGGGATCGGGAAACGATACTTCACCGTAATCTTGTTGATGGCTCTACTATCAATGCACATACGCCAGCTGCCGTCCTTCTTAGGGGTAAGAAGGGCGGGGACGGCACATGGGCTCAGGCTCTCACGAATAAACTGCTTCCGAAGAAGCTCATCAACCTGCCTCTTGAGCTCAGCATGCTCAACAGGGTTCATGCGATAATGTGGCAGATTGGGGAGCGAGGCCCCCGGGACTAAATCTATAGCATGCTGGATGTCCCGTAAAGGGGGTAACTCATCAGGGAGCTCCTCTGGCATAATGTCTGCAAACGCATCTAGTAAAGGTCGCACGGCAGGAGGAGCCTCAGGTGTGGGGCCATCAGATGCCATAGTGGCGGCCACCACATACATGATACCAGCATCAGTGTTGTCTCTCAGAAACTCACCACGTCGAAGAATATGCACGGGTCTCGAGGCAATCGTGCTAGTGGACGGCTCGACCCGGCCCTTAGGCCTCTCTCTGGGCTGGGTGGGAGATAAAGTGATCTTCCGCCCTTTGTCATAGAAGACACGTGTTCGATCGACCGAAACACGTGACATCGCGATCAAATAGCCAAGGGCGGTCTAGCAGAACTGGGCGACGTCCATAGGTATGACATCGCACCAAACCTGGTCCTCGAAGGATGCGATGGAGATAGGAACGAGACAGCGCTGAGTAACCTGGATAGCTGTCTTGTCAACCCAGATGACACGATAAGGATGTGGGTGAGGCTCCGCCTTCACCTGCATACGATCTAGACCCTTCTGGGCCACGATGTTCACGCAACTCCCGCTATCAATAGCCAATTTGTCGGGTCCGCCTGCACTCGGGAAGTACGTGTAGAAAATGGTGGTGCGGCGCCAGTCCTCATCGGCACGTGGGGTATGTAGGAGGCGTCTGACCACTCCCACCTCTAATGAACGCTCAGCGTCGCTCTCCCATCCCTCCTCAACGGTGGTAGTGATTTCCTCGGTAACCTCCTCATCTCCCTCTAATCCTTGCTCCTCATCCTCGATCAACAGATTCCGCGTTGGGCAGTGGGCCGCCACGTGTCCCCTGCCCGAGCATCTAAAACACTGGATACCCCCAGGTCTCTGGCCCTCAGTAGCGACAGCTTTGCCCTTCAAGTCAGTAGTGACCCGTGGGGGTGGGGCGGCTGTAGCCGTCTGGGCTGGAGCGGACTTCCTAAACGTCGAGGACTCCGTCCAGGAGGGAAACTGTCTCGTACCAGGTGTACGAAGGTACTGCTCGTACTCGAGGGCGAGCTGGAATATCTGATCCACAGTCTCCAGACGATGGGGAATCAGCTCTCTCCGGAGATCCTATCGGAGGCCAGCCTTGAATCGAGAGGCAGTGGCAATAGGCTCCTCCGAAATATCGCTCCTAACGACTAGCTCATCGAATCGAGCCATATACTCGGCTACGAAAAGCGTCCCCTGGCGTAAACTCTGCAGCTGGTCAAGTAGCTGATCCCGGTAGGAGGCAGGAAGGTACTTATCCTTAAGCCTCTCCTTCATATCATCTCATCTGGTGATGAGGTAATAACCATCACGCTCTAAGGCTCGCTCCACACTAATCCAATACACCTTGGCTTGCCCGACCAACTTCATCTTAGCAAACCGAACACATCGATCGTCACTCATATCGTACCAATCAAAATAGTGATCCATGTATAGGAGCCAATCACTAAAGACCTTCGGATCCAGGCGGCCATCAAAGGTCGGGGCATCAAGACGAATCCTACGGGTAATGTCAAAGGCGCGGTCGCCTCTCCGCGGGTCAGGATAATCGTCAGGATCGTCGTCGCGGTCATAATCGTGCCGAGCGGGTGGGGGCCCGCGCTCACGTCGACCCGGCGGATAATACTCGTCTCGACGCTGGTCATAACGAGCGTGTTGAGGTACACGGTTCCTAGGACCAGGCTGACGTGGCATGCGGTATTCTTCCCGCAGGGGTGGGGGTCGACCACGTGCTGGCTCTGGGTTCCGCCTCGCAAGCGGGGTGGGGACTCTCGCAGGGATCTCACGACGATAGCGGTCTGCCGGCGGCGGGTCATCTCTGACTCGCTGGCCGCGACGGGGAGAGTCGTCTGGGTCATCCGCGATCTCATCGTCGTGTAAGGAAGGGGCATCCCTAGCGTGCTCTAGCCGATCTAGGCGGCGATTCACCGCAGTGATATCGAGTCGCACGGTCTCAAACTGGGTGCCTAGGGCATCAAAGCGATCTAAGATAAGACGCTCAAAATCCGTGGTGGCGGCGCTCGAATTCGAGCCGGCCGCTCGCTCGTGGGTGACTTGCGGATCTACCATGCTTCTAAATGTCCTACCACTACGGAGCATGCAAAATAGCCCAACCTCGCTCTGATACCAACTGATGTAGGGTAGGCTGTGTAGTGATCTCCTAAGACACCTGCTAGTGACGTGAGGGGGGTGGACTCACCCTAACCAACGGCTATATGACGGACAATATTAATCAGGCACTAAATCAAAGTAAGCAACAAAACAAAATAACAAACATCACATTCATTCATGTTAAGGAAAATAATTTTCATTAAGCGATTTAGGTAATAGCGTTCCTCCGCACGGAGAACTAAAACAAGCACGCGGCGAATTAAGCGCCCTGCAAGGTTAGAGATTTTCACAGGCAAATGATAACAGGCTGTAGTTCCAATACGGCACAAGCACCACAGAGCATACAATATCTCAAACCAAAATAATGATTACAACACCAAAGATGAAATAGACAAAATCTGAACTAAACACTTAGGGCTGCAGGAAATCGGTGTAGATCTGAGATTTCGGAGGCAAGGAAGGGGCTTCCGGGTGGTGCGGGACTAGATCGGGCAAGGGGGAATGTGGCTCCACGTGGGGAAAGGTTGGTGGTTGCTGGTCGAAGGGAGGAGGGGCTGGTGTAGGGGGCTGCCGGGCTGGATCTGATGGAATCAGCCCAGATTTGGGGCGGCGGGCTTCAGGAGGGGTTGGTGGGGCTGCGGCTGGGCTGACGGGGGAGTTTTGTGGTGGCTGATGGCGGGGCTTGAGGAGGGGGCGGCAGAAGATGGCTGTAGGGGGAAGTGGGGCCGGCGGCGTGGGGTTGCAAGGGGGAAGAAGATGGTGGCGTGGCTGTGTGGGGGAGGAAACCGGGTGGCCGGCGGCTGGGATTTAGAGGAGGAAGGGGCGGCGGCTAGGTCTGAAAAGGGGGTGGCGTGGGCTGATTAGTAGGGGGAAGGAAGCAAGGAACGGATAGGAATCCCAAGGAGTCGGCACCAAGGGGCTCCACGACGTCGGCACCGCAGAATGATCACCGGAAGCGAGGAAGAAGACCTTCTCCAAACTTCAGCAATAGGGATTCCTGCAGCCCTAGTGTTCTATTTATAAGAAAGCAAAGATAGGGCAACCGGAATCGACGGTTATGATTGGCCGGCGGTTCCGTCCCCATGACTATATAAAATAATATCCGAAATATAAAGTGCTATACATGAAAATGAATCTAAACGGCGAGCCGGACGCATCCACGGTAACGGATCGCCGGTTCGATCAATTCCGTCGGCGCGAATATACGAAGGTGGGGTCCGCCTTGCGCCGAGGTGCGCCAGATGGTCCCCCATCACATGTCAACTTCAAAAGTCTGAAGACCAATTGATAGTGAGTTGTAGAGGAAACATCTGTATCGCGGAGGGTGCAACAGACATGTCACCTTCAGAAGCATAAAACAAACATCCGACGGAGAGAGTTGTAGAAGAAAGAATCTGAGCCCGAACACCGTGCAAATGAGAAGGAAAGCGAGTCATCATCATGACAATCCCGATCGCTTCTTACTGTGCCCGTTGTGCAACTAAATCTGTGGTAGGGGGATGATGTTATATTTAGGCCTCAACAAGAGTCTTGGCCCTGACAACAAATGAGGTCATATCACCTGGTGCCCCGGGATCAAGGGTCTGAAGATCAGTAATGATGTCGAACAAGTGTTGAAGACTGTTCTGGACAGAATAGAGGAAGTGGAGCTCCTCCCACATTGTCTTGGCCGTTTCATGATACACGGTCATCCCGTATGGCTCAGTGTCCATTGAGTTGAGAAGTCAGGATTGGACACGACCGTCCTCACAGATCCACTCGTCGGTGAGTGCAGTAGGCACTGTTTTAAATGTCCTCCGACATGTCCGACATGTCTCCCGACATAACATTTTTTAGAGGAAAACGATATGTTTTTCTCAAAATAATAGATTATGTCATTTTGTAAAATATAGACTGACATGTCCGATCTTTTTTGATATATCAACCGACACGACTTTTAAATATATCACCCGATATTTTATTTTATATTATATTTTCAGACAAATATCATATATTTAAATCACCTATGGATACTATATTGTGTATGTTTAAATCGATTAAACTTATTATTTCAATTTTTTAACGTTTTATTTTTACAATCAATTTTGTATAATTATTTCACAAATTTTTAATTTCATATTATAAAAAATAGGAAAATATTTAATACATTTATTAGGTGATTATTTCATATTTTTAATATAAATTTATAAGTTTGAAAAATCTTATAATAAATCAAGTATTTTTATCTTTTAAATCTTTTTTATTTGCATTAAACTTATTGTTATCAAAATAAAATTAGTGTATAGTATTAAATATATTTTACAATGTATCATTTTGTATTTGTTAATAATATTTTTTCTTAGATACTAGTTAAATTTATTTCATAATATAAATGACTCATTTTTTATCTATTTGTTATATTATTTTTCTATTTTTATAACATATAATTATAGTTAGTATACATTAAAAAAAAAATTATTTATAATATATGGAAATCCGATATTTTAAAATATCCCCGACATGTCTCCGACTTCCGACATCCGACATTTTAAAACACAATCCGATATGTGTCTGACATCCGATATTTAAAACATTGGCAGTAGGAGTGACACGTGTCAAATGATGAAGAAGTCTTTTTGTCTGCAATACTTGGCGAGCAGAGTGCCCACAAAGTTCCGCTTCCCGCTGAGAAAAATGGTGGTGATCCAGAGTACATCACGAAGTTCAGGTATGGGAGCAACAACATGAGCTGGAAGAGACGAGGCAGCAGTTGAATCCATGGAGCAGGCCTTGCGAATAGGGAGGCGGCAAGGCAAGGAGTCCGCGGATTTGCGGTTAGGCGAGATAAGCTAGCGGCAAGGGAAAGAACATGTCGAGCAGTCCACAGGGAGCAGACCGCGACGAGCAGCCCGTAGGGAGACTGCAACAAGCAGTCCGCAAGCAGTGGCAATCAAACTGCGGCGAGCAGCCCATAACGAGCAACCTGCAAGCACAACGTAACCAGGACCGCAAGCAAATCACAAGCAGATTGCATGCAAGATCAGTGGCGGATAGTGGCGAGCAATCGAGGCCGCTGCAAGCAAACGAGGCCGCGGCGTGCAAACAGGCTGCGAGCAGACAACAGAAGATAATCAATGAAAGATAATCAGATGACGAATAGGCAAACAACGAGTGTTAGAGATACAAGCCGCTTGCGGCTAACAGAGGGTTCCACAACTAGAAAAAGCTTGCGGTTAGCGGTACGAGTCGCTAGGCGCCTAGGCAGGAGTGACGGTTAAAGCAACACAAAAAGAAATAACGGCAAGTATGGAAACCCGCTGCGACAAGAGAAGAGGGCGGGGCCCACTGGTCAAGAGACCAGAGAGTATAAAAGCCAAGGGGGACTAGAAGAAAAGTGGAAGCCACAAAAGAGTGGAAGAGGCAGCTAGACAAAGAAGAGACCGCAGCCCTGTGCGGGTTGAGAGAGGGGGCCAAGCAGGCGGTTATAAAAAGGCTAACCCAGGGAGAGATCTTTAGCTCTGATACCATGTAGAGTGGTACCAAAAAAGGGCAAGAATAAAAACAATTTATTAAATTCTCCAATATATATCAAACTACAAGTATGTGTACATATATATAGAAAGAGAGAGAGGGGGGATTCTCAATTCAAAGATGTGTGACTAAACAAGAAGACTAAGTGGGCTTATAATTGGGCCACACTTATTGTGTGACTAAACTCTACTATTGTTTTTAGAAGTCTACTAATTCCTTTATAATGAGAGAACGTACATGTTAATGATGTAAATATCAAGTCATTCTTCAAATATCTGCAATTCTATTGATGTAAAATCTGATTGATACAATTCTGCAAAACGAATCAACTTTTGGTTATCAAATGAAACAAATTGATCACTTGGGTCTAGACAAGAAACAAATAGAAGCAATTCAATGTTCACTTCATTCCAAACGGTCATCTAACTCCTTAAATGTCCAATTGAGTACTGTATTGAAGATTTCAGCACAAAATGATGAAAATTTGTAATCTTTCTTGCATTATGTTTTGATCTTCCTGCTAGAATATATTTGTCGTCCATATTTGGTTCTTTTATACACTGTTTAATGCAAAAAAAGATGTTACTTCACTCATAAAAGAGTTCCATTCAAAATTATCATTTCTCAAATTATTGGGCAATTGTTTTGAAAACTTTACAAAATTCATTGTATTAACAATATTTTGATCTTTCTACTTTAAAGCTTGTGATAACTCATCTGTTTTGGCTAAAATATTCTTCATTAAATGCATGACTATAAAATTAAAAGACAAGAGACTTTTAATTAGATTGTTTGTCATTCCTCTTTGATTCTCATCTGCCGCCATCGACTTTGATAAACTCAAGTGCTTCAATAATAGATGAGAACATCCAAAATTTTTTTAACACTATACCGTAGTGTGAACTCCAGTGTGTGTCTCTTACCCTTTTTAATTCAAGTGTTGATTTGCCCCTCGACCACTTTTTAAATCTCCGCAACTAAGCTTTTTAGCAACTCAATCGACTTCTAATGCTCTAATATAATCACGACATATACAAGAGCTTTAAACAAGATTCAACACTAGATTAATAAGTGTGAAAATTTATGCAACTTCACAGTGATCTTCTGCAACAACTGCTAATATTAATTGAAGTTTGTGAACAAAATAATAAATGTAGAAAGGACACTTGTTCTCTTGTAAAGCAAATGATTTAAGTTCTTTAAACTCATCTCTTTTGTTCCTAGCACCATCATAACCTTTATCACGTAATTTTGAAACCCTTAGGTTATACTTTACAAATAAATTATCAAGTCTTTTTTCAATGATAAAGCAGTTGTATCTATAACATGAACAAACCCAAGAAGACACTTCATAATGAGACTTTTGATATTCACATAATGTGAAACAATGACCATTTGTTCTTTGATGGATACATCACGTGATTCGTCAACCAAAATAGTGAAGTAATTATATCCAATATCTCTAACAATATTTTTCATTACTTCATTTGCAATGCAAAAATTATTTCTTTTTGGATCTTTGGAGATATTAGGTCGAAATTAGTAGGAGCATTTTCTAATACCACTGACTTGATTTAATTACTATGCAATGCAATGCAAGAAATTCTAAAAGTTCAAGGAAGTTTCCTCGATTATTAGATTCTTTAGACTCGACATATTCACAAAAAGACAACCCTTGTCGTAAAAGAAAGTGTTTGCAATCAATAGATGCAGACAAACAAGCACAATATTGAGTACTCTGTCTTTCTTCCTTTCTACAAAATACAACTTCAATACCTTACTTCTGATTCATCAAACTACACATATCTTCTTAGAGTTATTATGTCATAATTGTGATTTACAATGGGTTTTGTCAGTCTCGTCCTATCTTTCCAGTATTTAGAACCACGACTTACAATGGTTAAATCGCAACCTCTTTGTGGAAAGGCGTAACAATAAAGACAGTATGAAGCATCTTTATCTATGTTATATTCTAGCTAGTTTTTAAACTCATTAACCCAGTTCTTATTGAAACGGCGTGTTTTGTCCAATTTCAGCTTGCGAGAAATTTTCTAAAACGGGTTGAATATGACCATCCTACAAGTATTTTCTTCTTATCTTGTCTTGAAGATATACATCAAGTGAGCTTATAGGTGCCTCAATCCTAGATCTCCCGGTAAATCCTCCAAATCAAACTCATCTCAATTTTTTTTACCACATGAAACTGACACTTGTAAATCCTAAGAAATTTGATTTGATCCTATTTTTGAAAAAAACTTCATCAAATTTCACAACTAAAAACAAAAAGAAAACTTAATTATGATTTATGCATCAAACATTTGGAATCAAAAATTAGGAATCAATAAAACATTGCTCTTTTGTAATCAATTCAACAATCCAACAAGATGAACTTAGCAATAACAAGATTAACTTAGAATCAAATATTTGCAGTAACAGACACCTAGTAATAATATTAACATTAATAATAACAACAACAATATAAACCTGGATCAAAATCAGTGGGATCGGATTCAATAGGAACTGGACTCAATAGCCAATAGGAGCTGCCGAAGTAGAACAAATGGGCAATAAGAACTGTTGTCTGTTGAATTGGTATTCGAAGAGAACCTGGAACAATATAACATTAACATTAATTTTGCAATGCCTGGAATCAATAGGAATTAGAATCTGAAGACTAAAGAGAACAAAATCAGAGGGGCTTGGAAGGCTGGAATCAATAAAAACTGCAATGATTGCTTGGAAACAAAAGATCTGCAACATAATATAGATGGTAACGGTCAAATGGACATTGGCGGCGGCGCTAGGGCTTCGTCGAAGCCTGGACGAAGACAAAAGTGAAAGCTTACCCCTTCAACAGAGTCGCGGCTAGGGCAAATAACATGGAAGGGCTTGAAATCTGCAAGGCTGCCTGCGAGAGAGGACTCTAATAGCCGACGACTAGGGAACCGACACTGGAGAGGAAAATCGCGATTCAGGCCTGGAGAAATGAGAAGGAAATGCTCACGCGACCTAGACCTAGCAGCTTCTGTGATTTTTAACGCTCGTCCACGTGCCCGAGTGTGTCTTCGTGTGGGTCTGCCATGCAAAATATTCATGAAATAGGCATAAATAAAATAGATAAAGATGCATAAAATATCTCATCATTGCTCTAACGCCACTACGGACTTAAATCATCAATCCGACGATCCTAACTCAGTCTTCTGTGTAAGCAGATTCATGCGGGTTTAAATAAGGGTTGGCCCACCCGTGAAATGTGATCCCTATCAGTGTATCTGTATAAATTAATTTTGAAAAAACATCATCTAAATGAGTCATATTTATTTTGATGTAAGATTAATTAAAATTTGACCGATCATGGAACAAGGTTCGAGTTTCTATTATAATTATCAACAATAGTTAGACAGTCGGACTTATGTCTCTTCTTCCTATGAGTATTAAGTAAGTTCTTTTGGCTTTAGAATATTTTAAAAATTCTAATTCAAAATTTAGTTATTTTTCTCACATACTTTATCGTCTGATCTGATTTTAATGCCAATAATGCAATGTTCATTACTCCCTTATACCCTTAGCATTCATTTTTATTTTTACATGGCAACCTGAATCAAACAGCTCATAAGTAATCTTAAATTTCCATGACTATTTCTTGACACCTTTAGCTTTCGAGCAGGAATACGAAGAAAAAATGCGTGAAAAAGGAGAGGCTCCCATTATGTTCAGGTGTGATGATCTTCTAATTTAACGTATTCTTAATAAAATGCTATTTTGTATGCCATCACAATTTGTTTATGTTCCTGTTATAATTGATAACTAGCCACTTGGGCCCTCCTCGAAGAAGAACAAATGCTGGGGAGGATGAGAGAGCTGATCTCCCACAGCCGCAGGTATCTCGGTTATACAGACTTTATGGCTGAGTCCTTTTGAAACTTTTGCTTACTGTTCTTTTTTTATTGCAGGATTCAGTCTATTATCATCCTACTCTAAATCCTACTGGTGCCCCACCTCCCGGAAAACCACCTATGTTTAAGTCATCAATAGGTTTGTATTTACATCGTCTTTTTTTTCTTTTTCTATAATTTAACATTTTGCAATAAAGAAGTTACGGATAGCCAAATGTGGAAAGAATGAAAATTGAAGATAGACGTATGATGCATTCAAGAGCCTAACTTATTGAAAATATGATGGAAAAAGATAGATTATTTGAGCTGATATTTGCAAATAATTTTTTCAACAGCTTATATCAATATCATCTTAGTTCGACATCATCTCATTCGTCATCAGCTGACTATAATTTTATTTATCCATCTTGTCTAATTGTATTTTGTAAAATTTATCTTTTAATTCTTCACAATATCCTTATATATATAGTAAATTAGTGAAAAAACATGTAAAATAACAATGAACGCCGTAGGAATGGGTGGAGAATATGGTTTTGAGCTTTTATTTGTAAAATATAGTTTTGAGCTTTTATTTGTGTCCTTGTTCTATTCATTTCATGCAGGTCCTAAGATTCCTTTGCCAACTTCTTCAAGTGTAGGAGCATCATCTTCAATGTCAGATCCAGAAGAAGCTGCTTTATCTGTACCACCTCCACCTCCTCTACCTCCCCAACCACCATTGCCAGATTCCGACAAACTAGCTACAGGGGCCGACTCCGGTATACCTTCATCCATAGCTTTACCACCACCCCCACCACCACCACCACCAAAACCAGAAGTTTCTAGTGGAGTAATGCTTTTGCCACCGCCTCCTGGTCCTCCGCATCAAGGAGCTGTGACATCTAATGGAATGTTAATGCCTGCCCCATCTCCTTTTACTCTTCAAAGACCCTCCCATCCACCTGCAATGCCACCGGGCACAAATGGAAATGAAAATTCGAATCATGCAGCACCAGAGGGCAAAGAGGTGAGATGTTCATTCACTTCAATTTAAATATAAACTGTGACCCTGAATAGTTCAAAATGGTTAAATTATTTTTTTTTCATTCTGAGGCTCCGCTTGGTTTGAAGTAATCAGAAAAGTGAAAGCGGTGGAGATCAAGATGATGAACAGAAACTGAGTTGATAATTTTTTTTATCCACCTGCTTGATTGATAAAAAATTTAGTGGAAATTGTTTCTTATTTTGTTGATAGGAAGTTGAATTTTTGTTTTTGCGAGAGAACAATGATCTGATAAAATTCTTCCTATTTTTCAAGAGTTGGATAAGGTATTGTCAATGAAAGTTTTATTTGTTCAAAACTCTTGGGTAAATCCATTTTCCCGTTAATTACATTAGAATCAAATATCCAATATGAATATTATTAAGTAAAATGCATTTGCAGTCTCTCCAGTTCCCTTAAATGAAACATACCCTGGTTTCTCAATTCAGCTAAAACAGATATACTATTTTTTGCATTAATCAAGTGTTGTTTCAACCTGTGAGCAGTCCAATGAGCATGAATTTTGGTGTAATATACTTTTAACATTATGAAAGCACAAAATTTATCAAGATAAAGAGAATAAGTTTTTTATTATTTTTTATACTTGTCTACACACAAAGGATATGGCTAACAACTGATGTATAATTCTTCTGCAGCCTAAAGTTGTGCTCCCTCCCCCTCCGCCGCCACCTGGTTTGCCACCAAAGCCACAGTCTGATGCTGCTAATCGCGTGGCCAATGCTGGAAACTATTTGGGAAATAACGAAATGGCCAAGACGATCCCGTTGATGCCACCTCCTCCGCCTCCATTGCCACAAGGAGTTTCTTTTCCAAACTCGCAACTCAATATGATGCCAAATGGTATGCCAAGATTTCTTCCACCTCCTCCACCCGTACAAGGACTTCTTAATAGACCTCCACTTCCACCTGGTATGGGCCCACCGCCATTTCCACGACCACCTTTTCCTTCGCTACCTGGGCCGCCTCCATTGCTGAGACCTCTTGTTCCACCTGGTCATCTATACCCTCAGGAGGATGATCTTACTGCCCTCAAGCCCACTGCAACTCAAAAGCCATCCTACATTAAATCAGCAGCATCAACAGTCGTGAAAAGACCGCTGGCTCAGCATACCCCAGAGTTAACATCCATGGTAATTTATTTCATTTAGATAACTGTCACTACCTGAAATTTAAGTAACCGTATGATTTAGTTGCCATGATTTTTATTCTGGGTTATCCTTCTCATAAATTTTTTTAATAGCATATTCATTTCCTTCCGAAACCTGGATTTAGTGGTTAGTCCGAAGAAGGTTTTAAGGATTACTTTCATACATGCCCTTTAGGTATATGTTGCAATTTTCGTTTGTCCTTGTTTATAAAGTAATTTACTGAAACACATTAGGTTACTATCCATCTGTACTTGGCTCCTGCCATGACTATGCTAGTATTTTTTTTGTATCCTATTTACTCTTGCATTTATACTCAAACTAAGAACTGATGGCGATCGATGGCCCACATGTGTTTATTCCCGCATGAGGCGGTGATCGACGACCCATTTGGGCGATCCGAGTCCGCGGATGCGCCCGGATGGTCGATCCGAATCTTTTTACTATATTTCTTCAGTTATTCTTTGTTGTATTTGGCTCCCGATCGGCCCAATCATTATGAGCCATCCATCGGGATGCCCTAGCCTTTTTCCTCTATTTATACTCATGCTTGTGGACTTATTAGGGATCAGTGGTTGCTTTCCCTGCAGCCGCGGGTCTTCTTCGGTGGATTCCGACCCATACGAGTGCCCCTTCCACTTACGCCAGTCAACCTCCCCCTCCCAGCCCTCGGTAAGCCTCTGGCAGCCCCTCCTCCGCCTCTCCCTCCCCCTCCCTAGCCCCAGCGACTCACAGCAAGTCGGCCTCCTTCCCAGCCTTCACCCTTAATCCTCCTCACGCGGTTACTCCCCCTGTTTCCGACCCCGACCGACCACATCCCGTCAGCCCGCCTCCGCCCCCTTGCTCCCAGCCCGCCACCCTTTCTACTGCCTTACCCACACCCAAATCCCCCCTCATCCAACCCGACCTCCCTCCCTTTAGCCAACCCGCAATCCCTGTCAAGCCCCCGATGCCTGCAGTACTCTCGTGACCCTAATACCACAGATCTATTCCATTCACTCCTTTGCAGCCCACTCATGTAGCCACAATGCCCCAAGGAAATATCGCCAACGTTTTCCCATCCCTAATTCACGCCGCCACATGCATGAGTTAATCTAGGTATGGATGTTGTAATTTTCTCATTGTTTACTTTGGTATTGAACTCACTCTGGGCTTTGATTATTATTCGTATTTGTTTTCATTAATTGAGGTGCAATTCCATTCAAGTGCGCCGAATTTCTGAATGTGTATGCTATTGCTATGTGTATGTTATTGCCCGCCTTGTGATGGAGAACATAGACGAATTTCTGAATGCTTGCAATACAATGCACATGCATTTGGTTCGATGTCTTCTGGGTTTGGAGATACTTCAAGGCTTGGTGGTCGGAATAGATGAGAAACTTATATTATGTATCCCACGCTCGCAGTGTACGAAACCAACATAGAATTTTTGGTCATACATGGACCATTTCTGGCAAGCTTCATTGAGTTTTTCGCTCATATAGGCCACTGGCTTGCCTTCTTGTGTGAGCGCCGCTCCGATTCAAACGCTACACGCGTCAAATTCCACAACAAACAATTTGACGAAATTGGGATGGTCTAATAGTGTAACACTCCAACCTAATTTAATAATAAATCAGCAGTCTGACCGGGCCCCACGATAAAAAGTAAACTAAACAATGGTATTAAAACTGGTACATAACAGACATAAATAAAAGTTATAAAAGTAAGCTTACAACGGAAGTAAAGTAAAAAAACTAAGGGTAAAAGTGTATCTCAAATTCTAAATTTACAGAGCCATTTATAACTGATAACATTGTATGAAACTGAGATACTGAAAATCTGTAATATTCTAGTGCAACAAAGTATGAATGAAGTACAAATACATAATGCTTGAAAATAAGAAGTACAATAAAAGGGAGGTACAATTGAAGGAAACTACCGACGGTGTAGACCACATCCCCTAGCCTATGTGAATCCCCTGACTTGAGACCTTTGTAAAAACAAATTTCAACTGAGTTAGACCCAATAAAGAGTAAGAAAGACTACTCCCAACAACACTAAAAAAAGTAAATAAACATTTTTCTTGTATATAAAATATGCAATATTGAATACTATTAATCTTGTCATTTTGTATTCTTGTTCTGTTTATGTAATCGACTTATTATGAGTTCTGTCTCAATTTCTAAATTCTATTGGTTAATGATTTCTAGAGTTTCTAAAATGTGTTTTTTGTAAGTTCTAATAAATTTCATGATTAACTTATTAAATCTTGTTATTAATGACGACTGTGCACAAATTAAAACTGTAGTCTGAATGACAAACTTGATGGTGCCCTGAACTGAGTGTCCCTCAGAAGGTACACAGACTCATGTCTGAGGAATTCTACGTATGGAATCAAGTGTCAACAACCCTAAGTATAAGAGTCGTATGGTGGATTGTTGTCCATGCGAGTACGGTGGTGTGCTCCATCAAAAATATGAGGAATAACCTCTCTCACCATTTCCTGGATTGATTTGCTCTAGTGGTTGGTGTGACACTCACGGTGTAACGCCCAATTTGAGTCCACTAGATTAAAATTCATGTGGCTTAATATAGTATTTTAACCTAAGTTTCTTTTGCACTTGAAACTGGTTCTATTCATGGATTAAGCTATTATTTTAGTGTTTGAGTGCATATCCTGCTATGTTAAGTTCATTATCATCTGATTCGTGATTTTTGTCTAAATAGTATCTAATTCTCAAACATATTAACTTATTTTCTTCGTTGTTGGTCTGATTTATGACAGTTGGAACTTGTATCTTCAAATGCGTGCTCTAACATAATTAATTCATGAATTATCCAAAATGATATGTTTAACTGAAAGGAGTCAAACTTCTTAAAGTAATGTTGCGGCGCTCATAAACGCAGCGAGGTGACATGATTCCCCTTTCGATAGTTCTGACCACTTCGAACTCCAATTAGAGACAAAATTCACCTTTCCCGAATGATATGAAAACCTTTAAATAAAACCCATAAAATTCTTAGAATTAGAATCGATTCCCATAATCCGTTGGCTGGAATCACATCGATTGCAAAGAAATTCAGAGACAGATCTCACCTCGAGTCGGAGATAAATGCGAAGCTTTTCCGATCCCTAGCACCAACACTTAAATAGATCTGAAATTAGGTGGAAACCCCTATTTAATTGGATTCCACGAAATAGGGTTACTATGAAACTCACCAAAATAAGCGAAACAAAAATGAATCGGAAGGAACGTCATGCGAGAGATCATTACCTCGATCTAAAGGCGGGGGATTGCACAAAGATCAATCCAGCCTTAACACATGAACAGTCAACCCCTCCCAATCGAATAGGCATTAGGGTATATTCACATGATATAAGTGAAGAAAATCCTTGAATAGAAGAAGGAATGGGGAACTACACTAACCAGAACCAAAAACAGTGATTTTGAAACCTTCCTCCGTCGGCTAGGGTTGGAGTGCCTCTTACGGCGCTTGGAAGGAGGGAGAGGAGTTGGCAAGGGCTACTGAGGGAGGAGAAGACGACACTGGCTTCCGGCGAGGAGGGAGAGAGGGCGTCGTTGAACGGAATCGAGCGATAGGGAACGACAACGAGAGAAAAAGGGTGCGGCGGTTTCGTCGCTCGGCTAAGAGTAATACGAGTTCCACGCGATGCGAGGGGTGCAACTTTTAATTGGAGTGACAATGTGTGAGGGGGGTGCGGTTATGGTAACCATGGGAGAAGAAAATATAATTAAATCTTTTTTTCCTCAGATTTAACGCCCTCACGGATTTAAGAGGGAAATTCCTTCATATTCACTAGTTCGTCATTACACCACTAATATTCGAATGTTACGAGATTCAAGTTACCGCGAGCCTCTAAATCGCTCCCTAAAAAATTTATTAACTTCAATTGAACTACTATTTAACGTGTAGCAACTAAACATAATATTTTGTACCTCGACATGGCCTCTACTTGATCAATTTCACTCGTGATTGGACCCTGCAATTTACGATTATTTTTGCATTAATAATTACATTTGTTACAAATAATATCAGAACCGATCATAAATGTTGTTTAATGAGAGCAAAACTGCGGGAAGCCTCGTTACCCCAAGTGAACGTACCATTCTTGAGACACAATAATGGGAGCCACAAACTTGTGGTAGAAGGTAATGAAGCCATGAAAGTTGCGGACCACGGACACAGTGGTAGGTATCGGCCATTCTTGGATCGCCCATATTTTAGTTACTTCTACATTCAGTCCATCGACAGAGACTACAAATCCCAGGAAAACCAGTTGAGGTTCCGTAAATGAGCACTTTTTCACATTGATGTATCGTTGATTAGTATGAAGGACGTCAAGCACGCTCCGCAAATGTGACAAATGAGATGCAATCTCTTTGTTGTAAATGTGAATATCGTAGAAATGTGCGACAATAAATTTGATAAGGAAAGGTTTTAACACTTGAGTAATCATTTGCATGAAGGTACTCAGCGTGTTGGACATACCAAACAGCATAACCAATCATTCGTTTCAACCAATAGGTGTCTTGAACGTTGTTTTTCTTTCATCTCCCTCTCGGACAAAATTTTGATGGTAGTCATTGCGCAAATCGTGTTTTGTACCAAACAACATAACCAATCATTCGTTTCAACCAATATGTGTTTTGAACGTTGTTTTTCATTCGTCTCCCTCCCGGACACAAATTTGATGGTAGTCACTGCACAAATCAAGTTTTGTAAGAACATGAGCACCACTGAGTTGATCTAGCATATCGTCGAGGTGTGGGATGAGGAAACGGTATTTAATGGTGATTTTACTGATAGCCCGATTGTCGACACACATCCTCCACTTCCATCCTTCTTTGGAATCAACAAGGACTCATGCTTTTGCGAATTAATCCTTTGCAGAGGAGATCTTCCACAATCTCCAACAAGACGGCATGCTCCGGTGGACCCGGTAAATTTGGCATGCTCACTCCCAGAACTAAATCAATTTGGTATTGCACATCTCGCATCAGGGGAAGAGAATTTGGCAAGTCCTTGGGCATGAGGTCTGTGTAAGCACCCAGGAGGGATTGCAATTGAACAGACAGCACATGTGTGGCTTCCTCCGTTTGCAGCCCCTTGACGAAGAGTGCAAAAATTTCACCATCCAACTGACTCCTTATATCATCACAAAATTCTTGGCCGGAAATGAGAAGTACAGGCCGGCCATCGCCCTTGGGAGACACAAAGTTGTCGTTGGCACGCGAGCTGGACAATAATGCAACTTTCTTATTGTGCCACGCGAACATTTAGGTGTTACTGTGGACCTTATGCAAGGCGTCGATGTCGAATTGCCATGAACGGGCCAAGAGAATATGACTGAAATCCATGTCGACCACATCACAGAGCACTTCTTCCTTGTAATACTTTCCAAAGGAAATGAGAATTTGACAAACCTTGGAAACTTGAACATCCTCCCCTCGTCTTCAATTGAAGGTGAGTGACAAGAGCCTGATAGAAAGTTCTCGGCCCTACGGTTGTCGATGATTACCTGACAATGATTGTTTTTTAGTTCCATTTTTAGATATTGTTTTTCTTACGACAAACCATAGAGACAATGATTCCAATGTAATTAAAAAATTAGAGTGTATTGGACGGTCCTCATTAGTTTGATGGTCTTATATGAGATTTTTTCTTGGTATTAGATGGTATAGATTATAAGCTGAGGGTAATAGTCCAACACATCATTCAATCAATCTGTTAGAGAATGTTAGGGAAAAGTTTGTAAAAGCCCAAATAAATGTGGCCCAATTATAAGCCTATTTGTTTCTCTTGTTTAGTCCCACATTGTTAGTTTTGGGACTACTCTCTCTCTCTCTCTCTCTCTCTCTCTATATATATATATATATATATATATATTATACTAATATATAAAGAAACTCTCGGTTGCTACAGTAGCTGTCAGTTACACTTTTATATATATATATATATATATATATATATATATATATATATATATATATATATAGTTTAACATTAAAATAAATTACAAAAACAATATTATATATATACATATATATAATTATAATATATATATTATATATATTATAATTATATACATATAATTATATAATTATATATATATATATACAAGCATCGTAGCCCGTGCTCGATGCTCTTGGGCGGCCTTCGACCGCAATAGGCGGGCTTCGCCCGCCTGCGCACGTGCTTCGCCCGTGCTTTATGCTTCGAGTGGTATTCGGCCGCATAGAAGCGGGCTTCGCCCGCTTCCACGCAATCCACCATCTCGGCGCCGCACCCGCCACTCGCGGCCCCCGGAGTCCGAATCAGAATAATTTTGCTTCGGGGGGCCGCGAGTGGCTGGTGCGGCGCCGAGATGGTGGATTGCGTGGAAGAGGGCGAAGCCCGCTTCTTTGCGGCCGAAGACCACCCGAAGCATAAAGCACGGGCTTCGGTGGCCGAAGCCCGCCTGTTGCGGCCGAAGCCCGCCTGTTGCGGCCGAAGCCCGCCTGTTGCGGCCGAAGCCCGCCTGTTGCGGCCGAAGCCCGCCTGTTGCGGCCGAAGCCCGCCTGTTGCGGCCGAAGCCCGCCCGAGAGCATCGAGCACGGGCGTAGCAGAGCAGTCCATAAGTTGTCTCCATACTTTTCTATATGGTATCAGAGCGGAACTGCCGAACTGGTCCTTCCCGCGGTTAAACATTTTTTTGACCGCCTGCTTGCGTTACTTCCTCTAACCGCACCCCCCTGCGGTTAGGTTTTTCCTTCTCTTCATTCTGCCCTGCCTGCAGGTAGTTTTTTTCCTAACCGCCTGGCTGGCTCTCACCTCTCAACCCGAAAGGGGTTGCGATCTCCTCCTTTTTTTAGCCGCATCCCCTTCTCTCTCGTGGCTTCCACCTTATTTTCTCCTCTCCCTTGGCTTTTATAATTCCTGGTCTCCTGACCAGCGGGTCCCTCCCGGTTTTCTCTTCCCGCACGGTCTCGTTTGCTCGTTGTTGTCTTCGTTGTTCGTGCTTGCGGTCTGTTCGGGGTTTGTTCGCGGTCTGCTTGCGGACTGCTCGCTGCTGTCTACTTGCGACCTTAGGTACTTGAAGAGTGCTCCGGGACGGAGGCTTGTATATAAACCATCCTCTTTATCATTTGTTGTGTATTATGATGTTGATTATGCATGAAATCTTATCACATGACATAACAAGAAGCAATCAGTTGTTGTTTGTTCTTCTGTTGAAGCCGAGTATCGTGCAATGACAATTATTGTATCAGAACTTACCTTGTTGGAGATTCTTCTTGGTGATTTAGGAGTCATGCTATCCTCACCAGTAATTCTGTTTTGCGACAGTCAGACTGCTATACATATTGCCAAAAATCTTGTGTTTCATGAGTGGCCAAAACACATTGAAGTTGATTGTCACTTTGTCTGGGAGAAGGTTCAACTAAAGAAACTAGAATTGGAGCATGTTCCAGCTTCTGAGCAAGTTGTCGACATTTTCACCAGGGCGTTACCAAGACCGATGTATCATCAATGTTTGTCCAAGCTTGGTGCGTACGATTTGTATGCTCCAGCTTGCGGGGGAGTGTTAGAGAGCGTTAGGAAAAAGTGTGTAAAAGCCCAAATAAATGTGGCCCAATTATAAGCCCATTTGTTTCTCTTGTTTAGTCCCACATTGTTAGTTTTGAGACTCCTCTCTCTCTCTCTCTTTTTCTATATATTTGTACATGTTGGAAAAGCCCACTTAATATTAGGCCTATTTGTATAGCATTTATTGCTTTTCTCTCCTCTCTTTAGTCCCACATTGTGTATAGGACTTTTCTCTCTCTTTCTCTCATCTATATATATGTACTCATTCTTTGTATTTGTATCAAGTGGACATATATACAAGGTTGGCTTTCTCCATTTCTACATGGTATCAGAGGGAGGTTGTTGGGAGCCGGGATAGAACCCGGGACCTCCCCTTTATCAGGCTACTATCTCAAGACCTGATGGTGAATCCAAGCCTCAACCAGAGACCGGGCCTGAGCAACAAAGGACGTCAGGTCGGTTGCGCCACTGCTGTCAAGGGCCTGGAGAGCAGTGATGATATCATATAGATGGTGGAGACTATCCTTGCCAGAGTAGAGGGTGTGGAGCTCGTCCCACATGCCTCTGCTGCTACTACCGACTCTGCCTCCTCTCGTACTGAGCTCGACGAGGTTCGTCTTCAGCTCCAGCATCTTCATGGCTTGCTCAGCCGTCCGCCTGCCTCGGTTGCCTCTGCTGCCTCTATCTCCAATGAAGGTATCGCCTGCCTATCCTCTAGCCCGCGCTGGATCCTTGACTATGGTGCTACTCATCATATCACCTCCGTTAGGCCACCACAGTACTTGTCTTCACCTCACCCGAAGTACATTACTGTCGCTAATGGGGCATCGGTTCCCGTCTCTGGATGTGCTGATATTTCTCTCACCTCTTCTCTCCTCCTGCGCTCGGCTCTACATGTTCCGGGCTCTCCTTTCAATTTACTCTCTGTTGGTCGTCTTACAACTGATTCTAATTACTCCGTAACATTTACTTCTTCTTTTCTCATACAGGATCAGCAGACGCAGACTATCATTGGTAGAGGACGGCTGCAGAATGGGCTCTATCTTCTTGACGACTCTCCCACTGTCCTCGCATCTATCTCCTCTTCGGATTGGCATCGCCGTCTGGGACATGCTCCTCTTCCAGTCCTCCGGAAGGCTCTTCCTGATGTTACTCTCCCTGCTTTTCGCTGCGACACATGTATTTTGGGCAAACAGCCCCGTTCATCTTTCCCCCCTCATTGTACTCGGAGCTCCGCTCCTTTTATTTTAGTACACTCCGATATATGGGGTCCGTACAAATTTACTAGTATTTCTGGCTATCGCTATTTCCTTACTTTTATTGATGATTACTCTCGCATGACGTGGTTATATCTCCTTCGGGATCGCTCTGAACTTCCCCGCGTATTCCGGGCTTTCATTCTTGAGACTCGCACTCAGTTCTCTGCGCCTATTCGCACTATTCGTACTGACAATGCGCGGGAGTACACCAGCCATACTTTTGCTACTCTCTGCTCTGAGTTCGGCATTCTTCACCAAACATCATGTCCGTACACTCCACAACAGAATGGTGTTGCCGAGCGCAAGAATCGTCACCTTCTTGATGTCGCTCGCTCGCTTATGCTTCAAATGCAGGTACCCAAACCGTACTGGAACTACGCTCTCTCCACGGCTTGCTTTCTCATCAATCGCCTCCCGTCTTCCGTCCTCCAGTATGCTACTCCCTTCAGCCTCCTCTTTCCCACAACTCCGCCTTTTCCCATTCCGCCACGGGTGTTTGGGTGTACCTGCTACGTTCACCGCCTCGGTCCCTCCACGGACAAATTGGACCCTCGTGCCACCAAGCATATCTTTGTCGGGTACTCGCGCACTCAGAAGGGTTATGTCTGTTATTCGTCTACTACCCGCAAGGTTACTGTCTCGGCTGACGTAACTTTCCGTGAAGATCTTCCCTTCTTCCCTGCTCCGGATATCGCTCTGAGTCCAACTCCCGTCGTTCGTCCTGTCATTGCTGCTCTTCACTCCTCACCCTCTCTCCCTTCCATACCTCCGGTCCGCCCACCACCACCGGTTATCCGGGTCTATTCTCGTCGCTCTCCTAATCCCGTGGCTCCTCTGCAGTCGGCTTCGCCCTCTGGTGCTCTGCCCCCTGCTGCTCCGGCTCCCGTCTCTACCGCTCATCCGATGGCGAACTACGTCTCTCTCCATCGCCTCTCCCCCTCTCTTCTTCACTTTGCCACATCATTATCCTCTGTTTCGGTCCCTAACTCTTTGCAGGAGGCGCTTCACCACACTGGCTGGCGGGCTGCCATGGACGAAGAAATGACGGCCCTCTGGGCCAATCAGACCTGGGTCTTGGTTCCCTTACCTCCCGGTCAGCACCCTGTTGGGTGTAAATGGGTGTTCGTCATCAAGCATGCTCCGGATGGCACTATTGCCCGACTGAAGGCCCGTCTTGTGGCCCGTGGCTTCACACAACAGGAGGGCCTCGACTATGAGGAAACCTTCTCTCCGGTGGCCAAGCTTAACACTGTCCGCGTTCTTCTCTCCGTCGCGGTGCACCGCCGCTGGCCCCTTCATCAGCTTGATATCAAGAACGCCTTTTTGAACGGCGACCTTCAGGAAACTGTCTACATGCGCCAACCGCCCGGGTTTGAGACCACGGGGGAGTCTCGGGTCTGTCTTCTCAAAAAGTCAATTTATGGTCTCAAACAGTCCCCACGGGCGTGGTTTGACAAGTTTAGCAAGGTGGTTCGGGACATGGGGTTCACTCGGAGCTCTGCAGATTTCTCCCTTTTTACCCGACACCGGGCCACTGGCACCATTCTTCTGTTGGTTTATGTTGACGACATCCTTCTCACTGGGGATGACTCAAAGGGGATTCAAGACGTCAAACAACACCTGAGCACTGTTTTTCAGACTAAAGACCTGGGGAAACTTCGCTACTTCCTTGGTCTCGAGATCGCCCCGCGGCCGGACGGGTTGGTACTCTCCCAACGAAAGTACTGTCTCGATCTTCTCAAAGATGCTGGTCAGTCTGGTTGCAAGCCAGCGTGTACCCCGATGGAGACAAATCACAAATTATGCGCTCATGCTTCGGATGACGATTTGCTACTTCCGAACCCGGAATACTATCGACGCCTTGTGGGCAAGTTGATCTATCTAACAGTCACAAGGCCAGATATATCATTTGCAGTTGGGGTTGTCAGTCGGTTCATGCATGCCCCCGGGCTTCTCATCTCCAAGCGGTTGAACGGATTCTTCGATACCTTAAGGGAGCTCCAGGCCAAGGGCTGTTTACAAAACCTCCGACTCTGCTCCCGCATTGGTTGCCTATTCTGATGCCGACTATGCGGGTTCCCTGGACGATCGACGGTCAACTAGTGGGTTCTGTACTTATTTTGGTGGGCATCTTATTACTTGGAAGAGTAAGAAACAAGCTGTAGTAGCCCGTTCCTCTGCAGAGGCTGAATACAGATCGATGGCCTCAGTTGTCTCAGAACTCACATGGCTTGAAAGTCTCCTTACTGACCTGGGAGTAAAACTCCCCTCCTCTGTTGTTCTATTTTGTGATAGTCAAGCCGCCATACACATCGCAAAGAATCCGGTCTTTCATGAGCGCACAAAACATATCGAGGTTGACTGTCACTTTGTTCGTGAGAAGGTTCAATTGAAGAAACTTGAATTAAAGCATGTTCCAGGAACTGATCAAGTTGCCGACATCCTCACAAAGGCCTTATCAAGCACTCTGTTCTACCAATGTTTGTCCAAGCTGGGTGCATATGACCTATACGCTCCAGCTTGCGGGGGAGTGTTGGAAAAGCCCACTTAATATTAGGCCCATTTGTATAGCATTTATTGCTTTTCTCTCCTCTCTTTAGTCCCACATTGTGTATAGGACTTTTCTCTCTCTTTCTCTCATCTATATATATGTACTCATTCTTTGTATTTGTATCAAGTGGACATATATACAAGGTTGGCTTTCTCCATTTCTACAGTACACATACTTGAAGTTTATGAACACACATACTGTCCATAAATTTTGGCTCCATACTTTTCTACACAATCTAATATTTACTTATATTATCACAAGCAGTCGTGCACGGGAGACCCCGTGCGGGGCGGCGACATTGATCTGGGGCGGAGACATTTGTCGGGGGGCGGAGACATTTGTCGGGGGGCGGCGACATTGGTCGGGGGCGGCGACATTGGTCGGGCGCGGCGACAATGGTCGGAGGCGGCGACATTGGGCGGGGGCGGGGACATTGGCGAGGGAGGCGACATTGGCGGGGCGGCGAGTAGGGGAATAAGGAAAAAAACTATGCAAATGAGTAGGAGAATAAGAAAATTTATGATCAAATGATAAAAAAATCATGCAAATGAGTAGAGAAATAAAAAAAATGAGGTGTATTTTTTCATTAAAAATTTACATCATGACTGAGGGGTATTTTGGGAATACGAATGTTACACCATGATTTTTTTGGAGTTTGCTTATAATAAATTATAAAGATATCAAAGTCAACCAACAAAACTGAAGGCTACCCTGCTGAGAAGTGAGAACTCAGTTTCTCACTCTTTTTGATGGTGAACTACAAAACTGAGAACTCTTCCAATATATTAATGTACTATCTGTTTTTTTTGGTTCTTTAGGTACCCGCCTCCGTGCGTGTGAGGAGAGAAACCGCTCTTCCTAAAACCAAGTCCAAGCCGCTCGTCTCTGGATCGACTACATCTTCCCGGCCAGCGCCCTCAGCCATTTCAGCCAACAAGGCGGCGGCGGCGGCCTTGACGATCGCTGCAGCTCCCAAGGTGCAGAGCGTGGACGATTCGTACATGGCTTTCTTGGAGGATATGAAAGCACTGGGTGCTCTTGACGGCTGAGATTTAGTTGCAGATGGAGGCTTAATCAGGATGAGCCTCACAGAATCATTATTATTATTATCAGTGATGTTGTTCATGTACAGGCTTTTAACTGATAATTGAAGGGGTTGTTAAATCTGTTGGTGATTGATGTTTATGTATGTTTCCTAATAATCCTCTTCTCACAATCTCTTCACACAGACACACACGCAAGCACACATACACACACAAATGATAGGCACGGCCGCACGGCGCTCTTCCCCTATGGCCATCCGCGACAGTACCCCAATCGCGATAGCACTCCGGCCCTTGCCCCTGTGCTACAATGAAAATTATATTACATTATTACATTACTTTTGAATTATTTACTGAATGCTTATTGATGTTGGTCAAGTGGAGCCTTCAATCAATGCTGACAATAAAAATTTATTTGGAGCAGCTAATGCTGATGTAAAATACACAAAAGAGGATGAAAAGAACAATAGCTTCTCGAATCAAAGGAACCGAGGATAAATTTGATGTCGGAATAGTAGATCTGAATTTTGTTAGATTAAGGTTGAAAGGTGTTAGGGGTGTGTAAAAAATTGAAATCGTTTGAATCGGATCGAATCATTGAACCAATCCAATAGAATCGATTTTCGGACTGAAATGATTCGCTTGGTTCATTTTTTTTTGTTTTGGGGTTGGAAAACCGGCCTCAAATCAGTTCGGTTTATAGGATTTTGAACCAAACTGAATTGGTTTTCATTATATGTTATATCTCATGTAGTTGGCCAGCTCTACATCATTGCCTTGAACCGGGCGCACGTGTGCATTCTCCTTGTGAGTGACACTAGTTTGTTTTGTCTCTCTCATGGTTTTCGTTTTTCATTTTGCCGGTTCTATAGCCGCAATCCTGCAACCAACTTTCCGGCGACGATTATTTTTGTTGATGTTATTATTGTGTGATGATATCATTTTTGAAGTTGACCACTTTTTCCCAAAAATGGAGCTACATTATTATTAATGAGAATAAGAACTACTAAGCATATCGAAAAATCGAACCAAAGTTTAAAATAAACTCCATGTATGTTAGGTTCTATTCGCTTTGAGGTTATGTGAAAACCATGAGTATTCAGTTTGGTTTAGGTTTTACCAAAAATCAGGCTGCTTAATGTCATGCTATTTTAAGATTCTCTTCCCATTATGCTTATGTACTTTCTTTATATATATATATATATATAAAACTAAGGAAAACACGCATATATAATATTATGAAATATTATAAGAAATTAAGATGAAATAAATTATAAGAAATTACGCGCCTCACCTCAAAAATAATTATATTCATGGATGAAGTCTACTGTTTAGTATGTAGAGAATGAAAAAAAAAATTGGTGTTTAATGCGGATGTATTTTAATAGGCGTGCGAGAAAATATGGCCGTTTGATCCTTGTTTTCGACGGTTCAGATCATTCACAAATAAAAATTAATACCACCGTATTTTTTGAATACTGCCGTAGCTTGAAGTCAATTTGGACCGTTGAAATCAATATTACACGGCTAGATTTGCTCGCGCACAAAAAAATAAGTGTGCATACGTACAAAAAAAATTCTCTTAGAATAGAGATAACAGACGTCGGCTACAGCCTACAAGATTTATTATTATTATTAAATTAAAATTATAGAAAATATTGAACA
Source organism: Platanthera guangdongensis (assembly GCA_039583875.1). NCBI lineage: Eukaryota > Viridiplantae > Streptophyta > Magnoliopsida > Asparagales > Orchidaceae > Platanthera > Platanthera guangdongensis. The sequence goes on along the minus strand of CM077160.1, from coordinate 153,042,267 downwards.
AGTTGGCATGAAGGGGCTCAAGCCCCTTGACTTTGTTGCTCAATTCCCTTTTGACTCTCAAACCCAACTAATTTGAAAGCTTGACTTTTTTGCTCACCCTTTTGACTCTCAAACCCAACTAATTTGAAAGGCCAATTTAAAGATCAGAAAAAATAAATATTTAAAAAATAAATAAAAGGACAGAAGTCAAAGCCCCGCTCTTGTTAATGTTTGTAGAAGTAGTGGTCGAAAATTTGTAATAATAATAGTAGTATGATGAAGCATGCATGGTATAAGCTGAGTTTGATGACATCATTCCTTCCGTCACTCCCTTAAAATAATCCTTAAGAGTACTCCAAATTTTTGCAATTTTATTTTAGGGCATTTTATCTCATCAAGATGCATGAGCTCTGAAATATATTACAATATTATACGCAATCGATCCTAGCAACTACGTATCGATTACGCTATGCGTAGTGTGCGATTTCGACAATATCTAACTATTACACACTCAAGCGCCATGAGTAAAATGACAGCAACATGTCGCATATGAGTGATTGTGTGGAAGAACGTCAACATCTATAAACGCTTATATATAAATTCTCCTAAAGAAAGGTTAAGGCTATGTTTGAATCGTCGTTCGTGAGTCTGATCGTGCGTAAGAAATTTCATTCACTTTTATGTTCAAAACTAGTTTTCTTTTCTTCATGGTGGTCATAATCGTTGTCATGACAAACATACGTTAGATGATGGTAGAATTTTTGTTCAAACTCATAGAAGCAAAAAAAAACAACGCCAAACAGAGCGTAAGTCTCTTCCTTATCCATTCCTTAGGTTATGCAAAGACTTTATTTTGTGTAGTCAAAGTTTAGTTTTTTAAAATATATTAGCAATTTAATGATGTCAACAAAACATAAGAAAACAAAGCTTCTAGTCAAAGACTAATAAAATTAAATTAATTTTTAGGTCAAATGTTTTTGAGTTTTATTCTTTATCTTTAATTATATTATGTTGGGTTTCATCTGATTCCTCTAATATTTGCTCTGCTTATCTTGAACTCTCAAATAGTGGGGAGGTTTTTTGATGTGGTATTCCTAGGGGAGAAAGGTGCTTGACTGTCGGTGAGGTCGAGACCGGGGATGGATCAACTTTGCTGCGGCGGTTCCCTTTTGCGATATCTAGTAGCTAGCGAGCGTTGATCGGTGGGAATGTCGTTGATGATGACAATTTCGTACAACGAAGCGCGGGGGGCGGTAGTTGATGCGAGTGTTGTAGATCAACTAAATGTTGTAGTAGGGGAGGACACTGAATTTAAAAATACAATAGCTTTCACAAATAGAAATGAAATTATTAAGGTTCCGTTTGGGGGGACTTATTTTCACCGGTCAAGCGGTTTCGATCACATGAACCGGACCTTAATTACGGTCCAATTCATGCGGTTGTAACCGCTTGGCCGGTGAAAATAAGTCCCCTCAAACGGAACCTAAAATTATATATATTTTTTGCTTTATATATATTATATAGTGTAACTGTTCATTAAATTTTAAATAAAATAGAATAGACATAGTGTTCATGCTCTTGTTGTTTTAAGTGAAAAGTTATGAATTCATAATCCTGCAAATTTTTTTTGTGCAAAATTCATTAAAAATGTATATGTTTTTCTATATGTAAATAAATGCATAAAAAATTTCAGTAAAAATTTAAACATATTTTTTAATATTTAGACATTAGGCTATAACTATGCAAGCTGACTCGGCTATGTGTAGGCTGCACAATTTCATAACGATTTATGTGCAAGTCAAGACCTATATACGGGTTTACAACTTCCTATAAATGATTTTTTAGTTTGCCTCCTTTTATCATTGTAGTGCAAAAAGCTGAAAATAATCTACTTATAATATTTTTTACCCTAAAATATTTATTTGTAAAAAATATGACTTTGATATAACACTGAAGAGTATGAATTATTAAAAACCGTCCAGTAAAAATTTAAACTAGCTACCTATGCCTAAATGAAGCCACATTCTTTACAACTCTATAAATGATTTTTTAGTTTGCTCTCCCCACTAGCTTCTCTACCACAACTACAAGCCCAAGTGCCCCAACAACATCTTCTATATGTAAACTCCAATTATTTAATGAGAAATATTTCTCTCTTAAAAATACATAAAGCGCCGAAATAAAATAATCCACACAAATAACACTGAATTTTGAGTATCATACATCATATAAAATTGATCGAGTATCCGCCATTCATTTTTGAATCGCCCGATATAAAAACGCCGCGGAGAAGCCGGACACGCTCGGTCCGCGGGAGAGAGGACAATCTTGACTGCAATCCGCTAGCACAGCGGACGCACAAGGTTCGTCGGAACCTTCAACGTCAATCTCCGACGTTCAACCGCCACCACCGCCACCACCGGAGAGAAAACTCCAAGTTCGGACACAACGCAAACTTCTCCTCTCCAAATCCTCCACAAAACAGCGCACGGCTACAGCCGAACACCGCCTTCCTCAAGTGACATGATCGAAAAGAGTATATTCAATTATTCATTTCACTTTAAGTAAAGATCATCACGATAATTTCACTCTACTTTTAGTTCAAGTGGGCAGATATTTAGCCCACGGGCAATCAGAAAACCCAAGAGTCAACTCCTCTTTCGCTCTCTCTCACACAGGCTTTATTTGGGGGACTTATGATCGGAACCAACTAAGATCGTATGAACAACATCTTCCTCCAATTATTTAATGTATTTCTCTCTTAAAAATACATAAAGAATAAAATGAGAGTGGTTCATTTTTGAATCATAATTGTACGTAACATGATCGGATACGTCGATCGGACGGTTCATTGATGTGATGGTACAGATATGACAGTGAACATATTTCTTTATATAGTAATATATAAAGAAATATGGATGGATAATTGAATTATGCAAGTTTGCATAATTGAATGTTTAATTTTTTTATGTTCACAAAAATATTAATTTCATTAGAAGTATGGATGGAAACGATAAAAACACTCAAATTATTTTATGATATTTTAATTTTATAATTTTATAATGATTTTAGATTGATTTAAAGGGCAAAATGTAATGTCTTTCTTTCCAATGTCTAGTTATTATAAAAGGTTAAATTGAAATATCACAAAATAATAACAGCCATAGTAGACAAAGGCCACCTAAACTAGGAAGGACTATTTGTGATTTGAGAGATATTATGAAGTAGGGACTATTGTTAAACAACTTATGAAGGTAATTGTTGGCGCTCACTGTGGGCTCTTGTAGATCGATCTAAATTGCACCGTCTTAATTCCGGAGCGGTCGAGCGCTCAATCAGTCATAGAGTAATGAGACTGCTGACAAGAAGTTTTTTTAACGTGAAAAACTCCGGAAAGAGGTCGGGTGAAAAACAACGTGGCCGGATCGGTGTCGACCAAACTTTCCCTATTTGCATGTGTTGTGCCGAGTTTTGCAAAGAAGGCGAGGGTGACATACCAGTGCTTGTTACAATTATCGGTGGAGAGAGAAATGGATTTGGAGGATGATAGGCCATAGAAGTGTTTTTTTTTTGCTGCGGCAGAGAACGTTGCGTTCTGGAGACAGCTAGGGCTCCGTTTGGCATGGTGGTGGCGGTCATGAACACGGGGGTTAAATTGTCATTCGTTAACACACATCTAAGAAACTTCATCCACTTTTATGTTCAAATGGATGATGTTTGTTAGTTAATTCTTAACAAATGACAGTTTAATCCTTGTGTTTACGACCGCCACCACTATGCCAAACCGAGCCTATGTTATTAATTTTCAACCATAATAATATCTAATATAGAAATACATACATTCAAGATGAGGTCAAATTCGCTATATTATTAATTTTGGAAATTGTTATGAGCAACGCAGTTTTGGATAGACGCACCACATTTTTTCATAATTTTTTATATCTTTTGAAAATACGTCTTATGCATATATTTTTGGAAAAAATGTTCAACACGAAAGTTGTATATCTCGACCAAATCTACAACTTTTGTGTTGAACATTTTTCCTAAAAATACTTTAGTGTTAATACTTTTTCAAAAAATACATTATACAACTTTGGACGTATTGAAATCGGAGATTTACAACCATGTTCAATACTTTTTCTAAAAATACATTAATTTTTCAAAAGACTGCGGAGCCGCCAGCCGCCATTGCCCATTCTTCTCCGCTGGGCTCCTCCTCTCGAGTCTCATCTCTTCTTCTCCATTTTATAATAAACAATTCTTTATCATAATGATTTTATACAATTTCCTTGTATTAAAATCCTTTCTTCTCGATGTGCTCATGGTCAAAATCGATGAAAATCTGCCATTAACTATCTGCATCCTCCTCTTCTTCTTCTTTGTATCATTCAGAACTCTGACTTGCTCTCCTCGAAACGAGGATTGCGCCGATGGATTCTCTTATTATCCTTCCGATTTTCCTCCAGTCTCTTCTTTTGCTTGTGCCCAGGTCTTCTTCGCTCCCCTTGTGCACAAATTCCAGTGGGTTTCCTCCATCTCCGGCATCTTCTTATTCTTCTTGCTGAAATTTCTTCTTTGATTTGACTGATTTGTGAATTTTTCCCCTATTCTGTTTTTGAATAGTGGCACCCGTAACCCTAAAGGCCCCATTGACTTTCTGTACTTATACTGGGAGCAGCTGCTGCAATGCCACCGATGATGCCATGCTGCAAAAGAACTTCAATTCCATGAACATCTCTGATTCGACTTGTGGATCTCTTGTCAAGTCTATAATATGCACGGTGAAGCAAATCTTTTGTCTTATTTTAGATTGGCTAATTGTTTTTTGAGCTGCTTAGATTTTGAGTTCTTGGGTACTAATGGTTGAAGTGCAAATTGTTACTTTGATTTTAGTAGACTTTTGATAGTAAGATCGGATTCTTTAGCTATTTAAGTTATTGAAAAGTGGTGAACAGGACTGTGGGTTATGGGTCCAAGAACTAAACTCATAGAAATTGGAATTGGTCCAAAAATTGATCATGTTGTTCGGTTGTATGGTGGCATTAAGGCACAAAAAATGGAACTGCCAATTTTGTTGTTCGGTTATAGGATAGAATTTAATCACAAGAATTGAATTTTAAATAATAATAATGCAAAAAAGGTAAAGAGCTCATAATATACACATATGTTGTTAAAAGCACGTCTCAGGTGCGCCTAAGACTCCAGGCTCATCAGGATAAGAGGTTTGTCCCTTTGTGTGCCTTTTTAGCGCATTTGAACATTAAAAGCACGTCTGAGTGTAATTTTTGTTGTAATTTTTTTTTCAATAATGCAAGAACTTGATAATTTTTATATGATTTAGTGTTTTTAAAATATAATCGATCGTTGAGATATGATGAAAGCGACCATATTGATTTTATTTTTAAGAGATATAAATGATAGTAGTAAATGATTAATGAGAAGAATATATAAAGAATTTGTTCAAGAAAATGAACTGATGTTTAATGCTGATTATTTAAAATGAATGTGGTTGTACCTTGCCTTCTTCGGGCGCGCTCCTGCGCATTGCGCCTAAACTCCAAGACCCCTTTGCGCCTTGGTGTGTCTTTCGCCTTTAATAACTAAGATATAAACATTATGCAGTGAACAAAAAAACTCAAATGGTTTATTTGTTAAAATCGCACACACACACACACATGGCTTCTTATTCTCTTTGTTATACAAGATTGCAGGACTCCAACCCCAAACCTGATTCCCCCCACCCACCACCACACACACACATACTTCACAATCAATTCCTTGCCAAGTTGATGAGTGGTATTTGTTGTTTATATGTCTCAAATCCTAAACCATCCGTTGATCCACAGAAGTATGACATTCAACACTTCATAAGATTACTCCTTGCATCAGAAGCTGCTATGCAAGGATTTTGGGGGCTACGTTGTCTATAAAACTCCTCTTACGCTAGATTTTGATGTCGGAAATCCAAGCATCATCATTGCTATTGTGCCTATCAATTCTTCTATGTAATGAAACAAACTGCTATTATCCGTATTTGTAGCCCATTTTGAAGTGAATCATGTAAATCTTGTATTATATACTTGTCTGTTCGCTGTTTTTGTTCTATTCATAACAAAATTCATTAGTCTCCACAGCTCTAACATACTATATGCATGCATTATGCAAAGTAAATCACTCCTATTATATGAACACAAACCTCTAGGTTAATGCGGATCAATTTTGAAGTTTAGCATGAGCAAATAATATTGATGGTGATTACCCATGCATGGGGAAAGAAATAAACCATATGAATCATTTATATGACTAGATATTTTTATCAAGCAATAGGTACTGATTTACTGAGATAAATAGATATGTATATGATGGCAATCAACGACCCACATGCGTCTATTCCCGCAGGAGGCGGTGATCAACGACCCATTTGGGCGATTCGAGTCCATAGATGCGCCCGAATGGTCACTCCGAGTCATTTTGATATATTATGTTATTTATTTCGTATTGTATTTAGCCCCCGATCGGCCTGAACATTATTAGTCGTCTAATCGGGGTACCCTAGTTTTATTTTCCCTCTCCCTATGTCTACTCATGTGTGTGACAAGTTTTGGGGGATCAATAGTTGCCTTTTGGTGCAACCGACGGTCATTCTTTCGGTGGAATCCGATAGGTGTTTCTTCATGTGCGCTGCTGCTCCACTGCTCCTATGAGTTCTCCACACCCCCCTGCCGCCTCCCCTCTCCTCTCCGGCCCCAACCAGCCAACCGCTCTTCCCCAATCTCTCTGCTACCATTCTCGTGTCCTTGTTCCGTCCGCAGATCAGACGTCCGCCGCAACCCACCGTCCCGCCTCCCCAACCCGTAAGCCTCCCCCAACTTCCTCATCCCCCTCCTCCGCTAGGCCCGGTACCCTCCACAAACCCCAATCCACCTTTTCCCAAGCCTACAGCCCTCCCCACATCCCCCAACTCTGATCCACCAAACCCAAGCCCCGTTCCACCAGCTCTCCTACTCACAACCACTTATCATAGCCTCAGATCTATCCCATCCAACCCCCGCAGCTCATTCGTGGAGCCACACGACATCCCAAGGAAGCTACCACCGTCGATCTTCCATCCCTCATCCCGCTTCCACACGCATGAGCAAATATATGTATGGTTGTTGTATTTCTTTTCATTGATTGCCTTGGTAATGAACATTTACTTTGGGTTTCAATTGTCGCAAGTGTTTGAAATTTTTATTCGTTGTGTGACTTGCGGAACGCATTCGATGCACGTGTGTGGCAATCACGCCTCATCTCGGCGGCAAATTATAATTGTTCTTTACTCATCATTTCTTGTTATCCAATTGTGCAAATTGTTGTTTAAATGCTTTATTAAATTTTAATTACTTGTTTGAAAATCTTGATCCTGACTGTTATTTCATATTTACACGAGCATTGCATTTCGATTGCATTTTTAGTTATTGAGTTTTTTGTCTGCCCACCCATGCATCGGTATAGCTTTTTGTAAGATGCATGACATAATTGTGCGCATGTCACACCTTTATGCCTACTTCAAAACAAGATTGGTGCACTCTTAATGAAGGCTCCTTCTTCACAGAGAAATTTCTCATTAAAAAATTATTTAGTACTGACATTAGTGCAATTTTAAAATTACTGAACACTACTAATCATATTAAAGCATCCACCACTTTGCATACAAAAACATTTATTGTACTACATGCATAGACGTTAGTTTCTTCTTCACAAGGGGAGCTTGTATGATGATTTCACGTCAAGCCTTATTTAGCCCACTTGTTGTCTTTATCAGCCATCTATATGGATCTGATGTCCGTCCTTGTAAAGGAAGGGGATCCTACTTACTGGAAATAGGCCTGCTAGCTCTCTGAAACTATCATGAGCTGTTATGCCTCTAGAAATTGATATATTGGCAGTGATAGCTATTTAATGGATGTTCTTTAGCAACATGAGAGTTTTGAAGGCCTGCACTAAAACCATATGACTGTATATTTAAAGGCTTGTACAAACTTTCCAAGGTTTATATTTGAATGGATGGGAACTTGGATGAAAAAATATCTAGAATCTGCACATATTTTTGAAGTGAGGCACCGCTTACAATAGATGGAACTTGAATGAAAAAAATAACTAGCATGTGTACTTATGTGAAGGGTGGAGCAAGTCATAATACACAAATACTTATCCACCCTCACAGAGACACATACACTGCCTTTCTCTGTGAACAAGTACAGATGTAAGTATATGAAAGCTAGAGGAGTGGAAATTGATTAGGCAATGTTTTGTTATCTATCATAGAGTAGTTTAGTTACTCAAATTATAGTTAATACCTCTTGTTGGAAAAGCCCATATAACAAAGGCCCAATGACTCATTTATTTGTATTTTATTATTATTTTCTCTCCTCTCTTTAGTCTCACATCATGTATAGGACTTTCCTCTCTCTTTTTCTCTCCTATAAATATGTACTCATACTGTGTATTTGATATTTGAGAAATTACATACAAGGTTCACGTTTTCCTACATGGTATCAGAGCGACCGGACCTCCTTGGGCGGCCTCTATTTTCTTAACCGCCTACCTTGGACGGTCTCCTTCCCGTCGGCTCGGCGAGCTCCTCCTCTCTGTCCGCCTATACCGGTACTACTCGGTGCCGGATAGCTGTTTTCTATCCGCCTGCTATTCGGCGAGCTCCTCTCTTTGTCTCTCCTTTTTTCTCTCCTTCCTCTGTTGCTTTTATAGCCCTCCCTGTTGGGACCCAACCTCTGTGTTGTTGCGGTCTGCCTCCTTGATACCCGCTGCGACTTGCTCCATATTCTGCGGCCTCGTCTTGCCGCTCGACTTCTTCTGCTCGCGGCTTCTAGTCGCTGCTCTCCGCGCGACCTCCTTTGTCGCTGCTTCTTGCGCGACCGCTTCTAGTCGCCTCTCTCCGCGCGACTGTCTCTAGTCGCCGCGACTTTCTTGCCACAGCTCTTTGTAGTCGCTGCTCTCTGCTCGCCGCGCTTTGCTTCTCTTGTTGCTGACGACTTCTCTTCTCGGCACGCTCCGCATCTAGGTCGTGGCACTTCTCCTTTGCCGCTGGTGCATTCACCTTAACCGTGCAGATTCCTGCCTAGTCGCTGCGACCTGCCTGCTCGCTAGTAGTTTCTCCTCCGTGGCCCACCTTCTCTTCCATTCTCCTCCCTCTTATAGTCTTCTTCATTCTCTTACGTGGGCCCACTCCTCTTTGACCGACAACCTCTTCTGGTTTCTGTCTGCGTGGTCCTCTGCTTCCCGCGGACTTATCTTGCACTGCGGTGTTCCTGGCGGTCTCCCTTGTGGTCCCTGCTGTCTGCTGGTTCCAAGGCGTTCTCTTTCTATCCGCTGCTGGCTCCCTTTTCTATCTGTTGCGGTCTCTTCTTCTTGGTCGTGGCGTCTCTTGCCACTGGTGCTTAGTCGTCGTGACTGCTGCAGAGTTTTTCTGTCTGCTCTGCAGTCTCCTCTTACCATTACGGACCTCCTCTGTCTGCTTGGCTTGTCCTCTATCCGCTGCAGTCTCTTCGCGTGGCCTGTCTCTGTCCACTGCGATCTCTTCGCGCGGATTGTCTCTGTACGCCGCGGTCTCTTCGTGTGGCTTGTCTCTGTCCGCTGCGGTCTCTTCGCGCGGCTTGTCTCTGTCTGCTGCGTTCTCCTTGTTACGGCCTCCTTTCCTTTCGGGCTCTCCACTTCGGTCGCGGTTTCTTTCTTGCCGCTGGTGCGACCATAACGTGATCATGCGACCTGAGAACTTCTGCCCCGACCTTCTCCTTCTCGCTGCGACCTCTCTCTGGTCGTCGTGCCTTCGCTCTGTTCCTCCGGGCACCGCATTTTGTTCGCGGCTTCGTCCTTGCCGCTGGTGTCTTCACACCATGACCGTGCGGCCTCCCCTCTGTTCGCCCAGTCTCCCCTACTCGCGCGGCCTCCTCTCTGTCCATGGTTCTTGCTCGTCTGGGTTGTTCGCGCGGCCTTCTTCTTCTGTTCGCTGGTCTTCTCCCCTAGCCGTTGTTTGTCTCCATGGATTCTTCTTCTGACTCTCGGGGACGAGGCCGGGGTGGCCGACTGCGACCTAAGTGTTCCTTCTGTGGAAAGGGCGGACACCTTGAAGCTACGTGCTATCGCAAGCATGGTCGTCCTCCTCGTCCGCTGGCCTCTGTTGTTGCCACCGACTCCTCTATCCCTCGTACTGACCTTGACGAGGTTTACCTTCAGCTCCAGCATCTCCAGGGCCTGCTCAGCCGCCCGCCTGTCTCGGTTTCCTCCGCTGCCTCCATCTCCAATGAAGGTATCGCTTGCCTCTTCACTGTCACGCGATGGATTGTGGATTCTGGTGCCACTCATCACATCACCTCTATTCGACCGCCTCAGTACTTGTCCTCTCCTCATCCGAAGTATATTACTGTGGCCAATGGGGCAGTTGTCCCTGTCTCTGGATGTGTTGATATTCCTCTCACCTCCTCGCTTTCCCTGTGCTCGATTCTTCATGTTCCGGGCTCTCCATTCAATTTACTTTTTGTTGCTCGCCTCACTGATGACTTACATTGCTCTGTGACATTTACTTATTCTTTTCTGATACAGGATCAGCAGACGCGAACTATCATTGGTAGAGGGCGACAGCAGAACGGGCTCTAACTTGTTGATGACTCTCCTACTCTCCTCGCATCTATCTCCTCCGAGGATTGGCATCGGCGTCTTGGTCATGCTCCTCTCCCTGTCCTCCAGAACGCTCTCCCCGATATCTCTTTTCCATCTTTTTAGTGTGAAACATGTATTTTTGGCAAACAGCCTCGTTCATCTTTTTCATCTCATTGTACTCAGAGCTCTGCTCCTTTTATTTTGGTACACTGCGATATCTGGGGTCCGTACAAGATTCTTAGTATTTTTGGCTACCGTTATTTTCTTACCTTTATATATTACTATTCCCGCATGACATGGTTGTATCTCCTTCGTGATCGTTCTGAGCTTCTCCGCGTATTTCGGGCCTTCTTGCTTGAGCCTCACACTCAATTCTCCGTGCCCATCAAAACTCTTCGCACTGATAATGAACGTGAGTACACTGGCCATGATTTCGCGACCCTTTGCTCTGAGTTTGGGGTCATTCACCAAACGTCTTGTGCTTATACCCCTCAGCAGAACGATGTCGCGGAGCGTAAAAATCGTCATCTCCTTGATGTGGCTCGCTCTCTTATGCTTCAAATGCGGGTTCCTAAACCCTATTGGCACTTTACGCTTTCCACGACCAATTTTCTCATCAACCGTCTCCCGTCCTCCGTCCTCCACAATGCTACTCCGTTCAGCCTCCTATTTCCCTCCACTCCGGCCTTCTCTCTTACTCCCCGCATCTTTGGGTGTATGTGCTACGTTCACACCCTAGGCCCGTCTACGGACAAGTTGGATCCCCATGCGGCCAAATATGTCTTTGTGGGCTATTCGCGCACTCAAAAGGGCTACATGTGCTATTCGCCCATTACCTGCAAGGTCACTATTTCTGCTGATGTCACCTTACACGAGGATCTTCCTTTCTTCTCTGCTCCGGATTCAGCACCTTTTTCTGAGCCCGATGTGCTCCCTGTCATACCTGTTCCTGAGCCCGTCATGCACCTTTCTCCACCATCTCTCCCTCCTGCCCAGCCTCCAGCTCCTCCCAAGCCGCCTGTCATCCAGGTTTATTCTCGCCGCTCTTCTCATCTCGTTGCCCCGCTACAGTCGACATCAACCACTGACGCTCCGCGGCCTGCTGCTCCGGCTCCAGTCTCCACCGCTCATCTCATGACGAATTATGTCTCTCTTCATCGCCTCTCCCCGCCACTTCGTCACTTTGCCACATCATTATCCTCTATTTATGTGCCTAATTCTGTGCAGGAGGCTCTTCAATATCCCGGCTGGCGGGCCGCTATGGAAGAAGAAATGACGGCCCTTTGGGCTAACCAAACCTGGGTCCTCGTCCCTTTACCTTCTGGTCAGACACTCGTTGGTATAAGTGAGTTTTTGTCATCAAACACGCTCCTGATGGCACCATTGACCGTCTGGAGGCCCGCCAGGTGGCCCGTGGCTTCACTCAACAACAGGGCCTTGACTATGAGGAAACCTTCTCTCCGGTGGCGAAGCTCAACACTGTTCGCGTCCTTCTCTCAGTGGTCGTGCATCGCCACTGGCCCCTTCATCAGCTGGATATCAAGAATGCGTTTCTGAATGACGATCTTCAGGAAACCGTCTACATGCACAAACCTCCCGGGTTTGAGACCACGGTGGAGTCTCGTGTGTGTCTTCTGAAGAAATCCATCTATGGTCTCAAACAATCCCCTCGAGCGTGGTTTGACAAGTTCAGTAAGGTTATTCGGGATATGGGTTTCACTCGGAGCTCAGCAAACTTCTCCATATTCACTCGACACCGGGGAACAGGAACTGTTCTTCTGTTAGTTTATGTTTATGACATCCTACTTACTGGGGATGACTCGAAGGGGATTCAAGTGGTTAAACAACCCCTTAGCACCGTGTTTCAGACAAAAGACCTGGGGCATCTTCGCTACTTCCTCGGTCTTGAGGTCGCAAGACGTCCGGATGGACTTGTCCTCTCCCAACGGAAGTATTGTCTTGATCTCCTCAAAGACGCTGGCCAGTCCGGATGCAAGCCGACAATTACTCCTATGGATGCAAATCACAAGCTATGTGCTCATGCCTCTGATGCTGATCTGCTTCTCCAAAACCCGGAATACTATCGACGTCTTGTGGGAAAATTGATTTATCTAACGGTCACAAGGCCAGATATATCATTTGTTGTTAGGGTTGTTAGTCGGTTCATGCATGCTCCCTGAGTCTCTCATCTTCAAGCTGTTGAATGTATTCTTCGATACCTTAAAGCAGCTCCGGGTCAAGGACTGGTTTACAAAACATCCACCTCTATTCCAACATTGGTTGCATATTCAGATGCCGATTATGCTGGCCCCTTGGACGACCGGCGGTCAACCAGTGATTTGAGTGCATATTTTGGAGGTCATCTCATTATATGGAAAAGTAAGAAACAAGCAGTGGTTGCTCGATCTTCAGCGGAAGCAGAATACCGATCGATGACATCAGTTGTCTCAGAACTCACATGACTTGAAAACCTCCTTACTGATCTGGGGTGAAACTTCCCTCTTCTGTTGTTCTATTTTGTGACAGTCAAGCGGTCATACACATAACAAAGAATCTGGTCTTCCACGAACGCACAAAACATATCGAAGTAGACTGCCATTTTATTCGGGAGAAAATTCAAATGAAGAAACTAGACTTAAAGCATGTTTCGGACACTGATCAAGTTGTTGATATTCTCACAAAGGATTTATCGAGTACCTTATCAGTGTCTGTCCAAGCTGGGTGCATATGACTTGTACGCTCCAGCTTGTGGGGGAGTGTTGGAAAAGCCCATATAACAAAGGCCCAATGGCTCATTCCTTTGTATTTTATTATTATTTTCTCTCCTCTCTTTAGTCTCACATCATGTATATGACTTTCCTCTCTGTTTCTCTCTCCTATAAATATGTACTCATACTTTGTATTTGATACTTGAGAAAATACATACATGGTTCACGTTTTTCTACACCTCTCATGGCGCTCAATGAGTATCTACATAGGAGGATGTATAAAGCCGTCTCTTATCAAGGATATGGCTACTTATGAAAATCCTTAAACATGTTAAAAGCACTCACCTTTCCAGAGGCAAGGGCTCATTTGGTTGCCTTTGGCGAATTGAAATATGTTTTAAGAAGCGATGATTCCAATTTCACTCATTTGAATCTGAAAAATGAAATCATCATTTTTGAGGAACTTTATTGTTTGTATGGTTTAAAACTTTAGATACATATTGTTTTTGAACGGCATTCAAATTGTAACATGAATATAGGGTGTTACTAGCAAATCTGATTTGACTTCAAGCAATCCTTCAAATTTAAAAATGGTTATTTGAAAATACTTTTGTTACGAGCAAATCAACGTTAAAATTTTTTTAATTTTTATTTAAAAACATGCATTCATTCAAAATAAGCCACTACATATGTTAACATTACAAAATATTTCAAATCTCGACATTTTCCACTCTAATCTGGGCCACAGATTACCAAATTTCCCAACCCGAAGAAATTGTCGGTGATGCCGTCTCCCTCGTCTTCCGGTGCTCCATCCCGTTGAACCGGTTGCCGTCGACACATACTTTTCTAGCACTGTATTCAACCTCTCGCCGGAATTATGTTTATCCCTACGACCATGCGCGCCCTTGGCGTATTCCCTGTGTAGTTGTGGTCCTCTGATTTGAGAGGCGGTGGTTCCGTGGCAGGGGACTCTCTGTCAGGGAACAGATCGGAGGGTGCAGGGCAGTTGGGAGTTTTGCAGGAGGGGAAGGGCTCCTGGATGATCTCGATAGAGATGGGGTTGCGGCGATGAAGTTGCAAACGGGAGCAGGAGGTCAACGGAAATGGACGGGGGACGGGGATGGAGGAGTGTTGTGGCCTGGGAGTCGCGAACGGGAGAGGGAGGGGAGTTGCGAACGGGAATAACGAAGGACGCGGAACTGAATTAGGGCTTTGTTTTGCTAGTAGCGGAATTGTGTCTTTCAAAAATAATGAAAAAAAAAGTTTTGGATTGAATTTGGGTTTGCTAGAAGTCAAATTGAGTTTGCTAGTAACAAACTAACAACACTCTAAATATATTCATGTTTTATTCACCTTTTATCCATGGCTCCTGCAGAAATGTAATCCTTATTCAGCAGATCTCTTCACAGACGCATCACTCATTGCCATGGTTCCTAGATTATGCAACTCAACCGCTTCTGTTAGCTCTGCCCAGGCCAGTAAAGCCGATACAGGAGATTTTTGCTCACGAGTTTGGGATTCGTGCAAAGATGTATCCATAAGGAATTCTCCATTTGCCACATCTTTACAAGGAAGTGCTGGACTTCCTGTTTCATCTTCCAGACTCACAGACATTTGGCAATCTGAAACCAACTTCTGCAATGTATTTGGTGGGTCAGACGGCACAGAGTCGGTTTGTTTCGATGGCCGATCTGCTTCTTTTAATAGTACCGAGGATTCAAATCCCCCTAGAGGTATCTGCTTAGAGAAGTTAGGAAATGGATCTTACCTTAGTATGGTTCCTCATCCAGATGGGTCAAATCGTGTCTTCTTATCGGATCAAGTGGGTAAGATTTGGCTAGCAAAAGTTCCACCCCAAGGATCAGGAGGAACGTTGGATTTTGATGAGTCAAGTCCTTTCCTTGATATAAGTGATATGGTTCATTCCGATACAGCGTTTGGAGTAATGGGCTTGGTATTTCATCCAAACTTCACGAAGAACGGGCGCTTCTTTGTTTCTTATAACTGTGATAAGACGAAAATAGCAAGCTGTTCGGGAAGGTGTTCTTGTAATTCTGGTGTGAATTGCATACCTTCGGACCTTGGCTTGGACAATGGCATTGAACCCTGCAGATATCAAAGTGTTGTTTCGGAGTTTACTGTCAATGGCTCATCGTCAACACCTTCAGCGGTTGGCATTTTAATTTTTATGAGTCATTGTTCTAATATTGGAGCAGCTATTACTACTTTTCAATCAGATCTCATCATAAAGTTTGTGTTTTTTGAATTTCAAATGATTTTCTTTTTCAATTTTTAGGCAACATCTGCTGCAACATCTGAAGTGAGAAGAATTTTCACAATGGGGCTTCCATTTTCAGGACATCATGGAGGGCAAATTCTTTTTGGACCGGAAGATGGCTATTTATACTTCATGATGGGTGATGGCGGGAGTGACGGAGATCCTTACAATTTCGCTCAAAATAAAAAATCATTACTGGGTAAAATAATGCGGGTTGATGTGAATAGCATACCAAGTGAGTATTGATGGAACTGAGTTCACCTGAAGCTTTTGTTTGTTCCTTTTTATTCCAAATTAAAATTCATATATGCCTGAATACTTTTGTTTTTTGTTTGTGTAGAGAAAAAGAGCACAAGGATTTGGGAAAAAAAAACTTTTGCATATATTTCTTGTGTATGTAAATATAAGTATGAATACATATATATATATATATATATATATATATAGGGAGAGAAGAGAGGTAAGAGTCCCAATTTCAAGATGTGAGACTCTTACAAGTAGAGGAAGAAGGCCTAAGATGGGCCCTTAAATGGGTCATTACATGTTCTTTTCTAACACTCCCCCGCAAGCTGAAGCGTACAAGTCGTAGGCACCCAGCTTGGACAAGAACTGATAAAAAAGAGCACTTGACAAAGCCTTAGTGATAAGATCGGCAACTTGGTCAGTAGCCGGAACATGTTTCAGTTACAGCTTCTTCATTTGAACTTTTTCCCTAACAAAGTGCCAGTCAACTTCAATGTGTTTCGTTTTTCATGGAAGACAGGATTCTTGGCTATGTGAATCGCAGCTTGACTATCACAGAGTAAGGTGGCTGGTGAGGAAAATTTTACTCCCATGTCACTTAGGAGAGTCTCAATCCATGTGAGCTCTGATACAACAGACTTCATTGAACGGTACTCAGCCTCGGCCCAAGATCTAGCAATTATAGCATGTTTCTTAATGCGTCAGGTAACAAGATGATCTCCGAAGTAAGTACAAAAACTGTCGATGAAACGCCGATCATGCAGGGAACCGACATAATCAACATCTGAATATGCAATCAATGTTGGAGTAGAGGAGGAAGTTCTGTATACCAGCGCTTGACCACGAGCATTCTTCAGGTATCACAGAATGCGTTCGACAACCTGTAGATGTGACACCCGAGGAGAATGCATAAACCTACTGACAACTCCATCAACAAAGGATATGTTAGGTCTTGTGACAGTTAGATATATCAGTTTTCCCACCAACCGTCGATAGTATTCTGGGTTTGGAAGAAGAAGATCTGCATCAGAGGCATGCTCGCATAGCTTGTGATTGACATTCATAGGGGTGTTAACTGGTTTACATCCAGAATATCCAGCATCCTGAAGAAGGTCGAGACAATACTTTTGTTGTGATAAGACAAGGTCATCAGGACGTCTTGCGATTTCAAGGCCAAAAAAGTATCGAAGGTTCTCTAGATTTTTCGTTTGAAAAAAGAGCTAAGGTGTCGTTTGACCATTTTGATTCCTTTTGAATCATCTCCTGTGATTAGGATGTCATCGACATACACCAAAAGAAGAACTGTTCCAGTTTTACTATGTCGAGTGAACAGATAAAAATCCGTCGAGCTCCGAGTAAAGCCGACCTCCCGAACAGCCCTGCTAAACTTATCGAACCAAGCCCGAGGAGATTTTTTGAGACCATAAATTGATTTCTTAAGGAGACAAACTTGAGACTCCCCCGTGATCTCAAACCTGGGAGGTTGTCGCATGTAGATAGTTTCTTGAAGATCGTCATTGAGAAATGCATTCTTTATATCAAGTTGTTGTAAAGACCAGTGACGATGTACAATTACGGAGAGGACACGAACTAAGTTGAGCTTGACCATTGGAAAAATGTTTCCTCATAATCTAGACCCTATTGAGTAAAGACACGTGCCACCAGATGAGTCTTAAGTCGATCCGTCGTCTCATTAGGTGCATGATTGATAACAAAGACTCATTTACATCCAATAGTAGTCTGTCCTGGAGGAAGAGAAACCAGATCCCAAGCCTGATTAGCTCAGAGGGCCGTCATTTCTCGTCCATGGCTGCCCGCAAGCCCGGATGTTGAAGAGCCTCCTACACTGAGTTAAGTACAGAAACAAAGGATAATGAGGTAGCAAAGGTTTGAAGCACCGGGTTCAGGTGATGTAAATAGACATAATTTGCCAGAGGATGGGCTGTGGAGGTAGAAGACGGATCGACAGGTCGTAGAGTGCCAGAGGTTGAAGCCGACTGTAGCGGGGCGACGGAGCGGAGAGGTCGTCGAGTATAGACACGAAGAAGAGGGGGGTTGGTGGAGACCCGGAGCTGGGAAGGGAACGAGAGGAGATGATGGAGACAGAGCTGGTGGTGGAGGAGACGTAACTGGGATGACAGGTCGTGGTAAGGGTGGTGATGGTGGAGAGGATGACAGAGTGAGGAAAAATGGTTGATCTTCAAGAAAGGTATCATCAGCTGAAACTGTCACCTTATGGGTAGTGAGAGAGTAGCAAACATACTTTTTTTAAGTACAGAAATAACCAACAAATATATGTTTGGTCGCCCGAGGATCGAGCTTGTCGGTGGAAGGACCGAGTAAGTGAACATAGCAGGTACAACCAAATATTCGATGTGTTAGGGGAAATGGGGGTGTGGAGGGAAATAAGAGGCTGAACGGGGTGGCGTTGTCGAGGAGGGAGGATGGCAATCGGTTAATGAGATAACACGTCATCGAAACCGCAAAGTACCAATACGTCTTGGTAACATGCGTTTGAATCATGAGTGAGCAAGCAACATCAAGAAGATGTCTGTTTTTACGCTCAACCACACTATTTTGTTGGGGAGTATAAGCACATGAAGTTTGATGAATAATTTCGAACTCAAAGCAGAGGTTATCGAACTCATGGCTCCTGTATTCACGAGCATTATCTATCTGGAGTGTTTTGATTTGTCGGGGAATTGAGTACGATTTTCAAGAACAAAAGCCCAAAAAACACGAGGGAGCTCAGAGCGATCACGAAGTAAATACAACCACGTCATGCGAGAATAATCATCGATAAATGTGAGAAAGTAACGATAACCAGAAATACCTGTTACTTTATACAGACCTCAAATATCAGAATGTACTAACATAAAAGAACCAGAGCTTCAGGTACAATGCGGAGGATAAGAGGAACGTTATTGTTTTCTCAAAATACATGAATCACAAGTAAAAATGGGAAGATAAACATCTGGAAGAGCTTTCTTGAGAACAGGAAGAGGAACATGCCCAAGACGCCGACGTCAGTCAACAGAGGTGACAGAAGAGAGAACGGTGGGGAAGACATCAAAAAGGTAGAATATGTTGTGCAGTTGTCATTTACCAATGATATTCTGTATCTGTCGGTCTTGCATTAGAAAGAAAGAAGAGGTGAATGTGATAGAGCAATCTAAATTGTTAGTGAGACAACTAATAGAAAGTAAATTAAATGGAGAGCCCGGGACATGGAGGGCCGAGCGAAGAGAAATAGACGAATTTAGAGGTATATCAGCAGAGACAGAGACAAGAGCGGTGTTGTCATTGACTACAGTGATAAACTTGGGATGCAGAGAATCTAAGTATTGAGGTGGCTTCAAGGAGATGATATGATAAGTAGCACTGGAGTCCACTATCCAGCGCGGGCTAGTGGACAGACAAACGATACCTTCATGAGAGATGGAGGCAACAGAGGTAGATCAGTTGTGGAAGAACCCTTGAAGTTGTTGGAGCTGGAGGCGGACTTCATCATGATCATCCCGAGAGGCAGAAGGGCTGAGGGCGGCAACAAAGGCAGTTGGACAAGGAGGCAAACCATGCTTTTGATAGCAGGTTGCCTCAAGGTGTCCATATTTTCCACAGAACGAGCACTTAGGTCGTGACCGGCTATTTTGGCCCCTCCCCCGAGAGCCACTACGGCCCCCACGAGTAGGGGGGGAGGAAGTAATGGCGCAAAAGATTGTTGGAGAAGAACTGGTGTCGGAGGGCCGATAGCATCAGAAGGCGGTGAAGGCTTGAGCAGTATGGAACGCACATCAAAGAATGATGGAATAGTAGCAGAGAAGAGGATCTGAGTCTGAACACTATGAAAATGAGGCGTAAATCGTACCATCATCATGGCAATACCAAAAACCTCCTTTTGAGCACGCTGGGCAGCAAGATCCATAGTCGGGGGCTTATACTGAATCCAGCCCTCGATCAACGACTTGGACCGAGCGACAAAAGATGTTAGGTCAGAAACACTTCCTGAGTCAAAGGATTGAAGACCAGTGATGATGTCATACAAATGTTGGAGATTATCCTTGACAAAGTATAAAAAATGGAGCTCATCCCACATCCTCTTGACCATCTCATGATACATGGTCATGCGGTACGGTTTGCCATCAAGGGGGTTGAGAAGCAAAGTCTGAACACGACCATCGTCATACAGTCAATCATCAGTAGGTGCAGAAGGAGTATCCCTAGTGAGATGATGCAGAAGTCCCTTGGACTGAAGTACCCGGCGGACAGAGTGCACTCATTCAACAAAATTCTTCTTCCCGCTAATAGAGATGGTGGTGATCCTTAACTCGTCACGCAGTTCAGGAGCAGGAACCAAGCGGGCTGAAGGGGAGGAATCAGTAAAGGAATCCATGACAACACTGTCTGGCGGTTAGAAGAGGCAGCTAGGAGAGAGACCGCGGACCAGAGCAACAGCAGTAGTAAAGAGAAGCAGCCCACAATAACAAGAACATGCCGGCAGCGACTAAGAGCAGAAGAGGCCGACAACGGTTAAGAGCAAAAGAGGCCGACAATGGTTAAGAGAGGAAGAGGCTGGCGGACGGCAAGATAAGTCCGACAGCGGCTTAAAGGAGAAACCGACAAACAACAAGGCAAGGCCGGTAGCCGCTTAGAGAAGAAGAGGCCAGCGGATAGCGAATGAAGACCAGTAGCGGCTAGGGAATAACCTACAGCGAGTAGAGAAGAAGCCGACAACAATTATGAGAGAATGCCGTGGCGGGCTGAAGTGCTGCGAGCTTGAAGGAAACAACGAGAAGAGACTGATCTGAGGAGCAGCGAGCTGAGAAGAGACCGCCACGGACACGAGATAAAAACCGCGACGAACACCAAGAAACACCACGACGAGCTGAGGAGCAGCGAGTTGAGAAACAGGTCGTGGCGGGCTGAGGAGCAGCGAGTTGAGCCAAAGACCGCGACGAGCTGAGGAGCAATGCGTTGAGATAAAGACCACAGCGGGCTGAGAATAGACCGCTGAAGAGAAAAGGGGAAGCGGTAAAGCAGAGACCGGCTAGCAAATATGCGGCAGGTCGCTGCGGGCACGGAAGGACAGACCGTTGCGGCTAAAGAGACAAACCACGGAGACAGACCGCTGTGGCTAACAGAAGCGAACCGACGCGTCAAGAAAACATCGGACAAGATGAGACGAACCAAGCAGACCGCAACAAGCACAGAACAAGTTGCACAGTGGGTCCCAACGACGAAGTCTAAAAAAGAGATGAGAGACGAGTCCAGAAGAGGAGGGATCAACACAAGGTGACCCGTGCAGACAAAAGGCATCTATCCGCAGAGGGATGTGGATAGGATGCCACACAGATTTGCGGGTAGAAGATTCCTATCCGTCGAGGCGGTGCAGATAGCAAACCGCAATGAGGCTGCAGCTAGAAAGTTAGAGACCGCCCGGAGAGATCGCTGGCTCTGATACCATGTAGAGAAAAAGAGCACAAGGATTTGGGAAAAAATAAACCTTTGCATATATTTCTTGTGTATGTCAATACAAGTATGAATAGATATATATAGGGAGAGAAGAGAGTGAAGAGTCCAAATTTCAAAATGTGGGACTATTACAAGTAGAGGAAGAAGGCCTAAGATGGTCCCTTAAAAAAAGAAGAATTTTCTGCTTTTTAAACCTATTTTTAATAACTTAGAAGATAGTCTTGAGATTTTGTTAATTATAATAAAAGGTTTTTTCTAGTGATTTGAATTATATATGTTTTACGCAAATTTGCAGAAGTTAACATAACTTACTGAGGAAAATAGAGAGGGGCTAAACATAGTCTTACTCCCATGCACAATATTCGATTGGCAACAACATTCTAAACAACGAGAGTTCCATCAGCCAATGCATATATGTGTGTGCATGCCTGCGTGCGTGCTCCCTGCGCATAAGTCTCCACCTACTCTCTCTTCCTTTTTCTCCCGTTCTCACACATTCTCTCCCTTTCTATTTCTCCTATGTTACACAGAGTATGTGTAATATATTAGCTAATATAAAGACATTTTTGGTAATGCTAAATTTATCATTACACTTAGGCTTCATTTGGTTTAGCGGTGACGGTTGTAAAAGAAGTTGTTGTAAAGGCAGGTTTGTAAAGGGAGTTGTTGGAAACTGGATGCTGTAAACGGAGTTCTGTTTGGCTAGTCTGCGTTTGCAGGGCTGTTCAAAACTGAGAACTGTTTGGCAATACTGTGTTTGGAAATGGAGATCCGCGGATGAAATTTTTTTTCTCCTAATTATTATATGTATTAAACCATTAAAAATAATTAAATGAAAACATATAATTTTTAAACCATTAAATGAGAATTGTTTGGCACCGTTCAAACATATATAGATATTCCACACTACATGTAAACTTTTAAAAATATGAAAAATGCGTTCAAGCTCGGTGCAATTGTTCGGCAATTGAATCACGCAATGCCACCATCTCATCCACCCCCACCCGAATCCCTATAACATGGTCTCCACCTGAGTTTTCGTTAATCTGTCCTGTTCTTCTCTGAAGGCCCGCTGGATATATGAAATATTCGTCTTCATCACACGCACGAAAATGAGTATCTGAGCGTGATGGGTGTCTGCGAATGTAATTATGCAAACACATCGTTGCAATTACAATATCTCGTTGCTTTGTCAAACTGTATAGCGGCATATCCCTAAGTATCTTCCACTTCTTTTTCCATACTCCGAATGAACGCTCTATGACACTACGCAAGGACGAGTGAGCCTGGTTGAATATCTCTCGGCGTTCTTGTATCGGCTTGCTGCCCCTCCTAAAATCTGGTAAATGGAACCGTGTACCTGAATATGGTTTTAAAAGACCACGTTGTAGTGAATATCCGGCATCTACTACGTAATATTTGCTTGCAAAATTTGATATTACACGTTATGTGTGAATAATCATAACCATAAACTTAGTAATCTTAAAAATTTATTATACCAAAGAGTCTCGAGATATAAAACGCTTACCGGGTGGCGGATATCGAAAATTATAATTGGGATCCATAAGAGCACGCTGAAATATACGGCTATCATGAGTAGAACTCTCTCACCCTGCTAATACGAACGTGAAACACATGTTGAAATCACAAACTGTCATGACATTCTGCGTAGTTGTGTCATGCCGACCAATATAAGAAACTTGTTGATCAGCAGGAACTCGAGCGTCAACATGTGTTCCATCAATAGCTCCTATACAGTATTTAAAGAATGGCATGTATCGAGCATCATTTAAGATTTGTGGGGAATATCAATGAAACGTTGATCTAAAGGCTTAATAACATCAGAAGATAGTCTCCTCATTGCAGTGATACCTCTTGCGAAAAATCTACTTATAGTTTCTGTAGAGTGCTGAATCGCTCACTTGCAAGCTGCATTGATACATTATGCCCTAAAATATGCAAGGTAATTGCAAGCACTTCACGCGGTAAAGTTCTTCTTGATCCTTGTAACCCATATTGTTGTGTGAGGGTCGTTAGCAAATCATTAAATATTACCTTTGACATTCTAAAGGCGCTGAAAAACCTGCTAGGGTGTCCACTGAGAAGTTTAGCAATCCATCGAGCTCCTGTTTGGCTCGATGTCATGCAAGTTGTATTAGAAGAACCACTTGGCTCAGTTAACTGATAACTCATTGCTAATAACATTTGTTGTCCACTGATTGTTCTATTACGATAAAACGAGCCCACCACTTGTTGTTGAGTCTTCTCATCAGAACTGTCAATATGATCCGATGATGACATAATTAAGCTGCGGAAGGAAAAAAAACATTATTTATAATTACACAATATTAAAAGTGCCACAACATTATAATAAAACATGTCTGGATGCAACAACATAATAATAAAACACGTCAAAACATTATAATAAATGTCCAAAAAACAGAAACATCATAAAAACAGAAACATCGTAATCTGATAACAGATGGAACATGTCCATCAACTAGTCCGACTTTTTGTCAAAACAAGTCTGCAACCACTTTAGACGTCGATCCTGTCGAATGCTCATAAAAGTTTCGCGATTCTGTTTCTCTCTCAAAAACATGGTGCAGTAGTGGTAGAAGTCGTAGTTCAAATCATCCATAACCTCTGGAATAGTTTCGAGCTCTGCAATAGCCTCAGGAATGGTGTACAATGATGACGATATCTGGATGCACGGCGGCTTCATCATGCAATGCCCAATAATGCGTGATGTTTCAACAATCTCGTCCATCGTCGAACTCCTCGCCTTCTTGTTTGTCATCTTGCTTTTTCCCTTGGCTGCTCGTTTCCCACTCGCATCAATAGAATTTGGAGACTCGTTAATGTTTTGCGTGTCATCTCCAGTAGATATGTCATGTTCATCAATAGATTCTGGTTCAAAATTTCTAGAATTTGGGGCCCAAGCAAGATTTCCAGTTGCTACCACCTGGCCAAACATCATATGTAGTTTTTCTTTTAACTCTGGAGTTATTTCAGAAAACTGAAACTTTCTAGCATTTGGATCAACCTGACATGAATAAAAAATATATATTAGGAAAACATTGATATCCATAATAATGTAATTAGAAAATTAATTTTTGGAAAATACATACTTTTAGGCGTTCTTTCCACCAATCCTCCGAAGCAGCAATGGTTTTGCGAAGTGGATCCCAGCCCAAACCCGTCTCACGGCCCTTAAGATCTTGCCATAACTTCCAATCCTTTTTCAACTGATCTCATTTATTCTTCATTTGATTTCGATCATACGATTTACCCGTCCGAGTAAAGAAATTGGTGGTTAAGTTTGACCACTCATCCCTACTAAAGTGTGTAGTTGGGCGATTACCTAACTCTATTTCTTTCAGGCACAAATCGCAAAAAATCAAAACATCGTTCGCCTCCCAGTTTGCACTCACACCACCTTCTTTATGTTTGCCCATAATCCTACAAACTCACAATCACCACAAACATATTGCTCAATAATCTAAACAAAAATCTCCACAACATTCTATAAAAATATAGGAAAAAACCTTTTAAAAACAGACATTAAATACACTCAACACAAAAACACACATTACAAACACCAACACACACGCACACTCACACACAGATTCCATACACTCAACACACAAACACACACACACATTACAAACACCAATGCACACACTCACACACTCACACACATATTCCATACACTCAACACATGTGGGTCCATCACAAAGAAACTAGCATCAATCTGAAGTGTAACACTCCCATCACCTTAAACATAGTAATCATCAAGATCTTATCATCTAATTATAACACTCTCCAAATACAATGAACTTTTTTTACCATGTTATACTTGTATTCGACAAGAGGTTTGAATGATGGCACATCAAATATATCAATTAGCAGGTTTATTAAAAAAACTCAATTATGCAATTCAAACTCCAACATAAGTCCCAAAAACTTATCAGAAATACCACACATTTGAAATAGCCTTGAGTTCCTGATTATTAGCTTAGCAAAAAGGTAAAGTTACAAGCAAAAATCCAGATAGAGCTAAGAATACGCTATTGGTTCATTTGCTTGACTTCACGAACCTCTAAATGCACTTCAGATATTATAAATATTTTTCCTGCATTAACACTGCCATACTCACACTTAACACACAAACACACATTTCATACACTCAACACACAAACACACACACACTCACACTCATAAATAAGCACGCACACACAAACTCACTCATTACAAAAAAACACTTTATACACACACAACGTACACACAACACACACACACACACTCACACTCACATTCCATACACTCAACACACACACATTACACACATCAACACACACACTCATAAACAAACACACAACACACACGCACACGCACACTCACACTCACACTCACATTTCATGCAGTCAACACACACACACACATTACAAACGCCAACACACACACATTACAAACGCCAACACACACACACATTACAAACGCCAACACACACACTCATAAACTCAACACACACAGAAACTCAACACATAAACTCAACACACACATAAACTCAACAGACATACACATTACACACACACATTAACTGAACACTCACACACAGACATTACACACAACAACACACACACTCATAAACAAACAAACACACACACACTCATAAACAAATACACACACACACTCATAAACAAACAAATACACACACACTCATAAACAAACACACACACACACACTCACAGTACAAATAGCTAGGGAATGATATGCTAGGGAGTAGCTGTAAAAATCAAAAATGCGCATACACACAACACATCCAATGCTATTTGTAATAAATCAAAATTAGGTGGGGAATAAACTTTTATACCTGCTGTTTCAGGGATCAGAGGCTACTGCGCTTGATTGATGTAGATCTGAAGGGAGAAAATCCAGATCTGAACTGCAGAGATCAGGAAAAAAATTGAAGAAGAGATCAGTAAAAAAATGGAAGTGCTATGCAAGTGGTTTTCATAGAGAAGAATTTGGGAGAGAAGAAGCAGAGCCGTCGCGAAATGGTATGAGGATACATACCGTCGAGGAAGGCAGGCCTTTGCGAAACGGAGCAACGCCGACGTCGATGTTTGCGGTATGTTCGCGCAGTCGCCGTCGGGGAAAATCTGCAAGTCGCTCAGCCGGAGAAAGTGGCGCAGAGGCCGTCAGGGAAGATCCGCTCCTCGCGCCGGCGGAGAAGAAGCGGAGGCTGTCGGGGAAGATTATCCTCGTGCAGCCGGAGACTTGCAGATTTGCCCTAGCACTGCCCGGAGAAGATGCCGTCGGGGAAGATTATCCTCGCGCAAACAGTCGTCGGGGAAGATCTGCCCTAGCACCGCGATTCTTTCCTCCAAACGCGAGAAACCGGAGGGTCACGGGAGGGTTTCGTCCCGCAGTCAATTTGAGCGGAAGAGAATCGCGCTGATGGAAATGGAGAGCGGAAAAACAAATGGTAAAAACAGGGACGGTTCCGTTTTATAAAAACGAAACGCTCGGAAAAGCTTAAACAAATGGACTCTTAGGCTTCATTTGGTAGAGCGGCTGCAGTTGTAAAAGGAGTTGTTGTAAATGCAGGTTTGTAAATGTAGCTTTTGAAAATTGATTTTTGGAAACAGAGATCTATTTGGATAGTATGTGTTTAAAGAGCTGTTCAAAACAGAGAACCATTTGGCAAAACTGCGGTAACGTTTTGTATATATTTGTTATTTTAAAAAAAATATTATATAATTTTTAAAATTATTTTTTTGTAATAAATGTATACCCCTCCCAACTGAAGTGTGTGCTTGAGCGATTACCCAAGTCAATTTCTTTCAAGCACAGATCACAAAACATTAATATTTATATTTTTTATTAATTAATTTTAATATTAATATACTGTTTTTAATTATATAATTTTTTAATTATATATATATTCTAATTATATATATATATATTTTTTAATATCATTGTTTAAACTTTAAACTATAGAAATATTTTTTTTGTAATTTTTATATTATTTTTGTAAAAAATTCTATTCCTCCGCCCCGCCCCGCCCCGCCCCGCCCCGCCCCGCCCCCGCTCCGCAAATAAAGGATTTTAGGCGCCAATGTTGCCGGAGAACTGGGCTTCGGCGAACCCGAGAGCTGAGCTCTCTGCAAATCTCCTCCCGGTGGTCGGCGGCAGCTACAGGCTGCCGGACAACTGTCGGGAGGTGCGCCTGCCTCCTACGAACTGGCTGGAGGCTGTTGTGTGGAGGCCCGCTGGCCTGACAGTGGCGGCGAAGGGGCTGCATGCTCACGATTTCGCCGCAGCAGTAAGAAGCTGGATTTCCTCTTCCTAAACGCGGCCAACTGGAGGCGTGCGGCTCCTTTTCCTCCCGCAATTTTGGGAGCACGGAGAAACGCCCGACTATTTGAAAAGACGGCGGAAAAACAAATGGAGTCGGCCCCTGTTCGCGTTTTGACAAAACGAAACGGACCAAATATGCTAAGCCAAATGAACCCTTACATAGTTTCCTTTATTATTTCTATATAGTATAGATGTTGCTTAAATTTTGAATGAATGTTGAAGAGTTAGTAATTTTGAAGAATTTTATTGGTTGGAGTAATTTTAGAATACCTAGACCATTGATGTCATTCTAATCTAAAATCTTTGTATTTATAAAAAAAACACATCAGGTAAATCCCATGACAGACACAAGTGATTGAGGCTCTGTTTGGTGCAACATTTTTGCTCCGGTGAGTTTGGACAAAAACATCACAGTCGTAGAATGCATGTTTAACAAGGCAATGGTTATGACCGCCACCAAGAAAACAAATCTAGTTTTGAACATAAAAGTGGATGAAGTTCCTTAGCTGAGGTTGGTCGTTCGCGAACGACAGTTCATAACCACCGAATTCATGATTGCTATCACCGTGCCAAATGGAGCCTGAGTTGGCTCTTAGTGCAAAATATTTAATGATGCTGAAAAGTTTTTATTTGAGATGGGTGTGGTAGTGATGGGTATTCAGTGGTTGAGGGAGGTGGGCGGCGGTATTGAGTTCGAAAGAGGGAGAGAGAGAGGGAGATAGGGAGGGAGAGCGAGAGAGAGGAATTAGGGTTAGAGATTTAGAAGAGGAAAAAAACATACATTCATCTGAAATGATGATTACAACGTTCGCGTGCCCTCTTATAGAGACGAGGAGCGAATACAAAAGGAAAGCAATACAAAAGGAAAACAGGAAATACTAAAATTGCGACATCCAAATATAGAATAGAATAAATGTTAAACATAGAATGAAATAAACGTTAAATATTCTCCGTGATCTCGGTGGGCTCATGTGATATTCTCGCCCTACGCATGTAGACTTGCCATTTGGGCTCATCCTCATGCAGATCCGTAACAATGTTGTCATCTGGAAAATGTGTCTTGTCCTCAAGGCAGTAATTGGCGAACTGGCGACGTAAGTCATCCCGGGGAAGCCATGTCGCGTCTGAGTCGGGGCGACTGGTACAAGCCACAAGAACCTCCTCTGATTTATGGTCCCCCAGAGTGCGGCATCGGCGATCGAGGATCAAGGCGGGGTAGCAAGCTGCCTCTCCGGAAAGGTCGAGATCGGCCGAGATGTGATCCGTGGTGGCATGCTCGCCCACCGCTCGTCGTAGCTGCGAGACATGGAATATCGGGTGGATGTGGCTCCCGCTTGAGAGGCGTAGGAGATAAGCGATTGCCCCGTTGCGAGCGAGGACATCAAATGGCCCGAAGAATGGGGGGGCAACTGTGGGCACGGTCGGCGGGTCACCGAAAGCTGACGGTAAGGGTGGAGCTTCACGAAGACCTTCACTCCTACTTCGAAGGAGAGGTCCTGACGTTTCTTGTTGGCATTGGAAACCATCTTCTGTTGGGCCCGTTGGAGGTGGTGTTTCAGATGATCCAGAATAGTGTCCCTGTCGCGCAGAGCGGTGGCCGGGCTTTCCACCTGGCACTCCCCTGGAAGGTGACAGATGATGGACGGGGGAGGCCGACCATAAACGACCTCAAACGGAGTAGTGTCAGCCGCCTGATGGTGGGCAGTGTTGTACGAGTACTCGGCCCACCGGAGCCACTTGGCCCAACTGCGGGGTTGCTCCCCCACGAAGCAGCGGAGGTAAGTCTCTAAGCATCGGTTGAGGACCTCTAACTGACCATCGGTCTGGGGATGATATGTTGTGCTCATGCGTAGCTGAGTGCCCTGCAGGCGGATCAGTGTCGTCCAGAAGGTACTCAGGAAGAGCGAGTCCCGGTCGCTTACGATCGACCGGGGAAACCCGTGGAGGCGCACAACCCCCTGAATGAAGTTGTCGGCGACTGTGGCTGCAGTGTAAGGATGTCGGAGGGGAATGAAATGTGCATACTTTGAGAGTTGGTCCACTATGACCGGAATGCAGTCGTACCCCTGGGAGCAGGGCAGCCTTGTGATGAAGTCTGGGACTATGACCTTGTTGAGCTCCCGATAGTCCCCGCAGAAGCGCCAGCTGCCATTCTTCTTCCTGACCAAGGGAACGGGCTGGAGAAACTGCTTGCACTTGGGCGGATGAGACCCCCCATCAACATGTTGTGTACGAGCCTCTCGATCTCGTCCTTTTGCACGTGCCCGTAGCGGTACGGGCGGACCAAAACTGCCGACATGCTTGGCTGAAGAGGGATGACATGATCGTGTGGTCGGGTCGGCGGTAAGCCGGACAGTGCTGTGAAGTGGTCCGCAAACTCGGACAGGTGGTCCTGCATAGCTGGTGGTGGTGACTGGGCCGGTGGCGCCGCGTTCGAGATGGACTAGAGCCATGCCGTAAAACCGATGTTCGTCGTCCTCTGGATCGTGCGAGAGGAGACGGGGGAGCAGAGCAGCGCATCATCTCCCATTAGGCAGCACTCCCGTCCGTCCTGGAGAAACCACATTGTCATGGATCCCCAGTTGACTCGTACGTCACCCAGCGTGTTGAACCATGCTACCCCCAGGATGGCGTCGATCCCGCCAAGGCCGAAAACATAGAAATCTGCTATCACTGAGTAAGGTCCCACTGAAATCGAAACGGATGGGCAACGACCCTGAATCGAGCGTTGGCGGCCATCGCCCAAGCTGACCGTGAAGTCCGACGAAGGTTCCATTGGCAGGTGGAGTTGATGGGCCAACTAAGAGAAGAGAAAGTTATGGCTCGCCCCGCTGTCGACCATGATGACGATGTGGTGGTCGCCCAGCTTGCCTGCTAACTTCATGGTCTGTGGCCCTGAAATGCCGCCCACGGAAAAGAACAGAAGTTCCAACTGGTGAAGGCCTGCATCAGTAGCGCCCTCGGTGGAGTCCTCGCGGATTTCGAGGTCTTCAAAATCCGCCAAAGTGACCTTCGGTTCTGGGTCACCAATGATGGCGCGAAACTCTTTTACCGTGCAGACGTGGGTCGGAGAGTAGGGCTGCCGGCAGCGGAAGCATAGCCCTTTGCGGCGCAGGATCGTGGTTGCTGGGGCTGTTACTCCGGCGGCCGACGGCAGGCGGAAAGGACAGGTCGGACCAAATTGATCGGTATCCGGTGGATGAGGGAGGCGGGCGACAGTATTGAGTCTGAAAGAGGGAGAGAGAGAGGGAGATAGGGAGGGAGAGCGGGAGAGAGGAGTTAGGGTTAGAGATTTAGAAGAGGAAAGAAAACATGCATTCATCCGACATGACGATTACAACGTTCGCATGCCCTCTTATAGAGACGAGGAGCGAATACAAAAGAAAAGCAATACAAAAGGAAAACCGGAAATACTAAAATTGTGACATCCAAATATAGAATAGAATAAATGTTAAACATAGAATAGAATAAACATTAAATATTATCCCTGATCTCGGTGCGCCCATGTGATATTCTCGCCCAACGTGTGTAGACTTGCCATTTGGGCAGCCAATGTGAAAATCTTTTGTGAAAGAATGATTTTTAAGACAAATGAGAGTACTAGGATTATTTCTACTTCGAATGGGTGAGCAATGTGTTGATGTATAAACATCAAGTCTGTTTGTGCGTGCATGCATGTGTGTGCGCGTGCGTGTATTTGTGTTGTATGGGCCTGCTTGCACATAAACATGCTTGTATTTAGGTTTTAATATTATTCGATAATTTTGATATTTATGACATGCATATTTCAAATGCATGATTTTTGTGTGTAATTATCATCTACCTTATTTTGAGAAGCTATCTGCGTCCTTTGTATGTGTTTGAATTTTTATCATATATTTTTTTCTGAAACATTTTTTTTTTCAATTTATCCCATATGTTTCATCAATCAGGTTGATAGTGTTCTCTTTCTTTTCTTTCTCGTAGATTATATATTATCTGGTTATTTATGTTTTCCATCACCATGTGATTTTTAACATGTTAACTAATTTCCAGGTTCAACGGAGATAAATGATCTAGGACTTTGGGGAAACTATTCAATTCCAAAAGACAACCCTTCTGCTGATGATAGTCAGTTGCAAGCTGAGATTTGGGCACTTGGTCTTAGGAATCCATGGCGATGCAGCTTTGACTCCGCCCGACCATCTTACTTCTTTTGCGGAGACGTTGGCCAGGTAATAACAGTGAAATTATTTTATATTTGGTGTGGTGTTCAGTTGTTGATAGATGCGTTCTATCACGAACCGAAATTGTATGCTTCAACGCAAAATAGAGATACAAAATATCGAGACAAGCTTGACCCAAATTTTTGAGGGTTTTTTCTCTCAAAGATCCTCTCTCATCTAGGAGAGCCTAACATTAAACAATATCTCAAAAAAATACCAAATGACTCCCACCAACCCCACACTCCCTCATATAGCCAGGAGTGGGTATGCATAAAAGGTGATAATGGCCCTAGGGCTACATAGACTATTAAGGAGTCGCGTGGGAGCCGTCTTCGTGTCAACACTCCCGGCCCCAAAAATTCAACCTTCTCCTCAAAGTCAATTTCCGTAGGGGTCTTCTAAGAGCGTTAGAGGGTCTAAGTCGTAAAGTCAGTGCGGTCATTTTTAGATCCGAGCAGCACGAAAAGGTCCTTGGAGGGAGGATGTGGGTGCGCGAGTGCATTTGTTGGCAGCTAAAGCAAAGGCCCTTGTGGGGAATCTCGAGGTGCTACTAGTTAGATAAGCATTAGGGTTTGTGGAGGATTTACTTTGGGATTTTGGATGTGGGTATGAGCGCGGTGTGACGGGATTTGAGGGATGCAAGAACAAACTTAGAGTTGCCAACTAGGGCCTCACGGAGTTGTCATCGTGAGCAGATCGACGAATTTCGGGAAGTTTTCTTTCTCCAAAATCTGCAATGAAATGGTGGTTGCCCCCTTGCTCATATTTACAACAAACTACCCTTGGGCATTCCTTACATCGACTATGATGGACCGTTAATGTAATAAACTCTATTATATTAATTAAAGACTGAAAAATATAATGTAATATATAAAAATGCAAATATACAAAAATCCGGATGCATCTATTGAGTCAAATTGTCGATGCGAAGTTGCCAAATATTGTTGTTTTAATTGACTTTGAGGAATCAAAATCCTGATTCTAGTCATTGTTCCTGATTTAGGCTTGGTAATTAGTTTCTCTTAACATTAGTCTATATTCATGAAGGTAAATTCCAGTGCATTGCTTTGAATAACTGGGTTTTTTTGGTAGGAAACATACGAGGAAATTGATTTAATCACAAAGGGAGGAAACTATGGATGGAGGGTATATGAGGGTCCTTATCTTTACATCCCCAAGTCATCTCCAGGAGGAAACACCTCTGCCAACTCTATAAATCCAATCTTCCCTGTCATGGGATATAATCACTCCTCTGTGAATACAAATGTCGGTTCAGCTTCAGTTACTGGTGGCTATGTCTATCGATCAAACACAGATCCATGCCTGTATGGGAGGTAAGTCATCTTTCAATCGAGGGTTAATTTGGCCATTCTTTATGATGTCTACTGCTACATTTTGGAAATCCAGATAAATTTTTATTGTATTTGGTTTAACTGTTTCCACACGAAGTTCAGCTATCTGAAACTTCAATAAAAAAGCTTTCTTAGTGTACAGAAAGTTTCAAACTTTGTATATATTTCTTGAATACAGAAAAATAAGTATGAATACAAATATATAGGAGAGAAGAGAGTAAGATCTAACTATACAAACAATGTGGGACTAAACACTAACTCCTACATGGGTCAATGCATCATTTTTTCTAATATTTTCTAACACTCCCCCACAAGCTGGAGCGTACAAATCGTAGGCACCGAGCTTGGACAAGAACTGATAGTAGAGAGTAGAGATGCCGTGGTAAGGCATTGGTGAGGATATCAACAACTTGTTGAGCAGCAGGAACATGTGTTAACTCTATCTTCTTTAACTGAACCTTCTCCCGAATGAAGTGACCGTCAACTTCAATATGTTTTGTCCGTTCATGGAAGACCGGATTCTTGGCAATGTGTATAGCAGCTTGACTGTCGCAAAATAAAGTTACAGGTGAGTAGAGCTTGACTCCTAGATCATCAAGGAGACCCTTAAGCCACGTGAGCTCAGACACAACAGATGTCATAGATCGATACTCCGCCTCAGCAGATGAGCTAGCAACCACAGACTGTTTCTTGCTGCGTCATGTAATAAGATGTCCTCCAAAGTAAGTGCAGTATCCACTTGTGGAACGACGGTCATTCAAAGAGCCAGCATAATCACCATCAGAATATGCAATCAGAGATATGGGAGATGAAGAAGGCTTGTATACAAGCTCTTGTCCAGGAACAATTTTCAAGTATCGAAGAATACGTTTGACAGCTTGAAGATGAGAGATACGTGGCTCATGCATGAATTGACTGAATTCCAACAGCAAATGATATATCAGGTCTAATAACAGTGAGGTATATTAGTTTTTCCACAAGGCGACGATAATACTCTGGATTCGGAAGGAGCAAATCGGGTCCACAAAACACCGGGTCACCCCGCGCGAGCATTAGTTTGGGGATAAGGGAGACGAAGAGGGTTTGTATACAAGCTCTTGTCCAGGAGCAGTCTTCAAGTATCGAAGAATACGTTCGACAGCCTGAAGATGAGAGATACGTGACTCATGCATGAATCGACTGACAATTCCAACAACAAATGATATATCAGGTCTAGTAACAGTGAGGTATATTAACTTTTCCACAAGGCGACGATAATACTCTGGATTCGGAAGGAGCAAATCGGAGTCAGAGGCATGAGCACAAAGCTTGTGATTGATATCCATGGGAGTGTCAGCAGGCTTGCATCCAGAATAACCCTCATCATGAAGTAGGTCAAGACAGTACTTTCTCTGAGATAACACAAGTCCATCAGGTCTCCGAGCCACTTCGAGACCAATAAAATTTTGAAGGCTTCCCAAGTCCTTTGTTTGAAACACAGTTGCTAGATGTTATTTGATCATCTATATTCCTGAAAGATCATCTCTTGTAATCAGAATATCATCCACATAAAACAAAAGAATTACTGTGCCCGTTGGACGATGACAAGTAAACAGAGAGAAGTCGGGCGAACTCCGAGTGAACCCAACAACACTAACGGTCTTTGCTAAATTTGTCAAACCATGCCTGAGTAGACTGTGAGACCATAAAGAAACTTCTTCAGACAAGAGACTCCCCCGTGGTCTCAAACCCGGGAGGTTGCTGCATATAAACGATCTCTTGTAAATCGTCATTAAGAAAAGCATTTTTGACATCCAGTTGGTGCAAAGGGCAGTGGCGGTGAACATTGAGGGAGATCAGCACACGAACGGTATTGAGTTTTGCGACTGGAGAAAAAGTCTCATCATAATCCAAGCCTTGTTGCTGAGTGAAGCCGCGAGCTACAAGACGAGCTTTCAAACGGTGAACCGTCCTATCCGGACCCTGTTTGACGGCAAACACCCACTTACATCTCACACAAGATTGTCCAGGAGGAAGCGAGACCAAATCTCAAGTGTGGTTTGCCCAAAGAGCAGACATATCATCCATAGCCGCCCGCCACCCGGGATGTTGGAGAGCCTCCTGTACAGAATTAGGGGTAGAGATAGATGATAAAGAAAGAACACTTTTTCGGAGTTCCAGAGAGAGGCGGTGAAAAGAGACATATTTGGCCAGCGGGTGGGCCGTGGAAGTTGTTGCCAAATCCGCAGGCTGCAAAACATCATTAGAGTAGGGCAACTCCCGTAGGGCAGTAGACGAAGAAGGACGTCGAGTGTACACACGAATGATAGGTGTAGGTGGTTTAGGTTGGATTAGTGTGGGAAGAAGTGGAAGGTTTGAATGAACAGGGATAGCAGGCCGCGGGAGAGGTGGCGGAAGAGGAGAATCAGCTGGTTGAGAGTAATATGGCTGATCTTCGAGGAAGGTGACATCAGCAGAAGTAACCATCTTGCGATCCTTGGGAGAAAAACAAACGCTGCCCTTCTGAGTTCGAGAATAACCCACAAACATATATTTAGTGCATGAGGAGCAAGTTTGTCAGTGGACGGGCCAAGATGATGAACAAAGCACACACAACCAATCACGGGAGTGGTGATGGAGAAAGGAGGTTTGAAGGAAAAAAGAAGATTGAAGGGAACCGCAAAATTGAGAATAGAGCAAGACATGCGGGTAATAAGAGTTCATACGGTAGAGACCGCAAAATTCCAACACTATTTGAAAACATTTTTTTGAATCATAAGAGAGCAGGTGACCTCAAACAGGTGTCGATTCTTGCGTTCAGCAATGTCATTTTGTTGGGGGGTATAGACACATGAGGTTTGATGGAAGATCCCAAACTCAGCATAGAGGAGTGTGAAGGCATGACTCGTGCATTCACGGGCATTATCGGTGCGGAGGGTTTTAATTGTAGTGGAAAACTGGTTGCGAGTTTCAATGAAAAAGGTATGGAATACACCGGGCAATTCAGAGCGGTCACGAAGGAGATACAACCAAGTTACCCGAGAGTAGTCATCTACAAATGTGATAAAGTAACGATATCCAAAAACACTCGCAATTTTGTAAGGTCCCTAAATATCGGAGTGTACTAGATCAAAGGAAGCAGGACTCCGAGTAGGATGTGATGAGAACGTAGACCGCTGATGTTTCTCATAGATACAAGACTCACACGTGAACTCTTGGAGGGACACGTCGGGGAGAGATTTTCTGAGTATGTTTAGAGGAGCGTGACCAAGACGTCGATGTCAATCAACAGAGCTAATAGAGGACAACACCGTTGGGGGAGAGGGGTCAAAGATATAGAGACCATTCAACAGTTGCCCTTTTCCGATGATAGTTTGCGTCTTGCGATTCTGCACAACACACAGGTTAGAAGAAAAAATTGCATCACAATTGAGGTCAGTAGCGAGTCAACCAACAGAGAGAAGGTTGAAAGGAGAGTCTGGAACATGAAGGGCAGAGCGAAGAGTAATGGAGGGAGTGAGGTGAATATCTGCCGCGCCAGAAACGAGAATTGCGTCCCCACTAGCAACAGTAATGAACTTTGGATGCACGAAATTCAAATATTGTGGTGGTTTCCGTGAGGTAATGTGGTGAGAGGCCCCAAAATCCAAAATCCAGAATGAGTTATGAGCAAGGCAGGAGGTACCACCATCGGAAATAGACACCACAGAGCCCGGAGGACAACTTATCATCTTGCAAGGAACAGTCCGCAGCAGTCACGGTGACAACACACCAGCGGGAAGAAAAGGCCACAATCAGTGCGGTAAGAAAAGAGCCCGCAGCGGATAGAAACAAGCCGCGGCGGTAAGAATCCTGAGCTGGCAGCGCGGTTAGGAGAAGACTGCAACAAGAATAGCGGTGTAAACGAGAAGCCACAGGCAGACCGCGCGAACAACCAAGTCGAGACGGTAAGACACACCTGGGCGGGCAACAACCAAAAAAACAGAGGCCGGCGAACATGCACTCGACCTGGCGGTTAGAGGCAAACCGCAACAGGAGCACAAGCCGGCGAACAGGTACTAAACCGGGCGAATCGAGGCAGACCGCACCAAGATCAAAAACAAGGTCTAGCCGCAGGAAGAGCCTAGCCGCGGCGAGAAGACAGAGGCCGCAGCGGGAAGTTGCCGGAAGGAGAGAAGTTCTAGCCGCAGCGGTCAGAAGGCAGAAAAGGCCAGAAGAACAGGAACTTGACCGGGCGGATAGAGGCAAACCGCAACCAACAACCCGAAGCGGTTAGAGAAGAGAGGCCACCTGGAGAGAGAAAAGGAGAAGCCGCACGGTCGCGGTGTCAACACACCAGCGGCAAGAGGCCGCGACCAAGATGCGGAGCCTGCGGCGGGTAGAGAAGCCGCAACAACTAAGGAAGCCGCAGCGGTTAAGCAAAGCCTGCGCGAGAAGCACGCAGCAACAGGGGAACTGCAGCGGGAAGGGAAGCCGTGGCAAACCGCAACGACTAAACAACGAAGACCGCACGGTCACGGTGCGCACACCAGCGACAAGAAAAGATGTCGTGACCAAGATGTGGTACAAGCAGCGGAAGGGAAAGTCGTAGCAAATAAGAGAATTCGTGGCGACTAAAAAAGAAGCCGCGCGAGAAGAGAGGGGAGAGGCGAGAAAACTAGTAGAGAAACACACCGCGACGAGTAGAGGGAGAGGGCCCCACGTGTCCGAGTGATTTATAAAAGGGGGGGGGGGGCAAGAGAGGGGAAGAAGAAGAGGAGGCCACGAGAGAGAGAGAGAGGTAGAGGGAGGAGCGGCTAGAAAAAAAACTTAACCGCGTGGGAAGCCGCAGCTAGAAAAAGAACTTAACCGCGTGGGAAGCCGCAGTTAGAAAGAGAGTTAACCGTACGGGAAGTTGTAAGAGGGTAGAAACTAGACCGCGGGAATGGTGAGGAGGAGAGGCGGGAAGAAAGGTTCTAGCCGCAAGCGGGTAAAAAACAGGCCGCGCCCAACGCGAGAAGGGAAGGCCGGACGGTTAGCAGAATGTTAACCGCAAGGAGAGACCGATTCCCTCTAATACCATGTAGAGAAAGTTTCAAAACTTGTATATACTTCTTGAATACAAAAAAACAAGTATGAGTACAAATATATAGGAGAGAAGAAAGTAAGATGTAGCTATACAAATAATGTGGGACTAAACACTAACTCCTACATGGGTCAATACATCATTTTTTCTAGTATTTTCTAACACTTAGATTGATGATGATGTAGATGGCTCCACAAGAAAAAGTACATTATTATGAATTTCAGTTATTCTATTTAATAAATAGGAAAAATTACCAAAATTTGCCTGAAAGCTAGAATAATTACAGGTTGCACAAATCTTACTTTTGAAATTACAAAAACCTCCCCCCGTAAGTTACGTTTCATAACATCCTTACACAAAAATACTCATTTGGAGTAAATTTCCAGGAGGGTCTTTTTCTGCATGAATGTTATTAAATTTACTCTTATAGGGAGGTTTTTATGATTTAAATAATAAGAGGGGTGCAACATGTAATTTACAAAACATAAAGGGGAGGTCCCGATAAATGACCCTAACAAATATATAAATGAGTAAAAATTTTTTTTCATTATATACTAATTGGGAGTATGCAGAGCTTTGTTGAGTTGAAAGTAGTCCCAAGTAGTTGAGTGATCTGATCCTGTGTTAGATGTGGAGTATCAGTTTTGTTGTGAGCTGAAGGTGTCTCATTGCCTGAGAATTCCACATTATGTACTTGACTTTTCGGAAAATGTTCAGCATTGACTTTTTCCTTTGAACTTATAATTTGGTGCATAGCCATGTTTCTTAAAACATTTGGCTTTGGTATGGCCATGCATCTGACAGTGATCACACCACAAATTCTTCTTGTTGACCCAAGATTTGTTGCCAGGAGAACTGTTTCCCTGCTGATTTTTGGGATTGGAATTTGGAGTTCGGGTCATTAATGTTGCATTCAGGTTGTTGATAGTATAATTGGATACATTGATTTGCTGCTCTTCTTGTTGAAGCATAGAGTAAGCATCTTCGATTGTTGGTGAAGGCTTCATTAACAGTATTTGACCACGGATAGGCTTGTAGATATCGTTTAATCCCATCAGAAATTTCATCAGTTTTTCTTCCTCCTGCTATTTTTCCCAGGCGCGCAGAACTTCGCACGGAGTAGATGATTTGCAAGTTGGTATGAGGATTATAGCCTCTAATTCATCCCATAATTGTTTCAATTTGGTGTAATAACTCTCCACCTCTAGTCCTTGATGGCAAGAAGTAACGCCGTTGGGCAGGCATCTGACAATCCATTGTATCTACGAATTCTCTACATACAATTCTCATCATCAATCTACCGTTGGGGTGGGAGTGAACAAGGTTCCTCAAATAAGTTGGCGTAATTAGAAAGTAGTTCCTGGAATTTATGTGGTAGTTTACCTCCCCACTCTCCTAATGTTTGTGGACTAAATTGCTTTACATGATTAGCCTTTGCGATTAACAGACACATTACAGATGGTTTTAATGCAACCATCCGCATAAGCTGCGATAATGAGACTTGACCCACCTGAGAATCCTTACGGTGACCTGCTAGAATCACTTGTCCTTTCTCCTGTGTAAGATAATGTAAGCTTAGCATAGTCCATTGTTACTGTGCTTAAGATCCTTAACCAACTTTGTCCTAAGATACGATTGGCGCCTTCAATGTTCAGGACATATAAGTGAACATTGTAATGGTGGGTCTGGATGAGCAGCGAAGTGTCTTTGCACTTGCCTTTGCAAGTTTTAGTCAACCCATTCCCCATAAAAACTCGGAATTTGTTAACAGGGAGGATTGGTAATTTCAAAAAGTCGGTAATTCTGTTGGAAATGAAATTGTGCGTGCTCTCACCATCAACAAGTAATTGTAAAGGTTTGTTATTAATATAGCCAGTCATTCTTAATCCATGGTCCGGAAGAGTCCCAATTAAAGATTGTAAACAAATCATTGCTGGGGGGGGGGGGGGGGGGGGGGGGGTGGTGGTGGTCTTCTTTGGGTTGATAAAATTCCTGACTCTTCCTCTAATTCATCTTCCTCCTCAATACCCTTAAATATAGTAAGATCCCTTTTCCCTTGCATTTGTGACCAATGTGATATCTCTTATTACAATTATAGCATAATCCCTTTTCTCGTTTTGCTTGTAGCTCAGCGGGTGTGAGTCTTTTAATTGGTTGTAACTTAGATCTATAAGTATTTAAGGCAACTCTACTAATTTCCTGATTTTTAGCTGGTTGGGCTGAAAAATATGATGGTCTCGTCCTATATTATTATTTTGTTGGTCTTCATACATTCGAGCAATGGAGTAGGCATCATGGATTTCTGTTGGTCTAGCTAAATGAACAGGTGCCTTAATATGTACCTTAAGGCCCGAAACAAACATATCGGTGATGAATTCGGGTTGTAGCCCCGGAACTTTAGTAATCAATTCTTCAAACTCATTTTTGTAGTTGGTTACTGTAGAAGTTTGTTGTAATTTAGTTAATAAGCCGACTGGTTTAATATACACCGAAGGTCCAAAACGCTTTTGTAATGTGTCTACGAATAACGGAAATGTTAGTGTCGGATGGTCTTTTTAGAGTGGCTTGGTACCCCTTCGAGGCGGGTTTATCTAGGTGAAAGGAAGCAATTAAAAAATAATCTTGGACTCTTATTTTATTATACTCAAAATAACGTCATAGCTCATAGAACCAATCCATCGGGTCCCCATCATAAAATCTTGGACATATAATATCTAGTTTACCAGTTTGGTTTGAAACTACCTGGGTTTTGTTTACTGGTAGAACCGCTCCGAGAATTTTGTTTGAAGATTGTCCCGGAAATAGTTATGGAATTCGCTGATTGCTATGTGCCTCTTCGATAATGGGAGGAACATAGTGTTCTTGTTGGTTTCCCTTGCCCATCGTCTTATGTAGATTTTCAAACTGTAACATAACATCCGCCTCAAGGCTGCAATCTGATCTGCCATCTAGTCCGCCGATGATTCTTTTGTTTCCAGAATTTGCCGTGATAAAATGTTCTCCTTGGTTTGTAATTCAGTAGTGAATTGTTGTTGAAGTCGATTGGTTTGCAATGTCATTTCTGCCATCATTCTTTGATGTATCTCTTCCAACTGGGCTGATCGATTGGACTGTACGGCGTGTAACACCACCTTGAATTCGGCAATCCATCAAAGTCCTTTGTTCATCTTGATATTACGGGATTGGTGAATCTCTCAACGAGAGCATCAAATTGTTACGATCTCGTATGAATTGAAAGAATAACTGTCACCGGAGAAGGGCCGGGAGGGTGGCCGAGGATGAGAAAGAGATCAGACAAAGGCCTGGGAGGCGACCGGAGATGAGGGAGACGACGGGGTAGGGAAAATAGAGGAATAAATGGACTATTTTCATTACTTTCATGAAACAACATTACAACTTCCTAATCCTATTTACACTATGATTACCGTTTGAAAAGCCGTAGTAAGGGCTCATTTCTCTCATTTCTCTCTCTTTGTATTTGTCCCACATTTTGGATTGGGATTTCTCTTCTTCCTCTCTTCCTATATGAATGTATTCATACTTGTAATTTATCATTCAAGAAGTATATACAAGATTTGAGGCCTCTCGTTACATGGTATCAGAGGGACCGGTCTCCTCCTTGGGTGTTCAGTCTTCTGCTCGCGGTCTCATTTTTCCTAACCGCCCAAGCTCGGTTAGCCGGTCTGTCCGTTTGCAAACGCCTGTTCTCCCGGCTGACCGCGCGGCTGTCCATCCTGCTTAGCCGCAGTTTTGAGCGGCCTGTCTTTTCTAGCTGCTGTCTCCTTACCTCTGGTTCTCTCGTGGCTTCCACGTCTCCTCCTCCTCCTACCTCTCTTTTATAAATCTTTCTCACACGTGGGGTCCACCTTCTCTTACTTCTTTCTCTGACAGCCCGGTCTCACTTGTTATCTGCGCGGCCTCTCTCCGTTGCTATCCTCGCGGCTTCTCTCCCTTGCTATCCGCGCGGCCTTTCTCTTCCCGCTTGTCACGACCTCTCTAAAGTCGTCGCGGTATCTCCCCTCAAACCATACGTGACGCCTCTTGCTCACTGCGGTTTCTTCCTCCTTCCTCTTTCTCGATTCAGTCCGCATCTAGGTCGTGTCATCTCTCCTTGCCGTTGGTAGACTCACCTTGACCGTGCGGACTCCTCTTCTCACCTCTTCACCGCCAGTCGTTGTGACCTGTCTTGTCGCTAGTCGTCTCTCCTCTTCCCTTAGCCGCATCCTGGTCGCGGCGTTCCTTGTCGCTGGTACATTCACCTTGACCGTGCGGCCTTCTCTTCTAACCGCTTCCCGCTAGTCGCTGCGACCTGTCTTGTTGCTAGCGGCCTCTCCTCTTCCCTTAGCCGCATCCTGGTCGCGACTTTCCATGTCGCTGGTGTGTCCGCCGTGACCGTGCGGCTACTTCCTTTGCCGACTTCTCTCTCTTCGGCCTCTTCTCCTTCTAGCCGCCCGGCCTTCTTTACCAATCCACCCAGCCCTCTTTGTCAAGCCGCCCGACTTCTCTTGCTTGCCACCCGGTCTAAACCTTGCTGACCGCCCGGCCTCTTTTGTTATCCGCATGGCTTCCGATGCATCTGCTGCTACTTCTGCTCCGCCAGCCCAAGCAGCTACTACGGCTTCCGAACTCCGTGATGAGCTACGTATTACTAACATCTCTCTTACTGGGAAACAAAACTTCGTTGAATGGGTTCACTTTGTTCGTCGTGTTCTGCAGACGAAGGGTCTTC
This sequence comes from Platanthera guangdongensis, assembly GCA_039583875.1. Taxonomy (NCBI): domain Eukaryota; kingdom Viridiplantae; phylum Streptophyta; class Magnoliopsida; order Asparagales; family Orchidaceae; genus Platanthera; species Platanthera guangdongensis. Next base: position 152,999,232 of record CM077160.1, on the reverse strand, counting down.
TTCACCACTCGACCCGAGCTACCCCTGATGCTCCCTCCGATGACTGGCTTCGCGATGATGGTCGGGTCCCGTCTTGGCTCCTTAACTCTATGGACACTGAGCCCTATAGGATGTCCATGTATCATGACACGGCCAAGGCCATGTGGGAGGAGCTCCACTCCTTTTACTCTGGGCACAACAGTCTTCAGCACTTATATGATATTCTCTTCGACCTTCAGAACCTTGCTCCTGCTGCTCCCGACGATATGATCTCTTTCGTTGCCCAGGTAAAGACACTGGCCGAGGCTTGGATTCAACATCAGCCTCTCACTACTGATCTAGCTACTCAACGGGCCCAGAAAGAGGCTGTCACCATCGCGATGGTGATGTCCCGTGTTCCGCCCCACCTGCATAGTGTTTGGGCCCAGATCCTTTCTTCCACGACGACTCCTTCACTGTCTGATGTATGCTCAATGCTGCTTCGAGTTACGCCTCCTGTTAAGGCTACTCCCGGATTTGCTCCTGCTCTTCTTCAACAGCCTCTCCTTCCGACCCCCTTCTACTCGTGGATCTTCCACTCGAGGGGGCCGACCTCCGTCTCGGGGACGAGAACGTGGTGGTCGTTCTTCTATGAAATGCACATATTGTGGTCGGGGTGGCCATCTTGAGGCTACCTGTTACAGCAAGCATGAGTTCTCTCCTCACCTCGCTGCTACTTCGCCTGCTACTCCTGCTCCCACTGGGGCTTCTTCCCCTGATCTGGCGTCCACTACCCGCCACGATATCGATGAGCTCCGCACCCAACTACACCAGCTACAGGGTGCCCTCGGTCGCTCCTCCGGCTCGGTCACGTCTTTCTCTGCGGATGGTATAACCTGTCTCTCTCCTAGCCCCCACTGGATCGTCGATTCCGACGCTACTCACCATATTACCTCCCAGAAGCCCTCGCAGTATCTCCAGACGGCTCATCCTCCGTGTATCACTGTGGCCAATGGTGACACCCTCCCGGTCTCTGGCGCCGCTGCTCTCTAGCTTACCCCGGCTCTCTCTTTCCTCGATTCTTCACGTCCCGGGGTCCCCTTTCAATTTACTTTTTGTTAGTCGCCTGACGCACGACCTTGATTGTTGCATAACTTTTTCTCCTTCCTTTCTTATGCAGGATCGTCGCACCCAGAGTATTATTGGTAGGGGGCAGCTGTTGAATGATCTCTACATCTTGGATATACCACCCACTCTTCTCTCCGCCGTCTCCACTGTCGATTGGCACCGCCGCCTTGGGCATGCTCCCCTTCCTATTCTCAAGCGGGCTCTTCCTGATGTTCCTTTACGGGAGTTCTCTTGTGAATCTTGTATCTACGACAAACAATATCGTTCTACCTTCCCCCCTGCATGTATCAGGAGTAGTACTTCTTTATCTTTAGTTCATTCTGATGTATGAGGCTCTTATAAAATTTCTAATATATTTGGATTTCGCTATTTTGTGACATTTATTGATGATTACTCGCGCACTACATGGCTATATTTACTGCGTGATCGTACTGAACATACATCTGTGTTTCGTGTATTTTTAACTGAGATGCGTACACAGTTCGCCACCCCCCTCAAAATCATCCGCACTGATAATGCTCGCGAGTATACGGGTCGCACCTTCTCCAATCTCTGCACCGAATTTGGCGTCATCCATCAAACTTCGTGTGTGTATACCCCTCAGCAAAACGGGGTGGCCGAACGAAAGAATTGTCATCTATTCGATGTTGTTCGGTCCCTCATGTTTCTAATGAAGGTTCCGATCTCCACAGTCTGTCATCTCATCAACCGCCTACCCTCGTCTGTTCTTGATTTTGCCTCACCTATCCAACTCCTCTATCCTTCTACCAACCCCACCTCTCTCACCCCGCGGGTCTTTGGGTGTGTTTGTTATGTTCATCTTCTTGCCCCCCCCTCTCTCCGACAAACTTGTTTCTCGGGCGGCCAAATATATGTTTGTTGGCTACTCCCGTACTCAAAAGGGGTATGTTTGCTACTCTCCTTCGGATGGCAAGCTGGTCGTCTCAGCGGATGTCACCTTCTGCGAAGACCAGCCCTTTCACTTACCTTCCCCCACCCCGTCTTCTTCTCCTCCTCTTCTCCGGCCTGTCGTACCTATCACGCCCTCTTTTCTGCCATCTCCTTCCTCCTCTATCCCTGCCCCTCCTAAGGTTCCTCCGCCCGTTACCCGTGTCTATACTCGTCGCGGCTCCAAGGATGGTTCCCTGCACCAGCTCCCTGCTCCCAGTGGCACCCCGACAACGGCGGATCCGGCTCCTGCTTCTACGGCTCATCCCTTGGCCAACTACGTTTCTCTCCACCGGCTCACTCCACCTCCCTACGCCTTTGCCACCTCTCTTTCCTATATTTATATTCCTAACACTGTGCAGGAGGCGCTTCAACATCCGGGGTGGCGGGCGGCCATGGACGATGAAATGCGGGCTCTCTGGGCCAACAGGACCTGGGATCTGGTTCCTCTTCCTGCAGGTCAACTTTGTGTTAGCTGCAAGCGGGTCTTTATTATTAAACATGCGGCGGATGACGCCGTTGAGCGTCTAAAGGCTCTCCTTGTGTCCCGGGGTTTTACTCAGCAACATGGTCTTGATTATGAGGAAACCTTCTCTCCGGTGGTCAAATTAAACACGGTCCGCGTTCTTCTCTCCTTGACAGTTCATCGTCATTGGCCTCTTTATCAGCTGGATATTAAGAATGCATTCCTCAACGACGATCTACAAGAGACTGTTTATATGCATCAACCCCCCGGGTTTGAGACCACGGGGGAGTCTCGTGTCTGTCATCTTCGTAAATCTATTTATGGTCTTAAACAGTCCCCGCGCGCTTAGTTTGAAAAATTCAGCAAGGTTGTCTGCGATATTGGCTTCATTCGAAGTTCGGTTGATTTCTCTCTCTCCACCCGACACCGGTCAACCGGAACTGTGATCCTACTTGTCTATGTTGACGATATCCTCATTACTGGCGACGATACTACAATGATACAACATACCAGCAACAGTTGAATTCCTCCTTTCAGACTAAAGATCTTGGCAATATTTGTTATTTTCTTGGGCTTGAGGTTGCACGACGCCCTGATGGTCTTGTGTTATCCCAAAGGAAGTATTGTATGGACCTCCTTCATGATGTCGGCTATTCTGAATGCAAGCCTACAGATATTCCTATGGACGCTAATCACAAGCTCTCGGCGCACAGCTCTGACTCCGATAAGCTGCTTACAAATTCGAAATACTATAGGTGCTTGGTTGGGAAGCTGATCTACCTTACAGTTACTCGACCAGACATCTCTTTTGCCGTGGGAGTCGTGAGTCGTTTTATGCATGCTCCTCGGACATCTCATCTTCAAGCTGTCGAGCACATTCTTCGATATCTCAAGAACGCTCCAGGACAAGGGCTTGTGTACAAGCCATCCATATTTTTATCTCTTGTTGCATACTCCGACGCCGACTATGCAGGATCTATTGATGATAGACGTTCCACAACTGGTTTCTGTACCTACTTCGGTGGACATCTCATAACCTGGCGTAGCAAGAAACAGACTGTGGTTGCTCGATTTTTTACTGAAGCCGAGTACCGGGCTATGGTTGTTGTTGTTTTCATGTTAACTTGGCTTGAGAGCCTTCTAGGAGACTTGGGTGTTCGTCTCTCATCACCGGCGTCCTTATTTTGTGATGGTCAAGCAGCAATACATATTGCCAAGAATCCGGTCTTTCACGACGCACAAAGCATATTGAAGTTGACTGTCACTTTATTCCTGAAAAAGTACAGTCAAAGAAGATAGATTTGGAGCATGTTTCTGCTACAAACCAAGTTGCTGACATCCTGACTAAAGCTCTCTCCTGGTCGCTGTACTCCCAATTTTTATCCAAGCTTGGTTCCTACGACTTGTACGTTCCAGCTTGCGGGGGAGTGTTATAAAAGTCTTAGTAAGGGCCCATCTAAGGGCCCATTTCTCTCTTTTCTCTCTCTTTGTATTTGTCTCACATCTTGGATTGAGATTTTTCTTCTTCCTCTCTTCCTATATAAATGTATTCATACTTGTAATTTATCATTCGAGAAGTATATACAAGGTTTGAGACCTCTCTTTACAATTACAATCAGACCGTTATTATTATAACGTTACATTTATTTTGAAACAATGACCTAACGGCTGGGGAATCTGGAATGTTGAATGGATTCAGCGGCTGGCATGGCGAGTGAAGTACCTGGCGTTTGTGCTTTTACCATCTCTGCCATTGATTTTAATCGTAATTTCTGAGACCGCCGGATCAAAACCGCAAACCCTAACAGTACCCGGGAGAAGAAATTTATAAACAGCACCAGGATGTGCTGTTGCACTATATAAGAAGAGGAAAAAAGTGGCGGCAGATGATGGTTGAGGGGGATCTCGCCTGGAAGGGAAGAGGGATATGGCGGCAAGAATTCCTGTGGAGGCTGAAAAAATGGAGGTCACAGCTGGGAGGCTCTGGGACTTCGACGTAGAGGATCGAGAAAGATATTCCGGGGATTTTTGGGAGGAAGAAGAACAGTAAAATCACGGGATGGGGATTGCTTGCTGGCGGTAAGATGGGGTGGCTGTCTTGGGAGGAAGAACAGTGTTAGGATTGTGACACCTCACGCATGGACTCGGACCGTCCGGATCGCGCCACGTCATCAATCCTAGGGAGGTTTATTTGTCTAGTTTGTCCTAATCCTGATTAGGAAGTGGTTTAGAATGGGAGGGCTGATTTTTTGGGTGGGATTATGGGTTATTCCTAATCTAGGCCAATCATTAATTCAGAATCCCATCTATTTTGGCAAGGGTCATTCATGGCCGGCTGGCCTCTTTAATTCTCTTTCCCGTAACAGCCTTGGAGCTTTTATGGGGGTCGTTTCTTCCATGCATGGAGAGGTGGTGGCTGCCTATTTAAGGAGGGATGTTGCAGCCTTGAAGGAACACAATCAAGCAAGAATCAGAGAGGAATCCAACCTATTTTCCGGCCACCAGCGAGGAGTGTGAGAGCAAGTTCTGTGGAGGCGGTTTCCAGCGGCGGCGGCGGCAGCGAGCGGACCTCGTCAGTGCAGGAGGATCAGAGGCGGCGACAGGCGTGTTGCAACAGCGATCTCCAGGCGGCATCAAGAGGTGTTCAGGCGGCGGCGGCGGCGACAGCTCCAGTTCAGACAAGGCGCGGCGGCGGCGGCGGCAGCAGGCGTGCTGCAGCGGAGGCGGCGCATCGGGCTCAACTCAGGCGGAGGCGGCTTTGTCCAGCGGCGGCAGGCAGCTCCAGGAGGCGGCAGTAGCAGGAGGATTCAGGTGGAGGCGGCTCTGTCCAGCGGCGGCAGACAGCTCCAGGCGGCGACAACAGGTGCAGGAACGGCAGATCCATCGGGGAAGAAGAACAGGAGTTGTCGCCCGGCGACATCGATATCGCCCGGCGATATCGATTCTTCAGGATTTGGATTCTTTTGTCTTTCCTTTGTTGTTCGACCATATTTGTTTGGTCTCTGGTTGTATCTGTGTAACCTCATCAGTGTTTTAGTGGATCTTTCTGGCGCGCTCTCCCCGTGGAGTAGGAGTCCCAACTCCGAACCACCTATATATTTTGTCGTCTGTGGTTTTGCTTGGTTTTTGGATTTAAATTTCGTTTATCATAGTATTACTCAGATTAGCTTCCGTTGCTAGATCCGCGGCGAACCACCGTAGTCGCGGATCCGGTCCCAATTTCACAACAATTGCTATCAGAGGCAGGTTCGACCCTTCGGACCCCGGTGAGCAATAATGACAACGAAATTTGAAGTCCCCAAGTACGACGACAAAATTGACTTTGGTCTGTGGCAGAAACGGGCCAAAGCGGTTCTCGTCCAGCAAGGTCTTCATAAGGCTCTCCTCGGAAAGGAGAAGTCCGGGAAGAAGGACGATGAGTGGGATGAGCTAGATCTGAAGGCCATCAGCACAATCCAGTTGTGTTTGGCCGATGAGGTTATGTATAATGTAGTCGATGCTGAGACTACAGCGGATCTGTGGAAGAAGTTGGAGGAGCTTTATATGTCAAAATCCCTCACGAATAAGCTGTACGTAAAGAAACAACTTTACAGCTTGAGGATGTCGGACAACACTCCGCTTCTTGATCACATGAATGTGTTTAATAAACTTATCTCTCAGTTGCGTAGTATGGACATTAAGGTCGAGGAGGAAGACCAGGCTCTTCTCCTGTTGTCTTCATTGCCGAAGTCATTCGATCATCTGGTCACCACGATCCTGTATGGGAAGGACACCCTGAAGATGGAAGAAGTGATGACAACGCTGCTCTCGAACGAAACGAGAAGCAAGTCGAGCCCTAAAGCCGACGAGGGCCTATTCGTGAAGAGCAAGGACCCCACCCGGGGTAGATCGAGAGGAAAAGGGAAGGAGGAAGACCGACCTAGGTTTAAGTCCGGGGGCAGGAATACAAAGTGCCACTACTGCAAGGAGGAGGGACGCTGGAAGAATGAGTGCCCGAAGAGTAAGTTTAGAGAACAGACGCATGAGCCACATCAGGCTGCGGTGGCATCCGAGGATGAGAACGACGCTGACGTTCTTCATGTTTCACCCAGTCGTGGGACCACAGATTCCTGGATCATGGACACAGGATGTTCGTTCCACATGTGCCCGAACATTGAATGGTTCTCCAGTATTAGGCACTGTGGAGGTGGTCGTGTTCGGATGGGGAGCCAGTCAGAGTGCGAGATATATGGAGTCGGGAGCATCAGGATTAGGATGTTCGATGGAGTGGTTAGGACCCTCACCGACGTTCGGTATGTGCCCGAGTTGAGGAAGAGCTTGCTTTCTCTAGGCACTCTGGAGGCTGCCGGGTATTCTTATACCAGTAGCAGCGGGTATTTGAAGGTCAGGAGAGGCGCGCAGACAGTTTTGAGAGGAGAGCGTTCTGGATCGCTCTATAGACTGATTGGCACCACGATTGCCCAGGGAAATGCGAGGAGAGAGGTCACACCGTCTCTCGAGCTTCAGGATACAGTAGCGTATGCATTTCAGGCGATCTCCTCAGATCGCGGTTCCTTCGATAGAGCTTTAGAGAGCAGAGATCGTTCTCAGGGAAAGGCTAGGAAGGACCAGCGGAGGAGCGGGGCAGGATTCGTGGCTAGGGCGTGTGCTCGGAGAGAGGACCTTGGTGGAGGTGGATACTTCGCAGCCGTAGAGGAGACGAGTAGAGAGTCATCTCAGAAGTACCCAGGCACCGCAAGGGGAGCCATCTGGCTCAGGAGTCCCACCAAGAAACTCAGGTTTACTCAGAAGAAGGTGGAGCTGCACAGTGGTGTGCGCCACCAGGAGTCGAGGGAGTTCACTGGAGGTGGAGGCGTGGAGTTGCGGGAGATATCTACGGAGGAAAATGTTACGAGCATGCGAGAGAAATCAGTGAGAGGAGTCAAGTTCAAGAGCGGTCTTGACTTGACTCAGACTGATGCATGTTGATCGTGAGGGCCCCAGGGAGAGGGGGCTTGTAGTCGCCAGTAGGAGAGATCCAGGTTGGAGGTTCAGATACGTTTGTTAGGCTTCGAGGTGGAGTTCGGTTGTGGCATGAGGCGTCAAGGTGGAGATTGTTAGGATTGTGACACCTCACGCATGGACTCGGACCGTCCGGATCGCGCCACGTCATCAATCCTAGGGAGGTTTATTTGTCTAGTTTGTCCTAATCCTGATTAGGAAGTGGTTTAGAATGGGAGGGCTGATTTTTTGGGTGGGATTATGGGTTATTCCTAATCTAGGCCAATCATTAATTCGGAATCCCATCTATTTTGGCAAGGGCCATTCATGGTCGGCTGGCCTCTTTAATTCTCTTTCCCGTAACAGCCTTGGAGCTTTTATGGGGGCTGTTTCTTCCATGCATGGAGAGGTGGTGGCTGCCTATTTAAGGAGGGATGTTGCAGCCTTGAAGGAACACAATCAAGCAAGAATCAGAGAGGAATCCAACCTATTTTTCGGCCACCAGCGAGGAGTGTGAGAGCAAGTTCTGTGGAGGCGGTTTCCAGCGGCGGCGGCGGCAGCGAGCGGACCTCGTCAGTGCAGGAGGATCAGAGGCGGCGACAGGCGTGTTGCAGCAGCGATCTCCAGGCGGCATCAAGAGGTGTTCAGGCGGCGGCGGCGGCGACAGCTCCAGTTCAGACAAGGCGCGGCGGCGGCGGCGGCAGCAGGCGTGCTGCAACGGAGGCGGCGCATCGGGCTCAACTCAGGCGGAGGCGGCTTTGTCCAGCGGCGGCAGGCAGCTCCAGGAGGCGGCAGTAGCAGGAGGATTCAGGTGGAGGCGGCTCTGTCCAGCGGCGGCAGACAGCTCCAGGCGGCGACAACAGGTGCAGGAACGGCAGATCCATCGGGGAAGAAGAACAGGAGTTGTCGCCCGGCGACATCGATATCGCCCGGCGATATCGATTCTTCAGGATTTGGGTTCTTTTGTCTTTTCTTTGTTGTTCGACCATATTTGTTTGGTCTCTGGTTGTATCTGTGTAACCTCATCAGTGTTTTAGTGGATCTTTTTGGCGCGCTCTCCCCGTGGAGTAGGAGTCCTAACTCCGAACCACGTATATATTTTGTCGTCTGTGGTTTTGCTTGGTTTTTGGATTTAAATTTCGTTTATCATAGTATTGCTCAGATTAGCTTCCGTTGCTAGATCCGCGGCGAACCACCGTAGTCGCGGATCTGGTCCCAATTTCACAACAGAACAGTACAAGCACAGGATGGGGTCTGCTTGCTGGTGGCATGACAGGGCGGCTAAAGGTTTGATGCAGCTCTCAGCAATGGAGAAGACGAACAGGGAGGGTTTCTGAAAGCCCAGCTTGCTTGCGATGGGGAAGGTGGCGTGTGGCTAGGGCAGGGGAGATACGCCGGAGAACTAGCTTCTCTCCTGTCGGTGAGGATAGAGGGGTGCACTGCAGGTGAGTACCGCGGAGGGTTGCGGTAGGGATGAACGTGCGTGGAGGAGCAGTGGAGAACTTCCGTAGGTGGCGATGGAGTTGGTTAGCCGTGATTTACTGGAGTCTTGCGGTAGGAGGGTGACGAACAATGGAGGCTCAGGCAGTTTCTCGCCGGGAAGATGATGATTAGTTGCGGTTTTAGCAGAGAACCTGGGAATAAAGGGGAAAAGGCTACATGGAAACAGCAAGGTTTTGAAAACCGGACCGGACATCGAACCGGCGGAGGGAAAGGTTCAAGGTATATATATTAGGAAATAAAAATAATTAACATTATCTTAAAAATTTACCTATAAATTTTAGGTTCAAGATCGAACATAAAAATGTATGAAATTTCTTATATAAGGTCGGACGTTCAAGAACGACGGTTCATAACCACCACGTTGTTGACCGTCATCGCCGTGCCAAACGGAACGTAAATTTTATTTGAATGATAAATGTATCATGTATGTATATATTAAAAAATATAAACTTTAATTTTTAAAAAATAATTTAATATGTTAATATAATAATATATCTAACAAAATATATACGTTAATATTGATATGTATGTAATATATTACAAGATAAAAACAAACGAATCAAATGAACAGGTGGTTCGCTAGTAAACTAATCTTGTAATGGTGGGGGGTTCGAAACCCACTGCCTACTTTTTTTCTGATATTTAATAGCGGGCGGACCGAAGGCCCGGTTTTGTGAAACCGCGCCCGGTTCCCGGCCCGCCGGTCCGTCCGCCCGGTTCCGCGGTTTTTGACCGGTTCTTGGAGGGTGCGGTTTGATTATCTGGACCGGACCGGCTTGGTCCCCGGTCCGCGGTTCGACCGGTCCGACCGGCCGGTCCGGTCCGACCGGCCGGTCCGGTCCGGTTTTAAAAAGCTTGGGAAACAGTGAATATAAAAGAAATAAAAGATAACTGATATTCGCCGAGATTTCGCATCCCGGCCTCGTGGCGTGACTGGCGTCGCACCACGAATGCCTGGGAATTCATGATTCTATCACAAAATGCAGAATGTCTGTAAACTGCAGCGTCCGTCCCTATTTATAACACGAGGGTGTGGTTGAGCACCCAACATGAACGACTATGATCGTCGGTTACACTCGGTGTCCAAAAACGCTAAATACACATAAAAAACTAAAATAAAATACATATATAATGAAAAGTGACGCTCCGGATGCGCTCGCGGTCTCGGATCGCCGATCCGATCAACGCATTTCCGACAAATCTGCAAAAATGGGTCCCGCCAAGTGGTGGCCCAATCTCCTCCGATCACGAACATGCGGGCAATCCCCATCAGTGTATGTTGCAGTATATTTTATTTGTGATTTCTTCTTGAACTTTCCTATTGCTTACTATTTTAGGATATTCACATATTCTGTGGGGGTAATATATAAACTCCGTCAGATGTAGAGTTTGGGCAGTGCAAAATTCATAATCTAGTACAATTTCTCTTTGTAATCCGAATTTTCACAGCCCTTTTGGGGTGAACCACATAAATTTTTATGCATTTTTTATTACGCGTTTGAAGGGGACCCTTGGTGCACCGGTTAAGGTGTTGCTGTGTGACCTTGAGGTCACAGGTTCGAGTCCTGGAAGCAGCATCTTGCAACAATGCATAGCAAGATTTGCCTACATTTTACCCTTGTGGTCTGGTGGGACCCTTCCCCGGACCCCGCTAAGTGGGAATGCTTTGTGCACCATTCTGCTCTTTCTTTTGTCATTATACTGTTTCTATGATTCGTCTTTCTTTGCTTGATTATCCATAAAACACCACATAATGTAAAGATACTTCTACCAAATATATGTAAAATAGTGTAGAAGTATTGCTACAAAATATATATAATGCCTCAGACAAAGCACTGAATAAAAATGAATAAAATGAGAATTCATACAACAACCATGTTAAGGTGATGAAAATCTTTTTTTGGGTGCTTTGGCTTAGGTACTTGTATGCAGACCTCTATGGTTTAGCAGTGTGGGCAGGCATTGAGAGCCCAGAGGACAGTGGAAACTACAATAGCACATTGCTGACATTTGGATGCACTAAAGATACTCCAATTGCTTGTGATTCTGTGGAAAACAGCCCCCTCCCATCTGTCGGCATCATCTACTCCTTCGCCGAGGACACCGCCAAAGATGTTTATTTTTTGGCGAGCAAGGGCGTGTACAGAATAGTCGAGCCGGGCCGGTGCAACTACACCTGCGCCAAAGAAAGCCAGGTGGATGATAATGGAAGCCCGCCGCCGGGATCTTCCCCTTCGGCGGCACATTTTGAAAATCTTCAACTGAAGCAAGTTCATCTTCTCATCTTCTTCATCATCATGTTAGTGTGTTATTAGATTTCTTAGTTTGTTGGTGTTTTAATTTCTGGTTTTTATGTGGTTTGCATCCTTGTATGAAGAGGGTTTTGTATAATTAACTCAAGGCAGGGATTTTCTTTTTATGCAAGTGTATGTGATTCAAGATCATCTTTTCATGTTATTGAATAGGGAGCATGATCTCGCACTCGGAAACTTTTGTAGTTTTATGTGCATAATGCATATCCTCTTCCATGTCCCGTCGAGTGGGAGATGTGTTTGATATTTAGTCCCACGTGGAGAAACTCATGCAACTTTGTGCATCCAAAATAGTTCATGGCCCCTCCACTTGTAGTGAAAAAAATGATTTTTTTTGGTTAGATACATGCGTTCTTACATAATATTGTAGTCGGCTGGGCCAAAACGTTCACTCAGGTCACGCTCCTAGCCTTGTGGGAACCATGTTTTACTTATATATTATGAAGCTCATGTAATTTTGTGCGTTCAATATAGATCATGAGTACCTCCAACTATAACCAATCTGTTTTAGGCTCTGTTTGGGACGATGGTTACAGCGGGAAAAGTTTGATTCCGGCTGCCCACCGCTGTTTTGAAGGTGTTCGGTTTCTCAGTAGTGGGACAAGAAATAGTTTTGTGGACTTGGGCTCCGTTTGAGGGGACTTGTTTTCATGGGTCAAGCAGTTACTGTTGGGGTTCAGCCCCTAAAGGTGCAGAATTTGTGCAGTTTTTGAAGAAGTTGCAACCTGGATATTGAGGTGGCAACCTTTTTAGTGTTGGTTGCTCTTGGACTGGGAATGACAGATTTTATATTTATAAAATCTGAGCAGTTTTTATATTAAAAATTGTGAGCAGTTTTGTCAAAAAAGGTGCGGGACTTTTAAAACCTCTTCTTCTTCCCGATTAGAGAGGCTCGGGTTATTTTTGGACGCAGCGGAAGCCGCAGCCCCCTCCCAGCGCTCGCCGTCCGCCGTCCCCGAGCGCCAGCGCCGACCGCCGGCCGCCATCGCCGCGCCCGCGCCGTCCTTGGCCGCCATTCCCGCTGCTGCAAGGAAGTTTTGCCGCTGCTATAGGCGGTTCTTCGCCGCTTGAAGGAGGTGTTTCCTCGGTGCTATTGAAGGAGATTTCTCTACCGTTTCAAGGGCTTCTTCGTCTACGGTTTCAGGTGTACCCTTTCTTGTCTTCGTTTGCTATTTTGCTTGAAGAGATAGTAGGATTTTTATCCTTGTTGTAGAGAAGTTGTGACTTGATCTTGGTGGTAGAGAGGAGTGGATTTGTGTGTCAAATGCGGAGGGCTTTCTAGGTTTTGGGCAAACCTAGATAAATTTTGTAATCCTTATTTATTATAGTGGATTTTCGTTGTGCTGCGCCCCGTGGTTTTTGACCTTCAAGTGGTGAAGGTTTTCCACGTATATCTCTGTGTTCATCTGTGGTGTTGTTTTTGTTTTGCTTCTTATTGCTTTGACTCTATTGATCGGTGGGGGTTGTCGTTATCTTCGGACCCCCGTTCCCTAACAAGTGGTATCAGAGCGAGGTTCTTTGGCTAGTCGTTTGTATTTCTCGGTTTCTAACTTGGTGCGGTAGGTGACGATCATCGGTCCGCTCCATATCCTCTCTTGTTAATCCATTGAAATAAATCGACTTGTGGACCGTAATAGAGTTGTTTGAGAAAGCAATGGAACAGAACACAAGGATGGTCAGTATGAATGGCAAGAACTGGAGCATCTGGAAGCCTCAGATGGAGGATCTCTTATATTGTAAAGATCTCCATGCTCCGTTGACGGGGAGACCTGCTTCAGTTAAGGATGATGAAGAGTGGAAGAAAATGGATCGAAAGGCAGTAGGGTTCATCAGACAGTGGCTCGATGACTCTGTTTTTCATCATGTTTCCACGGAGACCTCGGCTCAGGCACTATGGAAAAAGCTTGAAGCTTTGTACGAGCGGAAGACTGCAGGTAACAAGGCATTTCTGATTAGAAAGCTTGTCAACTTGAAGTATCGGGAAGGTTCACAGATGACTGAGCATCTGAACCTTGCTCAAAGTATTATCAATCAGTTGGAGTTCATGAAGATCACTTTGGAAGATGAACTCCAAGCTCTGATGATCCTTAGTTTTTTACCCGAGAGTTGGGAGACTCTAGTTGTGTCGTTGAGCAACTCAGCACCTGATGGCGTGGTAACCATGGAGATGGTGTCTGGTTGTCTCCTGAACGAAGAGCTGAGAAGGAAGGATTCTGGATCTTCCACTTCGGGTGTTTTTCTCATGGAGGGAAGAGGTCGGTCTGAGAAGAAGGATGTGAAGCACATGGACAGTTCTAGGAGTAAGTCCAGGGGCAAGTCTAAGAAGGATATTGAGTGCTACTATTGTAAGAAGAAGGGTCATTTCAAGAAGGATTGCTTCCAAATGAAAAGAGACCTTAAGGGCAAGACCAAGGAGGTTGGAGAATCCAGTGGTGATGCGACGACTTCGATTGTGGAGGCTGGGCTGTTATGCTTGCATTGCAGTGGGTCGTCTTGCCAGGACTGCATTAACACAGACTGGATCGTGGACGGAGGTGCATCCTATCATTGCACTCCTTACAGAGACTACTTCTATACCTATTCTGCGGGAGATCTTGGTGTGATCCGGATGGCAAATTCCGGTGAGTCGTTGATTGTTGGCAGTGGTGATGTCCATCTGGAGACTGAATTGGGGAAGATTGTTCTCAAGGGCGTTAGACATATTCCTGACTTGAGAATGAATCTGATTTCCATTGGTAGGCTTGATGATGGTGGTTTCACGAGCATTGAAGGTGGAGGGACCTGGAGGTTGTTGAAGGGTTCTTTGGTGGTAGCCAGAGGAAGGAAGTGTTGTGGCCTTTATCGTACTAAAGCCAAAATCTATGGTCCAAGTGTGAATGCGGCAGAGGGCGACTCTATGGAGTTATGGCATCGCAGACTTGGGCATATCAGCGAGAAGAACTTGAAGATCTTGGTGAAGAACAAGGTCCTTCCGGAGCTATCAGGAGGGCTTCCTGATACGTGTACACACTGCTTGGCCGGTAAGCAGAAACGTGTTTCCTTTGCTGATTCTGAACCAAAGAGGAAGGCGGAGTTACTATACTTGATACACACTGATGTGTGTGGTCCTATTGAGCCCAAGTCTGTGGGCGGAGCCGCTTACTTTGTCACGTTCATTGACGATCATTCCAGGAAAGTCTGGGCATATTCTGTGAAGCAGAAGAGTGATGTTCTAGCAAAGTTTGAAGAGTTCAGAGCGAAGGTGGAGAAGATGACCGGGAAAGAAATAAAGCGAGTTCGATCTGACAACGGGGGAGAGTACACTGGTGCCTTCGACGCTTACTGCAGAAGGCATGGCATAGTACATGAAAGGACAATCCCGAGGACGCCGCAACAGAATGGGTTAGCAGAAAGGATGAACATGACGATTATTGAGAAGATCAAATGTATGATTTCTCAAGCTGGCATTAGCAAACAGTTTTGGGCTGAGGCTGTGCAAACTGCTGTACATCTGATAAATCTGTCTCCTTCTGCACCTCTGAATGGTGATATTCCAGAGCGTGTTTGGTCCGGGAAGGAAGTGTCGTACGGACATGTGCGGGTGTTTGGGTGCAAAGTCCACGTTCATGTCCCCAAGGAAGAAAGATCGAAGCTTGATGAGAAGTCCCGGGAGTGCATCTTGATGGGATTTCCCCATGAGGAGTTTGGCTATAGACTCTGGGATCCTGTGAACAAGAAAATGATCAGAAGCAGAGATGTGATATTTGTTGAAGATCAAGTGGTTGGTGAGCATAATGCTGCAGAGTCACAGGTTCCACAGTTTCCACCTGCGGAGGAGAGACTCTATGCTGATGATGGGCCAGTAGAGACTGCTGCTGATGATGGGCATGCTGAGGAGGAAGTTGGTGAGTTTATTCCTGATGAGGAGATGATTCCGGATGCAGGGGAGCTCTGCCAGTTGATGTACCACCTGTGGTGGAGGTTCCTCTTGTCAGATCTGAGAGAGTCAGAAGGCCCAATACCAGGTATTCCCCTCATGAGTATATTTTGCTTACAGATAGTGGAGAGCCTGAGTCCTATGTGGAGGCTCAGAGTGCTGAAGATCGTGAGGCTTGGACAGCTGCTATGGAAGAGGAGTTGTACTCCCTTCAGAAGAACGAGACGTATGATTTAGTCTCATTGCCCAGAGGGAAGAGAGCTTTGAAGAACAAGTGGGTCTTCAAGCTAAAGTTGGATGAAAATTGCTCTCAGCCAAGGTACAAGGCGAGACTTGTGGTGAAAGGTTTCAGTCAGAAATAAGGTGTCGATTTCGACGAGATTTTTTCCCCAGTGGTGAAAATGTCCTCTATCAGACTGGTGTTGGGTATGGCTGCCTCCATGGATCTTGAAGTCGAGCAGATGGACGTCAAGACGGCATTTCTACATGGCGATTTGGAGGAAGAGCTATATATGGAGCAGCCCGAAGGCTTTGTGACTAAGGGGAAGCATCATCTGGTCTGCCGGTTCAAGAAGAGCCTTTATGGGTTGAAGCAGGCACCCAGGCAGTGGTATAGGAAATTTGACTCTTTCATGATGAAGAGCAAATTCCAACGGACCAGGGCTGATCACTATGTGTATGTGAAGAGGACTGAGAAGATGTTCACTATTCTGTTGTTGTACGTAGATGATATGCTGATTGTTGGGGATGACAAGGCCAGCATAGCTGAGTTGAAGAAGGAGCTCAGTGAGTCCTTTGAAATGAAGGATTTGGGACCGGCAAGAAAGATCCTTGGAATGAAAATTACCAGGGACAGGAGTGCTGGTCAACTATGGTTGTCTCAGTCTGAGTATGTGGAGAAAGTGCTGAAGAGGTTCATGATGGACAAGGTAAAACCCGTTGCTACTCCTCTGGCCGGGCACTTCAGACTTTCTAGTTCTCAAAGCCCCTCATCTGAGAAGGAGGTGGAAGAGATGAGCCAAATTCCTTATGCATCCGCAGTGGGGAGCCTGATGTATGCTATGGTCTGCACTAGGCCAGACATAGCTCATGCTGTGGGGTCTGTGAGCCGTTACTTGGCAAACCCAGGGAAAGTCCATTGGAGTGCTGTGAAATGGATACTCCGCTATCTCCGAGGTACATCAGACCTTTGTTTACAGTTTGGTGGAGGTCCACCAGAACTTATTGGGTACTCGGATTCGGATATGTCAGGAGATGTTGACACGAGGAGATCTACTTCTGGATTCGTGGTCACTTTTGGAGGGGGAGCAGTGTCGTGGCAGTCAAGGCTTCAGAAGTGCGTGACATTGTCGACAACGGAGGCTGAATATATTGTGTTGACTGAGGCGTCAAAGGAGCTTATTTGGATGAAGAAGTTCATGCTAGAGCTTGATCTCCGACAGGACGTGTACACAGTTTTCTGTGACAGTCAGAGTGCTATATTTTTGGCCAAGAATCCCGCCTTTCATTCCAGGACGAAACACATTGACGTAAAGTACCACTGGATTCAGGATGCTGTGGAAGAAAAGCTGTTGGTGGTGGAGAAGATCCACACGGATGAAAATCCCTCGGACATGATGACGAAGGTCGTCCCAAGGGAAAAGCATGATTTCTGCCGACGGTTGATCGGCATGATCACCACCTGAAGGAGTCAAGGTGGGATACTCCCCTTTATGGTCTGAAGGGGGAGTTTGTTGGGGTTCAGCCCCTAAATGTGCAGAATTTGTGCAGTTTTTGAAGAAGTTGCAACCTGGATATTGAGGTGGCAACCTTTTTAGTGCTGGTTGCTCTTGGGCTGAGAAGGGCAGATTTTATATTTATAAAATCTGAGCAGTTTTTATATTAAAAATTGTGAGCAGTTTTGTCAAAAAAGGTGCGGGACTTTTAAAACCTCTTCTTCTTCCCGATTAGAGAGGCTAGGGTTATTTTTGGACGCAGCGGAAGCCGCAGCCCCCTCCCAGCGCTCGCCGTCCGCCGTCCCCGAGCGCCAGCGCCGACCGCCGGCCGCCATCGCCGCGCCCGCGCCGTCCTTGGCCGCCATTCCCGCTGCTGCAAGGAAGTTTTGCCGCTGCTATAGGCGGTTCTTCGCTGCTTGAAGGAGGTGTTTCCTCGGTGCTATTGAAGGAGATTTCTCTACCGTTTCAAGGGCTTCTTCGTCTACGGTTTCAGGTGTACCCTTTCTTGTCTTCGTTTGCTATTTTGCTTGAAGAGAGAGTAGGATTTTTATCCTTGTTGTAGAGAAGTTGTGACTTGATTTTGGTGGTAGAGAGGAATGGATTTGTGTGTCAAATCCGGAGGGCTTTCTAGGTTTTGTGCAAACCTAGATAAATTTTGTAATCCTTATTTATTATAGTGGATTTTCGTTGTGCCGTGCCCCGTGGTTTTTGACCTTCAAGTGGTGAAGGTTTTCCACGTATATCTCTGTGTTCATCTGTGGTGTTGTTTTTGTTTTGCTTCTTATTGCTTTGACTCTATTGATCGGTGGGGGTTGTCGTTATCTTCGGACCCCCGTTCCCTAACAGTTACAACCGCATGAATCAGATCATAATTAAGGTCTGATTCATGCGGTCGTAACCGCTTGACCAGTGAAAATAAGTCCCTCCAAACGGAGCCATGCTCTCCTGACCAATTTGTCCTGGGTTAGATGCACCTGTTCTATCAAAACTATATATATACTGATAAATTTTGTGTGACCAATTAATTTTATTGAGCAGAACTTTGCTAAAGATAGGAGCATTTGGCGTGGCGGTCGTGAATTCTGTTGTTACGAACCATCATTTGTTTGGATTTTGGCATGACTTTTTTGATCTTGTAAGTTTGGGTAAAAATGACACGGTAATGAAATATGTCTGACATAACGACGGTAATGACTGTCACCAAGAAAAAACTAACTTTGAACATAAAATGAATGAAATTCCTTAGCTGAGGTCGGGAGTACACGACCCTCTGTTCGTAACCACAACGTTCACGGCCATCATCATCGTGCCAAACAGACCCATAATCTCATATTGGTCATTTTTTGTCGCTAAATTCTAAGGCTTCGTTTGGGGGGACTTATTTTTCCCAGTCAAGCGGTTACGACCGCATGAATCAGATCATAATTAAGGTCTGATTCATGCGGTTGTAACCGCTTGACCGGTAAAAATAAGTCCCCTCAAACGGAACCTAAATCTTACCGATTACAACAGATTGGTATTTTGCTGGCACTCACACTCTCAACTCTCAAGACACTCAAGTGAAACAAAGCTTAGATATCCAAATCCGTATAAATGAGAGAGCGTGTTGAGAATATAGTACTAAAAATGTATGCATCCCTGTGCGCTTATATTAATTAAGGTTATTTTCTCATCATTTGATCCAATGGCTGTGGTTTCGGCTCGGGCTTTCTCTCGCTCGATTGTGGAATCATTAGCTCATATACGTGACATCCTCGAAGCGTAGATGGGTGCGAGAGGAGGTGTTAAAATCCTCTCATAAAAGAGGTTGGGGGATCGAGGCTGGGTACCGGCGCTCACCGACCTCAATAACCCGCCAGTAACCAGTTAAGCGGGGTCCTGTAAGCCCAGTTTTGAGTTGGGCCGAGCGAAGTTATGGAGAGAGGTTGGGGTCTGTTGGACTGCAGTCCGGCTGTGAGCCACCTGGAAGACTCGAATTCAACTTCAATTCAAGACTGGATTTATTTCAGCTGCATCACAGGTGTGAACTATGTCTAGCAGTGCATGCAAAATTAATTTCAACATTAGCTGTTCTGTGAACAACGGAACATACATTGCATTTATTGGACGGTATCTATAATGATTAACACATTTTTCAACTGGCCAAACATAGTCAATTGTGTTGGGTTGGTTCAAGCCCTGAGCCAAACCAGTACGGTTCAGGTTTCTTAAGCAAACCTTCGTCGTCGTTGCCGGACAACCCACCGACCCCGGAGAAAGAACCCCACACTTACACAACCTCTTGTCTTGTGCAGCCTACCGCTGCACACCCCCTCTCAGAATATCAGAGAAATGGAGGGGATCCATTTCAGGGTTCATATGGAATGGCGGGAGAATCTGACAGGTTCATTTTTTTAAGGCTTTTATATTTTTCTTTTAAGCAAAAAGTGTAAGACATTAGATGTGTTATACTTTAATTTTATCCACGGGATCTTGAAATGGATCCCCTACATTTCAGGTGAAATGGGGTGAAATGGAGAGAATTCGGTTTCACAGAGCACCTCTTTAAATAGAAGAGAGTTGTTAAGCGCACCGCAGTTTTGGCTAGGTGCATCGCATTTTCTCCAAATTTTTCGCGTCTTTTATAAATACGCCTTGCACATGCATTTTTAGAAAAAATGTTCAACACGAAAAATTAGGAGAAAGTGTGGTGCACTTAGCCAAAACTGCGGAGTCTTTAACAACTCCCAAATAAAACAATGATTGCTAGCAAGAGGGCACGTGATGTAGAAATAGCAAACAAAATCTAACCTCGGGGAAAAATATGATCCAAATTATATTTTAAATTGAAGAAAGTAATAATAATTTCAAATAATTTTTTATAGAAATTTTTTGTTATTATTATTATTGTCAAATATTTAATTTTTATTTTCTCAGTGAAATTATGACAAAAATCGGACACAATAGCAACAAAATATTCGTATAGCAGTCATCCAAAGCTTCGATTTTGTACATAATATAATATTTTTAAAGCTATTTTATTCAGAAAAATAATCGGGAAATAACTTCGTTATTCTCACCTGAAAATCACAACCGTTAATATCCCGCCAAATTAATATGGACAGTGATCGCTTCTTCTGAGTAATTCTAATGTTTGCTATCTTCTTATAACTTGTTGGCTAAGTAGGGGCATGACATAGGCCAGGAGGGAGGAGGGGAAAATTTTAATCTAACAAGAAAAAGTTTTTGTAAAATAAATTATAAATTGTTAATTATATCCTATTTCCATATAAAAATGTTTTTTTTAAAAAATCCAGTCGGATATCGCTCTTTCTAAAATCCGACCGGATTTCATTTTTCGATTGTTTTTAATTCGCGAATTTTGTTGACGGTTTGATTAGTCATCCCACGGCCAGATCTCACCCGGACCTTCTTCGAGGTCGGATCGGCGGACCCAAAATTTTCTCCAAGGGAGGAGGGCGTGCTGGGGGCCCATGTTCCCCCAAAAATTTTGCAAAATGGTTAGCAGAATTAGATTTTTCTAGTCTATGCAATGAATTTTGAATACGTGAAAGTGATGGCCGGATGAGAGAGAAACAGCTCCGGAAAGAAGGAGACATCAAAAAAAATTGGTGGAGAAAGTTGATGTCCGTCCCTCCCTTATTAAAATTCCGAAAACCGCCACCGTGCCTGCCATCATGAACATGGGGGTTAAATTGTCATTCGTTAATGCCCACCTAAGAAACTTCATGCACTTTTATACTCCAACGAATGCTGTTTATTAGATGATTTTTAATGAATGACGGTTTAATTCACACGTTTATAACTGCCACCACTGGCCAAAAGTAAGTAGGGTTTTAACGATTTGCATATTTATTTTCAAGGCATGCAAGTTTTCGTTAAGTAAACAATCCTACTTTAGTGTATTAATTCTATGAACTTAACGCACTTTATACGAAACTGCCGCGTGATTCCTAAAGCCTAAAGGCTAAGCAAGCTGGATCGTTATAGCTAATCAACCTATAAACACTGGTTAACACTGGCGAAATAGAGAGCCGGAAGGAAAGATAACATCATTAGCAGTCCTAAAACGATCTTAAATAACTCCATCTAATGACCATTTTTTGGAATTTGAAGAAAAAAAATTAACAAAATATTGAAAATATCATAAATTTGCTCTTTCTCGTTTTCATTATGGTGCTCTTTTATCGTGGCCAAGTAATGTTACCGCAAGTGATTCCACAACTTTCCAAACACTAAGGCTCTGTTTGGCACGGTGGTGGTCATGAACACGGGGCGGGGTTGCCACCACCGTGCCAAATGAAGCCTAAAACAACAGTCCCTCATTTGATTGTTGCTTCAACAAGTGTTATATTGAGGATTATTATTTATTTAATTTCTTGTTTTTAATTATTTTTATATATAACTTAACATTAAACATCTTTTAATTAGGAGATTTTTGTGCATTGCATTTTTAGTATTTTTGATTGGCAATTATTATTAGTACCTTCGATATATAACTATTTGTAACTCGTGAATATTTATACTAACGACTAGCGAACAAATTTTATCCGTTTAAACATAATAGTGGATGAAGTTCCTCCTTAGGTATGAGATAGCGAATGACAGTTTAACCCCTTATATTCATGACCGTCACCATCATGTCAAACGGAGTCTAATTGAAAGAAAAGTTGTTCTAGTTTATGAGAGGGGAGAAATGAAGAGTCGTGGCCCAGTCTATATAAAGAATAAAGAGATGAGGCGAAGTTTTTAGGGTTCTGTTTGACATTCAGGCGGGGCGCCGTTCCGGCTTGAACGAGCCGGAGAAAGGCTGTTTGGCGAGAACGGCCGGCGTAAAAGGGTGCCAGCCCGGTGTTTTGACGTTGGTAGGCGGAGCACCAGTCGACTGTTCTAAACGGCCGATTCATCTCTCCTCGCTGGCCTCCCGCCGGCCCGAAATGTCAAACAGAGCCTAGGTCAAATCATGCGGACGAGGGAAGAGAGAGACGTCAGACTACGAGGAAAGAGAGGAACGCGGACGACCGGCTGCGAGGGAAAGAGGGGCGAGTGTCCAGTTCTAAGGGTTGGGCGTTATTGAGTGAAATGAGGGGCTGAATACAAATAGGTTGAATATTAACGTAAACAGAACGGGAGGAGAGTTGGGTTGATTTGGTCAAATGACGGGGCGTGAAAGAGCCGGGAAAGAAATGCATTTCAGTTTTTTTTTGGGCGCTGTTATTAGCACTACATTAAACGATATTAGCACTCAAATTACAGAAATTTTTAGGGTTTTTTTTAGTAACCGCACTCAAACCCGCCGCACGCCATTCTCCTCCATCCCGTTTCCCGCAGCCCAATCCCGCGACGCACGGCCCTCCTCCTCCACCGCGACTCTTCCCCTGCAGTGGTCGGCGACAACTGGCAACAACCCCGGCGGTTCTCCTCCTCCTTCGCGACTATCCCACTGGCAGTGGTCGGCGACATCGATTACAACCCCGGCGGTTCTCCTCCTCCTTTGCGACTATCCCACTGGCAGTGGTCGGCGGCATCGATTACAACCCCGGCGGTTCTCCTCCTCCTTCCCGAGTTCCCCCTGGCAGTGGTCGGCGGTAGATCGGCTTCCCCCTGGCGGTAGATCGGTCATTCAGCTATTCCCTGCTTTGGACAGAATCTGGAGTTCCAGGTTAGCCTTCTCTTCTCGATTCCTCTACATTTAGGTAATTTCCTGCGCCTGAACGATGAACCCCTTGTTCTCGAGCAATTTCAGGTGAAGGGCGGCGAGGCGTGCGGTTGCCCATTTTTCGCCTTTCTCCGGTCTCTGGCGGTGTCGAGCAGCGGATCAGGACGCGACGGCCAGGAGGCATCCAGTCAGGTCCATCTCATTGTCTCAATTCTCCTATCTCAAGTTCTCAATAATCAGTAAAGTAATTCTCTGTTTCGATTTAGGTTTTCCCCTACTTCATCAATCTCCCTGACACTACCTTAATTGAAACTCACATAGGAGATTGACACTCTGATTTTTTTTCTTCTAAAACAATGCTGGAAATTGTATTAGTAAGCTTTGAAATTTAACTTGATAGGAAAGAGTGGCAATGTGAGAGATAAAACCAAAGCATTATCATGTCCATCTCATTGTCTTGCTTCTGTTGGAATGGCCATACATTTGAGAATCTCATTAACAGATTTTGATTCCTTAGCAAAAATCTGTGAAAATCCCCATTATAGTTTTCGATTACTTTGAGAATACCCATTATAGTTTTATCAAATAAAAATCGCACTCGGGATAGCGATTTATCCGAGAATCCCCATTATAGTTTTCAATTCCTTGGTAATTTTCTGAAAAATTTGCAATTGAGTGAATGTGATTATTTGAGAATCCCCTTTTCAGTTTTTGATTTCTTAGTTATATGCAATATGTTTTATGAGCATTTAATTATTCCCTTTCATCCCTTCCACCCCGGCGGTTCCAGAGGCTGTTTTAACTGGATGTGATTGTGGTATTATTCCCTTTTGCAGAAATTATCGGAATCCCCAATTGAAGCCCTCCTCCTTCTCTTGGCAAAAAACCTTTAGGTTTTCAGAAATCTCAAAGGTACCTAACCTTCTTCTCCACCTTGAATTAATTTTTTGAAGTTCATTGTTAAAAATGTAGATTACTCTTCTAGGTTTTTATATTGTTGTTTGGGAGGATGAGTCAAAAAGATTACACTATTACGGATCTACAACTAATCGGTATGACCACATGCAGTAAAAATTTAATCAACTTTTTTTGTGATTATCCATTGTGATTTACTTGTGTTTTATATTATGCGAAGATCCAAAATACCTAGTAGATGACAGGGTTCCCAAAATCGAAGTTGATTTGAGCATGCATTTTCAAACCGATAAAGCATTTGCTTCGAAGGAGGAATTGATAGAGTGAGCTAGATGTATTAGCAAAAGTCTGGGCTATGTTATTACTATCAAAACATCCGATAAAATTGTTGGTCGCCTTGCACCTCGTGTAATTCTTTGTTGTGATAGAGGTGGGCACTACAGAGAGAATCAATGTAAAAAAGGTTGGGTGAAGAAGGGGCTCCGTAAAACCACCTCCAAGCGATGCGGTTGTTTGTTCTCTCTTAAAGGAGTGAAGGTGGTAAATGTTGAGGAATGGAGATTAGAGGTTCTGTGTGGCGTGCACAATCATGAGAAAGTTCACATGGAAGCACATGCTTATGCCGGGAGGTTAAATGCAGACGAGGAATCTCTTGTCAATCAAATGTATAGTGCCAATGTCAAACCAAGAAAAATCCTTGCGGCGTTGAAAAAGAAAAATAGTGCGAACACTTCTGTTATGAGAACAATCTATAATGCAAGAGCAAAGTTACAAAAGCAGGAGTTAGACGGTCTTTCCCCGATTCAGTTTTTGTACAAGTTGATTGAAAGTTCTGGGTACATTAGTTTCAACATAGTGGATGATAGCTACCGAAAATTACGAAGTATATTTTTTGCACATCCGCTTGCAGTCAAACTAACAAACATGTTTCCAACAGTATTTGAACTCGAT
The DNA here is from genome assembly GCA_039583875.1 of Platanthera guangdongensis. Taxonomy (NCBI): domain Eukaryota; kingdom Viridiplantae; phylum Streptophyta; class Magnoliopsida; order Asparagales; family Orchidaceae; genus Platanthera; species Platanthera guangdongensis. The sequence goes on along the minus strand of CM077160.1, from coordinate 152,974,781 downwards.
TGCACTTATAAAACAAATAGATATCGGATGCCTCTTCTATGCATTGTTGGGATAACTTCGACAATGAAATCTTTCTACTCGTGCTTTATTTTCTTATCTGATGAAACCCAACCAAGTTATGAGTGGGCTTTGCACTGTTTTAAGAATGTACTATCCGGTAATGTGCCTAATGTTTTGATAACAGATAGAGAAGTTGCTTTAATGAATGTCATTGCCAAAGTCTTTCCTAGTTCCAAGAATTTCTTATGTCGTGTCCATATAAATAGGAATATTTTGGCACATTGCAAGAAACTATTTACCAATGGAAAAGAGTTTGAAAATTTTATGTTTGAGTGGCAGCGAATGATTGAAGCTAACACAGAAGGTGATTTCAATATTTCATTTAACAATTTACTTGGGCAATTTTCTGCAATGCATTCAGACGTGTTAAATTATGTTGTTACAACATGGATAGAGCCATATAAAGATCGTTTTGTGTCAGCATGGATCAATAAGCATATGCATTTGGGTAATACTAGTACAAATCGGGTTGAGGGTGGACATAGCCTATTGAAAAAGTTTTTAGAAGTATCAATCGGAAACTTGACAACCGTATGGAGAACATTTGATCAGATGATAAACCTACAACATACAGATATTAAAAGAGCTTTTGGAGAAAGTTGCATTAAAATTAGCAATGATTACAAAGGCAATTCCGTTATGGTTGATTAATTCACATTGGAAGCAACTGACACTGAAGGATAAAATTGAAGTTGACATTGAGAACAACTTGGACATTGAGCTTGAAGAAGTTGTGCTAAAGTTTTATGACTCGAACGAACAACAAAAGAGAGAAATAAAACAGAAATTAAGAGAGATTGTACATCCAACAACTACTCACACAAATGAACCATCCATGCCATTAAAGTTGAAGGGGAGGCCTAAGGGCAGCTACAAAAAATTCAAAGATGAGGTTCTGTCAACTAAACGACTACCGTCACATTTTGAATATGCATTAATGGAAGAAAAAATATTGGAGACTACAAAAAAACAAAGAAGGAATAAATTGGTTACTCGAAAGGGAAAAAAGTTTGTGGATACGGTACGCAACAAATTTATGACATTTTGGTCGGAGCACATTATTGATGCATTTGATGTGTTGGGAGATGGCCATTGTGGGTACCGGGTCATTAGTCATGCCTTGAATGTCCACAGTGGTTGGCAACAAGTGAGAAATGATCTACATTGGGAACTACAAAATCGTGGAATTTTGTATGGTCAAGTTTTTGGTCGTCATAGATATGAAGAATTATTGGAGAAAATCAAGTGTATTGAAACACCGGCACCATATGAGAAATGGATGACAATGCCCGATATGGGCCTTGTAATTAGTTCATGCTATAACGTTGTTCTAATTCAACTTTCTAAAGTGCAAAGTTTGACATTCTTCCCACTACATTCTGCTATGCCGGAGGTGCCACACATGGTTTGCATGGGATTTTTGAATGAAAATCATTTCATTCACTTGACATTAAGTGAGTGCAGTCCAATACCGCACATCGTTCCAACATGGATGAGGTATCATGAAGCAGTTGCCGATCATTGGGAAATGCACTACAAAACAAGAATTGCAACTTCTCAGCCAAATACTGGATGCACTATGTTACTGGAGTTAGACGAGGGAGCTTGATGTTTGTATGTATTACTATAATTTTTTAATAACTATATAATTTTTTAAGATGATATTATTTAACATATATTTTTTTTTATTTTGGGTAGGTGCTACGATTACAACATCTCCACAAGGAAAATACAGAGATTTATATGCATTTATATATATATATATATATAATTTTGGTATGTGTTCTTATTTTATTTGACATACAATATTATATGATCTTATTTAACATATTTTCTTCTTTTTTGTAGGTGTTGCAATGAGAAAAAATCTAACTTTTTGGGGTCCTAACTTTTTTGAATATTATATTTTGAAGCCGTGTAATCTTTTATGTCTTTTTTTTACAATATCTTAATTAAGTTTTGGACTAAAAATATATTACAATATTGCTTGCGGATAGTGAAATTGCGGTGCAATAGAAATTTGCTTGCGGCTAGTGAAAGTGCGGTGCAAACAGAAATTTGCTTGCGGATATCCAATCACTTAAAACAGTAATTGCTAATATCGATGAGTGCTAATAGCGAAAATAACAGTGCTAATAACAGCGCCCTTTTTTTTTGTTTCTTAATTACTTATTTACTTCATTTAAGAAGGGAAATCGCATAATATAACCCCGTCTTCTCTAATCTAATCTCTCTCGCTTGCAAGGATCCTCTGTCTGTTCCCGGAGAAATCTAGCGGGAATCTAGGGTTTGCTTGAGAAAGTAGAAGAAGATGGCGCCGAAGACGCTAATTTACAGCTTCGTTGCGCGGGGGACGGTGATCCTGGCGGAGTACACAGAGTTCAAGGGGAACTTCATGGAGATCGCTTCCCAGTGCCTGCAGAAACTGCCGGCCGCCAACGACAAGTTCGCCTACAGCTGCGACGGCCACACCTTCACCTACCTTGTCCATAATGGATACAGTGAGTCCTAAATCCTTGGTCGCCTTTTACTTAAATTGACGATTCCTGCTGTTAGATGCTAGATTTCATCAGTTGGCTTGAAATTATGTTGTTTGAAACAAATAAATTTCGTGTCCATAATGGATTCATTGATCCACTGTTGGTTCGGCTACTATATAATCATACACCTCTGTGGCTTCACAGCCATTAGGCTGGGCTGTGGTTGGCAATTCGACCTTCCGCTCTTGAGCAAAAACAGCGGAATTCTCGCAGTTTTCGACCACGGATGCCGGGCGCAGCTGCTGTCTGGCGTCGGAGGATCTCGGGCGGCAGCGATCTGCCCCGTCAATTCAGCCATTAATTACATGTTAATTGGGCTTGGTTGGTATCTTCAGTTGTTGGCTAGGTTGATGAATAGATGCTGTTGGTGTTTAATCTTTTTGTTGGTAAAGGAATATGGAAAGGTTTGGGTTGAGCAAAGATAAAACACTTTAGTGTTGACATGAAAAATTGAGGATAAGGCCAACTATGATGATAAAATTGTATTTACATGCGCTCATAGGACCCGATTGCACGCTAAGGTTCTATTTGGCGCGACGGTGGCTGTCGTGAATGCGATGGTTATGAATTGTCGTTCGTGAACGACTGACCTCTCCTAAGGAACTTCATCCACTTTTATGTTCAAAACTAGTTTTCTTTTCTATGACGCTGGCGTTTTTGTACAAACTCGTCAAAGCGGAAAACGACGCGTCAAATGGAGCCTAAGACTTTGTTTGAAACAAATGTGAATTTGAGGGATGACTGTGAAAATGCAGTAGTAGACGCAATAGATCATTTTATCTGTATTTGGAACTTTCATGACAGTGTTTCTTGACCAAATTCCACTTTCTGATGTTTGGGCGTTAATGATCGGTAAAGCTTGATGACACTTGCAAGATTGATTGACTGTGGCGGTGTTTTGACCTAAAATGTCTTATTGAAATAATACCATTTGTAACCTCACCTACCCAGATGTTATCTGTGATTTTTATAAGTGTGTTCACAGACTCCATCACTCTTCCATCGTTCTCCCAAACAAAGTATAAATTTGCTGATTAACACCAAAACAAATGAAGGAAAAGGAATACAGCTGTTAATCCTTTCTCCAATTTTGAGCCAGGGGAATTATTTCGAATCAAATGTTCGAATTGACTGACTAGTCCTTACTCCTTAGGATTCCAATGCTACGATTTGGGTTTACTCCACATAAAGTTTCAATCCAAATAGAGCTTTATATGCCTAACTTCATTTTGGTAGAGCTATGAAGATCATTTTTGAAGTTTCTAGTTTTCCATATTAGCGCTAATAATGACGTGTAATTTAGCATGCGATTTGGGGAAGTTTGTTGGGCGCGGGCCTAATTTGTCTTGTGATTATCCGGCGGGCCTTGGACTATTTTCACGGTTAATAAAGCCGACTGTGTGAGTGGAGTAGGCAATTGTCTCTCCTATCTTGCGCTTCATCTCTTTTCTTGTTTTCCAATGGTTGTTTTGCAACAAAATTCCCTTACATGATGTTTCTTTTCCTCTTCTTTTGTATTAAGTTTTTGGAAACGATAATGAATGCAGAGCTTTTGTTTCATTTTGGCAAAACCAATCTTAATATATTTTACAGGTTACTGCATTGTTGCGGTTGAGTCAGTCGGCAAACAAATTCCGATCGCCTTCTTGGACAGGATCAAGGAAGAATTTACCAGCAGATATGGCGGTGGAAAGGCCGCGACGGCCGTTACTCATAGCCTGAACCGAGAATTTGGGTATATTTTAGTTCTTGTTTTTCATCAATTCGTCTCTGCGAATCCTACTCCATTGTAGAAACTGATGGAGATAATTTTTTAGACCCAAACTGAAGGAGCACATGCAGTATTGTATGGAACACCCGGAGGAGATCAGCAAGCTCGCAAAAGTACAGGCTCAGGTTTCTGAAGTTAAAGGAGTTATGATGGAAAACATCGACAGGGTAAATCTCCAACCTCGCATATTTCCATTGAGGTTGCTAATTGTCGTATCTCGAGCCGCTTCTATCAGCCTATCTGATTCTGATTTTAATTCGAACAAAAAATCAATTGATTTTCAATTTATGATTTTTTTTACTCCATTAGCGCGAACTGATATTCTCAATGGCCAAGATTGAGCAAGTATTTGTTGGATGGCTAGGATTAAATCTAGTAGTCTTTAGGAAGCCACAAAGGTCTTAAAATTACTTCTTTTTAAGATAGTATATATACACGCACATATTATTTATAAAGAAATACTTTGTTTGTATTGTGTTGCGCTCGCAAAATCATCTTCAACGTTCATCACTTTTAGGGAGGCACAGACGTGCCACATGCAAGGAAACTTGCCCGTGCGGTTCTGGTGTGGTTCTGGCCTCTCCAGGCAGACATATCATGATAATTTATTGATTTTAATCACAATTTTTAGTATAGTTCATGCGCCCAAAGCAACCCACGGATGGGTAAAGCACATTCACAATTAAGAGAAATCGGGCGTGCCAGTGCGGGTGTAGCCCCATGCCTGACTGCTAGATACATATACGGGTTCACTCTTACACGCATATGCCTCTCGATTGACCCATGCTAGTTTAATCCTAGTTCAATCCGAACCGAGATCGGCTCGGCGGCTCGCTGTCTTTGATCAGATTCTAGCTAAAAGCCCGGTCATATTACTAGGGGCATTATCGATCTTTGGAGCTAAAATTCTCGTCTTCAATCGAATACATCCATTATAATTAAGTTTGTGAGCCTTCTCCTGAATCTGTGTTTTGCGTTCAGGTTATCGATCGACAGGAGAACATCGACGGCCTAGTTGGCAAAACCGAAAATCTTCGCTCCCAGGTTAGCTGTCCCCCCTTTCATGAATTTCAAATCACCAAACCAAAACTCTTGCTTATTCTTAGTTTTTTATATATATTTTTTGTAAATGTTTTTTGTAGGCTGATGGATTCAGGCAGGGGGGTACACAGTTAAGGAGGCGTCTGTGGTGGCAGAACATGAAGATGAAGCTGATTGTCCTGGGCATCATTGTGGCTCTCATCCTCATCATTATCTTGTCTGTATGCCATGGCTTCAACTGCAAATGAGACTTTTGGCTGTTCATGGACTTTGGATGGCTTTAGGTCCTGTACATTTCTTAACTCATATTTTAGGGATTTGGCATATACATACATATATATGATTCGTGTAATTGTTTGTTTTCTTGGTCATCTGTAGTCATAATACTTCTTGAGAGTATAGCGATAAATGTGTTTTCTTCTGCGATTAATATACAGATATATACTACTAATTACCAATAAAGACTTGGAATGAAACTATAAATGTGTTAGACGCGGGAGGGGTAGACCAATAAAGACTTGGAATGAAACTATAAAGAAATACATGATGTACTTAGGCATTAGTGAAATTATGACAAAAGATAGGGCACAATGATGACAAAGGATCCTTATAGCCGACCCCACTATAGTGGGATAAAGGCTTGAGTGTTGTTGTTGTATATGCTACTAATTACCCAATCCTGGGAGTTAGCATAATTAATTACAGGAGACTCCCCTGTCTTTTGAAATTACAATAACCTCTACTATAAGTTTATATTGTATAACATTCATGCACAAAAATACCCTCCTTGGCCTCCTCTTCAGGAGGGTATTGTTGTGCATGTAGGGTATAAAGCTTAATTTCAAAAGATTTTGGGGGTGGCGTGCAACCTATAATTTAACACTTACAGTAAAATTCATTGATCTAGGTTTGAATGAATTTATAAAGAAAATTGATTTATGGATCACCTCATTCTTAACAGCCACTGGTTATAGAAAATCTGAAATCTGAATCATCATATTCTGGGAAGAGCTCCTCCTTAAGTAATGGCGCAATCCACTGTATCTGAATGTTGGTAACATCCCAGATATCATCATCCCCTTCGCCCTGCACCAACACCTTCTGCTCCTTCATCTCCATTATCATCCTCTTCAGCAGCACCGGCACCAGCTCCTGCATTACCTGCGACGGCAGCCCCTCTTCCCCGAGACCGGCCTTCATGCACTTGTGCATCTTCATCAGCAGCCCCATCCAAAAACTCTTGAACCCCTGTCCTGACGCCAGCCTCCCCATGAATCGCAGATACACCTCCACCATCTCCTCCACCGCCATCTTCAGCGTTCCCTCCATGCTCCGCATCTCCTTCTCCATCCCCTCCCTCCGCGAGTACTCCACCATCTTCTCCTGCAGATCCTCCACCATCACGAACATCACGAGGGTGAAGCCGGACGCGCAGTTCCCGGCCGTCCATTCCAGCTCATCAGCCACCTCCAGGAAACAGCGCCCCAGCGTCGCCACCGCCTGGTTCCTTATCTCCTCCCTTCGCATCAAGGTCGCCTTTCTCAGCGCATCAGCCAGCCTCATGAACAGGTTCACCGCCATGTTCGTCTTGTTGCCTTCCTCCACCGAGGAGGTGGTGCTGAAGCAGAAGCTCCCGGTGTCAGACTTATGCCACTGAATCAGCCACTTGACAGATTCGGCCATGAGCTCCAGCATCTTGAAGCTTGTCTCCAGTGGGCTGATCTTCAGGGTGGCGAACCCGAAGGCGGCGTCAATGCAGTATGCGTAGTTGTTTTTCGTGATCACATGACCGCCATCGCTCATTAGGCCGATGAGGGTCTCCACCGCACTGTCGAAATTCTCCGGGTGGCGGCCAGTCACCGACAGCAGGTGGAGCAGCGTCTTCCACCCCAGTGGCGTGTGTATGCTCCCCGCATACCCGTTTAGGATCTTAGCTGTCGCCTGCGCTACGCTGTCGCTGCAACCATCTACGGTGTCCTTATCCAGTTTCCACGCCAGGTTAATAGACTTGAATATGAGCTCCTCCGTCTGCCTTCCGTCAATTCTCGGCAACTCTGACAGCATCCGCGCCGCCACTCGCAGCAGAGCAATCATCGCCTTCTCCGCAAACGGGGACGGGGAGAACAGGGGAAACTGAGAGACCGTTGCCATGCTCTCGTGGAACTGCGGCCAGAAGCTGTTGAAACGGTGGAGGTTGGATATTGTGAGGAGGACGAGGAGATCCCAGCAGAACCCCACCGTCTCCTCCTCTTCCACCGGGGTGCTGAACTTTTGCCCCTTTCCTGCAGCCGCAAATATCAGTGCTCTCCCAAGGCTCTGCAGTGACTCCGACGGCAACCGTGCGCTATCCACGAATATGCCGCCTATCCGGCATTGCTGAATTATCTTGAGGTTCTTCTCCATCTCGGTGCCGGCGTTTAGCATCAAGTCTGTGCTGGTTTCCAGAGAGAGGAACTGCGTGAATCTCCCGACCAGCCCCGACACGTTCTGTTTGCCGCTGCCTGGGTGGGAGGAGGGAAAGATCACGCCGGAGGTAGACTCTGATTTTGAATGATGCCCTCCGGCGCCGTCGTCCGCGTCGGTCTCTAGAAGGGTCGGCGGCAAGAGCTTCAGTCTTTTCAGCTTGAGCAGGCAATCCACCATGTTTCTCCACGCCCCTCGGATCGACTCGCCGAACTTATTCGCAATGGTGAAAGCCGCCAGGGTCGCCATCCTCGGCTTCACCTCGTTGGAGAAGCTGAGGATGGTCTCATCGGAGGTGGCGTACGGGTTGAGTAGCGTCGTGAATTTGCAGAAACAGGACAGCAGCACGTCGAGGACGTCCTCCAACCCGTACCTCGCGATTCGGGCGATAGAGACGAGCCCTTCGACGCACTCCCGCAAGACTTCCTCGTCGTCCGTCTGCTCGAAAATGCAGGAGAGGGTGGCCACCGCGGGGCCGGAGATGGCGACGAAGATTTCCCGGCAGAGCTTATGCTTGGGGTCGCATAGTATGAAGGGCTCCGCCGCCCGCGATCGCCTCATGAGATCCGCCCAAAGATTGGGGTTCAACTCAGGGATGACGGCTCCGGCGGAGCCGTGGAGAGTGATTGCGTTGGTGGAGATGGAATGGTAGAGTTCGGAGAGGTACTCTCTGGGGAGATCCATTCCTCCATTGATGTCTCTGTTGTTTCTTATGAATTCCTCTGCAGTCATCTTCTTCTTCACCTGCGTGTTATGCTGGTCTGTGTTCAGCATGATGATGGAATAGCAGAGGATGAAAACGGCATCTTTGCTCGCGAAAATATCCGTCCATTGCTGCTCGTAGAATCTCTCTGAAAAGGCCTCGAGAATGCGTTGGATCTTTTGGGACTCGCCGGGGAGACGGAAGGTCTTGAGAAAGGTTCGGAGAGCAATGTCGAGTATCACCCCTCCAAATTCAAATGTCTGCGTGAACTCTCGGAGAACTCTAACATTGAACTCATCGGGGTCGCCTAGATAATCCCCGATCTTGTTTTTGTCAAGCTCCGGCGTGTAGCGGAAGAAGCAGGCAACGCTTTTGGCGTCCGGCGGCGTCGGCATCAGCTGGCAGATTTTGAGGAAATCCATTCCCTTGGCCTCGTCCCTGTTGTAATGGTTCGCAGCGATCATCACTTTCTTCTTCTTCATCTTCCTCATCCGCACGAATTCGACCCAAGTGTCGGGATCCTTGTGGGCGTCGCACCGCTCGAGCCAGAAGGGCTCGAACTCAGTGTCATTGATTTCGTAGGCATCCCGGCTTAGAGGTATGTCTATCTCGGCTCCGTCGGCGATGCCGTTTATAACGGCGACCAGCCCCTCGAAGGCCTGAATCTGTATCGAATGCGGGTATCCGGCGGTGGGGAACGCCACCTTGCAGAGAAGCTTCCCGATTTCCTCGAACACATTGTGCCGGATCGGATCGCAGTCATAGTTCACATACATTTCCATCACGAATGCCTGCTGCAGGCAAAAATTTATGACAGCCTCAATAGCCACTTCCTGAAGCTGAGATTCGTAGCCTCCTCCGGCGATCTTAAGCAGCACGAAAACGAAGAATGCCTCCAATTGCATCCTCAAATACCTTGAATAATTATAAACTGTCTTTAGACGAAAACTATGTTGAATCGAAGAACCGAATGCGTGGGAGATGAGATCAGAGCATTACCGACGAAGAAAATTGTAGAGATTCAAAACAGTGCTGCAGATCATGGAGAGGATGAGGGGGTCTTGTTGAGTTCCCTGGCAAATGAGATGGTGGAAGAGATCGTCCTGAATTATATGAAGAAGTCCAGGATGTTGGCTGATGCTTTCGCCGCCGAGCTCAATTGCGGAGTTAATGAGCTCCAGGGCAAACAGCTGGACGTCGTCTTCGGAGCTAATGCCGATGTCGGGGTCTACAGGTTCGCCGGCGCTGAGGAGGGAGCAGAGGAAGTGGAATATGTCCACCATGCACTGCGCGGTGTAGCTGAGCTGTGGGATGTTCTCCTCAGCCTCAGGGGTGGAATCCACTGACCCGCCGTCGGAGGATCGCATGTCGGGGAGACGGGAGTAGACGGCTTGAATAAGATCGTGCATTGCGCTGCGGGCGGCGCGCTGCAAGAGGTCGCCGCGTGCGGCGGACTGCTGCGCGATCTGGAAGCAGGAGTTCACGATGGTGCAGACTGCGTGATCGGTGAGGAGGGCGGAGGCATCGGAGCGCACGACGGCGGTGAGCACCTGCAGTAATCGCATCAGCACGGCATCCTCTGAGGCGGGGTCGGTCCGCTCAAGGCGGCAGTTCGTGATGGCGAACACGACGGCGTGGATGGCCTCGCGGGCGCCCGGGGTGAGCTCGCCGAAGATGCTCTGCTGCAGAATCTTGAGCAGGACGGAGAGGGCAATGCCGGTGGCGGCGGCAGGGACGTCGTCGCTCTGGATGACATCGAGGAAAGGAGAGATGTAGACGGCCGGATCGGTCGATCGCCAGCTTCCCCGAAGGGGGTGGAATATCAGTGACCGAAGGGATTGGAGGGATTGGACGAGGTGCGTATTGTAGGAGCTGGTGTCTGGGCCGATGGGAAGGGCGGTGCCGGCGGACAGATCTGATGGCCGTCGGATCACGGCGAGCACCGCGCCGACCTCCGTGTTGAGCATGCATGATATCCCCTGATCCCTGATCCGAGGGTCGCGTTGCCGGCGTTTGTCCTTGCCAGGAGGCTGCAGATGATCACTGCTCTCGTCGTTGGCGGCGGCGGCGACATCGTCGTCCTTTGTGGCTCGAGCCATTTGATGATGAAGATACACGGCGATACATTTTGTCAGGTTATTCGGTTGGCGGGGATGATTTGGCGATGGTGGCTGTTTATGGAAAATTGACAATTGAAGAATTCTATTAATGGTAAACAGCAGGAATTTATATATAAGCCCATTTGAGCTATTTTGAATGTCCACTAAAATTATTTGATTATTTCTTACCACAATACAATTACGATATTCTTTTCGGAAACCAATATAAATTGAAAATGGGATTTTATTATTGATTTTGTGCGATGATTTATCTTTGTTTGACAAATAATATTTCATACTTATATATAATTTCACTATATTGCATATATAAGCATATCAATTAGATTTATTTTGTATTGCCTAATTTTATATAAAAGAGGTTTTGTGACTTGTAATCCGATAGAAAGTATAGAGTTCTCGAGGAAGAGAAAGCGGATGGAAGGAACCACGTCCACATTTGCTAGTTTTTAAAAAGGGTGTTTATATTGACAGCTTTTATATGATTATTGGCAGCCCAAAGATAATAGCAGCCCAAAAAAGGTGTTTACTATCAGGTTGCGGTTACAATATGTTTGGAGAATCGAGGGCGACAGACCGCATCTCGTTACAACTTGGAGGTGAGAGAGAATTTCTGACTCGCAACGGGCAACAGGCTGCGCCGAGGGAGTGTTAGATGCTAACTTGGTGGCTAGTGCGCTTGAGTGCTGGTAATGGTCGTCTTCTTCCTTTCTCCGCGCACTTGGGGACTTGGACATTCCTCCGACTCGTAGGCGGCTTGAAGATGACCCGAGGGAGGAATTCGGCTGAGCTCTGGTCTGAGGAAGAAGAATTCCAGAGTGAAAAGGTGAGAAATGAGAAGGCCTGAGACTCCTTCTATAGCCTGTAGTAGGTGATTATAGTGGGCCCCGCCACTAACTTGGTGGTTAGTAGTTGGTTACCTGTAGATCGGGCGGCGATGGATGCTCTGTAGTGATCGGTCGGTGGCCATCCCGCAAGCGACGATGGAGGTTGGCGACGGCGGCCGGCGGTTGGCGGCGGCCGGCGGCGGTGGCGGGCAGCGGGCGGCGGCGGCGGGCGGCGGTGGCAGGCGGCGGTCCGTGGCGGTGTCGACGGCGGTAGGCGGCGGCGTTGCGGTCGTCGGCGGGCGGTGGCGGCGGCGGCGACGGAGGCGACTGCGGTAGTTGTTGAATGGGAGGCCCCATGATTTTTCCAACCACACCGGAGCAAATGAGTCGGGATAAGCCGCGTCAAACACATCCTAAATGTAATGATAAAAATTCATAAAATTGAAAAAGTTTTCCTTAAAGCTTTAGGACCTACTATAGTGACGGTCATGAATGCAGTGGTTACGAATTGACGTTCGTTAATGTGTGACCTCACTTAAGAAACTTTATCCTCTTTTATGTTCTAGATTAGCTTATTTTCTTAGTTGTTATCCTAACTGTTGTTATGCCAAACATGCATCTCATTTTAAGTGCTCCTTCCTCCCAAACAAAGCCTGAGCGCTTCTAAAAATTTTCCAATGATGAGAGCTCAGCAATTGTTAACACTCGGTCGGAAAAGCTAATTAGTAAAGCTTCAGCACCAGCTGTTTATTTTGGCTCTGGTGAATTTGTGGAAAAACAAAAGTGAAAACTGTCTTCTTATTTCATGCTATATAAAAATAATAAAAAAAAGAAAGAAAAAAGATTAATTTTGATCTTTGGACCCATTGAAAAGAACATTGAACCAAGAATAATTCATAGATAATCGAACTAAGGCATGCCCTCAAAATGGGAAAATTTTTAGAAGCGCTTATCGTACACGTGCGGGAGAAAGGATGATCGTCCAATTTTGCTTGCTATATGGTGCATTGCTTTTGTTTTTATATTTTTTACTTCGTTTTTTCGCAGCAGCTGGATCAAAAGGCAAACACCCTAGATTTTTCCCGCACCCACATCAAGGAACGCTATAAGTACATAATTATTTTTCCCCAGTATTTAAGCACCAGCATTCTCCAGTTTATATATTTAAAATAAATAAATATGAAAATAAAAAAGCAAATTAGCATTCGGGCAAAAAGTCAAATCAAACTCTTTCCTTCGTATGAAAAGTTCAATTTCATCAAGAATATATGCAGCTATAAACACTATACAATATCATTAAGAAAATCCCAATGAAGATTATTAAGGCTGCTAATTATCTTCTTCTTGCCGCCGGCCTGCTTTCTTGCCTTGCAGCTTCTGCGACTGGTCGGAATCACACAACGGCTTCTTTTTACAGCCCGCCTTATCTTCGTAAGTGCCCTCCATAAGTTCTTTGTACGCGGCATCCATATAACAATTCTCTAGCATCACTCGCACTCCTCCGAGTGCGCAATTGCAATTCTAAGGGCAGCGTGAAGCAAGTGAGATTTTTTATTTAATGAAATAAAAAATAAAGAGAAGAGAAGATATAAATGAAGGTCTAGGACCGTAAACATATAACTAGCTACCGGTTAGTTTCATTATGTATGGCTAAGGCTCCGTTTCGCGGCACTTATTTTCACCGGTCAAGCGGTTATGACCGCATGAACCGGACCTTAATCTTAAGCGAGTATATATGTTGAAATGCGCAGCAAATGCTTGCTAAGGGACAAAAGATATGGGAAGATATTTGATCTCTTTGAGCGACGTGTTATGGGATAACCGCAAACACTGTGGAAGTATCTACATGGTGTGGAGTGAAAGTGGGCCGAAATGCCGCTGCGACGATCGAGTGAGCCCGATCGACGTGTTCGCCGCCGTTGTTGATAATTGTGGGGACTGCGGCGGCACCGATATGCTTCTCTCTTTGGAGGCCTTTAATCCGGTCGGACAATTTGATGTTGGTGAAGCTCAAGTTTTTTATGAGAAAACTGCTGATTAGCTGGTAGCTTTACCTTCTATATGCTTTCTCCCTTGAGTATCCTTCTAATAATGGATCAATGGACTTTTAAATGGGGATTGATTATATATGATATATTATTTAAAAATAATAATTGTACTCTTAATTCCAGTATTATACTATTTTTAGGGGTGCAATTTGGATCGCGTCGGATTGGTTCCACCCAAAACCAAGGCCAAACTCACGTTGGTTCGGTTCCAACTTTTGGGAACTAGAACCGATCCAAATGCCCCAGGTGTAGAACAGGATCGGTATCGTTTTTGGTTCCGAGTTGTTAAGGGCACCGCAGTTTTGGCTATGTGCACTGCACTTTCTCCAAATGTTTCGCGCATTTTAGAAATACGTCTTGCACATGCATTTTTAGGAAAAGTGTTCAACACGAAATGTGTATATCGAGATCTACAACTTTTGTGTTGAACACTTTTCCTAAAAATGCATGTCCAATGCGTACTTTGAAAATACGTCCAGGTTTCGCGTCTTTCTAGAAATACGCGTTGTACATGCATTTTTAGGAAAAATGTTCAACACGAAAGTTGTAGATCTCGTCGAGATCTGTAGATCTCGTCGAGATCTACAACTTTCTTGTTGAACACTTTTTATAAAAAAACATGTATAGGACGTATTTCCAAAAGTCGCGAAAAATTAGGAGAAAGTGCGGTGTACCTAGCCAAAATTGCGGTGCGCTTGGCAACACCCTTATTTTATATGCCTAAATTCAATATTCTAATTCCGGGTTGATTCTCGAGCACCCGAACATAACTTGTTCTAATTTCTTGGATCCGGAACAAAACCCAGATTTGTGAGAACCAATTAACCCAAACAGCTCGATTGACTCGGTTTGATTTTGGTCCAGTTCTCAGTTCTTCAATTACTTATGCACACCTCTAAGTATACTTTCATCAAATAAGTAAATTAAAAACTAAGCCCCCCTTTGACAAAAGAACCAACCTCATATATTGTTTGTTTGGCATTACAAGGGTTATGACCGTCATAAAAAAAGGCGATTGTTACGTGCAAATCAGTTTTGGATAGGTGCAACTCAAGATTTTAAATAAATCGTATTAAAAGTAAAAGCCCTAATCCCGATCGGTGCAAACCAAGCCCGCCGTCCCTGTTCTCGCGATTTCGCTGGTAGCTCGTCCGCCTCCTCCTGTGCGAAAGACGACGCCGGTCTTCATCCGTCGGCAGCGCGAGACCGAAGGAAGAGTACTCCGGCGAAGGAAGAGTACGCCGGTCTTCATTTGTTAGGTATTTCTTCACCCCCCACACCGCCTCTCCCGCGCCTTCCCCGCTTCGCCTGGAGCCCGATCCATGCCGCGTCCTTCCCAAACCTCCTCATTTTTTTGGATTCACAAACCTCTTCTTCATTCTCAATGTCAACAGGTTTCTTGAAGGCGCCATTTAGGCCCGCGCGCTGCTTCACCGCCACTTCCTTCCTTGCTCTCCTCCATTCAGTCATCCTACCGCAAGTAAGAGTTTCTATTCCGTAGAACTTGGCTTGTTGACATGCGTTGATAATGTATGAACTATCATCTCAGGGCATTTCCAAACATAGTTGTTTTGTAGTTAAGGTTTATGGAAACAAAATCTTGTTCTATTGACCTTGAAATTATAGTTCATTCTATATACAAATATTTGTCTGCATGAATTAGACTTATCTTTAAATTCCGGGTCATGTTGATGCAGCCTGCTCATATATTTTTTTGGCTATACGATTCGATGTTTATTATTGTGTGGTGAGAACCAAAATTTGTTAGTGATGGTTATACAGTTGGATGTTTCTTATTATGTAGCTGGAATGTTAGTGACGGTTGTATTAATGTGTTGTCTGTTTTCTATATTGTTTGGATTCGATGTTAAACTTTCCGTATGCTTGTTTAGTTTTACCTGTTATGCCGTTTTTAATGAATAAGATAAAAAACAAGTTTCGGTTACATCTTGGTCATGTTCTTTGATTGATTTATCTCAGAAAATTCAAAGTTTAGCTCCATAATTTTTTGCATCAAAATAGATTTTCAAGCACTTGATATCTTTAGACGTGGAGGACTCCAAAGATTTGAAATCAGGTACACCATTACTTTTGTGAGTTTTCAATTTAACCTTGCGCCCTCTGCTCTAAGATAACTGATTTTTCCCTTCCTTCACTCTTATAATTAACCTTTTTAACCAATGATTTCTAGAATTTCAGCACTAATCCTTATTTTGAGGGAACAAAACTTTCAAAATTCTACACTTTCTTTGACGATGGAACTACTAACATAGCTGGAACATCTATCAAGTGGAAGGAGGGAATGGTAAGTGCAGTTTTCTACCAAATTTGGTGTTTATCCTTAAATTTTTTTTATTATAACTTGATTTTATTTAGTTACACACGATTTTCTTTTTCTTATAAGAAGCTTGCATGTTCATGCCAGCTATTGGCTACTGGTACACTTTTTTTTTTGCATTGGAGTTCTTGAAATTTGAAAATATTAACTCCTGCTATTCACTCCAGTTTTGGTACTGGTTTAGGGTGGACAAGCTTTCCAAAGAGGCACAACACCGCTTTCAAATTGGACCGAATCTTGCATTTGTTTGAGGTAATCAGTCTCACTGTGAATCTGTAAATGTTTAAATGAGTTAGAATTCAAGTTAGTTTGCTTCATCCTATTTTTGATTGTGTTGTTATATTAGGTGCAAAAAATCCGAGTTTGGTCAATTTGTTATAGTTTGTTGAAATGAGTTTGGAAAATATTAAATTGTTGACATGCGTTGAATCATCGCAAACCACACAAGTTGATGTTGGAGCACACTTTGTCACAAAACTGTGTTTTGAATCAAAGGAGGAGTTAATATCGTGGGCCCAAAAGGTTGCAAAGGGATTGGGATTTGTTGTAACTATTCAAAGTGCCGATAAACTTACAAGTCGGCCTAAACCGAGGGTTCTATTGGGTTGTGATAGAGCTGGTTTTTATCGTGAGAAACAGCGAGGCAAAGGATGGGTAAGAAAAAATATGCGAAGAAGTAGCACAAAGAGGTGTGGTTGTCCGTTTTCACTAAAAGGTCAAAAAAATGCACACATAAATGAGTGGACTCTTGAAGTGAAGTGTGGAGTGCACAACCATGAAATGGTTCATCTAAAAGCTCATTCATATGTCGGTAAGCTAAATGAAAATGAGGAAAATATTGTAGAGGAAATGTTTGTGGCCGGGGTAAAACCTAGAAAGATTCTATCGACTTTGAAAAAGAGAGATCCTTCGAACACAACTGTAATGAGAACTATTTACAATAAAAGAGCGAAGATGCAAAGGGCAGAATTGGATGGGGGGACTCAAATACAATTTCTATACAAATGTATCACTAATGGTGGTTATGTTAGCTTCAAGAAAGTAAATGTTGGCACTAATCAGTTTGAAAGTTTATTTTTCGCTCATGCAGTATCAATTCAGTTATGTAAAATGTTTTCGTCTGTGTTTTTATTGGATTGCACATACAAGACAAACAGGTACAAACTACCACTGCTATGCATAGTTGGTGTTACTTAAACCAATCGTTCTTTTTATTCGGCTTTTGCGTTCATGTCAAACGAACTAGAAACAAGTTATACATGGGCTCTTGAATGTTTTAGAACTATTTTAGACCAAAAGAAATTACCATGTGTCTTGGTAACTGATAGAGAGATAGCATTAATGAATGCAATTGCAGTTGTCTTTCCGGGCGCCAAAAATATTTTGTGTAAATTTCATATAAGTAGGAATATTTTGGCGCATTGCAAAAAGGAATTCAAGAAGGGTAAAGAATGGGAAAACTTCAACGGTAAATGGCAACAATTAGTAGATTCTCCAAGAGAATCTGATTTCTATCAAACCTTTCTTGAAATGAAAACCGAGTATGAGATTGCATATCCACAAGTTTATTCATATGTTGTCGCTACCTGGATAACTCCGTATAAAGAATATTTTGTTGCTGCTTGGGTCGACATGCATTTACATTTGGGTAACTCTACAACTAATCGGGTTGAAGGTATTCATAGCCAGCTTAAGAAATTTTTGGAGGTGTCAATTGGAAATCTTGCTACTGTTTGACAAACTTTTGATCAGATGATTAACTTACAACACACAGAAATTAAGCGGTCTTTTGGACAAAGCACTATTCAGACGAACAGGGAGTTTACTTCATCTTTGTATTCTGATCTAGTTGGGTATATTTCTATCACAGCTTTGGAGTACATCAAAAAGGAAGAATTCAGGGCAAGGACCGGTCATGGTTCATTTGAGCAGTGCACACATACAGTAAAATATACTTTGGGACTTCCTTGTGCACACGATTTGTTGCCGTACATAAGACATAATAACACTTTTCCATTATGGATGATACATGACCACTGGAAGCAACTTACTTTGCATGAAACTGAAGAAGAACAAGATATTAAAAAAGAAAATGAAGCAGACAGTAAAATCGATGTGGAAATTGAAGGTATACTAAGGAGATATAATAACACCTCTGATCTTCAAAAACAAGAGATAAAAAGAAAACTTCGCGAGCTTATGGATGCTAGTTCTACTCAAACATTAGAGCCTTCTTTGCCAACCAGAACAAAGGGTCGACCTAAAGGAAGCTATAAGAAGTTTACAAGTGATTTTAAATCGACAAAACGTGATCCATCGCTATTTGAACATGTTTTGAAGAGTGAGCAGTTATCTTGGAAAATGAGATCGGTGCGTCCCACCAAAAAAGAAGCAGTTTCGGAAAAAAAGTTCTTAAAAGTAGTCCGGAAAGAAATGCCAGCATACATAAGGGACTATATTTCTGATGTCGTGGATGTTTTAGGAGATGGACATTGTGGCTATCGGGTAATCAGCAACGGAATGGAAATGGGGGATGATTGGTTACAAGTGCGCAATGATCTATCAAGGGAGCTACAACAAAAAGATATCTTATATGATGCTATTTTTGGAATGACGAGAAGAATTGAATTGCAAAATTCCTTGGACTGTACAGTTGCTCCCGCTCCTTTGGATAAGTGGATGACCATGCTTGATATGGGATTGATTATTGCTTCTTGTTATAATATTGCAGTAGTCCACTTCAGCATGTTTCAATCTTTCACTTTCTTGTCATTGCATTCACCACCTCCGGCTGTTCGAAAAACACTATTCATGGGATTCATTCATGGAAATCATTTCGTACAACTGAAGATGATGGATGATTGTCCACTACCTCCAACGATCTCGATTTGGAGGAGATATCATGAAGAGATTGCTGAGAAATGGTAACCATTAAATTCAAAAATGTAAAGTTTAATGACTTCATTTCTTTTGATATTGTTCGCTAAAAAATATAAATTTTACAGGTGTCAAAATGAGATACAGGTACTATAAAGTAACCACATATCCAAGTTTTCCTTCGCAAATTTGGGACTACAGGTACTATAAAGTAGCCACATATTCAATTAACTTATTTATATGATGAATGCTAAAAGTTTGATACCTTTTTTTGACAGATGCAAGAATTCAAGCTACAGTTGGAACAAGGAGAAGAGTTACATGATGATTTTAAAAAAATTCAATTTTGTTATATTTTGTAATTCGAGGTTTAATGTTACATTTTTTGAGCATTTTTATCATTAAGCTTTGTTTCAAGTTCTGCTATTTTAATATGATTATTTTTAAATTTAAATTTTGGTTTGCACGTAATAATTTGGTCTGCACTTATAATATTTCGGTCTGCACATAAAATTGGTTTGCATATATCCAATTTCGGTTTGCCCATAACAATCGCCTAAAAAAATAGTTTTGAACGTAAAAATATAGATGAAATTCTCACCGTAACCTAAGGAACTTCATAACCATTTATGCTCAAAACGAGTTTTCTTTTTGGGTGGCGTTCATAATCATTGTCTTGTCAAACATATATTCTATGATGACGATGCATTGGTCCAAATTCACAGGAGCAAAAATAAATCGCGCCAAACGGAACCTACGTCATCCCGGAACGTGAAAAATCAGTAAATGTGAGCTGCCGAAAATATTAGCTGCAGAGGCCGAGTGAGAGAGCCAGGGCAATCTCTTTTGAGTCTTCAACATATCAATTGCCCCCAGAAGCTAAGGGCTCATTTGTTTGGGCTTTTTGGGCACAGCCCGTTTTGTCAAAACGTGCGAAACGACTCATTTCCAAAAGCTCTCTTTACAAGCCTGCATTTACAACAGCTCCTTTTACAACCGCCACCGCTAAAACAAATGAAGCCTAAATTATTGACCTCCCTTTAAATGAAGCAAAAAAATGGACATTCCTGAATATATCCATCTTTATTAATGTTTTGACATATTTATATTATTAGTTGTCTCTTAGTTTTAACTTTATTAAATCATCACAGTCCACATTTGGATGCAAGTGTGACAAATGTGAATCGCGCTCCAAACAAAACTAAGGCTCCATTTGAGGGGATTTATTTTCACCGGTCAAGCGGTTATGACCGCATGAACCGGACTGTAATTAAGGTCCGGTTCATGCGATCTTAACCGTTTGACCGGTAAAGATAAGTCCTCCCAAACGGAACCTAAGCCTTCGTTTTGCACGGCTTTTTTGCTAGTGTGAATGAATCTCGCAGTTTTAACTTCATAGAATGTATATTTGGTATAGCAACGGTTGATCAGCAGTTCAGCACCAAAAAAATAAAAGTAGTTTTGAACATAAAAATGGATGATGTTATTAGTTGAGGTCGGGCGTTCAAAAACAAAGATTCATAATAACCGCGTTCATGACCGCCAGACCGCCACCGCAGTGCCAAACAGATCCTAAATATAATAAAATTCTCACCCTAGCTACCTCTCCGGGTGAATATAACTAAACAAAACATGTGAATGTAAGACTGCGAGAAACCAAGGCTCCATTTGGCACTGGCACGGTGGCGGCGTTCATGAACATGAGGGTTAAATTGTCATTCGTTAATGCTTTTATGTTCAAACGGATGATATTTGTTAGGTGATCTTTAATGAATGACGGTTTAGCTCATGCGTTTACGACCACCATCACCGTGTTAAAAGGAGCCCAACTCAAAATTTAGAATTAAGCATCAGAAAAACAACGACACACCAGCAATTATATTGGACTCAACCGACAAGATCCCTCGACTTTGAGTCGGCATGCCGAGCTGATTCATGAGCAGAGTTGTTGTTTTTTTATGGAAAGGGTTATTTTATTTGTAAAGAAAGAAAGACACGAAATAATGACTGGTCGACCTGCTGCTAAAATGATCAAATCCACAAAGCTTTAACGAAGATGGTAACGAACACGCAAAAGAACCAAAATCATAACAGTGTTTATAACCTCATTCATCATTTCCTCCTGTCTTCTTAAGTAGCAGCGGGACGGAACAGACAGTTCGAGCGACCAAACAATCTTAACTAGTAATAAGTATTGTCAACTAGAATACAAGCAGTAATCATTTGCCCTCGTGCGTCCGCGTTGGTCTAACCATCACCCCCGATCACCAAGCGAAGCAAGATGATTTCAACATTGATGTCGCAACGTTTGATCTTCGCCCGAAGAAACTTCTCCTCATGCTTTTTCAAGGGTCTCTGTTGGCGATTTCGTCTATTTTATGCACGAGTTGAAGTAGTTGGATCATGCAATGCGACTGTCTATGGCATTGCTTCTTACATGTTACACAATAAGATAAATTATTTTGATGGATAATGTTATAGCCTCTAGTAATCCGACTTCTTATTCCCCTTCCAAAAGTCTTTATGTAAACGTTATTGGGAAGTTCCTCAAACAAATTGAGCTCAACACATGAATCCAATCTGCAACTGCAGTAAGAAGGCTGTCAAATGACAATACAATAGATCGCAATATCTCGACACACGAATCAATTGATATGGAAGAGCGATGATGGTTATCTATATTGGAACGATGTGTGGCTCAGATTCAATTGAGAATTCCGGCGTTCGCTTTAGAAAACAAAATTTCACGCAACTGGAACAACAGGCTTCACATGCAAGCAATTTGCAAAGAACGAAAATAGATGTGTCAGGGCGGCAAGGTTTTCTCATCAAGAGTATGGCTTCGTTTGGCATGATAGTGTCAGTTATGAACGCAATGGCCATGAACCACCATTCAAGAACGCTCGACCTCACCTAAAAAAATTCATGCATTTTATGCTCAAAACTAGGTTACTTTTTTGGTAGCAGTCATAACCTTCTGTATTGTCAAACATACATTTTATGATAATAACATTTTTGACCAAACTTACCAGATGAAATAAGCCGCACCAAACAAAGCCATAGTCAGTGGTGGGCCCACACAACCTTGCAATCCTATTGGTTCAAGGACTATGTCTGGGACGCGTATACAAGAATTTCGCAGATATCACAAGATTGAAGTTTATGTTCGAAATTAGAGAACAGTCATGGCTGGGAAATAGAGTTGTAGGACTTGATTGAGTCAATCCTACAAAAATCTGTGCTCCTAGGAGGTCAACAGCTGATGAATAACCCCAGCTATCAGATATCAAGTAAATGGCTTGCAGCTTCAGAACCAAAACGGACCAATGTACTCACAACTGAGCCAAAGGAGAAGCTATCAGTTAGGCCCTCAGTGGTAGGTCGGTTCTTGGGCCGAGTCTAGGGAACCCGATCCCTAGAACCGCGAACTATTTGTCTATTTTATTCTTCTTGGGGGGAGGGGGGGGATGTTTGAACATGACAGATATTGGAATGTGAGTTCTCCAGTGAAAAGCTGTGCCTCCCCAAACACCAGACCGAAAGTTGCGGCGGTTGGAGGACCAGCGGCCGCACTCCCACCATTGTGCTAAAGGAACCACAAGTGGCATGAAATCAAATTCTCAACCCAAACTTAACCTAAAATAAAATGTGATGAGAACATATCCCACAACAAAGGAAAATGGAGAAGAAAAGCCAGAGATATGGCTCTCAGTAAGTGATCAAGAACTGTCCTTCCATCTACATATATAAATAAACCCAAGT
Organism: Platanthera guangdongensis; assembly: GCA_039583875.1. Lineage (NCBI taxonomy): Eukaryota > Viridiplantae > Streptophyta > Magnoliopsida > Asparagales > Orchidaceae > Platanthera > Platanthera guangdongensis. The sequence continues at coordinate 152,952,234 of CM077160.1, read as the reverse complement.
AAAGAACAAATATACATATGGCCAATTCTACCCCCATCTCAAAATTTACAAATGGGAGGAAACTAGAACAGGAAGCGGTTCCATTCTCCTCCTTTGTCAACCTACCAGTCATTTGATTCTGATTTTCCTTTTATTTACATGCAGGGTGAAGCATCTAATTGACCCATTTGCCCTCCAGAAAGTTGGTTAAAATGAGAGAGAAAACAATGAATGAATCCATAAAGAGCGCGCACCACTCGAGCCAGCCCTCAAGCTCGGTTCGCATACCAATTCTAAGACTGCAAAATTAGTCCCGCTGCGGAGATCATCACATGTTGCAGCACTCGGATTTTCCTTCCTGCAGCTTGCCCCACATGCACAGCATTTGCCGAGGAGACTGGTAATGTGCTGTGTAGTAGTCGTCTATGCACCCAAACTGGCAAAACTTGGGGCTGTGCACGTACTCGACCGGTCTTGAGCTGTTGAACTGCTCGACCCACATGCCCATGCTCACATCCTCCATCTTGAACAGCTGCTCAATTAACACAAAATGCACCCTTCAAATTAGTTGCCACATTCATGAAACTTCGGGATAGTTGCGCAATTACTTGAAATAAACATAACTATTAAAACAAAAGAGTTTTAGAAGGGGTTAGGGCTGAGCTAGCTTTATTGCGAGCACATTTGTCAGAACCAATTGATGGTAGGTGGAGGGGGTTGTGACCTATCTATTGCACGATGCTATATTAGTTTCATAATGTGGGAATATATTCTCAGACCGTACCCTTATATCAAGGTTTTTTATCTCTAACACGTGGACTTTTTTTAGAGAGAGACGTGAGTGTGGGCCATTGGGTCTAACTTGCCCGAATACCATATTAGAACCTAGGCATTTAACTGAAAACTAAGTGGTTATAGGTGGAGGGCCTAGGATCTATATTACACAGGGTTACACAAAGTTTCCAATGTGGGACTATATTCTCAAAATGCCCTTTCATTAGTAGGGTCATAAGTCTCTAACACTATACTCTATTTCTAATTGGTGGCATGAGTTATGTGAGAGTGGGCTATTGAGTTTTGTATGCTCAGATACTATGTTAACACTATTTGGTTATATGGGTGGAGGGGACGGGATAATAAGATGCACCTACATGAAATTTCTAATGTTGAAATATATTCTCAGAAACTTGAAAGGAAGGTAATATGAAGATTGGCAATTCATAGAACATTAAATGCTATAGTGACTGCTATTTTTTGAATGATTATAAGCTCACCCGCAACGCATGTTTCTCAAACTCCGATACGATGAATTTCGCAATGTCCGAGGATACAACATAACCAGGACCGTTGGCATAGGGAGGATAATCTTCTTCTGGCCATTCCTGAATTGGAACTAACAAGATAAGCATATGAAAATATTGCACCAAAGGATCCAGTAGACTAGGCAGATCAAGGCATCAAAAAACATGCAAAAGTAAAATAAAATCTGTTCATAAAATTCGGTATAGAGCACATCATACAAGAATCATAATTTCAATACTTGTAAAATAAATGATCAGAAAGAAACATCAAACAACTTAATATATATATACCATTATCTAGAGTTATGCTGTCAATTATTCAAATTCTGACAGAACAAGTAAGTCACACAAAAAATTGAGAAATATGATTTAGAGCATTGTAATTCTTATCAATTGATCCAAAATAAATTGTATTTCTTTTAAAGAACTGGCAAATGCGCACGTGGTTCATTCCATCTGCTTTCTCTTCCTCGGGCACTCTCTAGTTGTCTCTTTTCCTTCCATCATTCAATCTCTCAAATCTTGATCTTTATATCAAAGAGGGGTGAGAGGGTCACACGGAACCGTGCATAGTAGCCGTAGGTGACAGTACATATCGTGCAAAGTATAGTGTTGACAGTACTCCCATTTGTCAATACGTGCTTTGGAGATATCAGGGGCAAAGAAGATGAGGGTAAGGCTATTAAAATTTATCTTGATTGATTAAATCTGAAGATTACAATTTCTTTGATGGTATGGTGTGGTCTTGCCATATTAATAGTGTGTGTGTGTGTATTTATTTATTTATAGTAAAAGATACTCTCATTTTCAAATTTTTTACATTCATTTGAACTTAAAGTTCAAAGGGATGCATCTCATCAAGGTCAATAAAGCATCAATTATAATCACCCTTAAAATATTATTGCAGCCATGTGAACTTTAATGTGAACCCTAAAGTACCAGGAAAAACATCAGAAAAAATCCTAGGTAAACTAAGTAACTCATCAAGCTCTAAGAAATTATAACTTTCTATCGGATTACAAGTCACAAAACCTCTTTTATATAAAATTAGGCAATACAAAATAAATCTAATTGCGATGCTTATATATGCAATATAGTGAAATTATATGTAAGTATGAAATATTATTTGTAAAACAAAGATAACTCGTCGAACAAAATCAATAATAAAATCCCATTTTCAATTTATGTTGGTTTCCGAAAAGAATATCGTAATTCTACAAAAATTGTATTGTGGTAAGAAATAATCAAATAACTTTAGTGGACATTCAAAATAGCTCAAATTGGCTTTATATAAGAATATGATAAGTTTGTTCAATCTCACCAAAATGATGATATTCCCAATTCAACAAAAATACTCTCAAAGGTTTAGGATATCAAATTTTGTTTGAAAAAAATTAAATAAAACAAATTTGTAGTTTTACCAAAATTTAGACTAGAAATATAATAAAAGATTTATAAAATAACAATTTAATCCATCACAATTATCAAAGTGGAATTATTACCTAAATGTAGATGCAGTCTAAACAATATTCTCAAGGATGATTCAAACTGAGTCGAGTTTGTCACTAGATTTGGTTTGTGGAGCTGCAACTCAGTTGGTGATGGAGGGCGACACTAAACCTTCAAGTCCCTCTATCTAGGAGGTCGCAGGTCCAAGTCCCCTCCTACACAACTCGTTGAATATGGACCGCGCACCGTGTGCGGAGATGGGTTGAGGTGTGCAGTCTGCAGGCCTGTTCAATAATGGAACCTTGTGCGGTTTGTAACATGCAGCTCAGTTGGTGATAGAGGCCGGCGCTAAGTTCCTCCATCTAAAAGGTCGCGGGTTCAAGTCACCACCTCAACAACCTGTTGTACATGGACCGCACTCCGTGTGGAGAGATGGGTTGGGGTGTACTGTCTGCAAACCTACTAAAAAATGGAACCATATGCGGTCTGTAACATAAAAGTTGCAACTCAACTGGTGATGGAGGTCGGCGCCAAGTCCCTCTATCTAAGAGGTCGCGGGTTCAAGCCCCCACCTCAACAACCCTCTACACATGGACCGCGCTCCGTGTGCGGAGATGGGTTGGGGTGTACGGCCTGCATACCTGTTCAAGAAATGCTTGATCTAGAAGATTGAGGTGACAGAAACTGTTGATCTATTAACTGAAGTTTTATTATACTACAACATTCAAGCCTTTATCCCACTATATGGATCCCCCCCCCCCCCCGCTTTTAACATGTGTAATGACTAGACTCTCAAAACGCCTAACGGGTGCCTCTAATGGTTTCATTTGTACGTGTCCAAACCATCTTAGTCGAGCTTCTCGCATCTTCTCTGCAATTGGTGCTACTCCTGTCTTATCTCTGATACATTCATTCCTAATTTTATCCAGTCTTGTGTGCCCTCACATCCACCTAAGCATTCTCATCTCCGCAACTCCCATTTTCATTTGTAGTTAAGTTGGTTTTTTTATTTTTTGAAACCGGTAAACTAAATGAGAGTTAAATAAATATGTATTGATGATATGAAATAAGATGAACCAGACAATATTTTTTTAAAAACCATCTTCCTACTGTGTATTATTGTGTTGTGAGTGTTTTGCTCTCCACTTCTAACAAAACAATTTTAGCCTGATTTTAGCCTGGGGTTGTTTGCTTGGAGCATCGAGCATGTAGAATGTCAAATGGAATTCCATTCTAGGTTCCATCTCTCACCAAGGAGGACTATGTGAATTGGTGCATCTGCATGAAGGTTTTACTTGTAGCCTACAAGGTTTAGAATGTACGGGAGAACAGCATTGAAAGGAAGTTCCACCATGCTCAAGAATGACGATAAGGCTCTTACACACATGCATCAAGGTCTGAATAACAAGATGTTCAAGAGATTGCAAGAACAACCACTGGTGGAGACCAGCCTAGATCGGGTCGTCGCAAGAGTGCCCGACGCCGCACCCGTCCGGACCTTTATCGACCTTAAGACTGCATATCACATTGTGTTATTTTGTAATTTGTCGTAAATTGTTTGTGTGTGCAAAAAAAAAAAATATATATATATATATATATATATGTAAACTTATAAATATATATATATATATAACTCTTAAATATTATCTAATATATTTATATATATATATATAAAAGCCCGGTCTGTTCTCTTCCTTCGTTCAGCCCGAGCGAGCCGCATATCTAGGGTGATGCCGCACACGCTCGACTTCAGTGCCGCTGTTCCGGTTCCGCCGCGGCCCGCGATAGAAGCCGCTTTCTCTCCCACGATCTACACACCTCCGCCTCCTCCAGAGCCCGCAACTGCCGGGGTTGCAACTTCCACTGTTCCTGGCCGCTGATTCTACCATCGTGAGGAGGAGGTTCCTTGCTATTTTACTTAAGTTCGTGTTTGTTTGTGGGGATTTTCTGTTTTCGTTGTAACCCTATAAATAGGGATCTCTGTAAATCATTTTTTTAGTGATTGATGAATATGTTGAGAGAAAAACTGATTTGTTGTGTGCTTGCCCTCCAACGGTAGGGATAATGAATAGTGATTAGGGTGATGGATGAAGATTGATGAATGTTGAAAGTGATTTTGCTGTTACTCCCGATGGAGGATTTCTGTGTGAATTCCTGTTAGCAAGTAGGATTAAGCTGGAATTAGTTTGTTGCGTGCTTGAATTAATTTCTTGCTGTGTGTTAGTGTTTAGATGTGGTTAGTGATATTAGTTGAAACCTGGTTTAGGAGTTTAGAAGATGATGAACAGTGTGATTTCTGTTCCGTGATTAATTTCTGTCCCGTGAATAGTTAGAGAAATGAGATTACTTGTTGTGAGAAATTAGAGTCAGGAAAGTGTGTTGGCTGTCTAAAACCATGAACAGTTGACTAATGAAATTAGATTAGTTAGAGTTAGTGCTTAGAGATTTCGTGGAGCCTTTTGTTCGAGTTATTAGATATTTCGTGGATCCACCGCGAGTGTTTGAGATTTCGTGGAGCAAATTGTGTGAGAGCGAGTGAATTTTAGGTTGTTAGATTTGTGGCTTCCTTACTTTATTGAGTGATTCCGTGAAACCACCTCGTGTGAGGGAGCGATTTAATTCCTTCGTGCCCGTGTGCGATAGCGGCCGACCTCGAAACGGAGATTGAAGGTGACGAGTAGTTTCCCGCGTGATCGTCATCGACTTCGAATACGGAAGACTTCTCCTCCGTGGGTAATTGTTTCTATCTTTTCCTTTGTGTGTGTCTTTGTATTTTCTCGCAGGATAATTAGACTCATTGTTGGGTTGTCGCCCGAGTTTCGTCAGCAAACGCTACGTCGAGAACTGCAAACGGAAACATATTTGGAGTTCACGATTTCCGTTTTGCTACGACAAGGGGAACGGAACGAAAGTTGCAGACTTCCTTCCCCGGATTTAAAGTGAACCATTTTAAAAAAAATTAATTTTAATTTTAATTTTAATTTTAAAACAAAATTGTGATTTTGTGCCGTATTAAAAATTAGTTGTCTCATTTTAAGTTCATGCAAATTTCGCTCAAACTTTGCAAAATTAATTTGAATCATCACATGCATTTAGGGTTTCCTAGAAAAAAGGCGACAGACGCGTAAATCGTACGCGTCGTCCTGCATCAACCACCTTCTGCTAAGTCTCTTTAAAAGGAGTTGAAAGAGTGCAATGTTCGTCTACAAATACTAAGATGAGAATTTGATCTGCACATGAAGGAATCTGAATCAATTTCGGAATACACCACAAAATTCTTGGCAATTGTCGATCAAATGGGACGATACGGAGATAACATGAATGATAATCAGATTGTTGGAAAGATTCTATGGTCCTTGAAGTTAAAGTTTGACTACGCCGTAATCTAAATTGAAGAGTCCAAAGACTTCGACACCATAATCGTTAAAGAGCTCACCGGATTCTTGCAAATTCATGAAGAGCGGCTCAAAAAAAAAGAAGTAAGAATCCACGGAACAAAATTTACAACTAAAGCTTTCCCTAAATGAAGAGGGAGAATGATGTCGGGCATTTCAAAATGGAAGAGGAAGTGGTTGTGGTTATGGATGCGGAAAAGAGGGCTACAATACATCATCAAATAAAAAAAAAGAAAGTTCAACTAGCAAAGGAAGAGAAAGAAATTTGAGACAAGCTCCATTAAGGTATGAAAATTTGAATATTGAATGTTTTGAATTTCATAAACTTGGTCATTATGCTTGGGAATGTGTAAATAACGTCAAAAAAAGATAACCTTGTCAAAGCAACGAGGAAGAAGAGTGCATTGTGCTCCTTGACTGCAAAGATGATGAGAGTAAAGAGAGAAGAGATGGCAAATGGTATCTTGACTCAAGCAAATAATCATGTGTGGAAAAAAATCACGGATCTTGATGAATTGGTTGGTAGAAATACCACATTTGGAGATTCCTCTCAAGTGAAAATTAGAGGAAGAACCGGGCAATTCTTAACATTGAAAGGAGTATGTTGAAGACCAAAAATATGACTAAAGAATTTTTGGCAGAGGCAGTTGCTTATACAGTACATTTGACAAATTGAATTACCGTGAGAAGAGCACTCTAGGAATGACAGTTCAAAAAGCTTGGAGTGGATTCAGCCTAGTGCTTTTAGAAGTATTGCAGGCGCAAGATGGATGAGAAGAGGATAAAACTTAATGATAAAAGTGAAAAATGTACTTTCATCGATTATGAACAAAGATAAAAAAGGTTATAAGTTATACAATCTGATGCGGAGCAGAGACGAGGACGCGCTTTGGGCCCGTTCGGGCTGATTTGACAACTTTCCATATATGGCGTGCCCGGATCGACGATCGGACTCCGTGATTGCACCCGGAGCGTCGCCGCGAGTCAAAATACTATATTGCTTTATATTTTTCAATTTATTTTGATGTATTTTAAGGGCGAACCCACCGGCCAATCATAGCCGTTGATGGGGAAACCCTAATGTGTTTTTTCTTATAAATAGGAGGTATGAGGGCTGATCTAAGGCATTGTTGGATTTGGAGAAGTAGCATTCCCGGATTCCAGCAATCCCTCCCCGGTGCCGACGCCGTGGAACCATAGGTGACGACTCCTACGCCGTCAAACTCCTCCCTAAGGTAACCCCTACCCCCACCTTCGTTTTCCACCTCTCAAACCCTATTTTCAGCCACCGGACGCCCTCCAAAAAAACCCTCCAAGCCGCCGGCCTGCTGTATTCCAGCAGCCGACAACCACCTCCAGCACTCCTTCCACCCTGGTTCCGCCGCCCAACCTCCTCCCTCTACCTATACCGCCGCCCCCTCCCCTTCCTGTACAAGGCCGCCGGCCTGCTCTCCGCATTCCAGCCCACCCTCCGCCCCTCTCCTCAAAACCGACCCCCCTAAGGCCCGGCCTGCCCTAGCCGGCCACTCCTCCCCCTTCCCCTTCGTGGATTCACTTCCCAACGCTCTGAAAACCCTAGATCTATTTTGATCTAGTGTTACCACCCTCCGATCCATCATTTTCATCTGTATTCCTCTTCCCGTAGCCCGGATCCGCCGTCAAAACACCGGATCTATCCACCTACACCCGGATGTATTTCCTAGCGGCTGGATCTCTCCGTTTCCAACCCGTCTCCCCTCTTTTCCACCGTGAGCAGCCAGTCAGCCACCTCGTCGTCACCGTGCCACCGTTTTCACCTCTGATCGCCCGTCTTTTCATCCGGCCTTCAAATTCTCCAGTGCCTCGGTTCAGCCCTCTACGTTGTGAGCATTTGTGATATTGTGTTTTGTGACTTGACATTTTTCATTTGGTAATTTATCATATTGTGTTGGGATTATTGTTGCCTAGAAATTTGCTCTCTTATACTAATAATTGCAGGAGGAATTATTCGCCACACGCTTGCTTAGGCCCTCCGAGCGGAGGAAGCCGTTGCCTAATTGCTAAAAATTAATTATTTGTTTCTTTATTTCAATTATTTACGTGGCGTTATTAATTTCATTGCTTATAGTAATTGTCGTTGCCGACCGACGGTCACCTTGCATGCAGCATTGCATTAGCGTGTCGCCCCTGCACCCGCACGTAGAGTTGTAGTTTCCGAGCACTACTAGCCTACCCTACATCACAATCAGAGCAATGGAAAAACTATCAATGGTACAGATACGAATATATGATGTTCGATGAAAAAAATTTGTGTGATTTCAAAATTGCAAAATTACAATCCATGCTTCAGTGAATAAGACATGGTGCAACTTGTTGATCCATCACCACCACAAAATACAAATCAGAGAAAGAAGTTCAAATCGAAGGATGTGAAAAACTAGAGCTCTTAGCAACATATATGAGGAAACGAATGATGCAATCTGTTTTTTTTGTGACATGACACAATTTTGTCTTGTTGCAGAATTTGGGCCTATATGTGTTGAAGATGGCATTCGTGATAAGATTTTCAAAAAGAAGTGGAGTTATGATAAGAACTAGTAGGGGGAGAGAGGAAAACTAGAGAGAAGGAAGGGGGGAGGCTAGGGTTAGAGGAAGAAGAAGAAAATACCTTAGGGTTAAGTTGCATGCCTCCAAAAGATGACCTCCCCGGGTATAAATACCCGGGCCAGGGAGGGAGCCGCCCGGCCCCTCCACATAGGGCTGAACCGGTTGTTTCAGCCATTGGCCGGCCGGTTCTACTGAGTGGGGGCTGAACCGGATGGTTCAACCCCTTCGCTGCCCGTCGTCTCCTTGCGCCTGCGAGCATAATAACGCCCCGAGAAACGGTCCACGGTCGGGGGTGTAACATTTCCCTCCCCATCAAGACCCAGCTTGTCCTCAAGATGGAAATCCGGGTAAAGTTCCTTGAAGTCCAACAGATCAACCCAGGAGTTATGTGCTTCCGATAAGTGCTTCCACTTGACCAAGAGTTCAGCCCGAAACTCGGTGTCACGCCGCTTCCACCGGAGTAAGAGAACTGTCTCCGACACTGGCCGAAGTTCGCCTGCAACAGTAGCGACCGGCAAGAAAGGGCTCGGTTGGACATCGTCACCAATCTTCTTCTTGAGCAAGGAGACATGAAATGTCGGATGGATCCTGGAGCTTGCGGGAAGCGCCAACGTGTAAGCAACCGGCCCCACCCTTTTGAGAATACGAAAGGGGCCATAATATCGAGGAGCCAGCTTCTGATTTGTACGGCGAGCCACTGAGAGCTGGCGGTAGGGTTGGAGCTTAAGGAATACTTCATCGCCCACGGCGAACTCCCTCTCCTTGCGGTGCTTGTCCGCCTGGGTCTTCATGCGATCCTGGGCAAGGCGAAGATTCGCCCGTAATGTCACTAAAGTGCGGTCGCGGAGGGCCCGATCGACCGCCGGTAGTGTCGTGCTGCCCGGCTCATAACTGGTCAAAGAGGGGGGCGGCCGTAAACTACCTCAAATGGCGTCATTTTGCTGGCGGAGTGGTACGCAGTGTTGTAACAATATTCGGCCCAGTGTAGCCAACTGGTCCAAGTCCGAGGCTCGTCCATGACGAAACATCGGAGGTAGGTCTCCAGACCGCGATTAAGAACCTCTGTTTGGCTGTCGGTCTAGGGGTGATTTGCGGTGCTGAAAGTCAAGCAAGTCCCTTGAAGCCGGAAAAGCTCTCGCCAAAATTGGCTCACAAGTGGGATCGCGGTCAGAAATGATGGCGCGTGGGAGGCCGTGCAAGCGGACGACTTCTCGGGTGAAAAGCCCGGCGACCGACTCTGCCGTATAAGGGTGACTGAGAGCAAGGAAATGACCATACTTTGAGAGCATGTCGACCACTCCCAGAATGACCGACTTGCCCTGAGACTTGGGCAAGCCATCAATAAAATCCATTGACACAGTATCTCAGATGTGTTGCGGAATCTCAAGGGGGTGAAGCAACCCAGCAGGGGTAGTGGTCTCATACTTCTGTCGCTGACATGTCTCACACTGTCGTACAAACTGTTGCACATCATGGCGTATCCCTAGCCAAAACACATTTGCTCTCGCCTGTTGGAGGGTACGGAGCACTCTGGCGTGACCCCCCACTGGAGAGGAATGGAACTCGTGGAGCATAACTGTCTTCCATGCTGAGTCTGGAGGTATGACGAGTTGACGACTCTGTCGTGGTAATGTAGTCGCACACTCTGTAGATGATAACCTGGCGTCACAGTCTCCCCACGCTGGAGGGCCTCCATGAGGGCGCGTAGAGAGGGATCCCGCAAGACCTCGTGTATGTCGTCAAACGAGTCGAGGATCGGCCCAGAAATCTGGGTGAGTGCACCGTTCGGTAGGCGGGACAAGGCGTCCGCCACCACATTCTCCTTGCCCTGGCGGTAGACGATCTCATAATCATAGCCCAAAAGTTTGGTGACCCACTTTTGCTGAAGAGGAGAGGAGACTCGTTGGTCCAACAAATGCTTCAAACTTTGGTGATCCGTACGGATCTTGAAGTGCCGCCCCAAAAGATATGGCCGCCAAAGGCCCACTGCCTGAACTACTGCCAAGAGCTCCTTTTCACACGTGGACAGTCTCAACGTCTTAGGCGCCAACGTCTTACTATAAAAAGCCAGTGGGCGGCCCTCCTGCATCAAGACGGCGCCCAGCCCCACCCCTGAAGCGTTCGTCTCCACAACGAACTCCTTGGTGAAATCCGGGAGGGCTAACACTGGGGTGGTCGTCACCGCCTGTTTGCACTGTTTTAAATGTCCTCCAACATGTCTGACATGTCTCCCGACATGTCTTTTTTTAGAGGAAAACGATATGTTTTTCTCAAAATAATAGATTATGTCCTTTTGTAAAATATAGGCAGACATGTCCGATTTTTTTCGATATATCAGTCGACACGACTTTTAAATATATCACCCGATATTTTATTTTATGTTATATTTGAAGACAAATATCATATATTTAAATCACCTATGGATACTATATTTTGTATACTATATTATGTATGTTTAAATCGACTAAACTTATTATTTCAGTTTTTTAACGTTTTATTCTTACAATCAATTTTGTATAATTATTTCACAAATTTTTAATTTCATATTATAAAAAATAGGAAAGTATTTAATAAATTATTAGATGATTGTTTCATATATTTAATAATATATTTTACAATGTATCATTTTTTATTTGTTAATAATATTTTTTTCTTAGAAACTATTTACATTTATTTCATAATATAAATGACTCATTTTTTATCTATTTGTTATATTATTTTTCTATTTTTATAACATATAATTATAGTTAATATACATTAAATAAAAATTTTATTTATAATATATGAAAATCCGATATTTAAAAATATCCCCGACATGTCTCCGACTTCTGATATCCGACATTTTAAAACACAATCCGATATGTGTCCGACATCCGATATTTAAAACATTGTCTGTTTGAGCGCCTGAAAAGCCGCCTCAGCATCCTCCTGCCATGAGAAAGCATCCTTTTGCAGTAGCGGGGTCAGTGATCGAGCGATCTTCTCATAATCTCGCACGAACCGTCGGTAGTATCCGGTGAGGCCCAAGAATCCTCGCAGAGGCCGAACCATCTGGGGCCGCGGCCAAGAAACCATGCTCTCAATCTTCCGAGGGTCAGCTTTGACCCCTTCAGCCGAAACCAAGTGTCCCAAATACTCGACCTCCTCCTGCCCAAAAGAACACTTGGAGCGCTTAGCATACAGCTGGTGCTTCCGTAGAATAGAAAGGACTTGTTCAACATGGCACAAGTGATCTTCCCAATTAGCACTGTATATCAAGATGTCATCAAAGAATATCAGCACAAAAAGGCGAAGTAGTGGTCAAAAGATCTCGTTCATATTGGCTTGGAAGGTGGATGGCCCGCCAGTCAGCCCGTTGGCCATCACCAGGAACTCGTAGTGGCCATCGTGGGTCCTGAAAGCCGTCTTATGGACGTCCTCTTCCCGCATAAGGATCTGGTAGTAGCCCGACCGTAGGTCAAGCTTTGTGAATCAAGTCGCCCCGTGTAGCTCATCCAAGAGCTCCTCAACAAATGGAATTGGGAACTTGTCTTTCAAGGTGATGTCGTTCAAAGCCCGGTAGTCGACACATACCGCCACGAGCCATCCTTTTTCTTGACGAGAATAATCGGGGCCGAAAAGGAGCTCGTGTTGGGTCGGATAATCCCGGCGTCGAGTATCTCCCGAACGCTGCGCTCGATCTCTGCCTTCTGCATGTGTGGATATCGGTAAGGCCGGATATTGGTGGGCTCCGCTCCGGCCTTGAGTACAATTTGGCGATCCCGAAACCGCGATGGTGGTCGTGTATGTGGCTCCTGGAAGACGTCAAAATACTGCTCAACTAAGGACTGTAACTGTATGGGTACCTCAGACGACCCGGCCTCATCAGACCGCACTCCCAAAAGGACTGCCATCAAGCTCCCTCCCTCTCCGAGCTGCTGCATGCTCCGAAGAGAGACTTCCTTTACCGGGGAAACTGTGAGACCCTTCAAACAGAACTGTCGGCCACGCTGCAGGAACTCCATCGTCATGAGCTCCCAATCAAAAGTGACCCGCTTCAGCTGCTGCTGCCACTGAACTCCGAGTACCATGTCTGATCCCCGGATGGGTAGAAGGTACACATCTGTGCTCCCAATGTATCCCTGAATCCCCAACTCCACTCCCTTCATAACCCCTTCGAATTGCAGCCTACTGCCATCAGCCACCATGACCTGGAACGCAGCTCCCCTATCAATGTCGTGCCCAACCCGCTGAGCGACGGTCGGATGAATGAAATTGTGGGTGCTCCCACTGTCCACCAATATCGTCACCTTCTCCTGTCTAACCCGTCCGGCCACCCGCATCGTGAGCGGTGGATTGCACCCTTCCATGGCCTGGATAGAGACCCCAAACTCTGTCACATCCACATCCTCTTCCAACAACGCCTCCTCGACAGCTACCTCGGGAGAAGAGTCGTCGGCCACCTCTTCATGCAGCATGAAAACCTGTAGCTTCTGACATTTGTGCCCAGACACAAACTTCTCATCACAATTGAAGCAGAGACCCTTCTCCTTGCGGGCCTGGAGCTCGCCCCACGACAAACGAGTCACCGTAGGCTTGACGACCTCCTGTGGCTCTCTCCTGGCGACGGCGGATGTGGCAAGAGGTCTCCCCGTGGTCCGTGACCGCTGTCGGTTGAATCGCTCCTCCTGAATGCGCGCTAGGGTGATAGCGTGATTCAGGCTCCGTGGCATATAACCATGAACCTCATCCCGCAGATGCTTCTTCAAACCGGACACAAAACAACTCAGCAGTGACTTCTCTTCCCAGTGTACCCGGTTGGCCAGCTTCTCGAACTCCGTCCGGTACTCAGTCACTGTCCCTTTCTGTCGTAACTTCTGCAACAGCGCTTTGAAGTCCCCATACTCCAGTGGCCCGAACCGGGTCGTGAACCCCTCCACAAATTCAGTCCACGGTACACAATCTATGTCTCTCAGGAACCACTGAGTCCACTGAAACGTGTCGTCTTCCAGATGGAACGACGCTAGTTGCACCCATTGCCCCTCCGGGACCTCCTGATAGTCGAAGAACAATTCCGCCTAATGGACCCACTCCAATGCATCCTCCCCTTTGAATTTGGGAAAGTTCATATGTGTCAACTTCGGTGGAATGTACGCCCGCGACCCAGCCTGCCCTTGCCAGCCCGGTCCTTGCCCATTCTGCCGTCCCGCATGCCCATCGTGTCCACCCGGGTAGCCAAGAGGTGGCTGACCCTGATGAGGAATATATTGCCCGGCCCACGGAACGTGGCCTCCAAACCCGCCGGGAAGAATGCCGCCACGCGGGTGAGGAAGGATCCCCGTCGCACCTCCTGGAGCCCACACAGCAGCCCCCGGCCCTCCATCAGCCTGTAGCCACGGCTGCCGCCCGTAATCCACTGGTCCAGCCATTCTGAAGCTGCCAGCTGGGTGTCTAGCCGGCCCAAACTCAGCCGGCCCTGCAGAACTGGTGTCGCCGCCTCCTGCTGCTCCCGCAGGCCACGCCGCCGCTCCTCCTCCTTCGCTGGTGGTCCCCCAGGGTCGGGAGAACCCGACGGCTGTGTTTCCGCCCAGCATCGGTGCTTCACTGCTCGCCGGCCCAGCGCAACTGGGGTCGACGCCCCCTGCTGCAGCGGCCGACCAAGCCGCCCCTCCAGGGGCTTCGCCGGGGCTCCCCCAGGGTCGGTAGGGCCCGACGCCGCCGTTCCCGCCAAAGCCGACTGCTCTTGTGCCTAAACACCCCGGATCGGGCGTTCCCGAAGCCTCGGCGGACCGATCGGGCCTTCCGCCGATCGGTTCTTCCTCGCTGGGCCTTTTTCCATTCAACAACAACTTAATCTCCTTCATCCGTGCATCTATACGCTCCTCCAATCGATGTGTAGATGTACGCATCTCTTGCTCGATTGCGGCTACCGAATCCACCAATCCACCATAATTCCCCCTCCAAAGTCTCCAAATGAGCGACCTCTTCTTGTGTACGAGTGGTAACCATCGTCGGAGAATGACCGCTTTGATACCAAATGATAAGAACTACTAGGGGGAGAGAGGAAAACTAGAGAGAAGGGGGAGGCTAGGGTTAGAGGAAGAAGAAGAAAATACCTTAGGGTTAAGTTGCATGCCTCCAAAAGATGACCTCCCCGGGTATAAATACCCGGGCCAGGGAGGGAGCCGCCCGGCCCCTCCACATAGGGCTGAACCGGTTGTTTCAGCCCTTGGCCGGCCGGTTCTACTGAGTGGGGGCTGAACCGGATGGTTCAACCCCTTCGCTGCTCGTCGTCTCCTTGCGCCTGCGAGCATAATAACGCCCCGAGAAATGGTCCGCGGTCGGGGGCGTAACAAGTTAGAAAATGTGAATTCACGAGATCAAGCAGCAGATAATTTTATCAAGTTGTTAAAATAAGATACTTCCCAAAAGTTGTGAATATTCTTGGAGTAATAAATCAAGTTTAATAAATCAAGTTTAAGAGGGGTGTTGAGAATTGAACTTAATTCAATCGCACCTTAATAAAAATTTCAGTAAGATGAAAAATCAAGAAACGTTTCATCTAGAGGAATGAAGTGGCAAAAATTGTTGATCCATTAAGGCTTCGTTCGTTTGGCAGAAAATGGGATGTAGGAATTGGAATTGAACCAATTCTGATTTCTGCAGGAATTGAAATTGAAGTCAATTCCAATTCTATTGTTCGGTTAAATACAGGAATTTACTCACCAGAATTGGAATTGGTAATTCCGTTGTTCGGCTCGTCAATTGAAATTTTAAATTTATAACATTAAATTTAAACATAATTGAAATATCAGGGATAGGCTCGTGCTTCCCTTTTGATGTTGATGACTCAAAAGCGATGATTGTGCAGATGGCGCTTCCATTTTCATAAGATTCTCAGAAAATGCATCCATTTCATTTGGTTCTCAGAAAAATGCCGCTTCTAAAAATTTGGAACCGTCATTTTTAGGAGAAGTGGCAGTATCAGAATCATCTAGGTCGGTAATATCATGGTTCCCACTGCTGGCAATATCTCTTGAAATAACATCGGTGGAAGAGCTGCAGGATTATTCTCTGTAATCAACTACCTCTCTTTCAACTTCAATCGCAACTAGTCGGGCAACTTCCAATGCATCAAACTCCTCAGATTCAAGCTCAAGACCTAATTTCTTGTCTGCCTTTTTGCATGCATTAAGAGTGGGCTCATTCATCAACATCTTACCTTCACTAGTACAGCTATGATTGATGTCCACAGACTCTGACATATTAAGTTTATCCCATGTAGATTCTAAAATGAATGAAGCACTTTGTACTAATGTCGGATTCTTTACATAAGAAGATGCAGCAGGACCAGTGCAAAGTTGTTGGATCGGGAAGAAGCAACAGCCGGTTCTCTATATGGAGGATCAGGAAGACATAAACAGCGGCTGGAACTCTGGACGGAGGAGGTGGATCGTCGGAGTATGCTGGAGGAGGAGGTGGATCGTCGGAGTACGCTGGAGGAGGAAGTGGATCGTCGATGTCGTCGATAATGAAGAAGATCGTGAATCCATCGTGTGTATCTGAAGAGGGAGCGGTTGCGGGCGAGAGAAAGAAAAGGGAGTTTTGACCTAATTAGGTCGGAAATGGGTGGAGGCTCATCTCTCTTATGTGAAAGCTCATGGGAATTCAAATGAATTCCAATTTTGAGTTCATTTTATGACCGTCGAACGTTGGAATTAGAATTGTCAATTCTAACGAACATTAGGAATTGAGGCGTTGGAATTGGAATTCATTTGGTAATTCCAGTTCCAGCGTTCGGCGGCCATAAAATGAGTTCGAAATTGGAATTCATTTGAATTCTCATGGGCTTTAACATAAGAGAGATGAGCCTCCCCCCCCCCCCACTTCCGACCTAATTAGATCGGAATTCCCCTTTCTCTTTCGCCCGCTGCTGATACCCCTTCAGATACAGGCTACGGACTCGTAATCTTCTACTGGACCGAGAACGACGTAGATCCACTGTCTTTTATAGTATACTCTGGCGATCCACCTCTTCCTCCAACATACTCTGGTGATCCTCCTCCGTCCAAAGTTCCAGCAACTGTTTAGGTCTTCCTGATCCTCCTCCATCCAGATATCTAGTTGTTGCTTTCTTCTTCCCGATCGTGCAGCTTTTCACTAGTCCTACTGCATCTTCTCCTATAAAAATTTCGACATTGGTATAGAGTGCTTCATTCATTTTAGACTCTACAAGGAATAAACTTAGTATGTCAGAGCCTGTGGACACCAATCATAGCTGTACTAGTGAAGGTAATATGTTGATGAATGAGCCCACTCTTAATGCATGCAAAAAGACAGACAAGAAATTAGACTTTGAACTTGAATCTGGGGAGTTTGATGCATTGGAAGTCGCCCAATTAGTAGCGATTGAAGTTGAAAGAGAGGTTGTTGATTACAGATAACAATTTTGCAGCTCCACCGATGTTATTTCAAGAGATATTGTCAGCAGTGGAAAACATGATATTACTGGCCTAGATGATTCTGATACTGCCACTTCTCCTAAAAATGACATTTTCAAGTTCTTAGAAGCGGCATTTTCTGAGAACCAAATGAAAATGGATGCATTTTCTGAGAATCTTATGAAAATGGAAGCACCATCTTTACAATCATCACTTCTGAGCCATCATCACCAAAAGGAAAGAGCGAGCATGTCCCTGATATTTCAATTTTGTTTAAATGTAATGTTATAAATTTAAAATTTCAATTCCATCCATTGAAATCCGACATAAAGCCGAACAACAGAATTACCAATTCCAATTCTACTGACAGAATTCCTGCATTTAGTTGAACAACATAATTAGAATTGATTTCAATTTCAATTCCTATGGGAATCAGAATTGGGTCAATTTCAATTCATGCAACTAATTTTTTGCCAAACGAACGGAACCTAAGTGAAGTTCTAATATAATATTAAAGTGTTCTTGTAACTGTTGGCAATTTTTAGGCTCTATTTGTTTGGGCGTTTCGCTGCTCCGTTTTGGGAAAACGCCGTCAGAAGGAGGGTAAACAAATGAACCTTCGGCGGCGTTTGCTCTGTTTCCACCCGCCCGCCTTGAGAAATGCCCCAAAAAGCTCAGTTTGGAGGAGTCACCTCCCCCCTCCGATTCGAACACTCCGTTTCCACCCGCCGGATCAACCCGCCACCGCCAAACCAAATGAAGCCTTAGTCCTATTTTTATTAGTAGTTAAGCTAACTTTTTTATTTCTTGTGATTAATAGACTAAGAAAGGGTTATATAAATATGTATTGAAGATATGGAATAAGATGAAGCAGCGAGCTTCTTCTCAAAATTCTTTTTCCTCCTATGTACTATTGTGTGTTGTGAGTGGTTTGCGCTCTACTTCTTACAGTGGCTTGATTGCAAGTCCAGGACAATTTGGCTTAACATGCCTTGAGGTGCAGGTGTTGAAACCTAAAATCGATCTCTTGTGAAGTTCGAGATCCCAAAAGAGGTGTGGCCTCACACTTACTTCCCCTGAGCTAAATCACCAGACCAAAGGTTTAAGCTTGGAACAGAACCGAGGTCCCAGCAAGGAGGTCCCACCACACATCCGGAAGATTTAAGAGCTCTTCCCCTCCCAAGCCAATGTTGAGCTTGGGCACCTTGGAGGATACTCAAGACTCGCTAAGAAAAGCCTGAGGAAGAAGAAGTTAAAAGAATCCACCCCTCCAAAGGTGTCCCCTCGGGTCTATTTATAGATTTCCAAACTTGGTCTGTCAACAACATAACTCCGCTGTCACATTTCCCTATACGCAACCCAATTAGGTCTCTCAACAGTGTAACTCTGTTGTATAAAAAGGTTATTCACATGCCCCCAGAAGCATCCAGGTAATTTCACCCCAGGGCCCTACCGGGCCAGTGCCCGTGAAAACACCATTTGCCTGAAGCGGTGAAAGCTTGGAGGAGCCAAGCATTCGCCTCCTAACCTCGTCAAAGGGCGAGTGCGAGTTTTGCCCTCCACTAGCCCGAGGCGGCGAAAACCCTCCTACCTGCGCACTAAGGCGTGAGCCTTGGACGAGTGCATGATGAAGATCGCACTCGCCCGAGGGCATGCCTGCCTCTCCTGTCTTGGGTGAAAGCTTATTGATGCGTTGGACGAGTGCGGGTCCGCCTACCCCACTCGCCATTCTGACTAGCCTGAACCTGAGGGCCCTCTTGTCATGCCTTGGACTCGTCGGAGGATCTAACTCAGCGAATACGGGGTTGTACAGCAGACATAAGTCAATTCAAAAGATGATTTGGTGCAAAGGGTTCATTGCTAATTTATTAATTTCATGTACAATTCATCTGATGTTGGCAACTAAGGTTAGTGGGAGAAAAAATGAGTAATTAAAGATGTGCATCTGACATAGAGCTAGAGTTGTGGCTAGCGATTATTGTGGTGACCGCGGCGAGATTGCGCGTGTTGAGGGCAAAGCTTCCAGCAAACTGCGGGTGTACCAAGAAAATGATGGCAGATACGTAAGCATGCAAGGGATTGTGGTGAAGAGCTGAACAAGCAGTGGCAAATGCATTGTGGGATTTGCCAACCTACTCGATGGAAAAGAGAGGCAAATTGTGCGAGGTTTGCATTTCTGTTCAGGTGTGAGCAAGGACTGAACAATTAGGGTAACGAGTTTGGTGGTCTAGTGGCATTGCCGCAGCGGCCCAACATGAGCAGCGCACGATAGATATCAGGGTAAGATCTAGTAAACGGTCGGAGGGAGGAAGAGCGGTCATTGGCAGACATTGGATAGGAATTTTACAAGTGGTATCAATTTGATCACCATGGGAACGGCATAAATCACAATAGTTTCTCCAGTAAGATTTTCCTACATAGTCAAACTAAGCAGAAGTTGATGGGTCAGGACATAATAAAACATAAATTAGAATTTTGAACAATAAAAACACTAGTGAACATCTACCAAACAACAAAACTTAGATGGTCGGAACTGTAACAGTATGGTTTAGCTAAAGTAGAGACACCTCAGGGTACAAATTTGTAGAATTTTGCCCAAAAAATTAGATAGTTTGTACTGTAGCAGCTTAGTTATTAAAAGCGCAAAAGGGTATTGGAGCCTAGGTTCAATGTGCAAGCGCGTACCTGACGAGCACAAGACCACCACATTCATTTTAAATAATCAGCATCAAACATCAGCTCATCTTTTTGATCATATTTTTCATCTATTCCACTCATTAATCATTCATTAATATCATTTATATCTATTAAAAAATAGAATCATTGTGAAAAAATTATTGAGTTGTTCCATTATTTCTTTCTTTATTTTGAAAAAAAAATACACAGAAATCGCACTCAGACACGCCTTTTATACTCCAAAGGAGCAAATAAGATGCACGAAAGCGCAAACCTCTGAGTCTGGTAACATAGAGAATTTAAAGCATTTACTCTTAAAGGTTACTTTAGGCTGTTGGATAAATAATTCATATTCTGGTGAGTATTGTTACAACATATTACACCCATGACTCATCTGATATTGTGTTGCTTCTCCACTAACACAACTCTACTCCGTCCAAGTGTTCTACCCTTCAGGTACTTTGTACGCCAATGTTATCAATAAAACGCAAACAAATATTCATTTAGTGAAATTTGTGTGGATGAGATGAGTATATTGATAGCCGCATCAATTATAAAAAAAATCATAAACGAGCATACACATCAATTATAAACAAAATCTAATATGAACATTATAATGAAAATTATTCAGAAACATCTGCCTGGTTGTTGGCTCATTGGTAGAAAAATAACATATATAGGTTCAATAACAAGTTGATTACCATCACCATCAATTGACTCATGCCAACTATTTGAGATCAACTTTGTGAATCCTCACTTGCTTCCGTTAATTAATGTTGAGTGGGGTGTGGGGCGTTCAACATAAAGTAAAAAGAAATCATCTTGAATAATTTTCCTATATGTATATCTTGGTTTACCTAACATGTTCCCCCATGTGATCCTTCAAAAATAACTATTATATTTACTCATCAACTAGTTGTTTTTTCTAACATTCTTTAAAAATAATCAACCTCCCAAAGTCTATTTTTTATATTATCGTAACTTTTAATAAAGATCACTTCCACTGTTTCCAATTACAAATTTGAAACAAAAATTAGTGTAATTCATGCAGCATCAAGAGGCACGTACACAAATATATCAATTTTTTGTGCCTATATTTAAAAGTACAACATCCACTGAAATCTTAAAGATGGTCTAGATGTGTTTCATGAACAATCTCCAGCCTAGTTTGAAATTCATTGTCAGATTATCACAAAAGTCATCCATAAAAACAGTATCAAAGTATCATAATATCGAAAGCACTGAAATACCCTAATGTCTAAGAAGCATTGGATACTATTTGTACACTTAAGAAGTAATCGCATTCGTAGCCGATGGCAATTGAATATTGAATATATCAAAGTAGAAGCATAAAAAATGAGTGTACTTCAAGCAGGGTATCAAATGTACCTCATATGTAACAGCCCACTTCCCATACCGTAAAGGCTTGTGATAGTAGTTGATATTTCCCACATACAAGCTTTTGTTAACCGGAACTTTCTTGATCTCCTTCATTACTGAGTCTATTCGAACAAATGTATCGTCGTCACACTTCATTATGTACCTAGCCTTCACGGTACGAAACTGTCGAACAGGACAGCACAGAGAGAAACATGAATACTAAAATGCTATCCCAAACATTCTCTGATAATACTCGAAGATCAAATGAGGAGCTACATTTACCCCATATTCACATATTGCAACAGTTTTCAAGACCACAAGATCATAACTATCAGCATAAGGCACAACAACAATGTCACCAAAGTACTCCGATTCTTTTTTCAGCTCCACATTCACATCCTTCCTTCCATGCTATAAGGAACGAAATATTAGGAATTAGAAAACTGAGAAAACACATCAAAATATTAAGAAAAAAATTTAACTTGATGAATCAAAAAATTACCAGAGCAACAAAAAACCGTGCCACAATATTCGGAGATTTCCTTGCTGATTCCATCCATGACTTCCTCACAGCCATGCGCTCTGCAAAATGATTGCCAGCTGAAAGTATGCCAATAAATATCTCAACCGGCCCATCGGGAAGAGGCGGAGCCTGCCATTTAGGCAACAATTCAAGGCTCCTCTGTGGAGCAAAACTAGGGTGGAATGCAGGTAAAGATGCTGCAAATATGGAATGAACATCCAAATCTCCATTAAGAGATAACCCAGTCGCATCCTCAAGCACAAAACTCTGAGCAAAATAACAACAGAACCATAGGATAAAACCATGAATGGCAATATATTTTGCAGAAAGAAGTATACAAAGATGATTTTTTTTTTGGTTACCAACTTACAGTGCGATAAGGGAAAGAGGTCACGTGCCTCCCATCGACATTGACATGATAACCTTCAAGACCAGCGCTGAGGGTCAGAACAAAGAGCTTCTCTTCTACAAATGGATATGGCCACTCGATGGAGACCTCCTTCTTCCTGCCAATCAACCTATTCAACCACCACGTCGCTTTTGTCTCCTCAGAATGACTGTCATCGTCATGAATCCACTTTTCACATTTCACTTGCCCATCAACTGTCAAGGAAATCAGGCATAAGCCCGTCAAATTTCTAATTCAAAACATCTCCATCAACAAACAAGCTACCAGCTTAATAAAGAATTCGGTATTCCATATAATAACAGACATCGCATTCTGTTTTCTTCATGGCGACTGCAGCAATCTTCAAAAAGAGGGAGAAGAAATTTTCTGCCTGCAGACCTTTAAAATTAGCTCAAATGGTTACAATTAACATACCAGTTTCCTCATCTGCCCTCGACTTCCATCCTTCGCATCGTTGAGCTGTTCCCCACTGCATGCGATAGCAAGTATTCTGCTCGATGACTGGCCTCCCGCTCCAATCTCCTTTCAACCTCGGGTTGAGATGAAGAATCCTGGGTGGATCCTCCCCATCCACCGTCTTCAACCCCTGCAGCTCCATCATGAACTGCGACACCATGAGGGACTCGTCTCCCTCCTTCAGCGTCGCGATCTTCGGGTCGTATTCGGCATGCGCACGGTAAGGCTTCGCCACCAGTGTGATGTGCGATCCTAACGTGAGCCCGCAGGGAAGAAACATCACTCTCCCACCATTCTTGAAACCCTCCCCATTGAGCATAATCGAATGCGGGCATGTCTCCTTCGTCCGGTTCTCTTTGGGAGTATCCGATGCTTTCCCGGACCTCAACTCCTCGAATAGCTTCAAGCCGACCTCCCATGCATCCCTCGCCGATCTATGAAGCTCGGAGAAGTTCCCCGTGGCAGCATTCTGAGCAGGATTGAAGACAAGGCCAGAGACCATCGACGAGAAGTGGCGGTTTAAGAGACCAGGGTGATGGTGGCGAGGAGCGGCGGATTGAGATAAGCGATAGGACTGCTTGTTGGGGCGTACGGGAGCGGACTTGACCACCGTCTCCTCCTCGCTGTCGAGTGGTACGGTTAGTGCGGCAGCGGCGCCGCTGCCTCCGGGCGGGTGGATCCGGCGAGAGATGACGGGGAACTCGAAGAAGAGGAAGACGGCGTAGAGAAGAGTGACGGATATGAGGATCTGTAGATACCTCTGGCGGCCAATGGTCATCGTTACTTCCAACTTCGACCGCGTTATCATCATCCTCCCTGAGACCAATCCTAACCCTAGACGGATTCGATTGGGCAGCAGGGAGTGATGGAGGCGTTGGTTGAGAGAAGAAAACCTCTTTTGATTTTTGATGCTAACCCTGTATTTAGGGTTAAGGAGACAGAGCTGGTGGGGTGGAGGTGGAGAGAGAGGAGCGGTGCTCGGGAGGAAATCGGCAAGAGGGAAGAACAAAGAACGAAAGCACGATGCAATTTGGCTAGAAGGCAACAAATTTTTAATGTATCAATTCGTCCACATTAATGGAAACTTTTTCATAACTTCAAAACCTTTATTATTATTTTAATTGCTATTTAAAGTCGATTTCAAAGTAACCGAGATGGGTTTCTATATTATATGGGCGCTGCTATTCGCACCACAGTTTTGGCTATTCGCACCGCACTTTCTCCTAATTTTTCGTGTCTTTTGAAAATACGCTTTGTACATGCATTTTTAGGAAACGTGTTCAACACGAAAGTTGTAGATCTCGACGAGATCTACAACTTTCGTGTTGAACACTTTTCCTAAAAATGCATGTACAAAGCGTATTTCCAATAAGACGCGAAATCTGGACGTATTTCGCAAGTACGCCTTGTACATGCATTTTTAGGAAAATTGTTCAACACGAAAGTTGTAGATCTCGTCGAAATATACAAATTTTATGTTGAACACTTTTTCTAAAAATACATGTACAAGACATATTTCCAAAAGACACAAAAAATTAGGAAAAAATGCGGTGCGAATAGCCAAAACTGCGGTGCGGATAGCAGCGCCCTATTATATTTAGGGTTATTTACGGGGACCACCTCTTTAAGTTTACATAATAACCGCTTGCATCTCATTTCAATGTTTACGTTTCACAACATTTATGCACAAAAAAAGACCTCAATTAAGATTTACTTCAAAAGGCTATTTTTATATATGAATGTTTTGAAATGTAAATATTAAGAGGAGATTTTTGTAATTTCAAAAATTAGAGGGGTGCAAGCTATACTTATGCAAACTTTAAGGGGAGATCCCGGTAATGCTACCTAGCGCGTCTCTTTTGTACAAGCAATCATCAGTATATACAGTGCTTAAAATGAGAAAAAATATTGAGGGTCCGTTCGGCGCGCAGGTATTGGCTTTCTGGAATTGGCTTTGACCAGAAAACCAATATCTACAGGAATTGGTTTTGTGCAGAAAACCAATTATGTTGTTCGGTTGCAGGATGGTTTTCATTGAACAGAATTGACATTGATATGTAAAAGCTGTTCGGCTGCACACTGGAATTGGCTTTCTGGAATTGCAATTTTTAGGAACTATTTTTGTCATCCCTGAATATTTATCTCTATTCCCGATCAACCAGTGGGATTAGGGCTCGTGCTCAGTTATCATCTAATGCGTGAGAAACTTGACTAGTATTCATTACTTCGTAACTCTTTTTTTTCCAGATGCCCTAATCGCCACTATGGTTCAAGAAACTACTCAATCTCGACATCTTTTTTTTATCATTGCAGTGTATTCCACATCTATGTATCCAGGATCAACGCACGATGTGCCTGAGCACGCAAATTTAAAAAAAAACGAGAAAGGAGGGCTCATTCACTGAATTGATCTCCCTCTCGATGGATTTGGTGGCCGCACGAATCACATCAATCTGAGGACTCAGCCATTGTGGTGAGGTGCGAAGAGCATATCGATCCTGCTTCGACTTCTGCAGAGGATCCATGTCGTGTATCTTCTTCGTCATCTTCATATAGGAGCTGCCTTCGAGCAGGTGCTCCATGATGGCGGCGGCCTCGATTTGTCCCGGATGGTGTTTGAGCTTGTGGGTGAGGTGGTCGGTGAACTCGGGCTTCCCCTACATCACCTCGCAAAACAGAGCAGAGAGAACCTCTGCCATAACGGCAAGGATATTTGCTTCGAACAGGACAATGGACGCGAGGCCGGAGCCGACTGCCGTGCCGTTGACGAGAGCCAGCCCTTCCTTGGGCTGCAAGTCGAAGAATCCCCCGGAGATTCCTGCTCGGCGGAAAGCCTCTGCGGCATCGACGGCATCACCGCCGGAAGAGGAAGAGGAAATCGAGGAAGAAGAAGGGGGTTCGGGATCCGGCTCTTACCAGGCGATGAAATGAAGATCGCGAGCGGACGGAGAAGGCGGAGGCGGAAGCAGTTGCGAAATCGCCCAAATCCGGAGAATATCCGTGCGGGAGCATAAGAAATGAGATTTTAGGTTTTTAGGTTTATATGAAAACCATCGGTTTTGCTCCGTAAAACCAATACCCGAAAAAATTGTGCATGCCGAACAAAAGATTTGGCTTTCTGGAAGCCAATATCAATTCCTGAAATCCAATTCCAGCGCGCCGAACAGGACCTGATAAAAATGATGTCCGATATGATCTCTTTTTGATTTTCTTGAGTGGAATATAGAATATTTATGTCACCAATGCATCCACTTTCTGATTTTCACGGTTCCAATATAAATTAAATTTATTTATGCTCTGAGAAAATCTCAAGCAAAGTGGTGATATTGCTTTTCTAACAGAGGTGTGCTGATTA
Source organism: Platanthera guangdongensis (assembly GCA_039583875.1). Classification (NCBI taxonomy): domain Eukaryota; kingdom Viridiplantae; phylum Streptophyta; class Magnoliopsida; order Asparagales; family Orchidaceae; genus Platanthera; species Platanthera guangdongensis. Next base: position 152,926,305 of record CM077160.1, on the reverse strand, counting down.
CTACTGCAGTTTGTTCGAAATGGTGGGAAGAGTAGGAAATTTGGACCTGCAGTTGATAGTGGTGATATTTACGGACAACTGATTTGTTTATATTGGTTATTAAATTTGGAAATTGTTATTCTAATATTTGATTTGTTATTAAACCGACCTCTGACATGGTAGTAAGAGCAGGAACTATTCGAATGTATTTTGAGGCGTGTCCATGGCAATGTCATGCGCCTGTTCGTACAAAAGAACGAGATCACCTGTCGAGCGCCACGAGACGACGGCGAGGACGCCAAACTATGTTAGGATACTTATTATATATGACTGCGCGTGTCAGAACTGACTCGGAACGACCCAATGAGTTTCATGTCACTAGAGTGTAATGACTCTACGCTGGAGATGTTATATAAGATCATTCTACATGGATAAGTCTTAGTGGACTATCTTGAGCGGAGCCATCAACATTCTCAAGATACGATTAGGGTTTTTTGCTCCCGTCCGCTCTCTTGCTCTCGCATCCTTTCCCGAGCGCCGCTCGCGAATCACGTTTTTTTTTGGCGTCGCCGCCGGATCGCAAGGAAGAAGGAAGCGGGATCGGCTAATTCCACTGCTCGCGATATTGGTTGTCGCCGCTCGGAATCCCGAAGGTGTCGCTCCTCTGTTTCGTGCTTCTTGTGGGGGGGTGGATATCTGCGGTCACGGTGATAGTCGCATTCGCCAGCGGAATCGGTTATGTACTTCTTCCAACGCATCTCGACAACTCGACGATGGGAGTTCGAGTGCATGTAAGGCAAGAAAGGTCGGGTTGTTTCCTTGGACTTGCAGTGTCGACATTTCCTCTTGCCCTTCCCATCCACAATACTCGGAGGTGGTGTTGCCGCCTGTAGTGGGGGCTAGGGGGGTCCGGGGAGGATAAAGTGCAACGAATGCACTGTATTGTAAAGTGCAGGCGATCCGACGGCTGCGAGTCCATCCTAGCTCACGTGGAGATGCATGCACATCTTAACTTGCTTTGAGATGTGAACGCATCTCTGCATGCTCTCATACATCCATTGGATTGGTAAAGTGCAGCGGCTCGCATCTGTCGCATCGCACTGCACTGCACTTTACCCTCCCCGGTCCTGGGCTGGGGGTGAAAAAACAACGCCTTTTCCGGCAACATTGTGTTAGTGATATTTAGTTTTATGTCCGCTCGTGTCGGGTCCGACTCGGAACGGGTTATTGGGTTCGTGTCGCTCTAGGGCTTGGCTCTACGCTGGAGATACTATATAATCCATATTCCAAACTTGATAGGGTTATGTGGACTATCTTGAGCCTTGAGCAAACTCACTCTCACATTCTCAAGATACGATTTCTAGGTTTTCGCTCGGCTGCTCCCAATTTCCCGTTCCCGCCGCCCCCATCGCTCTTGCTCTTCTTCTGTGTTCCGCAGTTTACTTCGGTTGTAGATCGAAGAATTTTGCTTGTCCCTGTAGTAGATTGGAAGGACGAACAGTGTTCTGTAACGACGCCGTTCGAGTTTCCTGCGTGCAGATCGGGAACAGGAATTAATTTCTACCGCGGATCTGGAAGAGGGTTTTTCCGGGTTCGTCTTCCCCGGTGCTTTCCCGATCGGCATCGCCCAGATCTGGTCTGCTGTCTCGTGCATCAGTTTTGTCGCACCTTCCCGTCACTGGATCTCGGTATAGATCGACAGGAAGAGAATGATCTCTGATTTATAGATCCAGTACACAGGAGAAGGAACCGATCTAGTTTTGTTGCCACTGGGACTCTCAGATCGCAAAGGCTATGAGAGGTAAAAGTCCTGAACGATCCATCGATCATGTTCCTGTGCACCACTGCAAATCACGGGTTTCGTGAGGAGGCCGCTCCCGTGCTGTGCGATCCTATGAAACTGCCGCTCTTGCGATTCCAGATCTGTGCGCTGCGCTGCGCCGCCTAGAGGAAAGACGTTGCCGGAAGGAGTCATCCTTCCCTGTCGCTGATCGAGAAGGAAGACCAAGAGATCCAGTCCCGATCTCGTCGGATCCAGTCTCCGGCCGCCTCCTGCGCCGATCCAGCCACCTCCTGCGTAGATCCGACTGCCTCTTGCCGATCGCTGGATGATAGTGGTTGACTAACTAGATCTGCTGGCCGCTGGAATTTCCAGATCATCCAGAAGAAGAAATTGCCAATCTAGCACAACAATCGTTTTTTTTTTTGCCATTTCTGCGACCTTGATCCAGTGACAGCTAGAATCTTGGCTTCTAGGAGTGCTAGATATCAGAGTTCATTCCTGCAACAAAAAGCCAATCTTCTCCAAAACAATAGTGTTCTTTGAGGAGTTCTTGTCTCCTCTGTCTCGCTTGGAGGAAGTTGTGCCTTCAGTGGTTTGTTGATTAGATCTGCCTCTCGACAACTGTGCTTCGCCAAAGAGGTGCAAATTACTTACTTGATTGGATCTGAAGGCTTTGGACTCATCTTCTCGCGGCTCAGGTGACCTCGTTCTAGATTTTTTTTTAATTTCTGTTTAAATCTAGAACTATGTCGAAGAAAAGCGCACTCGACACTATAAAGCTGCAATCGTTCGACGCCTCCGACTTTCTCAGTTGGAAAATTCAAGTCCAACTAGGAATGAAGGAACGCGAGATTTTCTACACTGTTCAGAGCGATTTTGCTTCTACCGTCGAGGACGTGGACGAGTATCAGTGGAACAAGGATGAAGATTTCTGCAGGGATTATCTGTTAAATTCTCTGAATCCCCGGCTCGCGTTGACCTACCACGCGTACAAATCTGCAAAGGAAATATGGGATCGCCTGAATGCGCATTTCTAGAAGGAGGAAGGATTGTCGAAGTCGCTCATTGGAGAGAAGTTCTTCAACTTCAGATTCAAAGCGAACGTGTCTATCACTTCTCAACTTTTGGAGCTGGTCAACCTGCGTCAGAAGCTGGATGATGATCATTCGAAGATGGACGACAACCTCTTTGTGTATATGATCCTGAGTAAACTGTCTCCTGAATGGCTCTTTTTCAAGACCGAGATGCATCGACTGAAAGAGAAGATCAGTTTGGACGAACTCAAAAGGTTCATCCATATTGAAGACCAGAATATTGCTGGGAAAAGCTTAGAGCAGGTTGCGCAGCCCTCACAGGCTGTCAACTTCGTTTCACGTCCTAGTAAGCCTTCTCGGAAGCCCCCGACACCTAAGCGTGATACTCCAGCACCGTTGGCGGTCAAAAAGCCTTCTCTCAAAAGGAAGAAGGGCAAGTGCCACAACTGTGACAAATGGGGTCACTGGGCCGCTGAATGCAGGGGTCCGAAGAAGGTAAAGGAGGATGCCCCACAAAATGTGGCGCACATGGTGGTCAACAACTCCGATCCTAAGTCCTTCGTGGCTATGATTGGGATTAGTCACCGCAGTACGTCTTCTGAGTGGTGGTTGGACAGTGGTGCTACCTGTCACGTCACAAATGACAGATGTCTTCTCTCAAAGGCCACAACGGTCAAGGACAGAGTCGAAAACTGCAATGGAGGAGCGACTGATGTTACTCATGCCGGGACTGCAGAGCTAGTCCTCTCCTCAGGTAAAACTTTAATTTTACAACATGTTAAAGTAGTTCCAAATTTAACTAAAAATCTGATTTCCATAAGCTTATTAGATAAGGCTGGGATGACTTTTACTACTCAAAACGATAGAATGACCTTAATGGTCAATTCACATTATTTTGGGTGTGCGTACATGATCAACGGAATGTATAGACTTAGCCTGAATAACGATAGCATTAACCAAGTGAGTTCTAACCTCATTGATCTCAAGTTGTTACATAACAGACTAGGACATGTGAACTACATGAAAATGCTAGACCTAGCTAAGAGTCAAAACATCCCGTTAGATCTGTCTATTCGATTTGACAAATGTGAGGTGTGTGCGCAAACCAAAATCACTAGAACACCTTTTAAGTCGGTGTCTAGAAGCACACAACTTCTGGAATTGATACATTCAGACCTTTGTGATTTCCGGAGTCATATCACTAGAGGGGGAAAGAAGTATCTAATTACCTTCATAGATGATTTTTCGAGATATTGTCATGTGTATTTGTTGAGATCGAAAGATGAGGTATTTGAGACTTTCAAAATCTTTAAGTCTCGTGTGGAAAATCAGTTGAACCTTAAAATCAAGAGACTCAAAAGTGATCGAGTAGGAGAATACACTGCAACTGAGTTTAAGGAATTTTGTGCATCTGAGGGCATAATCCTTGAAACCACAGCTCCTTACTCACCCCAGTCTAATGGCGTTACCGAGCGTAAGAATAGAACTTTAACAGAGATATTGAACTTTATGCTCCTAACAGCTGGCATGCCCAACTCCTTTTGGGGAGAAGCAGTTCTTACTGCGATTCACATTTTGAATAGAGTGCCTCACTCAAAACTCATTTCTATCCCGTATGAGTTATGGCATGGTCATCCTTGTAGATATGATACTCTAAAGACTTGGGGCTGTATCGCATATGTGCGATTACAAGACCTTAAGAGACCTAAGGTGGGACCTAGAACAACAACATGTGTTTATCTAGGTAGTGCAGAAGATAGTGAAGCTGACAGGTTTCTTGATCTATTCACTAATACAGTGATAGAGTCTAGAGATGTTATTTTCTTTGAACATAAATTTATCAAAGATCATGGCTTAACCGTCCACGGGTCTACTGACGTGATTGCAGAATCTACTGTAGAACCTGAAGCTGGTCCCTCTAGCACTGCTACCCAACCTCTAGAGGTGGAACCTGTTCCTGTTAGAACGTCTACAAGAGATAGAGTTCCTAAGAATTTTGGTGAGAATTTCGTCACCTACCACTTGGAGGACGATCCATTCTCCTTTCAGGAAGCAATGAGATCTAGAGATGCGTTAATGTGGGCAGAAGCCATCGACGATGAGATGAACTCGCTGCTACAAAATAACACTTGACATCTAGTGGACCTGCCGAAAGGAGCTAAAGTCTTAGGATGCAAGTGGGTACTGAAGAAGAAATTGCACAGTGATGGGTCTATAGTCAGATATAAAGCACGTCTACTAGCTAAGGGTTATAAACAACGGGGGGGAATTGACTATTTTGACGTCTATTCATCTGTGTGTCACCTATCCACTATTAGGATTCTTCTTGTCATAGCTTCTATCGAGAACTTTATAGTTCATCAGATGGATATAAAGACAGCCTTCTTAAATGGAGAGCTTGATGAAGAGATCTATATGGCACAACCTGAAGATTATGTACATAAGGATCTAAGAGACAAAGTGTGCAAGCTCGATAAATCGATCTATGGGCTTAAACAGACACCTAAGATGTGGCACATTAAATTTGATCAAGTGGTAAAGAGCGTTGGATTTCAGTCCAGTCTCTCAGACAAATGCCTCTACTACCGCTCGATGGCAAGTCAAACAGTCATCATATGCCTATATATGGATGACATGTTGATTCTGGGTTCAGATCTTGCTGCAGTGAGGGATGTCAAATCCACTCTTGCAGAAGCTTTTGACATGAAGGACCTTGGTCCTGTGGATACCCTATTAGGTATGAAATTTAGAGTTGACAAGGGTAGAGTCACCCTTAGCCAGGCTCATTATATAGAGCAACTACTTTCTACTTGGGGATACAAAGACTGTAGGCCTGTTGAGATATCGTTTGACCATAATGTTAAGTTGAGTCCTAATGAAGAGACCAACATAGATCCATTAGAATATTCTAAAATAATTGGTAGTCTCATATACGCCACAAGTTGTACAAGACCAGACATTGCCTTCACGGTTGGCATGCTGAGCTGTTTTACCAGTAGTCCAGGCAAAGAGCATTGGGATGCCCTAGATAGGCTGATGAGATACCTGAGAGGTACTAAAGATCATGTCTTGTGCTATACTGGTTATTCTCCTATTGTGGATGGATTCTCTGATGCCTCGTGGTGTTCAGAAGTTGGGAACAGCAAGTCTACCAGTGGATATATATTCACTTTGGGTGGAGCTACTATCACTTGGAAATCCAAAAGACAGACGTGTATAGCATTGTCGTCCATGGAAGCCGAGTTGTTTGCCTTAGCTTCAGCTGGTGAAGAGGCAGATTGGATCAGGAACCTGATTTTAGACATACCCTTGTCTAAGCTACAAGTCAACTCGTTGAGCTTGTATTGTGATAATCAAGCAGCAGCTCAAGTTGTAAAGAATGCTCTCTATAACACTAAGAGGAGACATGTACGACTGAGACATGCTTTGTTGAATTATCTAAAAGAATAAGGAATTATCACTTTGGTCGATATGCGTTCGAAGGATAATCTGGCTGATCCATTGACGAAAGGAATGCCCAAAGACCGGTTAATCAAAACAGTGGGGGAAATGGGACTAAAGGCGATTTAGCTCGGTCTTAGTTCAAGGTTAGGCGATTCAGTTCAGCCTTAGTCCAATTGTTTTGATTTTCAGATTTCCTTTGTCAAAGCAAGCATGTTGTGCTCCGTTGATGCTCCTGGTTGCTGAGTTCGGATCTGGTAAGTTGTTTCATTCCAAACTTGATGCTAACAACTTTACCTGGATTCGACTATCTTGCCTTGGAGGAGAGTGTTATTCCAAACTTGATAACACGATCTTACTTGGTTTGACTTTTCTCTTGTTGATTGGTTTCATTCCAAACTTGATGAGTTCCAGTCAACTCTAGAAGAGCAGTAATCGTGACATTCCATATAGGAACACAGATATAGCTGCGGTGTCCAGAAGTCCGTAAATCGTTTTATTTGGAAACAGATAACGAATTCTGAGGTTTATCTATAATACTCTGTAGAAGCGTCCTCTCAGCCAATAATAATAATAATTAAATACTACGTTCACATGGTAGAACTAGATATTTGTATATTTTCAAATGTTTGAATTCATTTTAAAATGAAATTCTCTGTTGGAAATTACAGGGGCTGCTGATCTAGGAGGAGCACTGGTAGACTGGGATCCTGATCATGATGATCTTCTGGATATTGACAGTTAGAGTATTGTTAGACTTTCTTTTTGGTATCTCTGTTTTCAGAGCACTGTTTAGCTCTTTATTTTCTTTCACCTGTTTGTTTGGACTTCTGTTGTTCTCTGTTTGATTTGGGACGCTAGACGTTTAGGGCATGTGCCCTGATTGTATCTGAGATATGTTGTGGTGTGGCTGGACTCTTGTTCTGTTTATGCATGCTACTAATTCTCTTGTTAAGTCTAATAATTTTTTTAACAGGTGCCGGACACGGTTGTGAATGATTCATTTTTGGCTGAACATTTCACAAACCACCCCCTTTTCCGACGTCGGGTTCACAGCGGACATAGGAGGAGATTGTTAGTGATATTTAGTTTTATGTCCGCTCGTGTCGGGTCCGACTCGGAACGGGTTATTGGGTTCGTGTCGCTTTAGGGCTTGGCTCTACGCTAGAGATACTATATAATCCCTATTCCAAACTTGATAGGGTTATGTGGACTATCTTGAGCCTTGAGCAAACTCACTCTCACACATTGTCCTTTGCTTTTGGACATTTTCAGCGCACAAAACGGCAGGGCAGAAGCTAGAATAGATACCATGCTCCAATGATTGGCGGAGGCCACATAGTTGCTGGTCCATGAATAATGGACAGAAGCTAGAATATTTATTTTATATATTAATTTTATTTAACTATATATTATAATATTCACGAATCTTTTGAACAGGAAAAAAAATTTGGATTCTTTTTCGAAAGTTACTCGAATTCTAATTCGTATTCGAAATTTGGATTCGAAAGCTATTCAAATCCAAATTCAGATTCAAAAGTCCGAATTCAAATCGATTACTGAATTATTCATGAGCAATACTATTTATGAACTACCCAAAGAACAATAACAAGAGACAATCCGCATGAACTTCCTTATTCCACAACCACTTAATTCCCTCACACGCAATTTGTAGAGCTTCCACTGCATATGCTATATTCGGACTTTTCGAAAGACGGCGATTGTTAGGGCCAGGGCTAGGATTCTCCCTTAAACATCTATGCAAAATGCATTTGCCTTAACCCTAAACCCGGTTCAACGGCAAAATTTTGTGTTCGGGGGAGAGAGAAATCCATAATCAACCAAATTATGTCATGTGGAAATATAGAAGTTGTTGGCCTATGCCAAAAAGATTCAACAAGTGGTGCTGCTAGGTTAAAACCAGAGTTAAAGATAATGATAAGGAACAAGTTCCAGTAAAATAGTAAAGGCAAAGTTGTAGTTGTCCTCTAATGAGTCTTCTCATCTCACTCAATGTTATGACTATTGAGAAACCTCTTTAATACCTAATGTAAATCCATAATTTGGGCCGGCTATAAATAAGCCTCCTCTATGTAATAGTTTTGTACAAGTAAAAACTATTAAGGCTCTACTGACTGGCACTAGGGGTGGAAATAGACCATGTCTAATGGAAAACAGGCCCGGCCTACATTAGTGTTTTTGGGCATGAGTCTGACCAACTAGTCTGGTGTAGGCCAAAATATAGGCCTGATCTGGCCTATTTTGCAAAACAGGTAGGCCCGGCCTGACTCATAGGCCTATATTTTAATACACTATTAGTAATTAGGAAATGAGAATGTTTCTATTTTAATATACTATTAGGTAATTAGGGATTTAGGGGTATTTAAGTTTATATAATAAATTAATTTTATTTATTATTTAAAAATAACGTAGGCCGGCCTGCAGGCTTACATGCCAGACTTTAATAATAGAGGTCTGTGTCTGTTTTAAAAACAGGCCCAATTATATGCTTATATTTATGGTAAGTAGGAAATAGGTCAGGCCAGGCCAGACCGAAGCCTCTGATAGACCGTCTGGCCTATTTCCACCCCTATTTGGCACGGTGGCGGCGGTCGTAAACGCATGCATGGGTTAAACTGTCATTTTTTGAGGAACACCAAACAAACATCATCACTTTGAACATAAAAGTGGATGAAGTTCCTTAGATAGGCGTTAACAAATGACAATTTAACCCTCATGTTCATAACCACCATCACCGTGCCAGACAGAGCCTAAAAATAAACAAGATACATATTTTCTACTTGTGTGTTGTTGCCTCCTCATTTTTATAATTTTGCTAGATACAAACCAACAGAAGTATCTCAGCAGGAAGTTGTATCGAATTGTATCTCAGATAAAGAAGTATCTCCAGCGACACCCGATTATAACTGGGACCCATATGTTGAAATTGACACCTCACCGATCCATGGGCTTGACAATTCCTTATTTAGGCTAATCCTTCATTGGAATATCATTAAGACCGGCCAAAATTGATTCCAGAGAACCCTTCCATACTTAGCCTAATTCCTAAATCAGGAGAGGAGATTTGCCTATTTATTTTCCTGCGATCCCTGAGGCCTAAATACAGAAGAGGGCAACCTAGAGAGATCAATCGAGGAGGAGTTCTTTCTCGACGTGCAGAACGGCACCCCCTCGCTAGCAGTCCTTCGGTTCAGACCGGCGATCGACCTGCTCAACCTCTTTCAGTGCGCCTCTTGGAGGTGCGACTTCCGGGCGGCAGGCGTTCCCGATCGCGGTGACTTCAGGCCGCGTTAGCAGCGGCGATCAGCAACGAGTAGTGTTAGCAGCGACGGCCTCTCATCGGTCCTGGGGGGATCGGCTTCAGGCAGCAGTGGCGGAGGATTTACTCCCGTCCAAGCAGCGTCTACAGTAGCGACTCGGCAGCGGGATCTGTGTCCAGAGACGGCTTCAGAAATTGCAGCACAGTGGCTCCCTCTTCCTGATTTTGTTTTCCTCTTTGGGGTCTTATTTGATATCACTGTAATACTCCCTGTAACTTTCTGATTTATAGTGGATCCCTTCCGGCGCACTCTCCCCGTGAATGTAGGAGCTCCTCTCCGAACCACGTAATTTTTTTGTGTCGTCTGTGTGCTTGGAAATCTCGTTCCGATACTTTATTTTGCGCGATTGTTTTTTGCTCGATTTAATTCCGTTGCGCTACCACGGTACTCGGTCCGATTGCACAACAATTGGTATCAGAGCCAGGTTTCGCGGGGGTGATCGTCTGGGCGTTCTGGTTCTAGATCTGGGTCAACGGTAGGTGACGACAAGGTCCACTCCCTACCTTCTCAAGATCTGATACAAGAACATTTTTTCTGATCACTCAGTAGCACTGCGAGCAAAACAATGGCGGCAAAATTCGAGATTTCCAAGTACGACGGCAAGATCGATTTCGGCTTATGGTAGAAGCGGATCAAGGCGGTTCTCGTTCAGCAAGGACTCCACAAGGCGCTACTCGGCAAAGAGAAGTCCGACGTGAAGAAAGACGAGGAATGAGAGGAACTGGATCTGAAGGCCATTAGCACAATCCAGTTGAGTCTCGTCGACGAGGTCATGTACAATGTGGTCGACGCTGACACCACCGTAGACCTATGGAAGAAATTGGAGGAGCTGTATATGTCGAAATCTCTCACAAATAAGCTCTATGTGAAGAGACAGTTATACAGCTTAAGAATGTCCGAGAGCAACAAGCTGCTAGAACACATGAATGCGTTCAACAAGTTGATCTCCCAGCTGCGGAGCATGGACGTAAAAGTCGAAGAGGAAGACCAGGCGCTTCTACTACTGTCTTCTCTACCGAAGTCCTATGACCATCTGGTCACCACGATCCTCTACGGAAAGGATATGCTCAAAATGGAGGAGGTGATGACAACACTGCTATCAAACGAAACACGGAGCAAACCCGGCCCCAGCTCCAGCGAAGATTTGTTCATGAAGAACAAAGAACCGGTCAGAGGGAGATCGAGAGACAGAGGGAAGAAATTCAATCGGGCTAGGTCTAAGTCTCGGGACAAGAAGAACCAGTGCCACTACTGCAAGGAAGAAGGGCACTGGAAAAATAACTGTCCGAAGAAAAAGGCGAAAGAAAAGAATCAGGAACAGGCGGCTGTGGCGTCCGACCCCGAGAGCGATGCTGACGTACTCCATGTACACTCCACCCTTGATACCACCGATACGTGGATCATGGATACGGGATGCTCGTATCACATGTGCCCGAACATAGAATGGTTCACTAGCTTCAGGCAATGTGACGGCGGTCGCGTTCTGATGGGAAACAACTCGGAGTGCAAGACGCTCGGGATCAGCAATATCAGAATTAAAATGTTCGACGGAACAATCAGGACCCTCACTGATGTAAGATACGTGCCCGATCTGAGGAAGAGTCTAATTTCCCTAGGCACTCTAGAGGCGGCTGGGTGCTCATACACCGGCGAGGGAGGATATCTGAAGGTCAAGAAAGGCGCTCTGGTGGTCATGAAAGGAGAGCGCTCTGGTACTCTCTATAAACTGATCGGCACTACCATCGCCGGCGACGCGGCGGTTTCTGAGATGACAGATGAGGATTCCTCTCTGCTGTGGCATGCCAGACTTGGCCACATGAGCGAGAGAGGATTGCTGGAGCTTCACAAGAATGGGCTACTGAAAGGAGTCAAGTCATGCAAGTTAGACTTCTGCGAGACCTGCGTTCTCAGGAAGCAGCACATAGTGAAGTTCGTGACATCTACGCAGCGGAGCAAGCAGGCACTGGAATATATACACTCAGATGTTTGGGGGCCTACCCCAGAGCCGTCTCTTGGTGGGGCCAGATACTTCGTAACTTTCATCGACGATTTTTCGAGAAAAGTCTGGATCTACTTTTTGAAGCACAAGTCCGAAGTATTCAAGAAATTCAAAGTCTGGAAGACGACAGTGGAAAAGCAGACCGGGAAAAGAGTCAAATATCTGAGATCTGATAACGGTGGCGAGTACACCTCAGTGGAGTTCCAGGAATACTGCAATCAGGAGGGCATCACTCGACACCTTACTATTCCTGGTACACCGCAGCAGAACGGCGTGGCAGAAAGGATGAACCGAATGTTGCTAGAGAGAGCTCGGTGCATGCGGTTATTTGCAGACCTACCAAGGTCCTTCTGGGCCGAGGCTATTAATACGGCATGCTATCTAGTGAATCGATCCCCATCGATGTCACTGAATCTGAAATCACCACAGGAAGTTTGGTTAGGCAGGCCGGTTGACTACTCTGACATCCACATCTTTGGTTGTCCTGTGTACGCCCTTGTACAGGACTCTGAGAAGACGAAGCTGGATGCTAAGTCCAAACGGTGCATCTATCTGGGACGAAAGACCGGCACGAAGGGGTTCAAACTGTGGAACCCGGACACAAAGAAGGTGGAGGTCAGGCGCGATGTGATCTTCGATAAGGCCTCTATGCTCAAGAAATCTGTGGCTCAGTCTAAAGTGGTGGAGGAGACTCCAGTCACACCCCTAGAAGTGGAGCTGGAAGGGAGCGACCAAGCTGATGACCGCGGTGATTCCTCTGACCCAGAAAATGCTGATGTTGTGCAACCTACGGAAGCAGAGTCGTACTCAATTGCTAGAGAAAGGGCAAGGAGAGAGGTCAGACTGCCTCTCAGGCTACGGGACACTGTAGCGTACGCTTTCCAGGTGATCTCCACAGATCCTGGATCTTATAAAGAAGCTGTAGAGAGTAGAGAGAGTTCTCAGTGGAAAGCAGCTATGGAAGAAGAGATGGAGTCCCTTCGTAAAAACCAGACTTGGGACTTGGTTCGTCTGCCCAAAGGGGCGAAGGCAATCAGTTCCAAATGGATATTCAGGAAGAAGGAATCTACATCCGGCAAAGACCAGTGGAGATACAAGACCAGATTCGTTGCCAAGGGGTTCGCACAGAAGAAGGGTGTCTATTTTGATGAAATATTCTCACCCGTGGTAAAACACTGCTCCATACGGGTGCTTCTTGCGATGGTGGCAATGAACGACATGGAGCTAGAGCAGATGGACGTGAAAATGACGTTTCTTCATGGCAACTTGGAAGAGGAGATCTACATCTTGCAGCCTGAAGGGTTTGTACAACCCGGTGACGAGAAGAAGGTGTGCAAACTAAAAAGGTCCCTCTACGGTCTGAAGCAGGCTCCAAGAATGTGGAACAAGAGATTTGATACGTTCATGGTTTCACAAGGATTCAGCAGGAGCCAGTACGACAGCTGCACCTACTACAAGTTCCTAGCAAACGACGACGTTCTGATTCTGATGCTATACGTCGACGACATGCTGATTGTGTGCAAGTCAGCTCAGGAGATCCAGTCTTTGAAGCAGAAACTGCAAGCTGAGTTTGAAATGAAGGATCTGGGTCAAGCACAGAAGATCCTTGGCATGAAAATCAAGCGAGATAGGAAGCGGGGCATGCTTTGGCTTTCTCAGACAGGGTACATTCAGAAGGTTCTGGAGAAGTTCAATTTGACTGAATCTAAGCCCGTTTCAACCCCTCTTGGGCAACAGTTTAGATTGTCGTCACAGCAGTGTCCAGACACCGAGGGAGAACAACAAAAGATGCTCGGGGTGTCGTACGCTAGTGCGGTAGGATGCTTGATATACGTCATGATCTGTACGAGACCAGATATCGCTCAGGCTGTGAGCGTAGTCAGCAGATATATGGGGAATCCGGGGCGACAACACTGGGAGGCAGTCAAGTGGATTCTAAGATATCTGAACGGAACGAAAAACGTCGGTTTGTTGTTTAAGAAGAGCGGAGTTTCGAGAGTCCTAGAGGGCTACGTTGATTCCGACTATGCGGGCGACCTCGACCGAAGAAGATCTACCTTCGGGTACATCTTCCTTTGTGGTGAGGGCCCCATCAGTTGGAAAGCCACTCTGCAGGACATTGTGGCCTTATCTACGACAGAGGCTGAGTACATTGCTGCAGTGGAAGCCGCGAAGGAAGCTATCTGGCTCAAAGGTCTCGCCAAAGAACTCAGGATCTCTCAGGAAGCGGTGAAGCTGCACTGTGACAGTCAGAGTGCGATTTGTCTGGCCAAAGACCCGGTCTATCATGCCAGGACAAAACACATTGATGTGCGGTACCATAAGTTGAGAGAGTTCGTTGCTGGCGGAGATATTCAGTTACTAAAGGTGCACACTGAGGATAACATTGCAGACATGTTGACCAAGTCGTTGACCGGAGTCAAGTTCAAGCACTGCCTTGACTTGGCTCATATCTGTGCGCGCTGATCGTGGTAACCCCAGGGAGAGGGGGTAGTTCTGCTGGAAGGAGATAGATCCAAGTTGCAGGTGGAGTCGGTTCCGTGAGGCGCCAAGGTGGAGATTGTTGAAATTGACACCTCACTGATCCATGAGCTTGGCAATTCCTTATTTAGGCTAATCCTTCATTGGAATATCATTAAGACCGACCAAAATTGATTCTAGAGAACCCTTCCATACTTAGCCTAATTCCTAAATCAGGAGAGGAGATTTGCCCATTTATTTTCCTGCGATCCCTGAGGCCTAAATACAGAAGAGGGCAACCTAGAGAGATCAATCGAGGAGGAGTTCTTTCCCAACGTGCAGAACGACACCCCCTCGCTGGCAGTCCTTCGGTTCAGACCGACGATCGACCTGCTCAACCTCTTTCAGTGCGCCTCTTGGAGGTGCGACTTCCGGGCGGCAGGCGTTCCCGATCGCGGCGACTTCAGGCCGCGTTAGCAGCGGCGATCAGCAACGAGCAGTGTTAGCAGCGGCGGCCTCTCATCGGTCCTGGGGGGATCGGCTTCACGCAGCAGTGGCGAAGGATTTACTCCCGTCCAAGCAGCGTCTACAGTAGCGACTCGACAGCGGGATCCGTGTCCAGAGACGGCTTCAGAAATTGCAGCACAGTGGCTCCCTCTTCCTGATTTTGTTTTCCTCTTTGGGGTCTTATTTGATATCACTGTAATACTCCCTGTAACTTTCTGATTTATAGTGGATCCCTTCCGGCGCGCTCTCCCCGTGGATGTAGGAGCTCCTCTCCGAACCACGTAATTTTTTTGTGTCGTCTGTGTGCTTGGAAATCTCGCTCCGATACTTTATTTTGCGCGATTGTTTTTTGCTCGATTTAATTCCGTTGCGCTACCGCGGTACTCGGTCCGATTGCACAACACCCATACACAAAAAATCCATTAATGGCCTTGAGAAACCACTAAAAACAAATTGCTGCAAATTTAATCAACCACTGCACCCACCCTATCCATCCACCCACCATTTTTGATCCTTTTGTACATGTGTGTGTCTATATGTATATCTCTATGTAGCCACCTGTTGTGAAATTGGGACCGGATCCGCGACTACGGTGGTTCGCCGCGGATCTAGCAACGGAAGCTAATCTGAGCAATAATATGATAAACGAAATTTAAATCCAAAAACCAAGCACAACCAGACGACAAAATAATTACGTGGTTCGGAGTTGGGACTCCTACTCCACGGGGAGAGCGTGCCAGAAAGATCCACTAAAACTGATGAGGATACACAGATACAACCAGAGACCAAACAGATACGGTCGAACAACAAAGGAAAACCAAAGAACTCAAAAACTTGAAGAACCGATATCGCCGGGCGGTATCGATGTCGCCGGGCGACAACCCCTGTTCTTCTTCCCCGATGGATCCGCCGTTCCTGCACCTGTTGTCGCCGCCTGGAGCTGTCTGCCACCGCTGGACAGAGCCGCCTCCACCTGAATCCTCCTGCTACTGCCGCCTCCTGGAGCTGCCTGCCGCCGCTGGACAAAGCCGCCTCCGCCTGAGTTGAGCCCGATGCGCCGCCTCCGCTGCAGCACGTCTGCTGCTGCCGCCGCCGCCGCCGCGCCTTGTCTGAACTGGAGCTGTCGCCGCCGCCGCCGCCTGAACACCTCTTGATGCCGCCTAGAGATCGACGCTGCAACACGCCTGTCGCTGCCTCTGATCCTCCTGCACTGACGAGGTCCGCTCGCTGCCGCCGCCGCCGCTGGAAACCGCCTCCACAGAACCTGCTCTCACACTCCTCGCTGGTGGCCGAAAAAATAGGTTGGATTCCTCTCTGATTCTTGCTCGAGTGTATTCCTCCAAGACTGCAATAGCCCTCCTTAAATAGACAGCCACCACCACCTCTCCAAATAAGGAAGAAACGTCATTAAAGGGAGAGCAATGAAGGCGCTGGCCGAAACAGGAAGCCAGAACCGAATTAAGAAGCAGCCCCCTTAATTCCTCCCAAAAAATCAGCCCTCCTACTTAATGCAATTCCCAAAATAAGAGGTGGCCATGGATCGCGGACGTGGCGCGATCCGGACGGTCTGATTCCATGCGTGAGGTGTCACAATCCTAACAATCTCCACCTTGACACCTCATGCCACAACCGAACTCCACCTCGAAGCCTAACAAACGTATCTGAACCCCCAACCTGGATCTCCCCTACTGGCGACTACAAGCCCCCTCTCCCTAGGGCCCTCACGATCAACATGCATCAGTCTGAGTCAAGTCAAGACCGCTCTTGAACTTGACTCCTCTCACTGATTTCTCTCGCATGCTCGTAACATTTTCCTCCGTAGATATCTCCCGCAACTCCACACCTCTACCCCTAGCGAACTCCCTCGACTCCTGGGGGCGCACACCACTGTGCAGCTCCACCTTCCTCTGAGTAAACCTGAGTTCCTTGGTGGGACTCCTGAGCCAGATGGCTCCCCTTGCGGTGCCTGCGTACTTCTGAGATGACTCTCTACCCGTCTCCTCTACGGCTGCGAAGATTCTACCTCCGCCAAGGTCCTCTCTCCGAGCACACGCCCTAGCCATGAATCCTGCCCCGCTCCTCCGCTGGTCCTTCCTACCTTTTCGCTGAGAACGATCTCTGCTCTCTAAAGCTATCTCGAAGGAACCGCGATCTGAGGAGATCGCCTGAAATGCATACGCTACCGTATCCTGCAGCTTGAGAGACGGTCTGACCTCTCTCCTCGCATCTCCCTTGGCAATCGTGGTGCCAATCAGTCTATAGAGCGATCCAGAACGCTCTCCTCTCAAGACTGTCTGTGTGCCTCTCCTGACCTCCAAATACCCGCTGCTACTGGTATAAGAATACCCGGCAGCCTCCAGAGTGCCTAGATAAAGCAAGCTCTTCCTCAACTCGGGCACATACCGAACGTCGGTGAGGGTCCTAACCACTCCGTCGAACATCCTAATCCTGATGCTCCCGACTCCTGATATCTCGCACTCTGACCGGTTCCCCATCCGAACACGACCACCTCCACAGTGCCTAATACTGGAGAACCATTCAATGTTCGGGCACATGTGTAACGAACATCCTGTATCCATGATCCAGGAATCTGTGGTCTCAAGACTGGGTGAAATATGAAGAACGTCAGCGTCGTTCTCATCCTCGGATGCCACCGCAGCCTGATGTGGCTCATGCGTCTGTTCTCTAAACTTCCTCTTCGGGCACTCATTCTTCCAGCGCCCCTCCTCCTTGCAGTAGTGGCATTTTGTATTCCTGCCCCCGGACTTAAACCTAAGTCGGTCTTCCTCCTTCCCTTTTCCTCTCGATCTACCCCGAGTGTGGTCCTTGCTCTTCACGAATAGGCCCTCGTCAGATCTAGGGCTCGACTTGCTTCTCGTTTCGTTCGAGAGCATCGTTGTCGTCACTTCTTCCATCTTCAGGGTGTCCTTCCCATACAGGATCGTGGTGACCAGATGATCGAAGGACTTCGGTAATGAAGACAACAGGAGAAGAGCCTGGTCTTCCTCCTCGACCTTAATGTCCAGACTACGCAACTGAGAGATAAGTTTATTAAACGCATTCATGTGATCAAGAAGCGGAGTGCTGTCCGACATCCTCAAGCTGTAAAGTTGTTTCTTTACGTACATCTTATTGGTGAGGGATTTTGACATATAAAGCTCCTCCAACTTCTTCCACAGATCCGCTGTAGTCTCAGCATCGACTACATTATACATAATCTCATCGGCCAAGCACAACTTGATTGTGCTGATGGCCTTCAGATCTAGCTCATCCCACTCGTCGTCCTTCTTCCTAGACTTCTCCTTTCCGAGGAGAGCCTTATGAAGATCTTGCTGAACGAGAACCGCTTTGGCCCGTTTCTGCCACAGACCAAAGTCAATTTTGCCGTCATACTTGGGGACTTCAAATTTCGTTGTCATTATTGCTCACCGGGGTCCGAAGGGTCGAACCTCGCTTTGATACCAATTATTGTGAAATTGGGACCGGATCCGCGACTACGGTGGTTCGCCGCGGATCTAGCAACGGAAGCTAATCTGAGCAATAATATGATAAACGAAATTTAAATCCAAAAACCAAGCACAAGCAGACGACAAAATAATTACGTGGTTCGGAGTTGGGACTCCTACTCCACGGGGAGAGCGCGCCAGAAAGATCCACTAAAACTGATGAGGTTACACAGATACAACCAGAGACCAAACAGATACGGTCGAACAACAAAGGAAAACCAAAGAACCCAAAAACTTGAAGAACTGATATCGCCGGGCGGTATCGATGTCACCGGGCGACAACCCCTGTTCTTCTTCCCCGATGGATCCGCCGTTCCTGCACCTGTTGTCGCCGCCTGGAGCTGTCTTCCACCGCTGGACAGAGCCGCCTCCACCTGAATCCTCCTGCTACTGCCGCCTCCTGGAGCTGCCTGCCGCCGCTGGACAAAGCCGCCTCCGCCTGAGTTGAGCCCGATGTGCCGCCTCCGCTGCAGCACGCCTGCTGCCGCCGCCGCCGCGCCTTGTCTGAACTGGAGCTGTCGCCGCCGCCGCCGCCTGAACACCTCTTGATGCCGCCTGGAGATCGCCGCTGCAACACGCCTGTCGCCGCCTCTGATCCTCCTGCACTGACGAGGTCTGCTCGCTGCCGCCGCCGCCGCTGGAAACCGCCTCCACAGAACATGCTCTCACACTCCTCGCTGATGGCCGAAAAAATAGGTTGGATTCCTCTCTGATTCTTGCTCGAGTGTATTCCTCCAAGACTGCAACAGCCCTCCTTAAATAGGCAGCCACCACCACCTCTCCAAATAAGGAAGAAACGTCAGTAAAGGGAGAGCAATGAAGGCGCTGGCCGAAACAGGAAGCCAGAACCGAATTAAGAAGCAGCCCCCTTAATTCCTCCCAAAAAATCAGCCCTCCTACTTAATGCAATTCCCAAAATAAGAGGTGGTCATGGATCGCGGACGTGGCGCGATCCGGACGGTCCGATTCCATGCGTGAGATGTCACAATCCTAACAACCACCACCCTTCCAACAACCTAACCCACACTAACTCATGGAAATATCCCATTGTCCCCACCAAGCTTCATCCCTACTCCTTCTCCTCTTCCTCCTCCATCTCTTCTGCCCCTCCATCGCAGCAGATCCTGACCCCACTCAAGATTTCTGCGTCGGCATCCCAAACGACGTCGCCACCTCCATCAATGGCTTCCCCTGCAAGCCCGACGCCTCCGTCACCTCCGACGATTTCTTCTCCACCGTCCTCTCAGTCAATCTCACCACCAACAACTCCATGGGTGCCAGCGCCAGCTTCGCCGACCCCCGCTCCTTCCCGGGCCTCAACACGCTCGGCATATCCATGGTCCGCGTCGACTTCGCCCCCGCCGGCCTCGTCACGCCCCCCACACCCACCCGCGAGCCACGGAGCTCGTGTTCGTCACCGAGGGCCGCCTCCTCGTCGGCTTCGTCACCACCGACGGCAGGTACTTCTCAAAGGTGGTGGGACCGGGCGAGCTGTTCGTGATACCGATAGGCCTGATCCATTTCCAGTATGACGTGGGAGAGGTGAAGGCTGCGGCCACGGTGGCGTTTCGCAGTCAGTTGCCGGGAACGGTGCTGGCGGCGCGGTCGCTTTTTGGGTCGAAGCCTGCGGTCCCTGATGTGGTGCTGAGTGAGGCGTTCGGCGTGGAGAAGGAAGTTGTGCGGGAGATCAGGGCCAAATTTGGATGAGAACGTGGGCCTGTGAGAGTGGTTGCGTTTGGTGTTTGGTATTATATGAACGAAAAACAGTATTATATTTGATGTGAAATTGCAATTTGTGTTCCATTAATAATGTTTTTGAAGCACGATTAATAATATTTTTTAATCATCAGGCAA
This sequence comes from Platanthera guangdongensis, assembly GCA_039583875.1. Lineage (NCBI taxonomy): Eukaryota > Viridiplantae > Streptophyta > Magnoliopsida > Asparagales > Orchidaceae > Platanthera > Platanthera guangdongensis. The sequence continues at coordinate 152,906,401 of CM077160.1, read as the reverse complement.
AGTTAATTGTTAATAATATTGTTGGTCTATGAATACGGCTATTCATAGACCAACAATATTCTTTTTTTTCCTATGTACTGGTCACTTCAATATTTCAAATCCTTTATTTACAATTCAAACCCTAATTTTTTTCCCTTCCCGGCATCCGGCCTCACTCGTTATCTTAAAATGAAGATGTCGGATTCCATGGTATCTAATAAGTTCTCCCTACTAATGGATTTGAATCAATGACTCCTGCCGTATGAAAGCAATACTCTAACCACTGGATTAAGCAGGTTGTTTATCACCACAAAAAGGTCTCCAACACTCTGATGGATTATAGGCAAAATATGTTTTCTAAGCAATACAAATCTTTATCAGTATATGTAATTAAACAGATCAGAGAGTTATCATGTGGGATTATGGGATACCCTTCCCGAGTTTGTGGATTGTAGAGAAGCATGATTAGGAATTAGGGGGGGGGGGATTGTAGTTGGATTAAAAAGAACGTATTTTTAAGAGGAAAGTGGATTAAGAAGACTGGAACTGATAGTCAACCGTAGGATATCACATATTGTTATGGTAAACTTTAGTGTGATGATTTTTTTTTCATTGTTGTTAATATGGACTTGTTGCGGTCTAACTCGACGTCTCGGTCGGATCGGAATAATCTGAACTATCTTAGCTCGTGGAACGGTCGAGCGTGCACACAGTCAATAAAGTAGGACGATTGTACACATGCAGTTTTAACGTGAAAAAACTTCTCAACTAGGTAAAAAATCACGTGACCGGATCTGTGTCGGTCAAAATATACTATTTTCTGGTTGTTACAGCTTGTTTGTGAAGTCGAGGGTGATAGACCACCTCTCGTTACAGATTTGGAGTGAGAGAACACTTGACACACGGCGGACGACAGACCATAGCACCATGAGTTGTTACAAATTGTGTTTCGCGTTGGTGGTCTTCAGTTAGCGACTTACTGATTCTGAACGCTGGAGCGGAGCTCCCAAACTTGCGGCTGAAGCCACTTGGAACTTGAGAGATTTGGCTTCGTTGGGTGGCTTTTACTTGACTCGCTTGTAGCCCGGGTACGGCTCGGATGCTGCTCGTAGGAGGAATTCGGCAGAGCTTCAACCTGAGAAAGAAGAAAACTCGGAGAAAACATGTGAGAAATTAGGAGACCTGAGGCTCCTTTTATAGGCTCCAGGTGGTGGTTATGGTGGTTACACGGCAATCCGCACACCATAACCACCATCATGATTATTTTCATTATAGTTTAAATGCTCATATTAGGATATTAATTTATCTATTTGGAGACCATTTAAATAAATCATAAAATTATTAATTAAATCCCCCCACTAACCTGGTGGTTAGTGGGTGGTTACACGCAAATCGGACGGCCGACGACATTTCCAACTGATCGGACGACGGGAGAGGGACTCCACGGGCGGCCGGTGAACTCGTCATCGAGTTCGCCAGCGAGGGAAAGACTGCTGACAGCGGCCGGGGAGGAGTCGCTCGGGCGTCAGCTCCCTAGGTCGCACCATCGGCCGAGGGAGGGGGCGGCCCGGGCGACCGCCCCCTTGGCCGCGCCGGCGACCGAGGGAGGGGGCGATCCGGGCGGCCACCCCCTTTGGCCCCGACTGACAGCCGAGGGAGGCGCGGCACGGGCGGCCGCTCCCTCAGTCGCGGCCAGGGCTGGCGCGACGAGAGGGGGCGGGCGGCCGGCGGCCGGGGAGGAGGTCGGCCGCCCCCCGCTGGTGAGGTGGGGCTCGCGGCGGCTTGCCCATTACGCATGATGGGATCGGTGTGCGGGGCATCGAGCGTGGTGATCACGCGCGCGGTCAATCCTATGATCTTACTTCTTTTGAGGTGGAGATCATGGGTGTGTGGCTATGTGCACATCTAATGTTATAAAATGGGTCTCATCCCCAACAATTGTCTCTCGGATCCTTATTGCACGAGTCCGCTTCGAACGAAGAAAGACAAGGATCTTTTTTTGCTCATCTTTTACGGCAGCGACGATGACAAACAGTGAAGGACTTGAGATGTGAGTAGTGGCGCCCTGCAAACTCGGGTAAAAATGTTAGAATATATCATTGTTGCGGTCTAACTCGACGTCCCTGTCAAACCAGAATAACCTGGACCGTCTTATCTCTCGGAACGGTCGAGCGCGCACACAGTCAATAAAGTAAGATGATTGTACACACGTAGTTTTAACGTGGAAAAATCCCTCAACTAGGTAAAAAAACACGTGACCGGATCTGTATCGGTCAAAGTCCACTATTTTCTGGTTGCTACAACTTGTTTGTGAAGTCGATGGTGACATGTCACCTCTCGTTACAGCTTTGGGGTGAGAGAACACTTGGCACACGGCGGACGACAGACCGTCGCACCGGGAGTTGTTACAAATTGAGTTTCGCGCTGGTGGTCTTCGGTTAGTGACTTGCTGATTCTGAACGTGGGAGCGGAGCGCCCTAACTTGCGGATACGGAGGTCACTTGGAACTTGAGAGATTTTGCTTCGTCGGGTGGCTTTAACTTGACTCGCTTGTAGCTCGGGTGCGTCTCGTAGGAGGAATTCAACAAAGCTTTAACCTGAGGAAGAAGAAGACTCGGAGGAAAAAAGTGAGAAATGAGGAGACATAAGACTACTTTTATAGGCTTCAGGTGGTGGTTAAGGTTGTTACGCGGCTATCCGCACACCATAATCATCAGTATGATTATTTTCATTATAGTTTAAACGCGCATATTAGGATATTAATTTTGCTAGTTGAAGACCATTTAATTAAATCATAAAATTATTAATTAAATTCCCCCACTAACCCGATGGTTAGTGGGTGGTTACAGACAAATCGGACGGCCGAGGACATTTCCAACCGATCGGACGACGGGAGCGGAACTCCGCGGGCGGCCGGCGAACTCGCCGCCAGGGGAAGATTGTCGACGGTGGCCGGGGAAGACTGCAAAATATGTTCAATTATATCATATAAAAATTTATTTATTTTTATATAAAATAATATTAGCGGCGTTTTTAAAACAAGCGTGGCCAAAGCAATAGTTTTTAAATTAACAAAAATGGCATAGTTGAAACAATTTTTTAGGAAAATGTGGCTAAAGCTTGGGGTACGGGGGTGGTGCAGTGCAGGAAATGCACTGCACCGTGCAGTGCGCGAGATTTGACAGGTGCGAGTATCTCTCAGCTCGCGCGGAGATGCATGCACGCTTTGATCTCTCGCGCACTGCTTTGAGATATGTGCGCTGAGATGTGCACGCATCTCAGCGCACTCACATCCATTAGATCATACTTTACGGTAAAGTGCAGCGGCTATCATCCGTCCGATTTCCTGCACTTTACCTCCCTCGGAGCTTGCCACGTTTTACACAAAGAAATGCGGTCAAAGCTCGCCACGTTTATTAAAGTAAGTGTCACTAACGTCATAACCCTATTGGCGGTGGGAACATAAAAAACGTCGCGAATACTTTTGGCGACGATTATATTCGTGATGCATGCGCGGCGTTTATAAAAATGTCGCGAAAACATTAGCGTTGTTTGAAAAACGTCGTCAAAGCCTCTTAAATACGTCGTCGATGTTCATATTTGTTGTAGCCGCCCGCCCTTGCCCCCGGTCGTGCTGCCGCGGCGTGACCCTCCCCAACCGGCCCAATCACCGGCCGATTCTCGCCGACAATGTCTTGCCACCAATCGGCCTCCACGCCGTTGGTCGGCCCTTTGGTTGTCGCTTAACAACCGTTGTTTGATCGTCCTCACACGATCTCCACAGTCTGTTATACGAGTAACAACCCGCGCAACCACCATTGTAATCACCTATAATGGGTCTGTGCAAATTTCTGAAATTACATCGGTCTACGCAATAGCGAAAAATATTAAAATAATACGCTCGTTAAACTATATTAACTGGTTTACATGTAGTAAATAAGATGGTTACGGACTGCGAATAATCGAGTAATCACCACAACCACCTCTAGGGCTTATAGATAGAACCACAGACCCTCCTTCATTTTTACTTTTTCTCTCCCCCCTGCTTCTCCTACGTGCCTGAGAGCTCCACCAGAGACCTCCTTCATCTTCGAAGACGGTTTGAAGATCTTCGAACCATTCAGAGGCCACTCAAGGATTTGCACCTACCGTCAATTTTTCTCTCACAAGCCTTTTGCACATATAGCGCTCCCAACACTTAGCACCTGTCAGGGGACGACAAGCATTCTCTGGTCTAACCTCAGTGTGCAAGAAGAGATCCACCAAGTCTCCAGAACGTGCGCTATTCACCGCGAGCAAGATCAAAATACTTACGCTTCATTTTGCGCGGTGCTGCGGGAGTAGCCGGTGGGTGGAACCGGTGGTCTGGAACTGGAGGTATGAGGCGGGGATCGAAACGGAGCATCGGGGGGGGGGGGGGGGGGGGCTTTTCATCCTTATCGCGGGAGCGGACGGAGCAAACGCCAAGGGACAACATTTGTTTTCCCGCTATCTGGCGGCGTTTGCTTCGAACGCGGGCGTGAAAACGCCTCGCCAAATGAAGCCTTAACTTCATGAGTGGTGACATGTCACCCTCCGAACGCGTCTCTTTCTCCCCAAATTGTAACGAGTTGCGAAATGTTGCCCTCGCATTCTCTTCGAAGTCTTTTCGATTTTTTCACATCAAATAGTGAAATTCGGTCGTCATAGCCCCGACAGCGTGGTTTTTCACTCATTTCTGGGTTTTCTACGTAAAAAATCTCATTGCACACTCTCCCTTTTTTCATGATTGTTTGTGCGCTCGATCGCTCAGGAGCTAAGACGGTCCAATTTAAACTGGTTTAACAAGAGTCTCAAGTGGCCCGCAAAAGGAAATATAGTCCAAGCGTCACACAGGAGCTTGCAAACGGTGAGTAGAACACATTTCTTATAGGTAAGAGATTTTACATATATGAGAGCACATTTTTTAAAAAAAATAGAAAAAAAAAATTTATGTAATGAAGCGGGATAAAATTGAAATTTTGAATGCTTCATTGAAGGGTGTTTATCCATCGATATGTTAAAATCTAATATTTACTATTTAAATAATACAATTGATGGGATTCCACTAAATTTCACCAGAGTTTTGGTGTTTTTCAAAATCATAACCTCGATCGGATCGCCAAAGTGGACTGGCTCGACCCCACAAAGCATGTGCACCCCTGGGAGCGTGCACAAGCAGACCACACACCCGCACCAGCAATCACACACCCGCTGGCCACGTGCCCGCGCACACAACGACCGGGCACACGCATAACCATCGTGCGCCCTCGCGAACATGTCGGCCTCCCGCTGCCGTCGTTCGTCAATGTTGCCCGCCGCCACCTTTAGAGACCATCGCCGTCGGCGAACCTTCCCGGGTCACCCAGGGTCATGCCTGTCATTTTTCAAAAAATGGTGATCTAGGTGAGCAAAATCGCGCCACTTCATTCATGACTCAAACTCCAAGACGGCGAAGTCAGCAAGACACCCCTCAAAAAAACTATCAAAAGGCTCATAGGTCTTCATTTGAAGGCAACAACCAAGAAGAGAGGAGAGAGCTCTGAAAGTTTTCCGACGAAAACTTGGAATTCTCCTGCTTTGTGGCTCGAGTGCTCACTTTGCTCAAGTGTTCACTCCACTCGCTCCCTCGCTCTCTTGCCAAGAGTGGACTTTGCTCTCCACAGTACCTATTCAAGTGTCTACTCAAGTGTCTACCCTGTAAGTCGTCCTCCGAGCGCGAAGAGAAGCTTTGCTCCCTTTTCATCTTCAAGTGTTTGTAATCGGAGCGGTGGCCCGTCATTCTCTCGAAGATCCTAACACATGTAAACTTAAGTAAAATAATGGATTTGTTCGGCACCGAATTACCCCCGTGGTTTTTTTCCCTTTTTGAGTTTTTCCACTTTTAAAATCTTATCATCTCTAATGTTGGTCTTCTTTTAACTGTTTGAGCGTTTGGCTCACTCTCAAGCTAAGACAATTCGATTCACCGGACCAGGAGAACACTAAATGACCCGCAACAACAATAATTACATATCCGTGTGGTCTCATGTGTAATGTGTTGTGATGATTATAATCTAACAACAATCGCTTCGTGTCTGATTGCAATATGTTGCAGCTTGATTGTATGTCTATTATGATAATATCAACACTACAGATATATATTATATTAACACGTAAATAAAGATCACATAAAAATGTATGGGCTGTACAACTCGTATTTAGTGATTGGGAACCCCCAAATAGATCCAAACGAGCTAGTCCAGCTCACTTAGTGTAAGACCCCCCTTTTTTTTCTTTATCGACACCGGGGTCTTAGGCCCAGAACCGCCGTTTTGCGGTGACTCCTTCACGCCCTGAAGGGTCATCACCACAAAGCGCCGATTCTGCCAGCTGATTTCGATCACAAAAAAGTAGCATAAAGAAGTAATGGAAACTATCAGTCCACAGAAAATCACATATCATAGTAAATATATCTCCACGAAGGGAGTGTCCACAGAAGAATACATCAGAGTAGCAAAATACGGGCTTATGCCTGGTACATCATGTCCTCACTACAAGATCACTCATGCGGAAGCAAAAGCAGAAAACTACTCAAGGTCGAGACTCACGGTCCCGGCTGTATGAACTCCGGAGCTAGACTGCCCCACCTCCAAGCGCACCGGTCTCTGGGGCTGCTCCTCTATGCTGGTCTCCACGATCCCCTAAATGATGCGGTTCAAAAACCGTTATTCTAAAAGACTAAGCCCTATCATCCCCCGACCCTTCCCTCATGGCTCCTAGGCACCGAGCGGAGAGGAAGAAAGGGGAGGATTCGAAGGTGGAGAATAATCAAAAACAGATGGCAGCGGACCTATACTAGCAATTCTATAATAGGTATTGGCAATAAAATGAAATATGAAAAGTAACCTTCACTTATGTGAGATCACATAAGCCAAGGGGTCTTTTGCAAGGCTCCCATCGTATAAAAAGTCTCGTACCAATTTATACGTTGGGGTGTCGGTTATCAAACAGCAATAAATATATATATATATATATCAAATTGACCTTAATTTATAAACTTGGCCACACAAGCTTATAGACCAAGATGTCGTTTTGCAGGGCCTAAAGTATAAGCGTCTCATTCCACTTATACTTTAGGTGTCAGGGTTAAATGAAGCGATTATGCTATGACATGCAAGTGGGTATGATGGATCATGCAAGTGCAACACACACACCCGACTTTGTGCACACAGACCTTTAGTTCCCCCTTTCTGGAGTCGTAACCTCCCAGGATACCTCCGTAGTGGCAGACGGAAGCGGTGGGTTGGGCCTCGCCCACCTCTAAACCAGTAAAGCACTACCGGTCAGACCTATCGTACGCCTCAACGCTTGGTGCACGAAGCGGACTCCTGCGTACTCTTGCCGGCTGGCGCACCGGACTTCTGTTGGCGAAGTGCTAACCATACTTGCCGAGTCAACGTATTGGCGTCGGTGCAACGACCCTCCAATACCGAAGACCCACCACCTTAATTTTTTCTTTCTTTTATGCACATGCAAATTTAGCGAAATCAAAAACCGAGCCGAAGCTCCTTGGACCAAAACGTCCGTCTCAAACAATCGAGCCGAAGCTCCCCGGACCCAAAGTCCGTCTTTTAACCATCCGAGCCGAAGCTCCCATCTATCTTTTGGTGCTATCAGTGTTTGTGAAAGGTGCAACCCTAATTACTAAGTTACTCTTTTCAGCTTGTTAAAGCAGTTTACGTTAACCCAGGACTGCCCCCGGTATTCCCTGTGAAGGGCTCTCAAGGGGCACTAGGAACTGTGTTGGGATTACGTCCAACGTTCCCTTTCGCAAGGTACTTATTTTTGTTATTGGTTGATCCCCTTATCCATTACTTTCTCATGTTACGATAGGCTAGTCCTAAGGTGATTTGACTCTAGCTCACCTCGGGGATGACGATCTTTTGTCGGACCCGAGCGCCTCTAAACCCTAGCCAAAACAACAGCCTACTGATTTTATCTTCCATTGATGCATCTAATTCCATTTATCCTTTCCAGCAAACCAACAAAACCCAACATATGTTCTCTAATTCATATCCCGAATGATTTTCTGCAGTTTTACTAAATGCAGACCACTTAAGCTAAATGACCCGTAAAATGGGAAGTATACCAAATGATCATCCAGTACTCATATAATAATTATTGGAGGACTATATTGACATTTGTAGCCTGAATCCATAATTTCCTAATTTTCATAATTTAACCGATAATTTATTTATTTATTCTAATAGCCAAAAGTTCTAAGTTTGAACATGAAGTACAAGTTTTGGACAAGATAAAATTCCACTAAATTTATGTTAAATGTAAAATGAATAATCATCTAAAAATCCATAATCTCCCAGTTTTTCAGCAAGGTTTAAGCCCTTAAAATTTATTTCAAATTTACTCCATAATAAATCATTTAAAGGGGATGTACAACAAGAATACTTCCAAAAATTCAGAGAAAATTCCAGGATGTTTATAAGGACACATAAAACCTCTAAGTAAAGTTTCATAAATTTTTTTGAAGGAATTATCCCCTGAATTAATTAATTATCTAATTCTCAAAAATATGGCCTTGTAAAGGAAGTTCTGAAAACAGACTCTAAAAATTATAAATAAATTTCTACAAGTACCTTTTGTCCTGAAAACATCAAAACCTAAGCCTCATGATTTTTCAACAGATATATCATCAATAATTAATTTTATTCTACCAAAGCTCCTTTCTGAAAATAATGAAGGAAGTACAAAATATAATCAATTAAGAATTGTAATAAAATTCAAAGATATTCACCTAGCCCTAAATTATCTTCTGACCAAGTTTCATCAGATTTTAATGCACATAATAATCAAATTAATTAAAACACCATTTTGAGCCTTTTGGCATTTAACAAATGAAGTACCAGAAATATAATCCATAAAATTCTGCAGAAATTACCAGAGGTACTAGAGGGCCTAAAACCTACCCTACCCAAGTTTCTTAGCCTTTTGGGAAGGTTCAGTGGCTGAATCTTCAAATTTGTGCTCCTACCCTAAAAATAGGGTTAGAGTTTTGAGGTGTCTACCTTGCTCCAACTCCTCTAAGGTTCCTACCAGAGAACTTAGGTTACATTACCCTCAAATCTAATGGGTTTTCAAGGCCATGCAAGGGCATTTACCCCCATGTCCTTGACAACCCACAAAAGTCCTTCCTTAGGGTTTGAGGTTGAACCCTAGGGTAAATCAAGCCTAAATCATCCCATTTTCCTTAAGAGGGTGACAGTGGCCATGCTAAGTCAGTGTCCAAAACCTCAGCCTCTGTTGAGGGTAGGGGACCACCCTAAGTCCATAGTGCACTTTTAATCAAAAATACCTCCTTAAGACCAAACTAGGGTTTGGTGATTCCCTAACCAAAACACATCCAAATGTGCTTAAATTTTGTACAGAACTAGGTCTTGATGCCAGGGACCACTACCCAAAATTTGGTAGGGTTTGGAGGTAATTTGACCACCTAATTAAATTACCCTAGCTTTATTAAATAAAAGCAAAAAACTTTAGGAAAAGTGTGTCCAAAAAAATCTGAGTTTTTGACAAGCCCTAGGTATAGCTAGGGTAGGCTCCCTGCCAAAATTTCATTTGATTTGGGCTAGGGATGAAGTGTGGGCACTCAGTTTAATGTCTGTCTAGCCTTAGGTACATGTCTCACCAAAATGGGTGCTCTGGTCAGACCATGCACCCAAATGGGTTCAAACAAATTTTAAAATAAATTAGACTCAAAGGGTACAACTTTGATGTTAGAGGTTTTTCCACCAGGTGAGCCTAGGTAATTTTAAAAATTTAAACCAAATAATACTAAAACTGTGACATAAATCAGAATATCAAAATTTAATATCCTATAGTTTAGAATCAGGAGTAGCACGAATCTTGACGCAGAATCGACGGAATCCCGTCATCTTCTACATTGAGCCAACGACCAGGATCCATCCCACCTGGAGCCGTTTCCAAGCCCTGCCGCCGGCGATCCAGCCCCTTCCCCGGCCGGCCACCGCCACCACCACCTCCGTTGAGGTGGTGGCTATCGCTAGGCGGCGGCTCTGCCGCCGGAGAGGTGTTTTCCGGCGGTTATAGCAAGAAGATTTCTTGCCGAAAACCATGAAAGTCCTGGATTTGATCGGGCTCAATTGAGCCTGAATCTTAAACCTAAGGAGTCCTATGATCTACCCGCGAGTTAAGGAGAGGGGGAGGACCTTCCTGGCGGCCTGAATGCGAGAGGAGCGGCGGGATGCCATTGTTGACGGTGGCGGCGCTCGGTTTCTGCAACAGCACAGTGGGACGACCCGTCTCCTCCAGGTAAACGCTCGAAAATGTTCCCCTCTGCCCACTGATGGTGTTTAAATGACAATTGGGGAGGGGGGGTTGCTGGTTCTTCAATGGCCATCAACACCATTTATGGTGTGGCTCAGGTAGAGTGGAGGGGGGCTGAATCCACCCCTTGGTGGCCGGGAAATGGCTGGAATCAACTCCTCTTCCCTAGAGGAGTTGATTGAAGTCATTAAAGGTGGCTGTTAGCCTCCCTTGGCCGGCTCCACTCTCTCCCTTCCTCTCCCCCATCTTCTCTCTCCTCCATTAACATGAAGGGAAGCTCCCTTCTCTCTCCTAGTCACCCCTGGTTGACTGGTCAACCCTATAGGCTAAGTGCAGCCCACTTAGTCATGATAAACATGGAAATGAGGTTAGCCTAAGGGAGAAGTGGCTTGGGCTTGGGTTAGCCCTTTTAGGCTAATTTGACCTAACACTAGAATAGAGTTGACCTTGGTCAACATGACCATTTGAGTTGACCCCAATGGGTCTTTGGTGACCCATTGGACTCCCTTAAGGTCTAGGAAGACTTGAGTAGGGTTGGTTGGGCATCTTGGGGGTCACATGTCCCTTGGTAAGGGCACTTGACCATTTAGGGCTAGAGTTGACTTGGGTCAACATGACCATTTGGGTTGACCACAATGGGTCCTTGGTGACCCACTGACCTCACTTTAGGGTTAGGAGGGCATAGGTGGGGTCCTCTAGGCTAGGAGTTGGTCAATTGACCCTAAGTAGGCTAGTTTGACCCATTTAGGGATAGGGTTGACCTTGGTCAACTGAGCCTCTTTGGTTGACCCCAATGGGTCCTTATGGCTCTAAATAGCCTCTCAAGGTATTAGGGGGTGTTGTGGTAGGGTCTTGGGGGTCAAGGTGTAGCTCTTTGTCATTCTAAACCATTGTTCAGAGTTCTACTATTTGCAGACCATGATGATTTTTCCACATTTTGTCTCCTATCTCTTGGCTCATTCCTGGTTTCCTAGGGTTTGTCATGACCTAGTCATGGAAAAAACCACTCCTAGGGGTCTAGTTGGAAATGAGATGTTACACTTAGACCCTAGGTGAGTCCAGAAGATGAACCCAGTTCGCTGCCAGTTCAGAAGAGGGCTTGACCCTTAGTCTTTAAGGACGAGACGGGGCAGCAGGGCGTACTCACCCGTGAGTAGGCCAGGTGAGTTAACGCCAACTCTTCCTACTCTTTCTTGGCTGTATCGGCGAGGCCTCCCTGAGTTGGTGGAGTGTCTATGGGGTTGCGAGGCCCTAGAGGATTGGGCACACTTGATTGGGGGGATGTAGCGTGTTAGCGGCTATTGGTGGTGAGCTACAACGTTGAGGCAAGCGGTTACCTCATGGTTGGACTTAGCGGGTGGTCATCTCAGTGGCGCAACATGGTGGGGCAGCGACACTGGAGGCGGTGCATCTCTTGTGTTATTCCATGCACCAGTGTTGGCGTGCTCGAAAGCCAAAGTGCATTTGCGGGAATTCGATACCCCTTTGGTGGTGGCTGCTTCCGTGATGGAGATCATGACATGGTTTGACTTGGGTCACTAATCGCCCTTGGAGGCTGTTTCAGCCTTCCTTTTGGTGCCCCCACCGCCCGGCTGGCTCAAGATAAATGTTGACGGTTCTCTTTTGCCTTCTCGTCTGGCCGGTCTCTGTGCAGTGATACGGACGGAGGTTGGCAGGGTTGTTACGGCCGCCAGTTTCTCGTGGGTGCATTGGGATCCAGGACAGGTGGAGTTGGAGGTAGTTCGGGCCATTCGCCGGCTTGTTCAACCGGAGTTGCTTGATGTTTGAGGCGTTGTTATTGAGGGCGACGCTGCCAGTGTGCTCGACTTTTGTCGCACATGGGTCCGGCGGGATGCTCATTCGACTGCTCTGGGGGAGGAGGCAGACTTGATGTTTCTGATTTAGTTTGCGGAGGACCAACGAGGTGTAGGGGATGGTTGAGGGCTTTGCCTCGTTTTGTTTTTCTTTTCCTTTCTTTTATTGTTTCCTTCTCTTGCAATCTCATTTGATTTTGTCCCTAACAGTGTATTGTTCAAAAAAAAACACCTGTCGGGCAAGCTACCTCCTGCCCCAATGTGGGTGAGGCGAGAACAGACCCTTTAACCCTTGTACACGCCAGGCCTGTGAACAACCGACATTTGGTATCCTGGCTACCCGCAAACCGTCAGGATCTGGGAATAGTATCCCTAGTAAGGCGAAGGTCGTTGTTTGCAAACCATATTGGTTTGGGATTAGTATTTTAGTAAAGGTAAAGGGAGCTATCCGCATGTCGTCAAGGACTGTTAAACCCTCGAGAAGTTTTGCCTATAAATACGACCCAAAGCATCTTGGAGATGGCAGACCCAACCTCCTAGAGCTCGACCATTTCGAGTTTATTCTCCGGGCCATCCAAGATGTCGAGCTCAGTTTTTGGCTTTGCGAGGGGAAGTTGAGAATAAAACTTTCGGGTGTGTGACGAGACCGTCTCGTTGTAGCTCGCATTTCTATGTGAAGGCAGTCCACTCTCCACTGGTAAGGGTTATCACTAGGCTCAGAATATCTAAATCTGAAGCGTCCGACGGTGAGTCATGTAACGCAAGTTGTCCCCTCTTAGTCCGAACTCCGTTGAATCAATTTCTGGGTTTCAACATGTACTTCCTAAGTAACATGCAAAGTATCTCAAGCATTCATATAAAGGCTTTTATATCATTAATATTGTAGGTGCAAGTTTTCTATTTACATTAATAAGCTGCTTACTTCTTTGCAGGTGATGGGATCCACGTAAAATTTTTCAAGTCAAATCGGATAGATTTCGACCAAAGACGTGGAGGGGAAGCGACCCGAACAAACGAGCCCCACACACTGAGCCGCGCTCGCCTAGAGACCCAGAAGCACCCCGAAAGGAGGGCAAAGCCAAGCACGCGACCATGCAAACATCGTGTACGCGTGGGCGCACCCGCGCGCGAGGGACCGACCCGCGTGCGTACAGGGGTCGTGCACACGTGTGGCATGCGCGCGCATGGCCGGCGCTCATGGGCTAGTGTGCATGCTCTCCCGCGTGCACATTCACGTGCAGCGCGCGGCGGTGTTCGATGCCGGCCACCGGCCGCCTCCTCCATCTCCGTCCGCCGCCGCCGGGCAACCTGCCCGATTCGCCCGGGAGGCACTTCCATTCCTGAAAATTAGTGATCCAGGTGACCGTGACAGAGCAACGTCATTCAACAACACAAAATTCGCCCAAGCGCAATACCATCATGTCCCTCCAAAAAACTATAAATATGCTCTCAGATCCTCATTTGAAGACAAGCAACTCTAGAGGCTAGAGAGAGCTCTCAGATTTTTCGGCGAGAACATCAGACTTAGATCGTTCCTCCGCTCGGAATTCGCCCAACTCCCTTTCTAAGCCGGCTAGCGCTCAACGCTCATGCGAACGCCCCTGAGCGCACAAGACAAGACACTCCCGTCCAAGCTCCAAGGACTTAGCCAATTTTTCGCACCGGAGGAAGCCACAACAAAACAATCCATTGGACGCTCTCATTAGAGCATCATGGACTTAGTTTAATTTCTACTGTTCTTGTATCCAAAACCTTGTAACGGAGAGGTGACATGTCACCCTCCGAGGAAACTCTCAATTCTTGTAAACTCAACGAGATATCGGATTTTGGCCCGACACATATCCGGTCAAGTGATTTTTCCCAATTTCCGGGTATTTCACGTTAAAAAGCCTCATGTCATTTACTGCTATTTTTCATTGACTATTTGCACAACCGCTCCAACTCCAAGGTAAGGCGGTCTGATTCTCCGGGTCGAAGAAAAACCGGGTGACCCGCAACAGTTTGGCGCCGTCTGTAGGAAGGTGTTCCCAGAATTCTCTAAAGAATTTCGGAAGACAAGGATTTCCCCAAACAAGAATCCTCAGCTAACAGCAATGACAAGGAAGAGTGCACGCACTGCTAATGGCGCAGCTCCGGAAGAGCACGTCGGGCTATCCCCCGTCAGCTCGCCTCCTTCCAGTGATAAGTTGATTACCTTCTCAAATTTCGTCTACCCTAATCATCGATGTCATACCAGCGGCCAGTCCTTCGGTATAAGATCAGTCTAGTAGGCCTTATCTATTTGGGTTTTTCAGTTTGGGTAAGGGATCTTTCTTGCCTCGAATATTTCAATAAATGTATCTGACTAAGAAATCAGTGTTTCTATTCCCCATATTCATGATGTTGAATGTTGAGTTCACATATGATTGTAGATTTTTGAGAGATCGACTCATTCACATGTAGAGATTGTCGATCTTTTGTGTAGTTCTCAGAATAATAGGAAAAATGATTTAAACCCTTCGTAGGTAAAGAAGTGGTAAATTATTTTCCTTCGCTAAGTAAGAGTATGCCCTAAAATTAGAAGTGGTGTTTATATTATCTATCTTTTTATGGTGGTAGGGAGAATCAGAAAGCGTGCTTTTAGCATTTTCAAAGTATCACAAAAGCAATGTCGTCGCGTCTTGTGTTCGAGCATCGTAATGCCATGATAAGAAACTACATTCGTTTTGGTTTGACATACCAGATAGTTTTGCATGTAAAATGTACAACATTGTTTAGAAAACCCTTATAGTATTATGTATTTGTGTTTGTTTTATTAGAAAGCTTTAACTAGAGAAGTAACTCAATGATACGTAGTTTATGAGAAATTTGAATTTCCCAAATAGCCAGACCTGCAAAAAATTGTGGAAATTACGAAACTTATACATTTGTATATATTTACGAAATGGGTAATACTAAACTTAAGAAAATGAAGTCTAGTCGTTTAACTATAATAATGCACGACACAAAATACGCATATGATTTCGTAAGCGGAGTAGCGCTAGATGGAGTGTGATTAGTAGACACGGCTGAGACCTCCACTCATGCTAGATAGATGCTTACTAACTTACTCATCGGGCGTAGTGTACCGTATGAGCCTAAATTATTGGGATCACAACACACCCTTTTGAAAACACTAAAACATTTGTGGTCTTAGCAATACCAAATTGGCAATATTTATAAAAAAGTGTCTAAACCTTCATAAAGAACAATTTATAAATGTTGCAATAGATTATCATCTTTACAACCTTTTTTCTGCAACATTCAATAAATATTCTTTAAACCCATGTAGGGAACAATTTTGAAATGTTGTAGTGGACAGTTTACTTTAGACAACAGTTATGACTTGTTACCTTTTAAAAAAATAATTTGCAACACTTTTAAAAGTGTTGTCTAATCCTTTTCAACTTAGTCAAACTTATTATTCAAATACCTAAATTATTACTTAAATATTATATTTATAAAACTCAACAAAAATGTTCAAAATCCTCCGCACTTTTCCTTACATTTTCATGACACCTTTCTTCCTCATGTGCGCGACTTCCTCGCCATTCCACCCACGATCTTTCACAACCAGCAAATGTGTCCCTTTCTCCTTTTTGATTCGCCGCAAAGGTCTCCCTTTTCGTGCCTTCTTATGATTTGCGAAGACGCCACCCATTCTGCGAAGACGGGGATTGTGATCGACGACGAACTAGCGAAAGCGAGCAACTACGATCGACAGAAACCTAAAGGGAGACGACGATCACAACACACCACTTTGGAGAATAGTAGATTCGAGTCTGTGTTCGTGAGACGCTAAAACACATGAGTTCATTAGAAAAGACTCAGATCGCTAGTTTAGATATGTGCATTAGAAGCTACTCTGCCTATTCATGGGCAAAAGGACCGGGCCTAGTGGGCCGGCCCGAGCGTGGCCCGATAAAAGCCCTACGAGGCCCGGGCCGAGGTCGAGCCTGATTTTCGGGCCGTCCCGTGCAAAGCCCAGCCCCAAAAAAACTAACGGCTCTTATTAGAGCCGTTTAATTAACAACTCTAATAAGAGCCATTAGCAGCAGCTGGCCAGACCCATTATTATACATCAGTACACCAGGGCTGTTGTACTGTTGTACAATAGTCAGAGCCTAGGGCCTAGGCTGTCCATCCTAGGCCCTAGGCTCTAATAAAAAATAAAATTTTATAAATCCCCCTCTCTCACTCTCTCTCTCACTCTCTCAATCTCTCCTGAACCGACCCCCCCTCTCACGCAGTCACCCTCTCTCTCTCTCCCACTCTCCGAGACTCTCACTCACTCT
Source organism: Platanthera guangdongensis (assembly GCA_039583875.1). Taxonomy (NCBI): domain Eukaryota; kingdom Viridiplantae; phylum Streptophyta; class Magnoliopsida; order Asparagales; family Orchidaceae; genus Platanthera; species Platanthera guangdongensis. Next base: position 152,889,933 of record CM077160.1, on the reverse strand, counting down.
CTCATTCTCTCATTCCCCCAACCCGACCAGCCCCCCTCTCTCTCTCACTTTCTCTCTAACTCTCTCTCCCACTCAATCTCTCTCACTATCTCTCTCTCTCCCACTCACACACTCTCTCACTCTCTCGTATTCCCTCCAAGGCTCTCACTCACTCAACGATAGCATGACGTCGTCCTCCTCAACGCTAGAGTTGTCTACTCAAAGTACGCCTGTAGTAGTGAAGCACAATCCTAAGGCGACAGTTTGAGAGCATTTTAATAAGGTTCAAGTTGGCGCCGATTTCAAGGTACGATGCAAATTATGCTCAAAACTGCTGACCCTTACCGACAACTTGACACTATCAAGATACCTTAAGCATTGAGTTTCGAAACAAGCTCCTGAGTCCAGTTAGACCCAAATTTCAAGAGCATGACAAATTTGGACATACGATCAACTTCGCCAACGAGACCTGCAGATGAAATTAACATGTCATCAAACGTGGATTGTCATTCAGCCACTACGACAATGAGAATGTGACAGAATACTTATATGGAGGTAAGGGTGAGCATGAAAAACCGCAAACCGCAAAAACCGTCCGCACCGCAAAAACCGCACCGATTTTTAAACCGCACTGTGTAGTTTAGGTGCGGTGCGGTTTTAAACTTTTACAAACCGAGCGCAGTTAAGTGCTGTGCGGTTTTTGGATTTTGAAAACCACAAAAACCGCACAGCACCGAATATTTTGTGTATTTAATTTTTTATAATTATGTGACGTCACATTTAAATATATTAAGTAAGAGTTGATATATTTATACGATATATTACCGTCAAAGTTATTATAATTAGGTGAGATATTTTGCTGAACGATCTCTTCCACACACACTATAGTGGAATAAAGGCTTAAAACTATAAAGGAAACATGATGTATGCATTAGTGAGAATATGTCAAGATATTGCACAATGACGACAAATGATCCATATAGTTGACCACACTATAGTGGGATAAAGGTTTGAGTGTTGTTGAATCTCCTCCACACACAGACAATTTGGATATCAATTAGAACAGTCTCTTTAATAATCCAAATTAAAACAAAATATTGCATAAGAAGTGTTGATATATAAGAATGAATGAATCTCCTGCAATAAAGTTTAGTATGAAAATATTTGTCTATAAAACATGATATTAACAAAATATTATATAGTTCATAAGTTTGTATGACATCTCAAAAAAGAAAGATAAATAACTGCATTAAAATTTATGAAAATGAAATCACCTGTTGTAAGAAAATGATGTAATTTAATAAAATAAATAGAGAAAAACATAAAATAACTCATAAATTATCAAACAACATTCATAGTTGTGATGCTTACCTATAGTCTATGTAAAATACATGTTAAAAACGACACCAAACCAACAATCGCACCGCAAAAAACCGCACTGAACCGAAATCACACCGCATAATTTCGGTGCGGTGCGGTTTTGCTCGGGCAAAAACCGAGCCCTTACGGTGTAGTTGCGGTTTGGGCGAAAACCGCACCAAACCGCATCGTGCACACCCCTATATGGAGGGCTTCAACATAAATATCAACAGGTAAGTAGAGTTTCTCTTAGTCGCGATGCCATTAAAGCATATTTAGAATCAAAACAATTGTCAATATTTTTTTTTTGAAAATTTCAAGGGTTGTATAAGTCTAACGAGTGGCATTTGGAGCAGTAGCATAAAAGTAGGATTATCATATATATGTATCACATGTCATTGGATCGATCCCGTTTCATGGGAGATAAATAAACACGTAATATGTTTTGAAGGTTTTGAATATCATCACACATGTAAAGCTATATATTATGAAATGTGTGCGAGAATTTAAATTAAAAGATAAAATAATGAGTATTTCTTTTGATAATGCCTATAACAATAACATAGTTATTGATTGGTTAAAACATGATTTAAAACCAATGCTAAGCGATGTGTTTTTTTCACACTCGTTGTTTGTCATGTTTTAAATTTTTTTGGTACATGATAGTTTGTTAGATTTATATATTAATATGTCTACACGTGTTGAGATCGATTCAGAATAGGTTAACGGGTTTCGTGTTATTCTCGGGTTTGACCCTATGCTGGAAGTACTATATATACCCTATTTCATACTTAGATGAAGTATAGTAGAATACTTTGAGCGTACTAACTCTAATATTCTCAAAATATTCTACTATACCCCATCTAAGTATGGAATAGAGTATATATAATACTTCCAGCATAGGGCCAAACACAACAAGAAAAATCTTGATTAGAAAGGAGCAAAATTCGTTGTTAATCTAATAAATTCGTTGCTAATTTTAATTAGCAAGAAATTTAGAAACGAAAAAAATTTGTAGCTAATATGATCCTAACTAAATTTAGGAAGGAATTTATTCCTTTCTAATTAGCAAGAATTTTTTAGGAACTAATTTTTTTGGTGCTAATGTTTTGTATTTTATATAATTATTTGATTAAATTTAAATAATATTTATATACAAAAAAAATATTTTTTAATATGCACTTGTTGAGAATCGAACCTGAAATCTCTCATATATAAATTCCTTACCCAACCAACCCTCCTATTTAACTAATTCATTTATAAAAGGCGATAATATTTATAAATATATATATATTTATATATCTATATTATTTATATATCCGGTTTTTTATTTACACATAAATATATTTATTTATTTATTTATATTTATTTATTTATAGTTTAATATATATATATATAGTTTGTTATATATAATTATTTATATATATCGTTATTTCTATATATTATATATATTTATATATTAATGTATATTTTATATTGTTTATTTATTTATATTTTATATGTCTATTATATATTTATTTATTTCTCGTTGGAGCAAGGCGGGGAGATCGCACAGGAGTGTGACGAGCTCGACGGGGATATCGTGCGGGAGAGTGACGATCTTGGCAGAGAAGCAGTATCATGATGAGAATGTGGATATAAATGACTTCTTTAATTTGTTTAAAAACTTATGATATATATATATTTTTTAAAAAGTTTGATGAAAACATTTGGAGGGAATTGAATCTTTCCCTCCATAAATATTTATTCTAAAATAATTAGTATAGAAATTTTAAAAGGAAATATTTCGTTTCTATTTAGCAACAAATATTTTGAAACAAAATAATTCGTTGCTATTTTTGCAACGAATTTTTTCGTTGCTATTTTTGTAGGTAAAAACAAATATCATTTAGCTAGCTAAATTCGATGCTAATTAGCAACAAAATATTTTGTCTTCCTAATTTTCGTTGGTAAATGAAGTTTTTCTTGTAGTGAAACCCTAGAATGACACGAAACTCGTTAACTTATTCTGAATCGGTCTCAACACGTGTGAACATATTAATATATAAATTTAACAATCTCCTCCTTTGTCCGCCGTGAACCCAGACTTCAGATAGAGGGTAGTTTGTGCAAAGTTCAACCAACTGTGAATCACACACAACCGTGTCTAGCACATGTTTCAAACAAAATTAGACTTGAGCACAGAAAAGTATGCACACATAAGTAAAACGAAACTCAGCTGCAACACAGAATAGTCTCAGGTACAACAAGACATTGCTTTTTCGGTTAGCATGCTGAGTCGTTTTACCAGTAATCCAGGCAAATAGTATTGGGAAGCCCTAGATAGGCTGCTGAGGTACCTGAAAGGTACTAAAGATCATGATCTGTACTACACTGATTACTCACCTTCTGTAGAGGGACATTCTGATGCGTCATGGTGTTCAGAAGTCAGGAACAACAAGTCCACCAGTGAATACATATTCACTTTGGGTGGAACTGCTATCACTTGGAAATCCAAAAGACAGACCTGTATAACATTGTCGTCTATGAAAGCCGAGTTGTTTGTCTTAGCCTTGGCCGGTGAAAAGACAGATTGGATCAGGAACTTGATTTTAGACATTCTCTTGTCTAAGTTACATGTCAATTCGTTGAGCTTGTATTATGATAAAAAAGCAGGAGTTCAAGTCATTAAGAATACCCTCTACAATATTAAGAGGAGACATGTACGACTGAGACATGCCTTATTGAATTATCTAAAAGAACAAAGAATTATCACTTTGATCGATGTACATTCAAAGGATAACCTGGCTGATCCATTGACGAAAGGAATGCCAAAAGACCGCCTAATCAAAACAGTGGGGGAAATGAGACTAAAGACGATTTAGTTTGGCCTTAGTTCAACAATGAGCGATTCAGTTCAGCCTTTATCCAGAAGTTTTGATTATTCTGATTTCCTTTATCAAAACAAGCATGTTATATTCCGTTGATACTCTTGGTTGCTGAGCTCGGATCTGGTAAGTTGTTTCATTACAAACTTGATGCTAACAACTTCACATGGATTCAGCTTTTGCCTTGGAGGAGAGTGTTATTCCAAACTTGATAACACAATCTGACTAGGTCTTGTCACTTCTTTTGGAGATTGTTTCCATTCCAAACTTGATGAGTTTCAATTAACTTTAGAAGGGCAGTAACCGTGACATTTCATATATGATCACAGATATAGCTGTAGTGTCCGGAAGTCTGGAATCATTTCGGTTGAAACAGATATCAGGTTCTGAGGTAAAACTATAATACTCTGTGAACGTGTCCTCCCAGCTAAATTAAAGTAATTAATACTAAGTTCTTTTTTGTAGAACTTGATATTTACAAATTTGTAAAGGATAGAATTCATTCTGAAATAAAATTCTCTGTTGAAATTCCCGGGGTTGCTGGGATAGGAGGAGCACTTGTTGACTGAAATCCATATCAGGATGATCTTTTGGATGATGAGTTTTAGAGTGTTTTTAGTTTATTTTTTGCTACTTATGTTCAGAGCATTGTTTTTAGCTCTTCTCTTATGCACTGTTTGATTGGACTTTTAGCTCTCTGTTTGTTTGGGACACCAGACGTTTTGGGACTGTGTCTTATTGTGCCTGAGACTATTTTGTATTGCAGTTAAGTTTTGTTTTACTTATGTGTGCATATTTTTCTGTGCTCAAGTCTAATTTTGTTTGAAACAGGTGTTGGACACAGTTGTATATGATTCACAATTGGTTGAACTTTGTACAAACCACCATTTATCCGAAGTTTGGGTTCACGACGGACATAAGAGGAGATTGTTAGATTTATATATTAATATGCATGCACGTGTTGAGACCGATTCAGAATAGATTAACGAGTTTCGTGTCATTCTAGGATTTGACCCTATGCTGGAAGTACTATATATACCCTACTCCATACTTATATGGGGTATAATAGAATAATTTGAGCTTAATAACCCTAACATAGTTTAGCCGCTATGAAACTCTATATTGAAAAAATTGGTCTAATGCTTAAAGTCATTTATAGTTCTAGGCAACGATCTTAGGATTTTAAAAAAAAATTTAAACGCTTAGTGTAAAAAATATTTGAAACCTCAATTTGATATGCATATTAGATGAAACTCAATATATAAAATGTTAAAAAGAGCGTTTCAACAAAAATAACTTCTTATGAAATATTATAACATGGTAAATAGTCATGATTTGACTGATGTTGATTGAGACCTATTAACAAATTACATTAATTTATTAAAATATTTTTATAGGACGACTGTTTTTTTATCCGGCGTGTACTATCTGACTAGCTCACTAGTACTTGAAAAATTTGTAAACATCGTACAAAATTTTAATTATTATAACTAATATGATGAATGACTTTCATTAATTAAAATAATGGAGGAAATTTTTTAAAAATATTATAGAAAAATGAGTGCAATGTTTTCTTGCGCCGTCGCTTTAAATCCGTTATTCGACGTAGATGACATAAAAAATTTGATAGAAGAAATCAATAAAAACTTAAATTTAAATTTTGATGATTGTGATGACGTCAGTATTCTAAAATTTAATTATCTTTTTACTGAGTGTTATAATTATTATGATAACTTATACGACTCGCGGTCTCGGGAAAAAATATCGCAACCAAAAATAAAGGATAATTTTAAAAATAAAATTTTATAATTAGTAGCTAGGAAAAAGACGCGCACATCTAGTAGTTTAAATGAATTAGAGTTGTACACTAAAACACAATTACGTGATTTTGTGAGCACATAGGAGATTGAAAACTTCGATCTCTTAAAATGGTGGAAATGTAAAGTTAATACGTATCCTATTTTAGCCTATATGACCCATGATTTACTAACAATCTAATCTAGTACGACAGCTTCAGAGTTCACTTTTTCTCTTAGTGACAGAGTTTTGAACGAGCGGAGGAGCCGACTCAACGAAGAATCTCTGAAAATGTGCATCTGCTATAAAAACTACTTGAATGCTATGAAGAGGAAACATCACATTACAATACTAGAAGATAGCTCAGAGAAGATAAAAGACGAGATGAACACAATAAATTTACGAGATGATTGAAGGGGAAGTGCACATTTAGTAGCTGCCTTAAAACTGTATTTTTGTGTTTTGTAAAATTAATGAATATTGTAACTTTTCTTTATCTAAAATCAATAATGATAAAAAATTTCATTTTGTTTTCAATTAATGTAAATTGTAAATGTTATTTAATATTAATAAAATTGCAATTTTCTTATCCATATGAGCGCATTTTTTTATTATTACAATAAAATAATAATTATAAATTTTTAATGTAGTAATTTTTTAAAATAATTTAATAATTATACTTCTTTTAAATATTTTTTTAATAAAAAAGCCCGGCCCGACCCGAAGGGCCGGATCAGGCCCTGGGGCAGGGGCCTGAGCCCGATTTAAGAAAAGCTCGGGCTCGTCCGGTTGACTAAAGCCCGGGCCCGTTGGGCCCGGTATCGGGCCGACCCGATCTGGCTTTATGCCCATGACTGACTCTGCTTAGAATTTTGAAAAATGACAAACATAAGCTATTTAGAACTCACGTATAGATCGAAACTTAGAAACTCTTTTAGGCTCCATTTGGCATGATGGTGGCGGCCATGAACATGAGGCTTAAATTTTCATTCATTAACTCCTATCTAAAGAACTTCATCTGCTTTTATGTTCAACGGATGATGTTTGTTAGGTGATCCTCAACAAATGACGGTTTAACCCATGCGTTTACAACCGCCGCCACCGTGCCAAACAAAGCCTTAGTTAACCAATTTTTGAAACTTTATTAATTATGCTTAACCTATTTAAAGGAGAACAAACATTTATGTTGTCTTTCTTATTTTTTAAAAAACATGCATATTATTTTAGTACAAAATTTTTCTCCACTATAAAAATGTATTTTAAAAAACATGCATTTATACTTTTTTAGCATATTATATTGTCAATATGAGAAATAATTTTTCTTACTGTCCCATTGGACTCACCCGTTTTCGACTTTATTTTTTCAGGGGACTCGGGTGAGAAGTTTCGTATTAGATGAGTGTGTTTGGGAAGTTCTTCTTATAGTTCATTTTTATTCAGTTGTTTTCTTTCAGTATTGTACTATTTTCTTTCATGGGCTCTATGCAATCTTATTGTTTAAAAGTTTTTCTTTCAGTGTGGTTCATTAATTACTTGGCTCTGTGAATTCTTCTTTGTTAAGATATACTTTTCCGTTTAACTACATTTTTTACTTCCGCTGTAAGTTTACTTTCAGTACTTGTCAATCATGTATGTTACGTACAAATTTATTTACGGCTGTTTGGTTTACTTCTTATCGCGGGACTCAGTCGGACTACTGATTTATTGCTAAGACTTCGTTTGACGTGGCGTTTTTGCTGGCCGTTTGGGGCAAACGCCGCGAGACGACGGGCAAACAAATGCCGTCGAGCGGCGTTTGCTCCGCTTCAACCCATAACAACGAGAAACAGACTTGATCCGCTCTGTTTCGACCCTCGTAGCTCCCCCTCCGGTTCAAAGTCTCATTTCGACCCGCCGGCTGCACCCGCCACGACAGAACCAAATATAACCTAAAATTGGTAGGGGTGTTACCGTGACTTCTTCACCGTTCTCCGTCATTGTCGTTCTCCCTGGATATAGGGTATTCTCTGACTACCAACAAATCAGTGTCCAACACCCCTCCGTCGCTTTAGCACGCATCTTCTCCAACTCTACTCGTCCTCTCGAGCGTCCAAATTCAACATATGCTCTTTCATTTTCGGCATAAAAGCTCAGGCCATCGTCACCTTGTTCCAAATCCTTAGTTCAAGCCGCATGCATCATGCATGCTCTTCCATTCCGACAAAGCTGCACAATAGTGGGTTGCTTTGACATGAAGAGATCAAGCTATTGAAGAGAGGAGATGAGGCTACCACTACGACCACGACCACTACACGACCATCACTACGACGACCACTACGACTACGACTACGACTACGACTACGACCGACAACCCACCCAATCAGCTAAGGCTCTATTTGTTTGGGCATTTTGCTTCTTCGTTTTGGGCAAACACCGCCGGAACGAGGGTAAATAAATGAATCTTCGGCGGCATTTGCTCTGTTTCCACCCGCCCGCCTTGAGAAATGCCCCAAAAAGCTCCGTTTGGAGCAACCACCTCCCTCCTCCGGTTCGAACTCTCCGTTTCCACCCGCCGTATCGACCCGCCACCGCCGAACCAAATAAAGCCTAAGGCTCAGTTTGGGGGGACTTATTTTCACCGGTCAAGCGGCCATGACCGCATGAACCGGACCTTAATTAAGTCCCGATTCATGCGGTCATGACCGCTTGACCGGTGAAAATAAATCCCCCCAAACGGAGCATAAGTCGTCAATCAGCAACCCCTTGAAGTTGGATGGATCTGCTAGTGTGAAAATAAGTGGCTGCAACCTGCAAGAGCAGACCCTATGGCTTAGGTGTCATGACACTATTCCAGCATTCTCATAATACATGCTTTAACCATCTCTATGCAAAATCTGTGTCCAATGCACTGTGATCTACCGTGCAAGATTAATTCCAGCAGTAAGATCCGTGATCTTACGGTGGACATTCGACACAAAAAATACCCATACAAAAAATTCATCGGTACTTTCAATAAAGCACGATAACGGAGAGTTAGATCAGCACGTGTGTGCACGATAGATCATGCTTTGTTATCCGTACCAAAAAATATTCATCATCGGTCAGGCTGCAGCAGCCGTGTACAAGAAGTCTGGGTGCGGCAAGCCCGCCCGGGCCCGACCAGGGAAAAGCCTGCCCGGGCCAAGGCCGTGCTTGGGGGCCTTACTGGGCCCACATTTTAGCCAGTTGCCCGGCCTGGGCTAGGCCGGGCAAAGCCCGGACGTTGGACTAGCCTGGGCCTAACACCCGGACTGGCGGAAAATCCTGCCAATTAGGCGGGATTAGGCGGGATTTAATCCCGCCTAATTTAGGCGGGATTAAGCCAGGCGGGATTTTAATCCCGTTTGGAAATCAGGCCGGCCCAGGCTGGGCCCGGGCAGACCTGAAGGACCTTTCCAGGCCCTTTCTTTGAGATCTGGCCGGACTCAAGCTGGGCCTGGGCCAAGCCCGGTTAACAAAAAGCCCGGGCCCGACCAACCTGGTCCAAGCTCGACCTGTTCGGGCTTTATGGACACGCCTAGGCTACACCGAGCCTTTTTTGGTATGTATCAAAAACCGTGCATAATCGCTATGCTTGCTGTTTAGCATAGACCTAGCTTGCAGCCATTCTGGCTTTAGCGGGTTTTTGGCACTTAACACCCTCCAATTGAGGGTGTTTGACACATTGCATCCTTATATTGAATCCTTGACACTTTACACCCTCCAAAATCCCAACTGCACACTCATTTTATTAAAATCATTTATTCTAAAACCCCAAATGCACCCTCTAAAATCCCAAAATCCAATTGAATGGTGCAAAATGCTCAAATTTAAAACCTGAAATGCAATATGTCAAACACCCTGCGGATGTTAAGTGCCAAAATCCCGGCTTTAGCATAGACCTAGCTCGATCTCTTTGTTTGCTGACGTCCAACATGGTTTTTCTTCGTCCGTTTTCCCCTTTTTTATTTTTTATTATATATTTATGTTAACTTTTCTTTCATTTTCCCCTCGTTCTAAAGTTATATCGACGCCTACCGCCCGTTCCCATTTCTCCCTTTCTCCCAGTTCCAGCGTCGAGCAGGCTACACGCCTGGGTCGGCTGAGAAAAAGATGAGCGGGAATCCGGCGCAGACGGGTTCTCATGGGAATCTGGATGAGCAAATTGCGCAGCTTATGCAGTGCAAGCCTCTTTCGGAACAAGAGGTTCTTATTTTCTTGAAAATCCTAGATTTGTTTTGATGTCGATTTGCATACCATTTCTTCTGTTGTTCGTCTCGATGCTATATGTGATGATGTGTTGTTATGGGGGCGACGGATCAAGGGCAGGTAAAGACTATCGGCGGGAGTTATATTTCCATTATGTCGATCCGGGAGTGTTTCCGATCTTTTGGAGTTAGGGTTTGTAATTAATGATTCATTTGCATGGAGCCGCGGAGTTTTGCAGTTTGATGAGGGTTTCTTTCTGAGGGGCATTTAGATTGGCGAGAAAATTCAAATCATTTCCGGGGTGTTAGGTTTGGCCTAACTCAACCTGAAAAATCGGCTCAACAGGTGAGGGTTGCCTTGCCATATAAACAGATCAGACCAGAGCGGATTGGCGGTGTGAGACTATTATTAACATCCCCCTCGTGCATAGCATGGATTGACCGGACGAAACCGGGATACAAAGCTCATGGGCGGACCAGACGGAACCATACAGAAATTGGATGGAACCTGTCTTTGATACCATGTTAGGTTTGGGTGGCGGACCGGACGGAACCGGACAGAAACTGGATGGAACCTGGCTCTGATACCATGTTAGGTTTGACCTAACTCAACCTGAAAAACCGGCTCAACAGGTGAGAGTTGCCTTGCCATATAAACAGATCAGACCAGAGTGGATTGACGGGGTGAGACTATTATTAACATCCCCATTCGCCCATAACATGGATTGACCGGACGGAACCGGGATACAAAGCTCATGGGCGGACCAGACGGAACCGGACAGAAACTGGATGGAACCTGACTCTGATACCATGTTAGGTTTGGCATAACTCAACCTGAAAAACCGACTCAACAGGTGAGGGTTGCCTTGCCATATAAACAGATCAGACCAGAGCGGATTGACGGTGTGAGACTATTATTAACATCCCCCTCACCCATAACATGGATTGACCGAACGGAATCGGGATACAAAGCTCATGGGCGGACCGGACAGAACCAGACAGAAACTGGATGGAACCTGGCTTTGATATCATGTTAGGTTTGACCTAACTCAACCTGAAAAACCGGCTCAACAGGTGAGGGTTGCCTTGCCATATAAACAGATCAGACCAGAGCGGATTGACGGTGTGAGACTATTATTAACACGGGGAATTGTATGGGATTATCAGATCTGTGGACGTCACGATGTCTCATCGGGCGAAGTTTTGTTAGACAAGCTATGCCGTATGATTTTTTTTTTGTTTTTACGTGATTGTGCGCAGCGATTTTGATGGTAAAAAACCCATGTTCAACTTGATTACCTAATTGAACTTCAATTGATAGGGAAACATTAATGGCTTTGTTTACAACTACCTAAGCATCTCTTAGAATCAGGTAAGTTACAAGAAGATGTAAGTCGGGACTGATAATTCAGATTGAGGGTGTTCCAGATGAAATTTATATTGCATTGCAACTTTTGCTGCTGTCTTTCGATTACATGTCAGTTTTTTTACTCTTTTACATTTTATCAAGGACAACGCGTTATTAGCACACCATATAAGTTTTATACTTCTTGCGTGCTTCATAAGATGTTTGAATATCTAGTAGTATGACAGGAATATGGAAAAAGCATGCATCATTTGGTGATTTAGTTTGAAAAATTATTAAGCAGGTGTGTGAAATTTGTTATGAATAATGAGCATAAAGACAAGGTTTAGGCTCCAATAATAGGCCTCTTGAGAGTTGGAGAGTTTAAATTGGATATTGTTGTGAACTTAAGATTTAAGAGGATTTCAATTGACTAGAGAAGAAATATTTGGATGCAAATGTTTAAGAACAAATAGAATGTTTAAGATTAAGATTGTTCTAATTACATTGGAAAATAATTTTAGAAATTACAGGAAAATGTTATGAAGCACATGGATTATAAATATTATGCGAGTTCAAAGACTCAAGTTTACTTTATGCTAGGAATATCTATTAAGAAATTGATTTTTTGTTAAGAAAAAAAAAGAGAGCAAAATAAATCTTTATATGATTTTTATTACTCTTAAAAGGCAAACGATCAAATAACGTGAGATTTGATTTAGTGCGCATCAAGGAAATGTGCGTGTAAAATCTATATTAAAATTATTAATAATATGTATGGAGCACAAACCATATTATGAGTAATCATTGAATGACCAAAGAAATTTCAATCATGATAGATTTATATCGGTGATGAATATTGAGTCCATATATTTTTGTAATAGTTATGGGATTCTTACAAAAGATACATAAAAAGAGGCATCTCGATGCATTTTTTCGCAGATAACAATTCTAATCAGTGGTTTACCGAGTTAAGTAAAAAAAATAGAATAATGTATACTTGATATAAAAGATAGAGAGTTTTAATCTCATAAACCAAAGATCAAGTGCATGATGTTATTGTTATAGCAGTTTTGAAGATGACTATAAAAGATATTCAAAATGAGGTGTCTTGTTATTTCCTTCGCACATAACATAATTCTAATCAGTGAGACATCTATTGAGCTAAGTAAAAAAAATACAAAAATGATATATATAATCTAGAAGATATAGAACTTTGAATTACTAAAACAAGGACCAAATACATGACATGAATTTTTTGTGAGGAGCTTATTACAAGCATCAGTTTATTTTACGAAAAGAATAAGAAATACCTAATTTGATAATACGTTTGGTCGATCATTCAGATGAATGGTGATACGACCTTCATAGTGAATACAAAGTGACTGAAATTTAAAAGTGCCTCAAAGTACCACACAATAAGGGACCATCGAGACTTAAAGTTATATGTTATCAAGCCACAACTAGGCTAGGAAGGATGGCTACGAGTACCGGGTACGATACGTATCCGGTACGGCTGCACAACATAATTTAAAAAGAATACGGGTATGGCTAAATACGTTGTATTAAATATAATGAATAAATATATGTATATCTCATAAATGTAATTAAAAGTTCTAGAAAAATAAAAAAAATCAAACATAGTTGCAGGAAATCAACAATAAACAACAATCACATACAGGAATTAGAAAAATCAAAATATGTTTCCGGAATCAGCAGTATACAGGAAACAAAATCTGTCCCAAATCAGCAACAACAAAAAAATATGTTTCTGATTTCAGCAACAGGAATCAGAAACAAAATCTGTTCCTGCTTCCAGCAACAGGAAACAGAAACAAAATATGTTTTTTTGATTTCAGCAACAGGAAACAAAATATGTTTTTGATTTCAGTCACTGGAAGCAACATGAAACAAAATCTGTATTGGAAACAAATTTTGTTTCTGATTTCAGCAATAAGAAACAAAACAAAATCTGTTTCTGATTTCAGCAATAGGAAGCAAAAAAAAATATGTTTTTGATTTCAGCAATATGAAACAAAATCTATATTTGAAATCAGGAAGAAGAGGAGAATGAAGGAGAAGAAGAAGATGTGGAAGAAGGAGAGGAAGAAGAAAAATAAGAAGAGGAAGAATAAGAAGAGGACGAAGAAGAAGAAGAGGAAGAAGAGGAAGAAGTGTTGGCTTATGATCGGGAGATGGCGAGATCGAACGAACGCAACAACAAATTGATCAGACGAACGCAGCGGAGCGAATGAAGAACGATCGACGAATGCAACAGAGCAGATGGTGTATCCGCCCGTCTGGTACGCGTACCCGTACCGGAAATGCACCTTGTACGGGTACACGCCTCAATTCGCTGTGTCCGTGCTTCCTAGCAATGAGGTCAACAATATTTTTAGGATTTGAGTGTTGGGCAGTAAAAAAGGCTTTAATGTCTTAGGGTATCAATATCCTTATGAAGAATGTTTTTCTCATTAAAAATATGAATGACTCAGACTTGCCAATTCATTGCATGAAAAATCTTTGTACAATTACTAGTTAAAGTAGCTGGAATTCTTTTATTATAAGAGCTATGTTTAAAATTTGGTAAGTTTCTTTGATCATTTTATTGTTATTACGCAAGTTTATGTTTCATGGTCTCGTTGATAATAGTTCTTGCTGTTTTGTTAAAGCTCACAATTACTCCCATGTCATGATGGTCACGCAATTGATTGAGGTTTTTTACTTATGGAATGACTAAGACTTGCCAATTCATTGCATGAAAAAGCTTAGTGTAACTAGTAGTTGAATTAGCTGAATTCTTTTACTACAAAAGAGCTATGTGTAAAGTTTGGTACTTTTTATTATCATTTTTCTTGTTATTGTAGAGCTATTACGTATGTTTATACTTCCTGTTTTTGTTGATAATAGTTTTTGTTGTTTCCTATTTCTATTATATTCTGGTTGCAGGTGAGAGTCTTGTGTGACAAAGCAAAGGAAATTTTGATGGAAGAAAGCAATGTCCAGGTAAGGTTATGTTCATTATATAACCAAATTGTTTACTTCCTTTTCATGCCAGTTTGTGTTGGTATTTTATGCTTTATGAATGCAGTTTCATTCTCTTATTTTCTGGGAATCATAGAGTTCTTTTATGTATAATACTAGTGATGTTTCCGAAGTGGCATATGCTTGGAATCAAAGGTAAAGTTTGTGGGAAGCTTGCATATGCAGAATCTATTAGTTCATACCGTTACTGCTCTTTGAGCTGTTTTTAATATAAAGGCCATATACCTGTTTTGTAAATTCCCCCTTCCATTCTTTGAATCATATGTTGCCCTTTGAATGAATAATTGTTTGTTCTATTATCTGAATTTTTTAGAAATTCATTACACTGATGTTAAAGATTTTTCGGCTTCTACTTAATGCTGATATTTTTTTAATTGAAATCTATGGAAGAGATGAAAGAGATTGGCAAAGAAGTTACTTGAGGAGACCCAAAAAAACTCTCAAGGATATCGGAGGCTAAGAGAAAATGATTCGTTTTTTATTCAGATCATCAGATGTACAAAGAAGGCCTCTTTCAATAATATTCTGAAGCTCTGGCATCAAGATCTAATCCTTTTAAAGTTAAAATTTTGGGTGGGTGGGTGGGGGGGGGGTGGGGTGGGGTGGGTGGGGGGGGGGGGGGTGTTACAAACATGCTGTCTATTGAACTTGGCGAGAGGATCATTGAAGAGTGTACTTATTTGACCCACCTCATTATATGTACAGTTCCTTGAGTTTAGCTGAATGGACGTCTCCTCGGGGGACTCTTGAGATTGTTGAATTTGTTGTTTTGATGTACTTGAATCAGTTGTAGAAGTTTATGAGCTGTCCATTACCACAGTTGTCACTACATAACAAAATTGTTAATCCTACAAGCTGACTAAACTGAAGTCGAGGCTACTTGAATTCTTCAATTGATCCTTGTGTCAATGTATCCCTCCTTTTAGCTTTAGGACAAGTTCAATATAATGGTGGAGAGTGGTCTTAAGGATCCACTATGTGGGAGTACATGAGAAAATATAAGGAACTCATATCATAGAACAGCATTCATGTGGCTATCCAGATGCTGAGAGACCTCTCAGCCCCTCGATAGGGTCATTTGGAGAGCTGTTGAGTTTTGAGTCTCTATCAGAAGCCCGATAGAATTGAGCCCCATATAATTATTTAGTTTCGTCTCTGAAATCGGGAGCCTGATTTTTTCTGTCCTTTTGATTTATTTGGTGAGTTCTTTTGTTTTTTAATGGACGTTTATTTGAGGTCTCTTTTGCATTATATCCTTGGCGTACTTAAACCTGTAGAAATGGAGAAAACCAACCTTGTATATATGTCCACTTGGTAATAGTTACAAGTATACACACACTTATATAGGAGAAGAAGGAAGGGAGAAATCCTAATACATGATGTGGGACTAATCCAAGAAGAAAAACAAGAAACAACATGGGCCCTTAAATGAGCTTTTCTAACACTCCCCCGCAAGCTGGAGCGTACAAGTCGTAGGCGCCAAGCTTGGATAAGAACTGATAGTAGAGCGGCCTAGAGAGAGCTTTCGTCAGGATGTCCGCAACTTGGTCGGTAGCAGGAACATGCGCCAAATCTATCTTCTTTGACTGTACCTTTTCCCGGATAAAGTGACAGTCAACTTCGATATGCTTTGTTCGCTCGTGAAAAATCGGATTCTTGGCAATATAGATTGCTGCTTGACTGTCGCAAAATAAGGTTGCCGGAGATGAGAGACGAACACCTAAGTCTCTCAGAAGGCCTTCAAGCCAGGTTAACTCAGAGACAACAGCTGCCATAGCCCGGTACTCGGCTTCGACAGAGGAGCGCGCAACCACATTCTGTTTCTTGCTACGCCAAGTTATGAGGTGTCCACCAAAGTAAGTACAGAATCCAGTTGTGGAGCGCCTATCATCAATAGATCCTGCGTAGTCAGCGTCAGAATACGCGACGAGAGAAAGAGATGTGGATGGCTTATACACAAGTCCTTGTCCGGGGGCGAGCTTGAGATATCGAAGGATGCGCTCGACAGCTTGAAGATGAGATGTCCGAGGAGCGTGCATGAACCGGCTCACAACTCCCACAACAAATGAGATGTCTGGTCGAGTCACCGTAAGGTAGATCAGCTTCCCAACCAAGCGTCTGTAATATTCCGGATTTGTAAGTAGCTTGTCAGAGTCAGAGCTATAGGCCGAGAGCTTGTGATTTGCGTCCATAGGAGTCTCCGCAGGTTTGCACCCAGAATAACCTGCATCACGAAGGAGGTCCATACAGTACTTCCTTTGAGATAACACAAGACCATCAGGGCGTCGGGCGACCTCGAGCCCAAGAAAGTACCGAAGGTTGCCCAGATCTTTGGTTTGAAAGGCAGAATTCAACTGTGCCTTGGTCTGTTGTATTCCTGCCGTGTCGTCGCCAGTAATCAGGATATCATCAACGTAGACCAGAAGAATCACAGTCCCGGTTGACCGATGTCGGGTGAAGAGAGAAAAATCAGCCGAGCTCCGAGTGAAGCCACTAGCACAGACCACTTTACTGAACTTTTCAAACCATGCACGCGGGGACTGTTTGAGACCATAAATGGATTTCCGAAGGTGGCATACCAAAGACTCCCCCGTGGTCTCAAACCCGGGCTGCTGCTGCATATAAACGTTCTCCTGGAGATCGCCGTTGAGGAAGGCATTTTTGATATCCAGCTGATAAAGGGGCCAGTGACGATGAACAACCAAGGAGAGAAGAACGCGGACCGTGTTCAATTTGGCCACGGGAGAGAAGGTTTCCTCATAATCAAGGCCATGTTGCTGAGTAAACCCCCGTGCCACAAGACGGGCCTTCAGACGATCGATAGTGTCATCCACCGCATGTTTAATGACAAAGACCCATTTGCAGCTAACGGGGGTGTGGCCAGCAGGAAGAGGAACCAGATCCCAGGTCTGGTTAGCCCAGAGAGCCTGCATTTCATCGTGCATAGCAGCCCGCCAGCCAGAGTGGTGAAGCGCCTCCTGCACATTAGTAGGAAGAGAAATAGAGGAAAGGGAGGTGGCAAATGCGTAGAGAGGTGGTGTTAGCCGATGTAGAGAGACGTAGTTGGCCAAGGGATGAGCTGTAGAGACGGAAGCGTGATCGACCGTAGCGGAGCTATCGCTGGCAGCAGGGAGCTGGGTCACGGGCGCATCCTTGGATGGGCGACGAGAGTAGACACGGATTAGCGGTGGAGGAACCCGAGGAGGAACAGGGGGAGAGGAGGAAGAAGACGGCACAGATGGCGTGACCGGTACAACGGGCCGGGGAAGAGAGGGAGCAGAAGACGAGGGAGCAGAAGACGAGGTGGTGCCGGGTAAGTGGAAGGGCTGGTCTTCGCAGAAGGTGACATCTGCAGAAACGACCATTTTGCCGGTAGTAGGAGAGTAGCAGACGTACCCCTTTTGAGTGCGGGAGTAGCCAACAAACATATACTTGGCGGCCCGAGGAGCAAGTTTGTCGGAAGGAGGGCCAAGAAGGTGGACGTAACAAACACACCCGAAGATCCGTGGTGTGAGAGAGGTGAGGGGGATAGAGGGATAGAGGAGTTGGAGAGGTGAGGCAAAAGCAAGGACAGAGGAGGGAAGGCGGTTGATGAGATGACAGGCGGTGGAAACAACAAAGTTCCAATATTCGGTGGGAACGTGCATTTGGAACATAAGGGAGCGGGCAACATCGAGAAAATGACGATTTTTGCGTTCTGCCACCCCGTTTTGCTGAGGGGTATACGCACATGAAGTTTGATGGATGACACCAAAGTCAGTGCAGAGAGTGGAGAAGGCACGACCCGTATACTCCCGAGCATTATCAGTGCGAATGACTTTGAGAGGAGTGACGAATTGCGTACGCATCTCAAGTAAAAAGGCGCGAAAGACAGAGGGAAGTTCAATGCGATCTCGTAGGAAGTAGAGCCACGTGGTACGGGAGTAATCGTCAATGAACGTGACAAAGTATCGAAAGCCAAAAATACTAGGGAGCCGATAAGGACCCCAAATATCAGAATGAACTAACGACAAGGGAGTAGTACTCCTGGTACAGGCAGGGGGGAAAGAGGAACGGTGTTGTTTGCCGTAGACACAAGATTCACAGGAGAACTCCTGTAAAGAGAGATCAGGAAGAGCCCGCTTGAGAATCGAAAGGGGAGCATGTCCAAGGCGGCAATGCCAATCAACAGTAGAGATGGTGGAGAGAAGAGTTGGTGGGATATCCAAAATGTACAACCCATTCACCAGCTGCCCCTGACCAATGGTACTCCGGGTACGGCGATCCTGCATAAGAAAAGAATGGGGTGAAAAGGTAATACAACAGTCAAGGTCGTGTGTGAGACGACTAACTGATAATAAATTGAAGGGAGACCCCAGAACGTGAAGAACCAAGGAAAGAGAAAGGGTTGGCGTAAGCTGAAGATCAGCGGAGCCAAAGACGGGGAGAGTTTCACCGTTGGCCACAGTGATGCGAGCAGGATGAGGCGTGTGGAGATATGCTGGGGGCTTCTGGGAGGAGATATGGTGAGTAGCACCAGAATCAACGATCCAACAAGGACGATGAGAGAGGCAGGTGATACCCTCCGTAGAGGACACAACAGAGGTGACAGCGGAAGCAACAGGTGCCATGCGGAGAGCAGAAAAAAAACTGGTGGCGAGGCCAGGCGGCGAGCAGAAACAGCCCGCGGCGGACTGGAGCCGGTCGAGGCGAGTAGGGCAGACCACAACTGCAGAGAGAGGCCACGGAAACAGAAAGAGGCCGCAGCGGGAAGAGAGTCCGCGCGGACAGAGACAGGCCGCAGCGAGCAGAGACAGCGGACTGGACGAGGTCGCGGCGAGCGGGAGTAGGACGCGGCGAGTACAGGCACGCTCAGCAAGGAGCGGGCTATGGGAGGCCGCGGCGGACTGGAGGAGGCCGAGGCGGACTGGATCAGACCGTGGCGGACTGGTTCCGGCCGTGGCAAGCAGAGCACAACAGCGGGCCGAGAAGAGAGGGCAAGCTGGGGGAGCTTGGCAAGTCGCGGGAACGGGGCAAGTCGCGGCGAGCTGGAGTGGGTCGCGGCGAACTGCAGGAGACCGCGGCGGACTGGAGGTAGCGGCGGACTGGAGGAGGCCGCGATGAGCACAGACACTCAGCAAGGAGCGGGCCAAGAGAGGCCGCAGCGGACAGGGAAAGAGAGCTGCGGACAGGACGCTGTGCTTACGGCGGACGAAGGAGACCAAGAGATGGAGGTCGCCGAGGTCGCGTCGTACAAGAAGAGGCCGCAGCGGACAAGGGGAAGCAGTGCGCAAGAGATGGCGAAGAGAGAGTCCGCGAGCACAGAGGCTCGACCGGACAGAAATAGAGCGAGCTAGAGGGAGCAGTCCGCGAGCAAAGAGGCTCGAGCGGACACAAACAGAGTGCAGCGGACAGGAATGATCGTCCGGAGCGGATAGAGAGAGGTGGGCCCCACGAGTCAGAGCAGAAGATGACTATAAGAAGCCTGAGGAGGGTGGAACCACGGAGGGAGAGAAGAGGAGCGGAATCAGAAGGGCAGTCCGCACGAGACCGGAGCGGACAGGAATGCAGTCCGCAGGGTAGCCGAGCGGACAGATACAGAGGGGCAATCCGCAGAGAGGCGGATGCAGGAAGGCAGGCAGTCCGCACGAGACCGGAGCGGACAGGAAGACAGTCCGCAGAGAGGCGGATGCAGGAAGGCAGTCCGCAGGAGACCGGGCGGACAGAAAAGAAAGGGCAGTCCGTAGCTAGACGGAACCTGGCTCTGATACCATGTAGAAATGGAGAAAACCAACCTTGTATATATGTCCACTTGGTAATAGTTACAAGTATACACACACTTATATAAGAGAAGAAGGAAGGGAGAAATCCTAATACATGATGTGGGACTAATCCAAGAAGAAAAACAAGAAACAACATGGGCCCTTAAATGGGCTTTTCTAACAAAACCTAATGATTAACGGAAGTAAGATTTAATGAGTTTGACTACTTATCATATTATAGGGATTCCTGTCCGCCTTCGACCTTCCACTTCCATCGTTGGTGCCGCTCCTTTCTTGGCAAGGGTCCTTGTTATTATTGTGCTTTTACATTATCCACTCGTAGCATTTGTCAAGATTGAGATCTTTGGAGGAGCAATGAGCTGGAAGAATTTTCAAGTGAATCTTTTGATCCCGTACTTGAACGACCGTGGATTCATTCACACATGGAGACCACAATATATCACGAGAAAAATTGGACGCCAAAAAATTCCGACCAAGACCTTTGCTAGAAACACATTGAATTACATCACTTACCTATAAACTATATCGCAGTCTTGAACTCCCGACCTTCATTTCCCCTGTAGAAAAGCTGAGCCCTCGATGTATCCTCTGCTGCTAAAACAAGGGTGAAATGCAGGAGAGCTCCAAGCATGGTATCTACAACTTTCACATCATTAGGCCCTCATACTTATATCATAAGTTCAGGTAATTTTCAGAATTCAGATAATCCCTAATGATTCTGTCATGAAATGACGTGAGCACAAATTAACATAAGGGATCCATTTTTAAAAGTGTGGTCCAACAAGAAACACAACCTTTATCTTAGGGACCCATGCGATATCTTGTTTCCAACTATGGAGACAAGTTCCAGGAAAAAATGATTTAAAACTTTACGCCTTGTTTTAACATTTTTTGTTCATGCACAATTAAAGTTATTTGAGACTCTCTTGTTGCTTTCTCAATTTAATTGTGTATTTGTTTTCAGATTTTTTATTCTTTGAGAAGTTGGCAATGACTAATTTTATTTTTCATGGTTTCTACTCATATTTGAATCCTGCAAGGTCCTGTCGGTGGACAGTTTATTTGACATTTAAGTATTTTTCAAATGTATACCTTATTGCATACTAGCATGTTAATTTTTTTTTCTGAATTTCATTGTGAGAATGATATTGATTGATTTATATATAATTGTAGACTTGATGATCTGGATATCTTAAGAAAATGAAAAGTTCTTTAAAGCTAATTTGATGTGCATTGTGCAAACACATTGACATATAATTAGTTAACACCTTAGCAACACTTGGCAGAAAAAATGGGGAAAATAGTTTGGATATGGCAATCATGATGGTGATTTTGATGTATGTTTGAATTCTGTGCTAGTTATGTGTAAATATCTATTTGAAGTATATTTTTTGTTCAAAATGGCAGCCTGTGAAAAGCCCCGTGACAATCTGTGGTGATATACATGGGCAGTTTCATGATCTTGCTGAATTATTTCGTATTGGCGGGAAGGTATCACTGTTCCTATGACATTCTCTGTAAACGTTCTATTAATGCTATCAATTGGAATTTGTTTTTGTTCTAGAGCCTACATGTTAAGCAATTTTCATTATTATAACTATAAAGCTAGGGTCTAGTTTATTTTTTGATGATATTTTATTATTATTTTAGTGTCCAGATACGAATTATTTATTCATGGGAGATTATGTTGATCGTGGGTATTACTCCGTTGAAACTGTCACGGTAAGCAAGTTTTTTGTTTTACTCTTTTCCTCTAGTCAAATGTTCTTATTATGATTTATATTACTGTTGAATAATTGCCACAATCCACTTAAAAACAACCATAATGGATTGATGAAAGATCTTTGATTTTTTTCAATCCTCACTGGTTCACCATGGCTGGCTAACTTATATACTATTCTTCGCATACTTTTTTGTTTAAATTGTGCTTGTATGTTGTGGTCTACTCTTTTCATAACACCTGAGTACTCTCTACTGCACAGCTTCTAGTGGCTCTCAAGGTGCGGTTCTCACAGAGGATCACCATCCTTAGGGGTAATCATGAAAGTCGGCAGGTACGCTGATCTAGCCCTTTTGTGGATTGCACTCATTTTTGTTGCAAGGAAAGGTTTTCTATGAATAAATCCATTTCTCTGTCCAAATAAAAATCCATTGAATGGATTTTTTTTTCTTTTTCACTATTGATAGCAGAATATACTTTTTTTATAATGAAGAGTACTTTCGGAATTGCAGATTACACAAGTGTATGGATTCTATGATGAATGCTTAAGAAAGTGAGTTTCTCCATTCTACATTATTAATTCTTTCAATTCATATTTACTTTATTTGGTGTTACCACCTTTTGTGAGGGAGTTCTTAAATGGATGTCTTCACAATGTGAATCTTTGATTCAGTTTTCCCTTGAGCCTCGTGCCCTTCTTGATGTTGAATCTTCCTTTATTACTTCAGGATGGGTCTACTTACTAGCAGTAAGAAAGGAATCTAATGTTTACTAGTTTTTTCTATGTGTTTAAATCTCTTTAATTTTATACTTTGAGTTCCTTGTTGCTACAAGATCCTCCCTTTTTGTACGACTTTAATCTATAGATGATGCGGGTTCTGGTATCACCAAAATATCTCCTTTCTTGCTTGTCTGGCACCACTGAATGATGTTTTTGTATGAACCACTTCTTCTGTTTTTGTCGCAGTGCCTTCAGTTATACATATTCAATGGCTGGATAAGATTGGGGCATTATGTTGGTTGTGTTAACAACATTTAATTTTGTTGGTTGAGTTGATACCAAGGTTGTCGGGATCGAGATCCTAGGTGAATACGTTTTGAGGTTCGATCAGATCGGATCGAGAATCGCAAGATCTTACAACATTCATAAATTAGGACTAAAAATGGAGCTTGGCATCATCCAATTACATGCTCAATTAACAAATAAATCATTAAATTGAGTAGTATGTTAATTGTATGATTGTATCTTTAGGAAACATTGAATTTGAGAGCCATTTAATTCAAAAACCTACAAACACAGGTATTGTACTTTATTTTTCTATATTTCAAGCTACAACCTTACCTAAATCCACTCATTCATACAAATAATTCAATTTTAGGGTATTCTTCCTTATTTCAAATGCAATTTTTGCTTCTAGTTTCTTTTATTGAAATCCCTTGTCTCTTGTATGCAGCAAATTGCTAATGGTCATTGGTGGTAAAAAATTAATTCAGAAACAGGAGGAAATTTGTCTTGTGTTCAAAGTTAACATGCTTCCAACTATCAAAGAATATTCATTAGGAAGTGTAGAAATAGGCCCAAAACCTTGTATATCTATGTTCCAGTAATAGTTACAGGTATACACACACTTATATATGAGAAGAAGGAAGAGAGAAATCCTAATACATGATGTGGGACTAATACAAGAAGAGAGAAAAGAGAAGAAACAACATGGGCCCTTAAATGGGCTTTTCTAACACTCCCCCGCAAGCTGGAGCGTACAAGTCGTAGGCGCCAAGCTTGGATAAGAACTGATAGTATAACGGCCTGGAGAGAGCTTTCGTCAGGATGTCCACAACTTGGTCGGTAGCAGGAACATGCTCCAAATCTATCTTCTTTGACTGTACCTTTTCCCGGATAAAGTGACAGTCAACTTCGATATGCTTTGTTCGCTCGTGAAAAACCGGATTCTTGGCAATATGGATTGCTGCTTGACTGTCGCAAAATAAGGTTGCCGGAGATGAGAGACGAACACCTAAGTCTCCCAGAAGGCCTTCAAGCCAGGTTAGCTCAGAGACAACAACAACCATAGCCCGGTACTCAGCTTCGGCAGAGGAACGCGCAACCACATTCTGTTTCTTGCTATGCCAAGTTATGAGGTGTCCACCAAAGTAAGTGCAGAATCTAGTTGTGGAGCGTCTATCATCAATAGATCCTGTGTAGTCAGCGTCAGAATACGCGACAAGAGATAGAGATGTGGATGACTTGTACACGAGTCCTTGTCCGGGGGCGATCTTGAGATATCGAAGGATGCGCTCGACAGCTTGAAGATGAGATGTCCGAGGAGCGTGCATGAAACGGCTCACAACTCCTACAGCAAATGAGATGTCTGGTCGAGTCACCGTAAGGTAGATCAGCTTCCCAACCAAGCGTCTGTAATATTCCGGATTTGTAAGTAGCTTGTCAGAGTCAGAGCTATGGGCCGAGAGCTTGTGATTTGCGTCCATAGGAGTCTCCGCAGGTTTGCACCCAGAATAACCTGCATCACGAAGGAGGTCCATACAGTACTTCCTTTGAGATATCACAAGACCATCAGGGCGTCGGGCGACCTCGAGCCCAAGAAAGTACCGAAGGTTGCCCAGATCTTTGGTTTGAAAGGCAGAATGCAACTGTGCCTTGATCTGTTGTATTCCTGCCGTGTCGTCGCCAGTAATCAGGATATCATCAACGTAGACCAGAAGAATCACAGTCCCAGTTGACCGATGTCGGGTGAAGAGAGAAAAATCAGCCGAGCTCCGAGTGAAGCCACTAGCACAGACCACCTTACTGAACTTTTCAAACCACGCACGCGGGGACTGTTTGAGACCATAAATGGATTTTCGAAGATGACAGACCAAAGACCCCCCCGTGGTCTCAAACCCGGGAGGCTGCTGCATAAAAACTGTCTCCTGTAGATCGCCGTTGAGGAAAGCATTCTTGATATCCAGCTGATAAAGGGGCCAGTGACGATGAACAGCCAAGGAGAGAAGAACGCGAACCGTGTTCAATTTTGCCACGGGAGAGAATGTTTCCTCGTAATCAAGGCCATGTTGCTGAGTAAACTCCCGGGCCACAAGACGGGCCTTCAGACGGTCGATAGTGCCATCCGCCGCATGTTTAATGACAAAGACTCATTTGCAGCTAACAGGGGTGTGGCCAGCAGGAAGAGGAACCAGATCCCAGGTCTGGTTAGCCCAGAGAGCCTGCATTTCATCGTGCATAGCAGCCCGCCATCCTGGGTGGTGAAGCGCCTCCTGCACATTGTTAGGAAGAGAAATAGAGGAAAGGGAGGTGGCAAATGCGTAGTGAGGCGGTGTTAGCCGATGTAGAGAGACGTAGTTGGCCAAGGGATGAGTTGTAGAGACGGGAGCGCGATCGACCGCAGCCGAACTATCGCTGGCAGCAGGGAGCTGGGGCATGGGAGCATCCTTGGATGGCCGACGAGAGTAGAAACGGATTAGCGGTGGAGGAACCCGAGGAGGAACGGGGGGGGGAGGAGGAAGAAGACGACACAGATGGCGTGACCGGGACAACGGGCCGGGGAAGAGATGGAGCAGAAGACGAGGGAGCAGAAGACGAGGTGGTGCTGGGTAAGTGGAAGGGCTGGTCTTCGCATAAGGTGACATCCGCAGAAACGACCATTTTGCCGGTAGTAGGAGAGTAGCAGACGTACCCCTTTTTAGTGCGGGAGTAGCCAACAAACATATACTTGACGGCCCGAGGAGCAAGTTTGTCGGAAGGAGGGCCAAGAAGGTGGACATAACAAACACACCCGAAGATCCGTGGTGGGAGAGAGGTGAGGGGGATGGAGGGATAGAGGAGTTGGATGGGCGAGGCAAAGTCAAGGACCGAGGAGGGAAGGCGGTTGATGAGATGACAGGCGGTGGAAACAGCAAAGTTCCAATATTCGGTGGGAACGTGCATTTGGAACATAAGGGAGCGGGCAACATCGAGAAGATGACGATTTTTGCGTTCGGCCACCCCGTTTTGCTGAGGGGTATACGCACAAGAAGTTTGATGGATGACACCAAAGTCAGTGCAGAGAGTGGAGAAGGCACGACCCGTATATTCCCGAGCATTATCAGTGCGAATGATTTTGAGAGGAGTGGCGAACTGCGTACGCATCTCAAGTAGAAAGGCGCGAAAGACAGAGGGAAGTTCAGTGCGATCATGTAGTAAATAGAGCCACGTGGTACGAGAGTAATCGTCAATGAACGTGACAAAATACCGAAAGCCAAAAATACTAGGGATCCTATAAGGACCCCAAATATCAGAATGAACTAACGATAAGGGAGTAGTACTCCTGGCACACACTGGGGGGAAAGAGGAACGGTGTTGTTTGCCGTAGACACAAGATTCACAGGAGAACTCCTGTAAAGATATATCAGGAAGAGCCCGCTTGAGAATCGGAAGGGGAGCATGTCCAAGACGGCAATGCCAATCAACAGTAGAGATGGTGGAGAGAAGAGTTGGTGGGATATCCAAGATGTACAACCCATTCACCAGCTGCCCCTGACCAATGGTACTCCGGGTGCGGCGATCCTGCATAAGAAAAGAAGAGGGTGAAAAATGTAATACAACAGTCAAGGTCGTGTGTGAGACGACTAACTGATAATAAATTGAAGGGAGACCCCGGAACGTGAAGAACCGAGGAAAGAGAAAGAGTTGGCGTAAGCTGAAGATCAGCGGAGCCAAAGACGGGGAGGGTGTCACCGTTGGCTACAGTGATGCGAGCAGGATGAGGCATTTGGAGATATGCTGGGGGCTTCTGGGAGGAGATATGGTGAGTAGCGCCAGAATCAACGATCCAACAAGGATGATGAGAGAGGCAGGTGATACCCTCCGTAGAGAAGGACACAACAGAGGTGACAGCTGAAGCAGCAGACGCCATGCGGTGACAAAGACGAGGCCGGGCGGCTAGCGGAGAGGAAGTCGACGACTAGCAGAAGGGAGGCCGGCGGCGAGCAGGAACAGTCCGCGGCGGACTGGAGTCGGTCGAGGCGAGTAGGGCAGACCGCAGCGGGTAGAGAGCCCTACGCATACAGAGAGATGCCGCAGCGGGAAGAGAGAGGCCGCGCGGACAGAGAAAGGCCGCAGCGGGCAGAGACAGGCCGCAGCGGGCAGAGGAAGCGCCGGAGGAAACTGCGACCAAGATGCAGGCGAGAAGGAGACAGCCCGCACGGTCAGGCAGATCTTAGCAGCGGACAGAGAAGGAGGCCGCGACGAGTAGGGAGGCCGCGGCGGACAGAAAAGAGGCCGCAGGCAAGACAGGCCGCGAACAAGCAAAGAGCGCAGGAGCGGACTGACGAGAGGCCGCGACTAGGAGAGAGGCCGCAGCGAACGGGTAAGAAGGTGGTCCCACGGAGAGAGAAAAGGCTATAAAAGAGAGCGTCCGCAGCAAGAGAGAAGAAGAGCGCACAACGGACAAGAGGAGAGTCCGCAGCGGACAGGAGCAGTCCGCAGCGGACAGGAGCAGTCCGCAAGAGATTGCGGATAGGGAGTCCGCGAGGGAGCGCGCAACGGACAAGAGGAGAGTCCGCAGCGGACAGGAGCAGTCCGCAAGAGATTGCGGATAGGGAGTCCGCGAGCAAAGAGGCTCGAGCGGACAGAAGCAGAGCGAGCTAGAGTGGAGCAGTCCGCGAGCAAAGAGACTCGAGCAGACACAAGAGAGCGGTCAGCGGACAGGAAGGAACGCCCGCAGCGGATAGAAGAGGTGGGCCCCACGAGTCAGAGCAGAAGATGACTATAAGAAGCCTGAGGAGGGTGGAACCACAGAGAGAGAGAGAAGAGAGGCGGATGCAGAGGAGCAGTCCGCAGGAGACCGGAGCAGACAAAAAGGCAGTCCGCAGGAGAGCTGAGCGGACAAAAAAAAAGGGAGTCCGCAGGGAAGGCGGACAAAAAAAGACAGTCCGCAGAGAGGCGGACAAAAAGACAGTCCGCAGGAGACCGGAGCGGACAGAGTGGCAGTCCGCAGGAGAGCGGAGCGGGCAGAAAAGGCAGTCCGCAGCTAGAGGGAACCTGGCTCTGATACCATGTAGAAATAGGCCCAAAACCTTGTATATCTATGTTCCAGTAATAGTTACAGGTATACACACACTTATATATGAGAAGAAGGAAGAGAGAAATCCTAATACATGATGTGGGACTAATACAAGAAGAGAGAAAAGAGAAGAAACAACATGGGCCCTTAAATGGGCTTTTCTAACAGGAAGGAAGACAAATAAGTAGCGTATTCAGGAGCTCATAACTGATTCTATAGCGACTCGAGCCCAAACTTAACTCTATATCCGGATCATCACAAAGGTTAATTTTAACTTCAACATCTATCTTCTATTAACTAAATAAGGGAAATAAATCTTATAATTATTCTAAACACAACTCCAAAATTTTTACACAATTCAACATAGAGGAGATACATTAAGAACTGTACAAGTATTGGATAAATTAACCATACTAAGTCACACCTAATTGTCTTCTTTTCCCTTTTAATTGACTATAAATTCATTTGCACCCTTCAAACATAAAAGTTAATTAAAAAGGATTGACATCATTCAAAATATTTATTTCATTCTTTAAACCATGTTCGCTTAGGAAATCTAAATTCATGTTTTTAGTTTGAGTTGATGTGATGGATTACTTTAATTGCATCCTATTGTGTATAATGTCACGTGGCCTGATGCAATAGAACTTGTGATGCATCCTGCGACGTATCATAGTATTTTTTTTATTATGCATTTATTTATTTCATTTCACGCCTTTCTTTCCCACGCACCCTTCTTTATTTTCGGCTCATTGGTTTGACCACCCGATGAGACCATGAATATATGGTCCGACAATTATGAGTAGCTAGGGCGGAATATGCAAGCTTAATTGATTAAGAACGTATAAGACTAAATGTGGAAAAGATTTCAATTATGAGATTATTATTTTATGACTAAAGAAATGAAAGAGGATTTAGGAAAAATTATTCTGGGAATGCCATCAATTTGGTAATATTGTAAATGGCCATAAAACATAGATTTGATTCTTGTAATATAAATGTCTCGTGAATTGGACAGAAGAAGAGGGAAGGGGAAAAAGACAGAGAACGATATTCATTGTTCCTCTGTTAACCCCTCAAGCCTTCCTCGTCGACCTCAAAAACATTCTCAATTTCGGCGGAACCATTATACAGAGTTTGACCGACGACGCCGAGCCTTCGTGCGCTTGATTTCAACCTTCGCCCAACCCGACGGGAACGCTCTTCCGCCCCCCGGTTACCGTCGATTCCACCGACCTATTCCGGCAACCAGAGCCTTCGCTACTCGTCCCCTTCCAGAAACTGACTTCCTCATCCTTCAGTTATTGTTCGACCGCCTCCAACCTCGTTGCAGCCAACCCAAGTGTACCGCTAGATTTGAAGCGGCCGCACCTTGACGTAGGATTTGCATATGCTTGGGTTAATTCCGCCTTCTCTCTTGCTCCTTTGTTAAGGTAATCTTATGCAACATATTTAATTAATTATACGCTTGCCTTGAACGCTCGATCTATTCTTATTGTCATTATTTTATAAGTTATTATTGTAATTTTGCTTTTGGTTATACAGATCCCGCTAAGATTCAACTCGAAACGACACTTGAGAGATTTTACTCTGACAAAAATTAACAAAATTCTCAAAGTTAATATCGATGAGTTTGAATTCACGCGCAAAACTCAATTTTGGCCTGCCCTGCCTACATCAAATTGTTTGATCTAATCATATAAATTTCATGCATTGTATTCTATGAGCAACAAAGGATCCATTTTGACGATGTACTTAGGCATTAGTGAGATTATGACTAAAGATAGGGCACAATGGTGACAAAGAATCCATATAGCCGACGCCACTATAGGGAGATAAAGGCTTGATTGTTGTTGTTGTATTCTATGAGCGTGCTTGTAAAATCAACCAAACTGATCAGATTGAATTGACTTTTACACCGATCTAGTTGATTTGATTCGGTGTTAGTTTAGGGGTTAAACCAAATAAAGTTTGGTTCGATTTTGTTTCAGATGACTAGAAACCGAAGAAACCAAACCATAACCACACCAATTTGTAGTATGTCACTGATTTTGGTTGCAACTGTAGATATTCCAAACAAGATATACACTGGTTAAGGGCACATTATCGACTATCTATATCCTAATTGTAAATTTCATTTCGCCACCTTGGTAATACGAAGGGGAAGAGGTTTGTTCTGTATGGATCCATAAATTCAAGTTATTATCGGCCGACCCTACTGGTAAAGCATATTTTGGTCTAATTGTATTTTCTTCGTTTAATGAACTCAAAGATAGCCACAAACTTCATGTCACTTTATCCTTCAAAAGTCATTTCTTATGTCATTCATCAGTATTCAACTGATCAAAGGATGTATAAAGATTATAGTTTCATTTCCATTTCTTTAGTTTGCAATTGATGATGCATATAGATTATAGTTGGATGTTTCCTAGAGTTGAGATTTGTGAAGGTTTTTGTTATGAAGGAGATAGAGATCTAGAGGGAGAAGAGCTATAGATCTAAAGAAGATATATAAATTAGGGTTGAAGGAGGGAGGAGAAGAATACCTTGTACTTGCATGATGAACCAAGAGAACCACCCCGGGGATATTTATACTCGGGGCCAAGAGGGGGTCGTCCGGTGCCCCCACACATGGGGCTGAACCGGGTGGTTCAGCTCCAACCCGTCGGCTTAGTGAGAGGGGGCTGAACCGGATGGTTCAGCCCCATTGTTGCTTGTCTCCTCTTTCCGTCTGCGCGCATATTGACACCTAAAAAGCCGGACGCCATCCAGTGGCGTAACATTCCCCTCCCCATCAAGAACCAGCTTGCCCCCAAGGTGGTAGTCCGGGTAGAGCTCCCGGAACTCCATCAAATCCATCCAAGTATTGTGAGCTGCTGTTAGATGCTTCCATTTGACAAGTATCTCAGGACGGTACTCTGCGCCACGGTGCTTCCACTTGATCATCAGAATGTCCTCGGGGAGCGGTCGTATTTCGCCTGCGACCGTTGCCTCGGGTGGGAAACGACTCGCCTGAACTGTGTTGCCAATATTCCGCTTCAATAAGGACACATGAAATGCCGGGTGTATCCGCGATCCTTCCGGCAATTCCAATGTGTAAGCGACAGGACCCACGCGACGGAGGATACGAAACAGACCATAATAACGCGGTGCCAACTTCTGGTTTGTTCAGCGGGCCACTGACAACTGCCTGTAGGAACGGAGCTTGAAAAACACTTCATCGCCGACTGCGAACTCCAGGTCCTTGCTATGTTTATCTGCTTGAGTCTTCATGCGATCTTGTGCTGTCCGGAGGTTCTCCCGCAAAGTGGCGAGGGTGCGGTCCCGATCACGGAGTGCCCGGTCAACTGCTGGCAACGCTGTACTGCCCGGTTCATAACTGCTCAACGAGGGCGTCGGGCGGCCATACACGACCTCAAAAGGGGTCAACTTGCTGGCTGAATGGTAAGAGGTGTTATAGCAGTATTCGGCCCAATGCAGCCAACCTGTCCAAGTCTGCGGCTCGTCCATCACAAAACAGTGAAGGTATGTCTTAAGGCTCCGATTGAGAACTTCTGTTTGGCCATCTGTCTGGGGATGATGGGCTGTGCTGAAACGTAAGCAAGTCCCTTGTAAGCGAAAGAACTCCTTCCAAAAAGCCCCCACAGACGTCTGGTCGCTGTCGAAAATGATGGCCCGCAAAATGCCATGAAGGCGGATGATTTCTCGTGCGAATAGATCGGCGACTGACTCGCCGGTGTAGGGATGACTCAGGGCCAAGATATGTCCGTATTAGACAACTTGTCCACCACTACCAGGATAACGGACTTGCCTTGAGATTTAGGCAGTCCGTCAATGAAGTCCATAGATACGGTGTCCCAGATATGGTGCGGGATCTCTAATGGTGTGAGTAGGCCGGCGGGGGAAGTAGTCTCATATTTTTGTCGCTGACATATCACATATGTCACACTGCTGTATATCACACCGTAGCCCTTTCCAGAAAACATTTGCCCGTGCCCCCTGTAACGGACTAAAGTCCGCACAATACACATAAACCCCTTCTTATGGTAATCAGAGAGCATTAACAATTTCTAAGCACAATGAGTACGATACAACCCCTACAAAACCAACACATAACAGTCCTTTACATATATTTCACAATATACTTTTGTGCTATCAGTTTAGTACACAATACATCTTCCCTCTAGTTTATATGCATGAATATCCACATCTAAAGAAAGACTATAAAACAAAATTACAATACAAAGCAGTTATAATTAAGTCAACACCATCAAAAGCTCCAAACAGTGCACTAGCGTTGACTGACCTGCTGTTTACCTGCTCCTAAAAATTTTAGAATTATAAACTACTAGTCTTTCACAAAGACTAAGCGAGCGATTATCTTTTTCATCTGCTGCATATATATATATATATCAAAGATTAGCAAAATTAATCGTAACAATATGTAATTGAATAAAAATAAAAGTAGCAGCATGATTATGGAGCCATGTACGGTACAACAAAAACACTGTAAATATCATTTCGACCGCTTATAAAAACAACAGAAATAACAATGTATCAATCATCATATAATTTTCTTCAATGTGCTTAGGGTATTGATAAGGGTATCTGTACAATATCAGTATTTATATCAGTATTTCAATCTTTGGGCCCAACCCCTTAGGGGCTTCAGTGTCCAAATCAGTACGTTCATCACGCGTCTATGCCTTTCGGCCGACTGATTTGACATCCGTTAACATCATTTATGTACATTTATTTCTGTCATACCCTTAACAATACCACGTGTCTATACAATTAATTTCTATGATGCTTATTTATTACTTTATCCCCTCAGAAGTTCATTCGCCTGTTTGCCTAATCTTAGGCCACACATAATAGCAAGAATTTATTATAAGTTATCATAAAATACTTCATAAGACCACATGCCAGTATAACTATGTTCAATATTAATGCAAGTACATGAATTTACTCAAAATTAAAGCATCAACTAATAAGATAAAGCTCACCGACATTTTCTCCTTTCCAGTGTCATGCCCAACGTCATCGCCATGTCTACCTTGGGATGCCATCCTTCGCAATATCTGTTTAAGAACCGTATTATTGTCGGGGTTGCATCACATTGTAGCTACGACGTTGACCTCTAGGGTTCACTGAGATGTTTTAAGAGCTTGCTCAAGTGAAAATGCAGCAAAGAAATATCCAAGTAGGGAAGTAGTCTCAATCAGTAAACACATAGAAGGGAGAACTTGAGATTTACTCATAAACCAGAATTCAACACTATAGCAGGCCAAAACAAGAAATTTTACAAACATCATTAAGGGGCTTCACCACTATAATCATTTAAGGCACAATAGTGGTGCCAAGTAGTAACACATAGAAGACAAAGCTGGATTAGGAAATGTTAATCACCGGCCGGACATAGGTTTCCAATACCCATATCAGCATAAGTACTTAGACAAACTCCAGGTGCTGGAGAAAATAACAACAATATACCCTCACAGGAAAGACCCAAATGTTCGCATGCATGTAGAACCCGTTAACATCACAATAGAACCACAACGTTATATCAACTATAGATCAGCACTGATAGGTAAACAACTCCAACACATAGACTTCAGCAAAAACTAGCCCAAAAGACCCGGTGAAACATAAAACTGTAAATCCCCAACCCCAAATAAATTCTGTAAACCCTAACTCAAAACCACAACAACGCTTAAACAACAACTACCCCTTTTACAGGCCGATCAAAAACCACCGAAATAACCGACCACCCAAAACATACCCAGAGAAAACCCTCACTTGCCCCATCCAAACAATCAACCCAAATCAAAGTGAGCTATGGACAACCTTAGGGAAAAATAATGCTTACAACGTATAGCAGATAGCGTCAAACTGGACGCCGAACAAGGCCCGCGAACCAGCCTCTCAACACAAATGAGATCCAACACTATCCCAGGTTCTGATTCCAGCAGCCACCCAAAGATCCCACTGGTATGGTATAATCAAGAGGGGAAGAGAAGGAGAAGGGAGGGGGAAAACTGGCTCCGAGCCCTGGCCGCGATACAACCGAGAGTAGAAGGAAGAAGCAACAACGACAATTGATAAAAAAATAAGTGCTTATCCCCAATTTATTGCTCATCTCCCCCACCGCCTCTCTTAAACATCTGACTAACACATCATAAACCCACTTAGTCTTTACCACTATCAAGAATACATAGATATTTATTATTTCCCAGCAAGGGGTTTGCCTCCCAAGAGAAAAACAATCCTGCAACAATGTTGTTACATTAAGCCCATAATTTATTAATAACTGTGGTGGGCAGCCTATACAGTCATAGTTCATAAAAGCAATGTCATTGATTTAAAATTATCATCATCGGGATATAATTAGCTATTTTAACTGGATTTATAACATATACATCACATTTGAGGACATGTCGAGCATCACACCCGCTAGAGGGTGCGAAGGACGCCCGCGTGACCGCCGGTCGGTGAAGAGTGAAACTCATGCATCATGACTGTCTTCCAAGCAGACTGGGTGGGGATGACCACCCTGCCCTGATACTATAGCCTGTTGTTCTGGAGGTGATAGTCGGGTGCAGTGTCATGTCCCATTCGAAGAGCTTCCACGACGGTACGCAGCTCTGAATCACGCATGATTTCCTCCTGTATGTCGTCGAGGGAGTCGAGCAAGGGGCCCGATATTTGAGCAACGCCCCCCTCCTGTAAGCGAGATAAGGCGTCGGCAACCAGGTTCTCCTTGCCCTGCCTATAGAGGATCTCATAATCATAGCCTAATAATTTTGTTACCCACTTCTGTTGGAGAGGAGAGGAGACTCGTTGTTCCAAAAGATGCTTCAGACTCTGGTGGTCGGTGCGGATCTTGAAGTGTCGCCCTAAAAGGTACGGCCTCCACAGGGCCACCGCATGAATGATGGCCAACATTTCTTTCTCATATGTGGAGAGTCCCAATGTGCGGGGTGCCAAGGCTTTTATGTAGAACGCTAGGGGCCGACCCTCCTGCATCAATACGGCCCCAATGCCCACGCCCGACGTATCGGTCTCAAGCAAAAATTCCTTGGTGAAATCCGGAAGAGCAAGAACCGGCGTGGACGTCATGACTCCCTTGAGGGACTGAAAGGCTGCCTCGGCCTCGTCCTGCCAAACGAAAGCATCCTTCTGTAGTAGCTGAGTAAGGGGCCTGGCGATCTTGCCATAGTCCTTCACGAATCTGCTGTAGTAGTCGGTGAGGCCCAGAAAGCCCTGCAGTGCTCGCACAGTCTGGGGCCGCGACCATGACAGCATGCTCTCGATCTTCTTGGGGTCCGCCTTGACGCCCTCCGCCGAGACCAAATGACCCAAGTATTCGACTTCCTCCTGTCCAAAAGAACACTTGAACTGCTTGACATAAAGTTGGTGTTGTCGGAGGATGGAGAAGACCTGCTCCACATGAGTGAGATGCTCTTCCCAACTAGTACTGTAGATGAGGATGTCATCAAAGAATATCAGCACGAAATGACGGAGAAGAGGTCGAAATATCTCGTTCATGACTGCTTGAAAAGTGGAAGGGACGTTGATCAGCCCAAAGGGCATCATGAGGAACTCATAATGCCTGTCATGTGTGCAAAATGCGGTCTTGTGAATGTGGTCCTCCTGCATGCGAATCTGGTGGTAAGCCGACCTGAGGTCGAGTTTGGTGAAAAGAGAGGCGCCATGCAGCTCATCCAGTAGTTCTTTGATTAGCGGTATGAGAAACTTGTCCTTGATGGTCCAACTGTTCAGGCCGCGGTAGTCCACGCAAAAATGCCATGATCCATCCTTCTTTTTGAATAGGATGATGGGAGAGGAGAAAGAACTAGTACTTGGGCGGATGAGTCCGACGTAGAGCATTTCCCGGACGCTGCGCTCAATCTCGGTCTTCTGGATGTAAGGATAGCGGTACAACCGAATATTAGTGGGTTCTGCCCCGGACTTCAACTGGATCTGATGATCTCGGAACCTCGAAGGTGGGAGGGTCCGAGGTGTCTGGAATATGTCTGCATACTGAGTCAGTAGTGCCCACATCTGCTCGGGCACTACCAGGGGTGCTCCGGAAGTCGCCGTAATCTCCATAATCATAGCAATCATACTGCCCTGCTCCCGTAGACGTTCCAGGCTGCGAAATGAGATCTCCTTCAGCGGAGACGTTTTGAGGCCGCCCAGACAATATTGTCTTCCTTTGCTGGAGGAACTCCATAGTCATCTGGTCCCAATCGAAGGTCACCCTGCGTAGCTGCTGCAGCCATTGTACCCGAAGCACCATGTCTGACCCTCTGATGGGTAGGAGGTAGGTGTCCGTGCACCCTGTGTACCCCCGTATCTGTAACTCCACCCCCTTCATAACCCCTTCGCACTGAAGTTTGCTCCCGTCGGCCACCATAACATGAAAGGCAGCTGCCCGATCAATCTCGCACCTCACCTTTTTTGCCACATCCGGATGAATGAAGTTATGAGTACTCCCGCTATCCACAAGAATAGTCACCCGCTCCTGGCTGACTTTCCCTGGCATCCTCATCGTGAGAGGCGCATTGCATCCCTCCATCGCCTGCAAGGACACGTCGAACTCCGTCAAGTCCAAGTCTCCGTCCCACTCGGACTCGGCAAGGCACCCATCCCCTGTATCCTCATGAAGCATAAATACTTGTATCTTTTGGCATTTGCGTGCCGGTGTGAACTTGTCATCACAGTTGAAGCTCAAATCCTTCTCTTTTCTGGCCTGCAGTTCGGTCCTTGAGAGTCGGGTCACTGTCGGTTTGCCACCCGTTAAAGTTTCCTTTCTTACGCCGGTTGGGACAACTGTCGGTCTTGCGGTGGTACGGGTGCGTTGCCTGTTGAAGCGCTCCTCCTGAATGCGAGCCAAGGTGATGACATGATTTAGGTTGCGGGGCATGCGTGCTTGCACCTCATCGCGCAGACGCTCCTTGAGTCCCGAGACAAAACAGCTAATCACCGTTCTTTCTTCCCAGTGCGCCATGTTTGCCAATTTTTCAAATTCCGCGCGATACTCAATCACCGCCCCCTTCTGCTGCAACTTCTGGATAAGGCCCTCAAAATCCTCGCACTCCAAGGGCCCGAACTGGGCCGTAAAGCCCTCCACAAATTCTGTCCACGACACATAGTCCCGGCCTCGCAAAAACCACTGCGTCCACTGAAAGGCGCCGTCTTCCAGGTGAATCTACGCGAGTTGCACCCACTGTCCTTCAGGTACATCTTGATAACTGAAGAAAAACCGCCTTCTGCATCCACTTCAACGCGCCCCCCATTGAATTTAGGGAAGTTCCTGCGGGTTAACTTTGGGGGAATGTATGCCCGCGGAGCGGCTTGTCCGTGCCACCCTTGCTCATGCCCATAACCCGCTGGTCTCCTTTGCTCTCTCGGTTCGGGATAATCACCCGGATACCTGTGTTGATGCATTCCCCCCCCAACGAAGGATGTAGGCCGCCCCACAGAACGCCAACTCCGACGCCTCCTTGCGGTCCAAAACCCCGCGGGTGGGGGATAAGCCCTTCCGTTCCTCCCGGAGGAAACCCGGCCTGCCCTGGAGGCCGTCCGGCCCCTCCCGATTCTTCCCCGCCACGCCGCCCGGGAACGCGGCCCGCGAAGAGGTCTCCGATTCCGCCCTGGGACGTTCCCGCGCCGATCGGGTTCGGGCGGAATCGGTCGCCGGCCACGCCCTGCCAGTTGCGGCCCTGCCCAGCCGCGATCGCCGTTTCCGCTCCCATTGGAACCGTCGGGTGGGATCCCGCTGTCTCCGGTCCGGATTGCGAAGATTCGCCGGGTTCTTCACTCGCCGTTGCCTTTCCCTTAAGAGTTTGGGCTAGCAATGCCTTGATTTCATCCATTCGAGCGTCGAACCATTCCTCCAATCGTTGCGTCGACGCCCTCATATGTTCCTCGATGGCGGCCACCGAGTCCGTCAATCCAACGTTGTTTTCTTCTAGGGTTTCCAATCAGTTGCTTTCCTCTTGCGTGCGTGTGGTGACCATGGAGGAGGAGCGAGCCTCTGATACCAAATGTTATGAAGAAGATAGAGATCTAGAGGGAGAAGAGGTATAGATCTAAAGAAGATATAGAAATTAGGGTTGAAGGAGGGAGGAAAAGAATACCTTGTACTTGCATGATGAACCAAGAGAACCACCCCGGGGATATTTATACCCGGGGCCAAGAGGGGGCCGGCCGGCCCCCCTACACATGGGGCTGAACTGGGTGGTTCAGCCCCAACCCGTCGGCTTAGTGAGGGGGCTGAACCGGATCGTTCAGCCCCGTTGTTGCTTGTCTCCTCTTTCCGCCGGCGCGCATATTGACGCCCAAATAGCCGGACGCCATCCGGGGGCGTAACAGTTTTAGTCTTCAGGTAGTCATATGGAAAATATTTTTCTCCGCGACGCCACATTTAAGAATTTGCATACTCACCTGGAAAAGGTTATTTGAGGCAAAGCTGAATTGACAAGCTTTGTTTATACCGAAACTGAGCCTTATTGGTTAGGTTCTAGGTCCAGCTTGAATTACCTACACATGGAAGCCCAATGTGGTTCTCCATTACAACCCTTGAACTTTGAGTATGTCTATTTTAGAGGGAATAGAAAATTCTGATCAAAACTTTACCATTATCCACCATTATACTATAATCATTTACTTGTTTTTTGAGGTTAGTATTTTTACACTCCTGCATCAACTTAAGGACCTTAACATTAATATTTCACGCTTCTTTAGTATAATTTCTCTTTTTTATATTTCATTTTTTGGCGTGTTGTTATTGTGACATATGATAGGAGCAATTTTTCCATTTGTGTCTTTGTTACGGGTCCTCCGTCATTTATTTTATTATATTAGTATTATGTTGTATCGAGTCGTTATGTAGTCTTTTTATATGTTTAAATATTTTGTGCTTGTAGTTGTATCGGGTATTTACGCCCGTGCCATTTGGACCTTATATAAGGAGGTCTTGTCATGCATTTCGATTTTTAAGCAATGAAATATGAAATTCCCCTCTTTCTAAATTCCTCTCCTCTCTCTAACCCCTTTTCTCCCTCTAGGGTTTTCTCTTCCTCTTTCCTCAACTTCTCTTTTCACAAGCTGTAGGGTTTAAACTCTCTTGTATCCTCGCTGCCCATAATAACTTGGTATCAGAGAGAGGTTCCTCCCCTCGGCCACTGAGTTTTCGCAAGCCATCCTCCCTTCCTACAAGCCGCTGTTGCTCCTCATATGCGTCATCACCTCGAGCAGAAGTTCTGTCGCATCGAGCAACCTACCCAACACCTCCCGCTGCCCGATTAAGGTTGTTTCCACAGCTTATTCACCGCCCTCTCCGTCCAGCACGTACAAGACAACATCCACGCAACGCTCGACAGGTTCCTCCAACCCCAACGATCTTTCGCCTGCCGTTTCCGCATACGTCTCCGCGTCAACTTTGGCACCCAGTCGCTGCTTCGCCTCAGTTGGCTGCCGTTGTCGCTGCATCCGCCGTCCCCGTTGTTTCGCAAGTTAGAGCCGCAACAAAGCCTCCTGCGGGCACGTATCCATCCCCGCCGCTCAATCCTCCGGTATGCGGGCTTTCGCTCAGAACCGACGCCCGCAATTCGACCATCACACGCCTTCCCGTCAAAAGCCTCCCGCGCCTGCTCCTCGAGCCCAACACCTCTGCACGCTAAGACGCAATCGTAATTTTCATTTTTATTTCTTTTTCCCGGGCCCATCAACATTTTCACCCCCTCCTACACGCTACATCCTATTTCTTCTTATTTTATTTCCCCTTTTCCCGAAGGCTGGAGCCCACCACTCTTCTCAAAAATCAGAACTCTTCTGCCTCATAGCCCATCAGCCACACCACCATTCTTTTCTTTTAATTTTTCCTTCCCTGACTTTTCCCCATTCCCCTAATCTCCATTTATAATTGATTAATTAATAAATTAATTTGTATATGGAGATTAAACTTTGTGGCGCGGATGAAGCTGCCCTTTGTTCGACGTTGTGGAAAATGTTGAAGTCATTTCAAGCTTCCGCCTCTCGCCTCAACACTACACTCGACAAATTAGTGACTTCAGAACACTTTGGCGTTCCGCCACTTCTAGTGTCAGAGCCCTCCCAACCTGCACAACATGTGTCACCGCGTCCGCCACGACGTCTACCGCCACCACTGCCACGACGTCTGCCACCACCACCCCATCTTGTGCCGCCACAGCCACCAGCTGAGCCTCCTCCACTTGTCACAGTTGCCGCCATTCAACCGCTCTCATCATCGTCTCCTCCACAAGCTCCCTTGACAGACTCGTCGCCGCCTCTGTCGGTTCTTGCTCCGCTGGACCCTGCCATGCCACTCCCATTGACCGCCTTGCCACCTCTTCGTCCGGCCCCCACTCCACCGACCCCGACGGATCCATTTCTGCCGCCGCATGTAGGCCCTCTGACTTCCGTGTGGCTGCTGCTCACAGTCCCTCAAGCGGCCCCGATGAACCCATTCCATATGCCGACCATTTTCCTGATGGCACCACCGCTCCTTGCCGACGCCACCACCACTGCTACGCGTTACCAATCGTTGTTCTGGAGGGAGGTCAAGGTACCAGATGGTCCAGCCGCCCGCATCAAGCACGAGTTTGTGGGAAAGCTCATTTTGAAGGACGGATGGAGTGTTACGGGTCCTCCATCATTTATCTTTTTATATTAGTATTATGTTGTATCAAGTCATTATTTAGTCTTTTTATATGTTTAAATATTTCATGCTTGTAGTTGTATTGGATATTTATGTCCGTGCCATTTGGGCCTTATATAAGGAGGCCTTGCCATGTATTTGGATTTTTTAAGCAATGAAATATGAAATTCCTCTCTCTTTCTAAATTCCTCTCCTTCTCTCTCTAACCCATCTTCTCCCTCTAGGGTTTCTTCTTCCCCCAACTTCTTCTCCTTTCACAAATTCTAGGGTTTAAACTCCCTTGTATCCTCGCTACCCATAACAGTGTTGTGACTTCATCATATGATAGGAGGCTAGGAGCACTTTTTTTCATTTTTGAAATTGTTTATTCAAGTAAAAAGAACGATAAGCATAAAAACTTAGTGAATATATATAAAGCAAGTGAGGACTATAACACCAAATGATTGGTGACGAGTGACGACTCAGCTGAAATACACACGATTATCAACTCGTTGGAGTTCATCAATTGAACGAATTTTCGACACGTACAAAATATCAACACGAGACTGGTGCAAACTCTAGAGGTGATTGCTAGGTTGGTCACCATAACCCCATCATCGACAACCTGTGCCACTGCCCCAAACACTCGTAATTTTGCATATCCAAATAAGCATAAACCTTGTGAGCAAATACAACTGCCACCTGCCGTTATCACGTCTAGTAACCAACATTCTCCGACGACGACCATGTAATTCATCCATGCGATGAAGGCAATTACCTGCCTTTCTGCATTGAATTTTTGGGAGAATCCGTTGTTTTCAAGTCTAGAGTACCTGCTCTTGCATCCTTATTCTTGACGGATCACC
Organism: Platanthera guangdongensis; assembly: GCA_039583875.1. NCBI lineage: Eukaryota > Viridiplantae > Streptophyta > Magnoliopsida > Asparagales > Orchidaceae > Platanthera > Platanthera guangdongensis. The sequence goes on along the minus strand of CM077160.1, from coordinate 152,848,262 downwards.
CCATTGGGTATGTTCAATGATTTAAGTCATCTATCTCTCTTCACAATCTAACCAAAACATTCAAGAACAAATTTTTTTTAATCTAGAAGGAAGAGTGTTGAGAATGGTACAAGTTGGCCCATTGATTGATAAAGACCTTTGGCAACTTCAAACAATTGTTGTTGTTGTGGTTTGCCTGTTGAAAGTGTAAGAGAAAAGGCGGCCCACAAGCGCTTTTCAATCTATATTTGATTACGTATATCACTTTCACGAGGTCTCGAAGATACACTATGTGAGTATCAATCCTCCAAACTCGTACAACAAATTAATTTGTTGTTGTGTGCTCGGGATTGCGAGCGGGTGCGCCGGGGAAGAGGAGGGAAGTCCTCAAGAGAGGAGGAGAGGAGAGGTCGGCGAGCTATGGCGGCTGCGGGGTCCTGCGGTGTGATCGACAGAGCAGCGCAGGTGGAAATCGCGCGAGTCGCGATTGTAGGTGACGAGGTCGATGCGGGGAGCGGCTAGGGCTTGTTCCGTGAGAATTGGAGAATAACAAAGAGAGATAAACTAGAGAGAGAAATAAAGAAAAATAAAGATAAAATTGTTGCTTGCTTACCCCTTGTCTTGGCCACACACACACACATATATATATCGTTCATAAAAGTGCCCCCTCTTTGGGCATAGACATGGAGGATCGATTACGCCTACCAAAATATAAAGTAGACTAGATAATTAGTTCGCGACATGCACGACCACGGCGGGACCAAGGTGGGACCAAGGCGGGACCAAGGCGGGTCCAAGGCGGGACCGTAACATCCCCATCCTGCCCGACGACAAGCTTGTCCTCAAGATTGGTTTGTAGTGACGGTGGACGTCGGATCTCCCGTGTCAGTGTCAACATCCCGTTCAGAAGCCGAGTCGTCGACCTCCAACCAGAAGAGGCTCTTGCAGCGATGTCCACGGAAAAATGGCTCGTCGCAGTTGTAACAGGGCCCTTGACATGACGTTCATTCATCTCCTGTGGCGACAATCGTTGATTGGTAGTTGGGCGGTTGGCATCGCGGTCTGGGGCGATGAGACTGGCTGTGGTCGATGACATTGTCCGCGGAGGATGCTTGGACCCCTTGGTGTCCTGTTAATGTAGATGAGGGCGGTCCAGAAGTAGACGCTTCTCGCAAATGCGAGCCAAACTCATTTCCGTGGTCAGTTCTGCGGGTGCCTGAAATTCTACGTCCATGCGGAGGCGCTCATGCAGTCCCACCGTGAAGATGGACACCTGCTGTCTCGGAAGAACAGTGGTAGTGCGGGCCAGGAGGACTTGAAACTGTTCGAGGTACTCGTCGATCGGACCAGTGTGCCGGATGGAAATGAGATCCCCCAAGAGATTGCTGTGGAATGGTGGCCCGAAGCGGAGGGTGCAGTTCACCTTGAAATCTTCCCAAGAAAGGAGTGGTTTCTCTCGTTGCAGTTGGGAAAAGCAAAGTTGCGCGGAGCCTATCAGGTGAAAGGCAGCAATGCAGAGCCACTCGTCCCAAGGGGTGCGCTGGTGGGCGAAGAACTGCTCGCAACGAGAGAACCAAGCTAAGGGGTCTTCGTGGTCGTCGAATATTGGAAAATCTAGCCGCAAGTATCGTGGCACCCCGTTGTCGTCATGCCGCGGGGGACAAAATTCTGGCAGGGTTGGCGGAATCGACGCTTCACTGGAGGATGGCCGATTGGGCCGGTCGGTTATCCGCTAGTTGGGTGTTGATGACGACAATGAGTGCGTTGTTGTCCGTGAGGAGCTTGGCGAGAGACTCAAAAATCTGCGAGAGGGAGGGCTGATCGGCCATTGCGTGAGGCGGAGGTGGTGGGTTAGCAGCGTTGGAGGGAATGGAGGTAAAAGGTGCCAGTGGCGGAAGTAGTCCGGTAGAGGCGGCGAGCAAGGGGCCCCCGTCGAGGGAGGAGCCGAGAAGGATGCGCGGGGAAGAGGGGCCGGCGGTGAGCGGCCGGTGCGAAGCCGGGTGGTGAGGGTTGGACTACGCAGAGGGGTCGTGTGGGCCGGAGGAGGTCGGGGCGGCGCTGTGCGGGCCGGAGTTGGGCGGGGCGGAGCTGTACGGGTCGGGGTTGGCCGGAGCGGCGTTGTGCGGGCTGTAGCTGGGCGGGGCAGAGTTGTACGGGTCGGGGTTGGCCGGAGCGGCGTTGTGCGGGTTGGAGCTGGTCGGGGCGGAGCTCCGGTGGGGCAGATCTGGCGTGTGGGCGGCGGGGAGGAGCGTTCCCTCTGATACCAAGTTGTTGTGTGCTCGGGATTGCGAGCGGGTGCGCCAGGGAAGAGGAGGGAAGTCCTCAAGAGAGGAGAGGAGAAGCCGGCGAGCTATGGCGGCTGCGGTGTCCTGCGGTGTGATCGGCGGAGCGGCGCTGGAGGAAACTGCGCGAGTCGCGATTGTAGGCGACGGGGTCGATGCGGGGAGCGGCTAGGGCTTGTTCCGTGGGAATTGGAGAATAGTAGCGAGAGAGAGAGAAACTAGAGAGAAAATAGAGAAAAATAAAGATAAAATTGTTGCTTGCTTACCCCTTGTCTTGGCCACACACATATATATAGTTCATAAAAGTGCCCCCTCCTTGGGCTTAGACATGGAGGATCGATTACGCCTACCAAAATATAAAGTAGATATAAAGTAGACTAGATAATTAGTTCGTGACATGCGTGACCATGGCGGGACCGTAACATCTGCCTATCAAACACATAAATGGAGGCATGGAGGGGGGGGGAGGTCAGTAACAAAAACACGAAGACTTTACGTCCTTCCTTGCAAGTGCGGTACTAGCACGAGCAAGGTCAAGCTACTTGCAGGAGATCGCCGCTCATACACCTTCGTTTGCCTAAAAACATGCATGCTGACACCGACATTGACATGCCAATCAAATGAGGTCATATCTACAACATCAACAATAATTGTACCCATAACAATATCAACGGTTGCTTTTAGCACAAAGAAGGGCGTTTCTTTGAGGGATGGGCATACTTGAATGATAGGGTTCACATAGCTTAGGGTCTGTTTGGCGGAGCGGCACCGCAGCGACATGCAACCGATTTCCGTGCCGCTCCGCCAAACAGAAAAGGGCACAAGCGGTGGCAAGGCTGTCACCGCCAATTTAACTGTCCCGGGTGAGGACCCACGGCAGGCAGCGCTGCAGCCCTTTTTCAGGGATGTAGCGCTGTTTTTTTTAAAAAATTATATTTTAAATATAATAAAATATTAATTTATATAGATATATATTGATAATAATTTATGTTATTTAAATTTATATTAATAACATAATTAATTAGTATTAAACAAATTATATTTGCATTTAAATTTTTTTGATAATTAATAAAAACGCTAATATAATTGTTGTGGTCCGTACTACCGCGGGCCTTCAAGTCGGGGAGTGGTCTCCCGATAGCACGTTCCACTTGCGTTTTCTCTCTTCGCACGCTCCAGGCGTGGGTCCTAATATATTTACATTAACTTATAATTAGTAAATTATAATTAATAAATTATATTTACATTTTAACTTTTTTTAATAATTAATCAAGAGATTAATATATTAATTTTTAAAATTTATATTAACATATTATTAATGTATTAACATTTTAATATTTAATAATTTTTACTGCGGGTCTTTCGAGCCGCTCGTGAATCGGTCAAAAAAGAATCATCCTATCTCGTGCGCGAGTCGAGCTCGCATACGTGCGTCCTAATATATTTACTTTTATAATTAGATAAAATTAATGTCGAGCAAATTATTTATTTATTTTTGAATTTCGTAAATTTTGCGTACTGTTTAAATTTATTATCACTGTTTAATTTTAATTATTGTTTAATTCTGCATCACTGTTTTACACAGCACTACAAATGTAATTTTCCAAACAGTTTCATGAATTTTCCCACCACTGCAAAACAACAGATTCCTGCACCACTATTCTCCACCACTGCTTCCTGCACCGCCACAGCTTAGCCAAACAGACCCTTAATGTACCCATGTTAAAGTTTGGGCATGCGATTACCTTTTTCGAGGTTAATTCCCAACAACATAAGTCGTGCATATTATTGTCAATTTTACCACAACCACATCCATTTGACTAAATATTATCACGAACTTTGCAAGCTAGTGGAGAAGCTGATTAAAAAAAAGCAAAATTAAAGTGTTTCATCGGAGCAACTTCTGAACGTAAGCAAGAGGGCGAGCGTCCCGTCAAAAAAGCAACAAAATGTGTGGAGTCAGTCACATTGGTCTTCAGGGGAGTCTTTTTTATCCACGAAGGAGCATGGACTCATCAAGAAATACGTATGAGGGCAGTCTTTAAGAGTGAAATCACATATATTTCTTTGCAACCACTAATTGAGACTCTCTATAGTGGATCTTCCCTCTGCTAAAGAACCTTTCAATGATGCAGTCATCATAAAGTGCGATTGTGGAGAATTTTACTATCCCACGTAAACTAATTGACACTGGGAGCTCCATTGACATGCTCTTTAAAATCACATTTGCAAGTATGAAATAGTTTCGAAGAAGCTGAAATCAAGGCTCTGTTAACATTCTCTTTAAAACCTCATTTGCAGATATGAAGATAAGTTCGAAGAAAATGAAATCTAGTGACCCTCTTGTTTTGTGTCACTGGAGAGAAAAGAAACTAAGGATCCATATCTATTCTTGTAACCATTGGGCGAGTGACAAAGATCAATTTGTAGTAGTAGTTGACACTCCGATGGTTGTAAAGCAATATTCAGGCTCCCTTATAAACAATTACTCGGTTATGGTCTCTACCTTCCATTAGGCTATAAGATTCAACACTAGCGGAAAGCAAATGTTAATTTCTAGCAACCCAAAAACCACTATGGAATGTTATATCAGCTCAATGCACATGGTGACGTTAGGGCTGCAACCTAAATCAAATAAAAATCTTGGAAAGGAGAAATCATGCCTAAGCTTAGCATGAGATAAAAGAAGTCCCAATCCTTGGGGACGAATAGAAGCGAATCATGGATAATATTGTATTATATTTTGAGGAAAGCAGATGTTGATCAAATGCCTCAGTTCCAACATTGAGTTGTTCGTGACGTGCGACAAATATGCCCAAAGTAAATGTGAATATAACTTATCTTTGACTCAACGTCGATTCAACAACGTCGATTCAACTTTTCACCGGTTAATGCAGAAAAATATAAATCGGCAACACAACACATGGGCAATCCGCAAGGAGTTGAATTATTAGTGACTAGTTTTTTTGAGGAAATGCAGATTCCGAGCCCTTTCTAACGTTATAATGATAAAAGGCCAAAAATAAATGACACATGTAAATTTTTATAGTCTGAAGCAAGTCTATTTTAAGGATTAGTACCCCTTGCCTCGTATGAACCCTTTAGTTGATTTTGTGGTTAATTTCTCAGTCATCTACTTTTGAAAGCATTTTTTATTATAACCAAATTCTCATGAACATACTGATATGCCAAATTTTGTTTTTATGACCAACGATGAATGTTATTATTACCACGTAATGGTGTTCGACTATAAAGAATGGATGATTAACTTATTCTTGGGTGCACATTTCGTGTTCAAACAATAAAATGGGCCTGACTAGATGTTTTTGTTGATAACTTGTTAATCAAGGCCAACACATTCATTGATCATTAGAGTGATTTGATGGAAACATTCAAAACTGTGCAAAAATATAACACAAGCTCAATCTGACAAATGTGTATATGCCGCGACAAAGAAAAATTCTTAGGGAATCTCCTGGCGCCTAATGCGATTAAGCCGAATTCAAACATGGTATTCTAACACCAATAAATATAAAGAAATTGCAACAACTAATTGAGAGAATCACTTAGCTAATTGATTTTTTTCTCGATCTAAGGAAACAAGTTCGCTTTTCAAGCCGATATGTGCAACAACCCATTTCAAATGGGATTTGGAATGTGATGTATGGTAGGGTATGTAGGTGGATTCTAAACAATGCAAACTATTGGTCTAGTGTCAGGGAAATCAAACCCTAGGATGATGTGTGTATGCAAATGAATAATTCGGCGGTAAATTACAAATAATATTTAAAGCACAAATCTCACACGGTTAACATTAGCAGTTGCAAACAATTTCAAAGGCTAGCAAGCTAGGCTTTTCTTGATTTGGATGACATAAGCTAACACGTGCAAGCGACAAAGATCCTGCATGGAGTGATCAGTCACAAAACAAATAAACTAGCATATTAAAACATCCATGGTCATATCAGAACCTAGTTCGTACAACAATGATGTAAATAATGAAACTAAACTATTAAACACCTACAATGAAGGGCCATTGGCGATGGTGAGGGAATCCGACGACTGTAGATACAGTGATGACATTCAGGACCCGTGGCAGTTGCTGGATGATGGTTGGTGGGGATTGGGAGGGGCTCTTTTGGTGTTGTTTCTCGCTGGACAGGAACTATAGGACCGGGATTTGAGGTGGACGTAAGAGGTGATGCATATCGAATTATGCAATTAATTTTAAAACTTTAATTTTGTGCACAATTTTAGGCTGGTGGTGTAGTCACAATTTATGAGCTTTGACATGCAATAGTTTGTTCAAAAAATTGTGAACTCGCACATGTGACTAATGTTTATTCGCTTTCTACAATATAATTAACGTCTCCACAAGTTTCTTGGTAAAGTAGTTGATAATATTGAGAGCTAGTAAACGACAAATTAACGGCAAATAGGAGCAAGATTAATTAGGGCAACAAGCTCTGAATTTACTAAACGTTCACATGCAGTCAAGAATAAGGGACTAAAAGCAGTCAAGATGAGTAATGAGTAGAAAAATTATACCAACATCGTGGGACGAGACAAATAACCGCTGTGTATGGGATGATTTCAGGGCAGAGGAAAGCTGGTCGAGTTTCTGAACAGTTGGGAGAACATGTCGGAGGGTTTTAGCCGGGAATAGCTTCAGCTGAGGGTAGGGGGAGTGGTTGTCGGCAGCCTGGGGGAACTTCTGGCCGAAAGAATCAAGCACGAACGGTTCCGACGGTGGATTTTCGGCCGGACAACAAACTTCCGGCGGTAGAATACGCCGGAGCACTGTGCGTATGATGGATCTGGGTTCGACGACGACCAGGAGGGGTGGAGGCACGCTCGCCGGTGCCGGAGAGGCCCTCTGGTGACGGCGTCTGGCGGTAGCGTGGATCGTCAAGCGGAGGGGAGGCGAATTGGATAGGGAGAGCGGGCAACACCGAGCAGAGGAATCTATTTCCCTGCCCGATTTCTTTTTCCCGTTTGCCTTTTCCTGTACTGTGGATGGTTATTTAAAAAACAAAGGTAAGGGGTTACTTAGCCTTAATTAATTAGGGCATAAATGCCTCTAATGGAAGGAGTTACAAAGGCCAGCAAAGAGGGGGACCGGCTATTGGTTTAAGGAGGTTAAATGGGCCAGCTTTTATAATATCCAATGGAATATTCAGCTGTTACAAAAAGAATAATGAAACCGGTGGGGGAATTAAAATTAGAATGAAGGGGGAATGCCAAGGGATTTAATTTAATAACTTCATTACTTGTTTGCCCCAATTTAACCCCACTCCTAATATGACGGATCCATTTATTTAAGATCTTATTGGCCGATCACACCAATAAGTCGCAACACCAAACACAACAATACATGGAAAATAAAGAACAAACTTGCACGACAACGTGCGTTACGGAATATTTTAGATAAAAAAATAACGATGCACTTCAGGATGCATCAAGAGGGAATATGAAACACGGCTTCTAGAGGGTGGTGGAGGTTAGTCGGGCGCGTGACAGATTGTTGAAGAGGTGTCCATGTTCTGGATAAGATTTGAATCACTCTGATCCGTATGAAAACCATAGGAATAGGCTCGTTGGGGCCTGATATGGTGGCTAAGAATGATGAGAGTGTTGGACGATGGAGCTTTGGGGGTGTTGGGAGGAATGGGCAATCATCTGAAGGCTAGGAGGGGAGTCAAAAAGGTGGCTGGAGACAATTTAGGTTTCGGGCGACTTTAAGAGGTGGCAGCTTGAAGCCTACTAGTAAGGGTCTAAGCCAATAAGTATGGAGGTAGGAGAGGGGGTGGTTGTTGCTGGGAGGGGGTTTTGGGGGGGGGGGGGGGTCGACTGTTACTAGTAGGTAGTCGACTGGTGGGGATTATGATAAGGGAGGACGACAATGCAAGGAAACAAGAAGGATGATACTTAGGAGTTGACACCCATGGTTTCTTGGAATTGGTACCACAAATGATCTGTGGATTCTTGGAAAAATGTCTCCAAATTTGTAATGTCCATGACAACTGCCCGAGTCTTTTATTTATAGTAAAACATGACACGAGGAACCATCTTGGACGGTTATGATTAGCCGCGCACGATGGTTGTCCAATTTCACTATATAAAACACTGGAAAAAATAAAGCCAATACATGAAAAATATCAAAATGTCACTCTGAGGGCGACTTATGGAATCAAATCGTCCATCAAACGATGCCAAATATGGTAGTTTGCCACTTGGTCCCGAACAAGCTCAAAATCGTGCTCCCAATAGTCTCGCCAATCCCCATGAGAATGTTATAAGCCACTCACATGCTTTAAACAACTCACCTCATCCCACTCCTGCATAGTGTCGTTAAGGGCTCTCGTGTGCTCAATTCTCATTAGAGAAGGAAAAAATGCAGTATCCTAGATACTCTGCCAACAGTGTCATAAGGGGTGCCAAGTTGAGGTGTTTGATCTTGGAAATACTTACCCTAGTGCTTGTCATTTCAACACAAAGATTAAGACTAATTTTATGCTCTCCATCTGTGTTATGAAAGGCGCGCCCGAGGCGCTGGGCGCATCGGGCCTTGCCTCTACAAGGTAGAGGCGGGCGAGGTACCCCAGGCGTGCCTCATGTGCGCCTCGGAGTGCGCCTCATTGACGCCTCGGCATCCCTTGCTTCATCACAACAAGTAGAGTAGTTACAATTTCACCGCCATTTATTTTTTCATGCAATACAAGGAACCTTCCAACCCAAAGTTGCAAAGCAGAAGAACATAAGGCAAGTCCATATGTGAATCCAAGTCCAGGCACCTTCGATCCCAAATTTCATCCCAAATTTATTATCAGAATAATATTATCGAGTAGAATGGCACACAAAAAAGTATTAGTTTATCTTTATTTTGATAGAGACTAGATAGTCGATAATACAACTGATGCTCTGTGGCATGTGCATGTAGTAGTTGAATAAATATGAGTACCCTGATGGTACACACAAGTTATGTTTTCCACAATACTAATGATAAGATGTCAAAATGAACACAAAATTCTATAAAAAACAAGATTTAAGAGTGCGTATCATTTTATAATGTCAATCAAAAGCATGTACGGGGGGGGGGGGGGGCAATATCTGTTCAACTATGCTTGCAAGTTCAAAATACGTGTTTTGTAGCAAGTCTATTAAAAAATATGTTTGATATATCACCAGTACTATGTTATGAAAGGCACGCCTGAGGCCCAATTATTTCTAATTTATTATCTGTTGGAGATTAGAAATCACAATAGATTGATACTTTATTCTTCCACATGGGGGACTATTTATAACATTACAATAAACTCTTAAACACGGGCAAACAATGTGGGACTAAACCCAAATACTATTAAAAACACTAATAGACCGACATTGCGAGATATTTCAAACACTCCCCCTCAAGCTGAAGGGGGAACCTTCATCTTGGACATATCAAATAAAGACAATGGAGGTAGGCAATGCGGGACAAAACATCATACAAGCCAACGAAGGAAATTCCAAACCGGGGAATCAAGCTGGGGACATAGCCACACACGACAAAGACCCACACACAACGTAGGTCCCACACACGACGTGGACTGATAAAATATCAACAGACGGGTGACCGGGGATACTCCCACACGATACAACCCGCTGAATAGGAAGGTCAACCAACATCACCTACACACATGCGAAAGAAAACAAAAGATATGGAGCAAATCATCAAACAAACAATCAGGAATAATCCGTTGAGGATAATCTGTCTAGGATAATCCGCATAAAGGGAGGTCCCACACGACACAGTCCCACACGACACGGTCCCACGCGACACAAACCACTGAGATTAGAACACCAACGTGAGTCGTTTCTCCAACACACGACCAAATAAAAGAAATATGAGGAGGCACAAACAACATACAACATAAGCCTAGAGGCCGTGTGAAATGAAGACGAAAGGTTAGGAAAGATCATCTGAATCACCTTAGTCCCAAAGACTCCCCCTCACGTGAAACACACGCGCATGAAGGCATGAAGACAAGACAAGCTAACAACAACAATAGACACAACGAACATTTGCAATACACCAAAGACACACTTAAAACACATAAAGAATGACCAAAACATCACGAAGCATCTTTATCGGTGAGAGGAACACACCCGAGAAGGGGTAGCAGCTGCTGGCAGCGCGGAAACATGAGGGGCAACAGCTAGAAGGCGGTTGGAATCGTCATAGCCACGAAGGACAACAACCAGAATCGATTGAGGGAAGCTTGAGCACATTTTTGGAGGTCGGAGTACGCCGATGGATGAGAACCCGCCGTGGAAGGAGGCAACCAACGAGATTTTTTCCATGGAAGAAGTGGCAAAATCGTCAAAGGAAGCCATCTACAGTATTCAAGGAGAAATGAAGGTCATATCTGGAGCAGCAAGATCCAGAAGAAGTGGATGAGATGTAGACAGGAGTTGCGATGAAAGCGGCCGACCGGATCGAAGTCGAGGAACATGGGCTTGACGAAATCAGTAGAGAACCTTTTTCGTCGACAGAAACTGCGCCGGGAAGCAGCATCAAGATCGGGAAGCAGCGGGAGGAGACTTGCCGTCAACGTCGATGGAAGCAATAGTCGGAGTCGATGAAGACAGCGTAAGATGCACTCATTGATGAAAAAGGAGATGGAAACACCCAACGAGTAAGAAGAATACCTGAACGAAGTCAATTTGTGAGCAGCTAACAAAAGCAGCGAGACGGGATCAACATTCACTGTAGCCTTCGTCGATGAGGTAGAAGCCAATCATTGATGAGGTAGAAGCTGATCACAGAAGCCGATCGGCGAATATGAAGGCACGACGGGAGTCTTCGATTAGATAGGAATGCTCGATGGGATCGAACGAACCTGCAGACGAGATGAGATGAGTGTCTCACCGAAGTCTTAAGGCTATGCTTCATGACCCCTTTGCGCCTCGCCGCCTCGGTGCGCTATGCTCCTTTAATAACTTAGCGTTTGATTCGTGTAGTAAGCAATCATCCCCAGAAGGTTGTAGTTGCAAAGAGTGAGCATGAAAGACATTTGGAAAAATGGTGCTTCTGGGCATGATGATTCAAGCACAAGTGGTCGTAGATTTCATGGCAAATTTTGCCTTCAATGAAGAAGTGGACAAATATCTCGCACCCATCACTGCATGCCAGATATTTGTAGACGAAGCATCTAAAGAAAAAATGTTAGGCTTAAGAATAGTACTGTAACGTAGAATGGAATTGCGGCTTAGATAGGTAGTTGAGATGCATTTCTAATCCTGAATCAATCAAGCGGAATATGAAGCATTATTTGCATGATTGAGTATTTTTTATTAATATTAATACTAATATTATTATTTTGCAAGATTGAGGTTAGAAAAGGAACAAAGAATAAAAATTGCCAAGTTGTCATAAAATCATTGGCATATGCTTATCAAGTGAAGGGGAATATGAAACAAGAATCTGATCCTCAATAAATACCTAATCAAGACGATGTTTGAAATCCGCTTCTTTGAATTGTTCAGTCAATCATATTTGTGGGTAAGAAATAAAAAACCGACAAACAGGAACTTATTAATCTTTGGCTGAAAGTGTGATTATCTAATGCGTTTGTCCAACCATTGAAGAGAGAGAATGGATGTAGATTCAGGCTCCGTTTGTTTCGGTTGTTGCTGATGGAAAAGGAGCCGACATAAATGGAGTTTTAAAAAGGAGCTGTTTTGGGAAAATGTAGTTTGCCGCAAAATATTAGGGGTAAAATGGAGTTTGCAGAGTTGTTCGAAAGGAAGTGCATACAACTATGAACTGCTTACAAAATAAAACACTATAAAAATCCTCTTAAAACTATAATATATCTACACTTCCTAATATATAAAGATATCTCCTTATGGTGTATATCAGTGTTTTACTGCAGCTACAAACTTCAGTTTTGTTAAAGAATACAGCAGTGTTCTACTGCAGTTACCCATCAAATCTAAGAACAATGTGCATAAACACACAATTATATATACCATTTTCATCCTCCAGTGATTTTTCAGTAAAAATTGTAATACCCATTGTTATAATACTTAATGTATATAAATTTGTGGATCTCCTTCTTTGTACAATTAAAATCAATGGAAGTGTGAATCTAATAGCTTGGATTTGTAGATCTACTGCATATAAGAAATCAACTGATGCCTTGTAATTTGAGACTCGCCTGAAGGGAAATATCGACATTGGGCAGCCTTCTGCCATTTCGCCGACCCATTAGGGCCAAGAGCCTTGCCAACTCGCCAACACTACTGGTAAAGCCGAAGCCAACACCAAACTAGAAGAGGTCGATCCACAACTCGCCCGCCACACGTCGACACCATCATTAGCCGCACCCGCCGACACCAACAAGTGTCGACCCCCGACCCCGCCGCATGCCAAGCTCCCTGATGGGGATCCATCAGAGCATAAACTAGGAGGGGTTCGCCGCAATGCGAGATCTGCGTTCGTGTACTCACGCAGGAGGACTTGATCAGATCGCTCATCCGACTCCGCAAATGCGTCCGGATCCGCGTTCCGATTTGATTTCATATATGATTTTGTTATTTTTGCATTTATTTTGATGTATTCGAGTAACCCCACCTCCGACCAATCATAGCCGTCGATGGTGGGATGCCCTGGTTTTCTTTTATTATAAATAGAGTGTTAGGAGGGTTGGTTAGGACTATTGCAAATTTTGGAAAAGAGAATTCCCGAAATACGACGATCTCTCCATGACGCCGACTCCTTGGAACCTAGTTGATGACTCCGAGGTACTTATCTTCCTCCCCAAGGTACTATCTAACCCTAGCCACCTTTTCCCCACTCCCAATCCCTCTACTGCCCTACTGAAACCCTCAAGCAGCCACCGCTTTTGCTGTAATTCCCTTCCCTCACAGCCGCCGCCCCTTCTCCTTCCTCCAACAACAACAACCAACCTTCCCCCTACCCCCAACAACAACCGCCGCCTTCTCGCAGCCTAACCCTAGCCACCTTCTCCCAGCCCCTACCTCCATCGCCATTGCTGCCCAACCCTCTACCGCCAAAATGGATCCACCTCCAAATCTCCTCCCCTACCCAAATCTGTCCAAATATGTCCATTCTTGCCCAGATCCAGCCACTCACATATCCGATCCACCTCCCACAACTCTGATTCTCTTCCAAATCGTTGGATCCACACTCCCGTCGCCCGAATTCGCCTCCATATAGCAGAATCTACCCCCTTTTCGGCCGATCTTGCTTCCCACCGTCAAATCCAGTCGTCTTTGTTGCCATCCCGCCTCCGATTCCACATCGAATCACCATCAATGTACGTCATCTGAAATCTCCATTGAGTTGGAGAACCCCCTTTATTTGGCAAGTCACTTGTTGTATTGGACGATTAGTTTTAGCATTATTATTGGTTTGGATCTTATATTTGCTTAGATAAATTGCCCGTAGATAGATCGTCTTGAATTGCTTGTGATTTGCAGGTGGGACTCACTTGCCGAGCGCTTTGCTTTGGTCCTCTGAGTGGAGGAAAGCCATTAAATGATTGCTAACTGTGTAAAAGTCTAAATAAAAAGATTTTTTATTGCGGCAAAAGATGAATAATATAAGGGTATCCCCCCTATTTATAGAAAACGGATAGAAGAGAGAAAAAACAAGAGAGAGAATACATAACGCCTATCACATACGACTAGGCGGATAGATAAAAAACAGACCGCGCGGCCCGTGTGGTTAGACAAGCTAACCACACGATTACACAGAGCTTGAGATGATATCAAAAAGGTTGCTCTGTTCTCTATCCGTTAGGATGCAGTGGACAACTGCAGGGGCAACAACTACGATTAGGTTGAATTTAACCGCCAGACCACAACTGCAATTGCACTTGGGAACCGCCAAACTTCAACTGCGCTCAAGCCTTTGTTGATCACCAAAAGACACAGTTGCGGTAAACACAGGGCCACCTGGGGCGATTAGGCATGTACTACCGTCAGACCGCAACTGTGATTAACCTCAGCTAATTGCCATATCCTGCTCTAACAGACAACAACAGTATGACCTTGATAGTCACTAGACTGCACCGCCACTAACTCTGATCACCAGACCACACTGCAGTTAACTTTTACTGATTGTCAGACCGCACTGAGGTACTCCAGTGCGGTTAAAAAGGATAACTGTCAGACCACTAAACTAGGTCGCCAGACCGTCAAAAATAGAGCTCTAACATCCAAGCGGGAACACAACCAGATCTACTAGACAGGCAGACCGCCAGACCTGTCCGCCACTCCTGTCCACCAGATCGCCCGTACTCTACATGTTCTAACACTCCCCCTCAAACTGGAGCATATATGTCAATCATACCCTACTTGTCACTGACGTCCAAAAAAGATGATTCTGGTTTGGTAAAACATCGGCTAGCTTTTTATCAAAGGTGTTAAATAAAATACATATTTGATTCTTCAATACATACTATCTGATAAAATGACAGTTAACTTCAATATGCTTTGTCTTCTTACGAAACACTGGATTCTTCGAAATATATATAGTTGTCTTGTTGTCACAGAATATTGGCAGGAGATGATCATAGGTCTCACAAGTAGTCAAAACGTGCTTCTGTATTCAGCTTTAACACTCGACTTGGAAACAACAGACAATTTCTTTCTCTTCCAGCTAACCAGATTTTCCCCTACAAAGGTGGAAAATCAAGACGTAGACTTTCTATCCTCCTTGTCATCAACATAACTTACATTAGAGTAGACTTCAATACTCAAATGATTATTCTTCTGATACAGAAGTTCCTTCCCTGAAAATCCTTTCACATATTCCAAGATTTTTCAAGTTGATTGAAGATGACACTACTTTGGAGCTTGCATAAACCGACTCACCCTTTCTACCGCATAACAGATATCCGGTCTTGTGACTGTCAGATAAATGAGTTTTCTCATAAGCCGTCTGTACTTGGTTGTATCTGAAAGGAGAGGTGAACCCTCACTCTTAACACTTGTCATCACCAACGATCATTGAACACTGAGCAGGTTTAGCCACAAGAAGACCTATTTCTTTTAAAAGATCCATGCATACTTCCGTTGTGAGAGTACTACTGAGTTGAGCTTTCGGAAGATCTCTATCCCTAGGAAGTATTTAGGAGACCCCATATATTTTGTAACGAAGTGTTGAAGAAGATGCTTCTTTGTTAGATTAATCCCCTTCTTATCATCACATGTAAGAAGAGTGTCATCCACATAAACAACAAGAATAACTAGTCATGTAGAAGTCTTGCGTATGAAGAGAGGGTGATCTGCAGAACTCTGAGAAAAATCAATAACAGAGATAACTTTGCTGAACTTATCGAAACAAGCCCGCAGGCTTTGCTTAAGTCTATTGATTGCCTCCCGCAACCTACACACCTGAGATTCCCGCTGAGCAACATACCCAAGAGGTTGCTCTAAGTATACCACTTCCTGTAGATCTACATAAAGGAAAACATTCTTGACATTTAACTGAGACATCTCCTAGTCTTTGTTAATGACCACAGAAAAGAGAACACAGATCGTGGTAATGCGAGCAACTAGGGATAATGTGTCAAATAAGTCCACATCATAAGTCTGAGTAAAACCTTTGGTAACGAGCCAAGCCTTATATAGATTGATGGTACCATCAGGATGAAACTTGATCACAAAGACCCATTGGCAGCCAATCACATCCGCTCCTGGAGGGGTAGGGACAAGAGTCCAAGTACCCCTCTCGGTTAAAGTTTTCAGCTCCTCGTCCTTATCAACTTTCCAATGAGGGAAACAAGAGATTCTTGATGGGTAGCCGGGGTGACATTGGTCGAGAGAGAGAGAGCAAAACTTTTACAAGAGGGTGATAAACGAGCATACAAACAACATCATGAATGGAATGTTAAATGCACGTTCAAACCCCCTTCCGAAGAACAATGAAAAGATCAAGATCCGACTTGTCTGCAATATCAGATCCACCCATCGGAGAGATTGCTGGCTCGGGAACTGTCAGCAACGACTCAGGTGGAGAAGCAGTATCAGGAGAAAGGGATGGAGAATCAAAATTGGTGGAGGAAGACGCGCATGCTCAAGGTATATGTACAGAAATAATATTTAGAGAAGAGAGATCATCGGACAGTGAAAAAGTATAGGTGCTAGGAAAGTAAGGAGCATCTTCAAAGAAAGTAACATTAGCGAAAGCATACTGTTTTTGGAGAAGGGGATCATAACACTGATACCCCCTTTGAGTTGGACAGTAGCCAAAAAAGATGAAATTAACGGAGTGAGGAGAGAGTTTGTCACGACCAAGGGAAGGAGAGTGAACAAACGCCGTACAAACAAAGACTCGTGGAGGTAAAGGAAATGGTGTGGACAGGATGTAGAATGAGGTTTTGTTGTTGAGAACCGAAGAAGGAATTCAGTTGATTAGATAACAGGAGATAAGAACGACATGACACCAATAGGACTGATGGACATTCATTTGAGTGAGAAGAGTGTGCAACATCGAGGAGATGACGATTCTTACAAAAAACCAAGAATTGATGTATAATGTCACGATGCAACATCAAGAAGAGTGCGACAATTGGTTTGATGTATAATGTCATGATGCATACAAAAAACCGAGAATTGATGAATAAGATACTCTTTTGCATTATCAGTGCAAAACATTTTAATAGACACTCCAAACTGTGTGCGTATTTCATTATAAAACGTAGTGAAAACAAAGAAAAGTTCAGAATGTTCTTTCAGCAGATATAACCAGGTACATCTCGAAAAATCATCAATAAAAGTGACAAAATACAGACTACCCATACCAACAGACTTAGTAAAAGAAGGACCCCAAATGTCAGAATGAACAAGATCGAAAGGACGAGAAAAACTACGTCTTTGTCTCGCTGGAAAGGATATGGTAGTGTTTGCCGAGTTGGCAAGCTTCACAATAGAGAGATGAGTCTCCTCTAGGTAGATATGGTAGGAGCTGGTAAAGAAGGCGAGTAGGAGAATGTCCAAGACAAAAATGCCACTGTAGAAGAGAAGTAGAAGCGAAAAGAACAGAGACATTGTCAAGGTAGAATAAGCCGCCACTTTTAGTCTCAGTAAAAATCATCTCCTTGGAGTGTGGATTCTGAAAATAACAAGTAGCGTAAGTAAAGGTAACCTTGTAATTTAGTTGTTTGCACAAAAAAGTAACATAAAGTAGCACGGAAAAGTTGGAACTTAGAAAGTGTCCTCAAGTTGAAGAGACGGAGCGACGTGGACTGTTCCAGTTCCGCACACAACGGACGGAGAACCATCCGCTATAAAAATCGGTGCTGGCTGGTTATGTTTGCCCAAATGGGAGAAAAGATGAGGAATGCCTGTCATATAATTAGTAATACCAGAGTCAATGAGCCACCTACCCTTAGTGACCACATAAGCACTACCCGAAGAGGAGGCAAGAGAAGTTGACTTCTTCAAGATAGTGTCACCCGCAGGAGGGCGGAGAAGAGGATGCTTGACCCAACATCGATAAACAAGGCGACCTGTCTTGCTATAATGAGAGCAGAGATATCTAGAGAGACCACGTCCACCGGAGTGACCTCTACGACCACTAGGAATGCCATGACGAGCTGGATGAGCAACAATGTCAGGAGGAGGTGGAGACATTGAAAAAGGGTATTGATAGCAGAGATGCGCACATTAGTGACATCCAAAGTAGGAGTGTGAGTCTCTCCGAGAATTTGTTATTGGATCATATCATAAGACTCTGACAAACAAAATAGATAACACACCACCAGAAGTTTCTTTAAGTGTTTGTGTTGCTCAGCAAGATCAACAGAGAAGGGGCAATGCTCAAGAAGCTCATCACCAAGAGCTTGCACCTCCTGATAGGCAGTACCATGAGTCATCATGGGATATGCAAATAGATCTGCATACGTGTATATGCGCAAAGTTTGAGCTCCCTTGGAGTATAGAGCAGTAAGATGAGTCCAGGCAGTCTTAAGTGTCTCATCATGACAAATGACGGAAAGACACTCATCAAAAAGGCTATTGACAAACCATGTTCTAACTAGAGTGTCACTGGCGTCCCAGTCATCAAAGGCGGCAGACCCTCGTGGAGGAGGGTCATCAATGAGATGATGATGCTTTTTTACCTTTTCTTCAGAACTTTGCTTGTGATGTATGCGATATGTCTAAACATGTGCGACATACTTCACATCATTCTTCCCCTAGTAGCATCCCTTTTGTTGTTATACATTCTGATGTTTGAGGGTTGTCTCCTATTTTATCTTTATCCGGTTTTCAATGGTTAGTCACTTTTATTGACTGCTTCTCTCGCACTACATTTGTTTATATGTTGAAAAAAATGAAGTTTTTTTTCTTGTTTTCAAACGTTTCATAAGATGGTGCAAACTCAATTTAATGCCTTTATTCGTGTTCTTCGAAGTGATAATAGGGGGAGTATGACGATCATGGTCCCGTTGGCTCTTACCTCGCCACTCACAGTATCATCCACTGGAAAACGTGCGTTCACACCTCGACTCAGAACGGAGTGACCGAACGTAAAAATCGACACCTCTTCAAAGTTGCTCGTTGTCTTCTAGCCATTCATCTTCCTAAATCTTATTGGGGTGATACAGTACTTACAGTTGCTCAGCTTATCAACCATCTTCCTTCTCGTGTCATTTCCTTTACTACTCTTCTAATTCATCTCTCCACCTCTGGTATGGTTCATGCTTCTCATTTGGCACCACGCGTTTTTGGGTGTGTCTGTTTCGTGCTTGTTCACTAACCCCATCGCGACAAACTTGATTCTCGGGCTTAACGTTGTGTTTTCCTTGGCTATTCTTCTACGACCAAAGGATATTGTTGTTGCCACCCCCTTCCTATCATATGTTCTGTACCATGAATGTCACCTTCCGGGAGATGAATTCCTATTTTCCACCTTCGACTCATCTTTTTCGTCAGGGGGAGAATAGTGGTGATACAGATGTTACTCTTGCTCCTCTTTTCCTCATCCATTCCATTCCTTCCATTCCGGTACCCATGGCTCCTATCCCGGTACCAGATTCCTCTACTACGATTTCTCCTTTTCCCCACGTATATCACCGTCGTTCAGGTACACAGGCTACTACAGTTTCACCTCTACCAGTGCCAACGTCAGACTTAGGTTTTGATGTTGCTGATCTGCATATTCCGCTTGCACTGCTGAAGAGAGGAAAAGCTACATGTACGCAACATCATATTTCTAATCATGTGGCTTCTCGTCATCTTACCCCGATTCATTAAGCTTGGACACAGGCTATGCAAGATGAGATGTCTGCCTTGGACCAAAATCACACGAGATGTTTCCTCTCTCCCTCTAGGAAAGAAAGTTATAGGTTCCTGGTGGGTCTTCTCTGTTAAGCAGAACCAAGATGGTAAGGTGCAACGGTACAAAACACGTCTGGTCGCTCAAGGGCACACTCAAATTCAGGGAGTTGATTATCATGAGACCTTTGCTCCTATAACAAAGATGGATTCCATTTGGGTATTGTTATCGTGTGTTGCTTGCCTGGACTGGGACCTCCATCAACTGGACGTGAAAAATGCGTTCCTCCATGGTGAGCTTTATGAAGAGGTGTACATGAAGTTCCTTCCTGGTTTTGTGAAGAAAGGAGCTGAAGAGCTTGCCTGTCGCCCAAGGAAATCCTTGTATGACCTGAAGCAATCACCCAGGGCCCGGTTCATGAGATTTCTCACAGCTATGCTCAAGTTTGGATACAAGCAAGCTCAATCTGACCATACCATGTTTATCTGGAGACATGAACAGAGGATTGTGGTTCTCATTGTTTATGGGAATGATATTATTACCGAAAATGACACGGAGGAGATTGCTAATCTTAAAACCCTCTTATCTACTGAATTTGAAGTGAAAGACTTGAGAATATTACGATACTTCATGGGTATCGAGGTGATTAGATCTGAGCAGGGTATCTCCATATCCCAACGGAAGTATATATTAGATCTTCTAAAGGAAACTGATATGCTAGGTTGTGTTTCTGCGAACACCCCTATGTAAGAAAATCACAGAATTGAGGAAGATGGTGATGGTGATCACACTGATGTATCACGTTATCAAAGATTGGTTGGAAATATATATCTATCTCACACACGCCCTGATATTGCGTTTGCGGTCGGTATCCTTAGCAGATATATGCATTCACCCAGGATCAGACATTAAGAAGCTGCGTATCGTGTTCTACGATAGTTTAAGAAAGCCCCTGGTCGGGGTCTCCCATTCTCCAAAAATCACAACTTGAAGATTGAAGTTTTTACTGATGCTGATTTGGCTGGATGCCGTGATGATAGAAAGTCCACAACAAGATACTGTTCATTTGTTGGTGGAAACCTTGTGACATGGCGTAGCAAGAAGCAAAATGTTGTGTCTAGATCAAGTGCAGAGGCAAAATATTGTGTTGTCTCAAGGCCCATGTGAGGGTCTATGGCTGCGTACTGACAGTACTGTGTTACAAGATCTGAGCTTCTCTTAGCTAACCCCTTTCTTCTTGTTCTTTGACAATAAGACAACTATTAGTATCACCCATAACCCGGTCCAACATGACAGGACAAAGCATATTGAGGTTGACTGACACTTTATCAAAGATCACTTAGATAAAAAAACGGTGGTCACTCTTTTTGTTCATTCCAAAGATCAAATGGCCGATGTGTTTACCAAAAGTTTGGGGTGTGATGTGTTCATCGATGATATTCAAAAGCTTGGGATGACCGACATCTTCCGTCCGACTTGAGGGAGAAAGTTGTAATCTATATTTAGTTTAGTCCAAGTCGTCGTTATTTGTATTAATCCTGTTTTGGGGTATTTTGGTCTTCTTTCTTTTTCTTTTTTAGGTTTTCCCTTACTCAAGTATATATATGAGCAAGGTCTTGGATAATATTGATAACAAAGCATTATTCTCTCCACTATTATAACTGCCTTCATGATGACGATTGAATTTTTATTTGCTATAAACTTCTTGTATTTTTTTAGTTCGTATCATAATCACTACAGTTATCATTTGATTCTTAATTCTTCTTTATCTTAAACTAACAACTGAGTTGGTATTTTTTAATGCACAATGTTTGGTTTGAGATTTGTTTAATATGCTTATCTGATTTTTTTCACATTTTTTTATTTGTTTCCAGGTATGGTAATGCAAATGTATGGAAGATATTTACAGATCTCTTCGATTATTTCCCATTAACTGCATTGGTTGGTTCTTCTGGCTTATTTCTATTGTTATATTTGACATTTTGCAATCGATAGTTATTGTTTTTCTGCAAATTTTGCTAATTTTACACCAATGCTGCTATATACTTCCTCCCTCATATTACATTATTTCTTTCATATGTTTTTTTATTTTTATTTGGGTATTGATACCTTTATACTTGATTTTCATGAGGTTAGCAGAGAACCGGGTTTAAGTTTTGGAAGCTAATGATGCCAGCCAATAGTCAACTCAGTCAACTTTTTGGAACCACGTGGAATCTACAAATTTAATCCGATTGACTGTTTTGTCTTTAGAACCTTAGTTTACTGAAATGATGATTTTTGGATTAATTACAATATGATCAAAACAAGGCTTGTATAGCCTTCAAAACGACTTCATATCCATCCATACATTAAATAAACCTTTTTTTGAAAGGTCACAACTATTAAAGAGACATAAAGATCCATAAAACACATTTACCCAAATGACAATTTTTTAACGCATACTTAAACCTTTAGAATATTCAAAATATTTCTAAAAGTTGTTTAATTTCCAATATGCCTCTTTAAGACATACTTGCTAGATTGGGGAGAGTTTTAAATTTGAAGAAAATGTCCTTGTGTGACTTGGTGAAGATGTCTGCAATTTGATCACCAGTCTTGTATCCTTGAATTTCACACTCCTCTACTTGATCTCTATTGAAGTGAAATTGTGTGCCAATGTTTTATTGCTTTCGTGATAGACAATATACATTGTTGGCACTATTATTGATTAATTGTTGACATGACGTTTTTGGGGTCTTCTCGGAATGAATGAATATTCTCAAGTAGTCTTCTTAGCCAAAATAAAACATAAAATTACAACTCAAAATAAAAATTGACAAGCGACAAAAATACAAAGGTTGTCGAGCCGCTCGAAATGAGCGGTCCCGATCGTCACCGCGTTCGTGGTCGTCGTGAGTAGACCCGAACGGGTCGGGTGGGCTGTGCCCCATCAACAATCACAATCAAGTTGAGACTCCATTAAGGGAACAAGCAATGTTTACACATGCAAGATTGCTAGAAGATAAATACTTGAATGAACAAAACCCGGCAAGTCACATGATAATTTGACACAAAGATTACCAACTAATATTTTCCAAAATATGAAATTAACACACGATGCGATACAAAAGAAATGACAACAAAATAATATACTCACAATAATCATGGGATAGAGGACTCAGTGGATGTCCGACAAGATGTTGATGGCCTGAGAGACAACGGTGGGCTGATTCTGAACTTCCAAAGGGGACTTTGTGGGCTGGATGAGGCTTACCAAGTGTTGCAATGTGGTCTCAGTGGGGATAAAGAGTAATAGCGGGGGCCGGAAGGTAGGGTGGGGTGTTGGGCAGGGTTTCAAAGTGATTTGAGGTTGCTATAGTGATTATGTGTGCTACTGTGCTAGTGCAGGCACTGGGAGGAGACTGCATAGCGTTCATGCTAACTGGAATTACCCAGCAGGGGGTGGGAAGGGGCTGGCAGGCAGGGATATGAAATTCTGAGTGCTGGGATGAAATTCCAAAATATGAAATTGGTTTTCTGGGATGTCCAGACCGTAAACAAGGTAGATAGGAGAAGGGAGTGTGCTGCATTGAAATTCCAGAAATCAGAAATTGGTTTTGGGCTGTTTCCAGGATGTGAACAGGGGGACTGGACAATATTCTAGAGCAGGAATTTGGGGTTGGACGTTTGTAGTAGGCGGTTACTAGGTGGGGAAGGGTGGTTTGTGGTAAGGAAGTGACTGGTAGTTTAGTGAGATTTTAAGTAGTTGGCTGCAGTTTTGGCAAGTCATATGAGGAGTTTGTGGGTAGGGGAGAAAGAAGGGATGTGGAGGAAATTTAGGTGACTGCCCTAAATTTTAGGAATGTGGAGATAATGGGAGTAGTGGAGCTAGTGGGAAGGTGATTTGGGAGTTATGATGGTGGTGGGAAGGTGGTGGTTGGCCGGAGGTTTTTTCGGCTATTGTCAAAAAACTGAAAACAAAGGGGTGTTTAAGTAGTGGTGGTGGAGCAATTTTGATGTTGTATCGGTGGATTGTTGGGGGTGGCCGGAGGTGGTTTTCGACGATCGTCGGAAAATTGCAAATTGGTGGAATTGAAGAGGTGGATGTGGTTGTGGAATGTGGTTGGGGGGTGGAGGGGGAAAGGGTAGTGGAGGAAAGGGTAAGAGTGGCTAGCTAGACGAAGGAAAAGGGGAAGGGGGTGGTCAACTACATGGATAGGGGAGGGATAATTTCCAAGCTTCGCATGTGGATTCTGGCTTCAGCGCCGAGTTATCGAAAGAAGAATTATTTTCTTAAGTCAAACTTTCACACATACAAAGGAGACCGTTAGAGGCACCTGTTAGGCGTTGTGAGAGTCTAGTCACTAGGCATGTTAAACAAGGGAGGGGTAGACCAATAAAGACTTGGAATGAAACTATAGAGAAAGACATGATGTACTTAGGCATTAGTGAGATTATGACAAAAGATGGGGCACAATGGCGACAAAGGATCCATATAACCGACCCCACTATAGTGGGATAAAGGCTTGAGTCTTGTTGTTGTAGTCTTAGCCAGACTATATGGCAAGCGCCGCTACATATTCAGCTTCACATGGTGATAATGGTACAATTGGTTGCTTTTTGGACCCCCAAATGAATGACGTATTCCCGAAGTACAACCCGTAGTGTTTTTTCCAGCCCCAATATCTCTGCACCGGTCATTCTCTGAATAACCCCATTTTGAGTATTATCTTAGAAAATATAATGTATGGCATCATGTATAGTACATTTGATATACCGAAGAGTGCTTTTTGTGGCCATCATGTGGTTAAACTTTAGCTCTCTCCATATAGGGGTGATAACTCCGACATAATATAAAATGACAGGCCTACTGCAAGCCAAGTACTTCAAAGACCCAACTAGGCTTTTGATGAGAGTGGAATCATTTGTAATTTATAAATAGTTTATTCCAAGTCGTCCTTAGTGTATTAAACCCCAATAGGGGCAGTTTGGTCTTTTATGTTTCCTCCTTACTCAAGTATATGTGTGAGTAAGGTCTCTCTTAATTAATTGAATCAGTATTATTCCTCTCTACTTGGTATCAAAGGAAAGAAACCCTAATTGCATCCGCCGCCCATGCCTTTCGCGTCTCCCGCTCGTATCTCCCCGCTCAGATCTCCCGCTCGCATTTCCCGCTCGGATCAGTCGTCTCCTCCCTTCCGTAGGCCCGAGCGGCGGTTCGTGGTCGACCCGCTAATGCGGTTCACGGGCGGAACCGACGCCGTCATCAGTTGTTAAGGAGGATGACGCCGCCGTCGGTTGTTGAGGAGGATGACGCCTCTGTCCTCCAGTGAAGCCACCGCTCTCCGTCGCTCCTCTTCTCTCGCTGCTCTCCGTCACCGCTGTTTCTGCTCGACGCCGCTGTTCCCTGTTCTTGCCGCTGCTGTCTTTACGTCGCCGCTAGTGCTGGCCTGCCTTGACGCTACTGCTGCCTTGACACAGAAGATGCTTGTTTTTTCAACTCAGAAAGTAGAAAACACGAAATAAAAATGATTTCTGACCAAAAGATTTCCTCCAGATTAGACGATCGTGTTTTTTGCTAGCCCTAATGGATCCCGTTGTTGCTGATATGAGAGCCCTTCCTCATGTGATCGTGTGATCTTAGTGCTCTCTCTGTCAATATGGGTGATCCTGATTCTTTTATATCTTCTTTGGGTGCGATCCAGCCTCAGATGAGTGACCCTCAGCAACCTCATGGCCACTCCAGCTCCTTGAAGATTACCATGGTTCTCTTGGATGACACGAATTATCTTGAATGGTCCCGCGTTGCCCAACATGTCATTCACAACCAACAAATGTTTGGATATATTGATGAGACAATTAAGGAGCCCCTCAAGACTGATCTCTCCTGGAAGCGTTGAGATTCTGACAACTCTCTTGTTGTCTCCTGGCTCCTGCATTCGATGTCTCCTAAGGTATACCGAAGCTATATGTTGATGGACTAAACATTCGAGATCTGGACCCGTGCTCGCGAAACGTACTCTCAGATTGACAGTTCCACCCAGGTATATGAGCCCACTCACCTCATTTTTGAGTTACAGCAAGGATCGATGACTGTTTCATCATTCTTCTCGGAGTTCGAGCACATTTATCAAGAGCTGGACTACTTTGCGCATTTCACTCCTGTGTGTACTGCTGATGTCGTTCAGTTAAAGCAAAAGGAGGATCACTTTCGTCTTCATGTCTTCTTGATGAGCTTGAATATGGATTTTGATATGGTACAGACACATGTTCTCCACCGTTCTCCTCTTCCCTCTCTTCGGGAGGCATTCAACATGGTTCTGGGTGATGAAGACCGCCATAAGTTCCTCATTGTTATGGCTCCTCCTAATCGTTCCACCCTGACTAATGGTGGTCGTGGTCATATTCCCACCCCTGGATCTTCTATCCCCACCTGTGATTACTGTGGTCGAAGGGGACACTCTCGGGAGGCATGTTTCAAACTTCATCCGCATCTGGCACCTTCTAGACCTTGGAGTGGTCGTGGACTAGGTTGCGGGGGACATAGAGGCATAGACACAGTGGCTATCACTCTCATGATGTTTCTTACACCACGGATGTCTATGATTAGCCCAGTGTTCCGCTTTAGCCTCTCTTTCAACACAGGAATTGGATGCCTTTCGTCGCTTGCTTCACTCTCAGCCCGATCCTGTCACCAACTGGACGTGAACAATGCGTTACTCCACGATGAGCTTGATGAGGAGGTGCACATGAAGTTCCCTCCTGGTTTTGTGAAGAAAGGAGCTGAAGGCTTGTCTGCCGTCTAAGGAAATCCTTATATGTCCTAAAGCAATCATTTAGGTCTTGGCTCGGGAGATTTCTTGCGACTATGCTCAAGTTTGGGTACAAGCAAGCTCAGCCTGATCATACCATGTTTATCCGGAGACATGAACATAGATTGTAGTTCTCATTGTCTACGTGGATGATATTGTGATTATTGGAAATGACACAGAGGAGATTGCTAATCTTAAAACCCTCTTATCTATTGAATTTGAAGTGAAAGACTTGGGAAGATTACGATACATCCGGGGTATTGTGGTGGTTAGATCCGAGTAGGGTATCTTTATATCCTAATGGAAGTACATATTGTATCTACTAAAGGAGACTTGTATGCTTGGTCGTGTTCCTACGAACATCCCTATGGAGGAAAATCACATGATTGAGGAAAATGGTGATCGTGATCACACAGATGTATCACGTTATCAAAGATTGGTTGGAAAACTTATATATCTATCCCACACATGCCCTCACATTACGTATGTGGTCGGTATTCTTAGCAGATATATGCATTCTCCCAGGATCAAACATCAAGAAGCTGTGTATCGCGTGTTGCGATATTTGAAGAAAGCCCCTGGTCGTGGTCTCTTATTCTCCAAGAACAACAACTTGAAGATTGAAGTTTTTACTGATGTTGATTGGGCTAGATGCCGGGATGACAAAAAGTCCACAACAGGATATTGTTCCTTTGTTGGTGGAAACCTCGTGACATGACGTTCCAAGAAGCAGAATGTTATGACTAGATCAAGTGTACAGGCAGAATATCGTGCCATGTCTCAAGGCCTATGTGAGGGGCTATGACTGCGTACCATGTTACAAGATCTGGTTTTCTCTGAGACAACCTCTTTCTCCTTGTTCTGTGACAATAAGGAAACTATTAGCATCGCTCATAACCTAGTCCAACATAATAGGACAAAGAATGTTGAGGTTGATCGACACTTTATCAAATATTACTTGGATAAAAAGACAGTTGTCACTCTTTTTGTTCATTCCAAAGATCAACTAGCCAATGTGTTTACCAAAAGCTTGGGGTGTGATTGGATATTCAAAAGCTTGGGATGACCGACATCTTCCGATCGACTTGAGGAGTAAAGTTATAATTTATATATTGTTTTTCCAAGTCGTCCTTAGTGTATAACCCCAATCAGGGTAGTTTGGTATTTTAGGTTTCCTCCTACTCAAAAAAAAAATATATATATATATATATATATATATATATATATATATATATATATATATATACATATATACATACATATATATATGAGTAAGGCCTCTCTTAATTAATTGAATTGGTATTATTCCTCTCTATTGAATCAGCACTTAGACCGCATCATAATTTAGTGCCACAATCTACCAGTGTGTTAACCAATTTACATGTCTCCATATCAAATCTTTTGAGGACACCTTTTGCGTATGCTTCTTGAGAAATAAAAATACTACCATTATTTTTCTTTACTTCGATGCTGAGAAATGTCCCATAGTTTTATTGAAGATTTCAAATTCTTGCTTCATAGTTTTATTGAATCCTTTGAGCATATAGACATATTGTTTCAGGTAAAGATTAAATCATTGGCGTAAAGGTAAACAAGTAAAATGTCCCATTTGCTTTCTTGAATGTATTGAGAGTCTTAATGCGGGAACTAAACAACCATTTTTATTAAAATAAGCATCAGGTCGGGTGTTCCAAGCTCTTGGTGCTTGATTTAGGTCGTATAGCTCCTTGTTTAGTATCAACACCTTGTTTTCTGCCCTATCTTTATATAGCCCTGTGGTTGTTCATTGTATACATTTATCGAGGTATCCATTAAGAAAAACATGCTTCACAGTTCACACTCATTTGATATGTCTTCCACCTATTTCAGCAGCAATAACAATGATGAATCGAATTGCCTCCATGCGGAGGACATCAGTAAACACTTCATCGTAGTCAATACCAGCCTTTTGTTTGTATTATTTTGCTACTAATCTTGCTTCATACATCTCAGTTTTTCTTTGGCATTTTTTTGTATACACATTTGACCCCAATAGATTATGGCCTTTGGGTAAGTGTAACAATTTCCCATATCTTATTCTTCTCCATTGATTTGATCTCTTCATCCATGACATCTTTTGATCTCTTGTCCTTGATAGTTTCTTCAAATTGAATTGGTTTTCATTCAACAAGGAGACAAACAAGATGAAACTGCTATGTATTTTTTCGAAAGAAACCTTTGCTGTTGAGCATCCTTCTGACCATTTCCCTAATGGTTTTGTTCTTCCGTTCTTTGAAAATATTTTGTTGTGGAGAGTAGAATGTTGTTAGTTGTCGTTGTATCCTGTAAACTTGGTAAAAATCTTCAAATTCTTTGAATGTGAAATCTGTATCCCATGAATTTGGTAAAATTCTTCAATTCTTTGGATGTAAAATCTCCACTGTTTAGTCCTCAAATTCTAACAGTATAGCTTCTTTGCTTTTCATTATAGATCTTGAACTTTTTGAGAATTTTAAAAACTTCTTATTTTTCTTTCATAAAAATCACTCATGGCTTTATAGAAAAAACGTCAGTATAGTAAGAAAATATTTAATGAGATCCATATGATGGAATGTTGGGCCACAAACACTAGAATGTATCAATTTTAATGGTTTTCTTGCATGATAAGTGAACTCCTTTGAAAACAGGCTACTTGCTTCCTATGTTGTTAAAGGCGCGCCTAAGGCTCAAGGCTCACCATGCTCAGACGTTTGCGCCTTTGTGCACCTTTTTTGCGCCTTTGAAGCATAAAAGACGTGCATGCTTGCAATTTTTATTGTAAATTTTTTTTTCAAAATAAAGAAAAAACAATTTTAGAGCTCAATAATTTTTTCATTATTTAATGTTTTTGAAACATATCCGAGTTTCGAGACTTTGATATGATGCAAGTAATCATATTGATTTTATTTTTAAAGAGTAAATAAATGATAGTAATGAATGATTAATCAGTAGAATAAACAAAGAATTTGATCAAGAAAATAAAATGATGTTTGATGCTGATCATTTAAAATGAATGTGTTGCGCATTGCCTTCGTCAGGCGCATGCTTGCTCCTTGGTCCTTGCGCCTAGGCTCCAAGATCCCTTTGCGCTTTGGTGTGCCGTGTGTCTTTAATAACTAAGTTTACTTCCCAAAGGTACACCCTTCACGTACTTGATTGGGATTATCAATTTACAATAGCTGCCCGCTCAGCTTCCTTTGTGAAGATATGATATTAAGTCTATTGAAATTAAGATGACCAAATATGTCATAGCCAATATGTATCTTTTACGCCACTATGTAGGGAAGTTTCATGTTTGAACTTTATTTACATTAAGCGTTCTATTTTGGGTCATTCCTGCCATATCAATAATCTTCTTATTAAGATCTCTCATGTTGAGTGTCTTATTATGTATTTCAAAATGGTATCATTTTTCCAGCAATTGTACGCTGCTTAAAATATTATTTTTCATGGAAGGAATGTATTAAACATTTAAAATAATTTGATGATCGCTATTTTACAGACGAATGAGTATTTTACCTTTTCCTTCAACATAAACTTTTGAGTGACCCCCAAATGAACATGTTCCTTCCACACATGTGATTGCTTACACCGATGTGCGTAATCTTTTGCGGACTTTTAATTGTTGTAGGCTTGTCAGACAAAGCCTTGATTTTCTTCATCGATATAGCTTGCAGTCTCATCCACTTTATTATTCTCATTGTACCAACAATCTGAAGAATGGGTTGGACGTCCTATAAATAAAATATTGATTGTTGCTTTTATCATACCCTTAACTTCTTCCAGAGGTTCCTCTTCCTTGTCCGCTTTTGTTTGAATGATTTTGAATTTGAGAATTTTGTTCCTTGATATTCTCCTCTTTTTTTCCTCTGCCTCTTCCATAACCCTGGCTACAAAATTGCCCATGGAATTGGCCACAATCTCTTTGTTCACTCTTATCTTCTTTTAAAGTAAGTTTTGATTGGAAGACTTCTTCCACCGGCTCTTACTTCTTTGTTTTCTTGATCTGTGGTTCATGTGCTTCAAAGTGAGCCCATAAGCTCATCAAGAGTCATCATCCCCAAGTCTTTAGACTCTATTATGGCCTCCACAATATACTCATATTTGGAGTTCAAAGAACGTAGAAGTTTTTCATTTACTCTTGTTAAGAAGAAATGAAAAGCCCAATAGGAAAAACCCATTCTTTGAGCCCATGTACATTCTCTTTAGTCCAACATCATAGGATTGGAGTTTTCTCCTCCTCTCTCTTCCTATATATATGTATGCATACATGTACAAGTTGTACTACAAGTTTGAGAAATTAATAAAATTTGGATTATTTTTCTCTCTCTTGGCTTTTCTTTACATGATATCAGAGCTATCGGTCCTGTGAAAGTTCTCCATGCCCTGTCTGGGCAGCTAGCATTTTGCTAACCGCAGTCTCCTTCTCTCTATCTGCCCTCGGGATCTTTTTGCCTCCTGTGGTTTCCTTTTTTCTACCCGCTACCCTCTCCCTGTGGATCCACTCCTTTCAGCCCCCCTACTTTTTATAGTTGTTCGTGGGCCCCCTGCTAGTCGTGGACTAATTCTTCTGTTCGCTAGTCGCGAACTCCTTCTATTGCTAATGGTGAACTCCTTCTGTTCGCTGGTCGCGTGTTCCTACTCGCGAATTGCTTCTCTCCGCCGTTCTCTGCGGATGGCTTCTCTCTGCCGTTCGCCGCAGACTGCTTCTCTCTGATCGCTGCGGACTGGTTCTCTCTGCTGTTAGTCGCGGTCTCCTGCTCGTCGCAAACTGTTTTTCTTATTCGCCGCGGTCTGCCAAACTTCTCGCGGACTGCCGATCATTCTTCCCGCCCCATTGCGGTCTCTTCACGACCTCTCTAGTCGCGACCTTCTCTACTCGCGGTCTTCTCTAGTGGCGACTTCTCAGCTGTGCTTCCTGCCTGTGTTGGCCGCTTGACCGAAGCTTGCTCTTGCGGCCCGACCTTTCTTTGTTGTTCGCCTACCTCTTCTCCTCTAGCCGCTGTGAGCTCTTCTACCCGCTGCCTACTGCGATCTCCTCTAGCCGCTGCGAGCTCTATCTGCTGCGGGTTCTTCTAAACGCAGCTCCTCTCCCTCACCTTGCTGCGAGCTCATCTCGCTGAGAGCTCTGCCCGCTGCGAGCCCCTTTGCGTTCTGTCCTCCTCTGTTCTCTAGGTCGCCTTCCTCTCTCTTGTCGCCATGGACTCAACAACTGCCACTTCTCTTCCCGCTCATGTCGTTGTTCCTTCTCCTGAAGTTCGTGATGAACTTCGGATCACCACCATCTCTCTCAGCGGAAAAAATAATTTTATGGAATGGGTGCATTCTGTTCATCGCATTCTCCAGACCAATGGTATTCTTCATCATCTTACTCGAGATGCTCCCACTATCCCCACTAACAAATGGATCCGTGATGGCGGTCGAGTCCAATCCTAGATTCTCAATTCCATGGATACTGAGCCCAATCACATGGCCATGTATCATGAGACGACCAAGGTGATGTGGGAGGAGCTTCACTATCTCTACTCTGGCAAAGACAGCTTACTGCATTTGTTTGATATCATCTCTGCGCTTCAAACACTGGTCTGTCCTCCTCTGTTCGCCAGGCCACCTTCCTCTCTCTTGCCGCCATGGACTCAACAGCTTCCACTTCTCTTCCCGCTCATGCCGCTGTTCCTTCTCCTGAAGTTCGTGATGAACTTTGTATCACCACCATCTCTCTCAGCGAAAAACATAATTTTGTGAAATGAGTGCATTTTGTTCATCGCGTTCTCCAGACCAAAGGTCTTCTTCATAATCTTACTCGGGATGCTCTCACTGCCCCCACTGGCGAATTTATCCGTGATGGGGGTCGGGTCTAATCTTGGATCCTCAATTCCATGGACACCAAGCCCGACCGCATGATCATGTACGACCAGGTGATGTGGGAGGAGCTTCACTCTCTCTACTCTGGCAAAGACAGTTTACTGCATTTGTTTGATATCATCTGTGCGCTTCAAACACTGGATCTCGGTATAACGGGTGATTTGACCTCCTTTGTTGCCAATGCCAAAATTCTGGTGGAGGTCTGGATACAACATCAGCCTCCTTCCACGGATCTCGCTACACAACAGGCACAAAAGGAAGTTGTTGGGATTGCTATGATGATGACCCGTGTTCCTCCCCATCTTCACAGTGTCAGGGATCAAATTCTTTCCTCCTCTACAACGCCCTCATTGTTTGATGTCTGCTCTATATTGCTCAAGGTTACACCATCTGAGGTCCCAGGAATTTTCTCTCCAGCTCTCCTCCAGCAACCCCTTTTACCTACTCCTTCAGCTCGTGACTCTTCAGTTCGAAGTGGTCGCCACACGTCTCGGGGATGAGGACTTGTTGGACGCTCTGCTTTTAAATGCACTTACAGTGGTCGAGAAGGTCATCTTGAAGCCCCCTGCTACCGCAAGCATGGTCTGCCTCCACACCTTACTGCTTCTACTACCAACGTTGTTAAGATCGCGTGCAAGATCGTAAGATCGCACGATCTTACGATCTTGCACTGGGCAATGATCCACGATTTACTTAAAATCGTCGTCCTGTTAGGATCATTAGGATCGTAGTGCAAGATCGTAAGATCGCAAAATGAAAAAAAAGAGTGCAGATAATTACAATTTTGATGATATCCCTTCAGATGATGAATGAATTGTTGAAGATGAAGATGAAGACAATCTTATGGTTGCAGGAGAGGAAGAAGAGACTCCAAATGAAATGGATTTGGATACTCCTGATTTCATTGGAGAACTTGCTGGCGCTGCAGAAGAGGACGAAGAGGCAGAACAACTGATGGTTGAAGGAGATGAAGATGCTTTTGGGGAAAATTTAAATTTTGACTTGAGTGATTTTCTTTAAAGTAGGATTGAACATTATTGACTTTTTGGAATGTAATATTTTAATGTGATGGTATGGTATGCGACTATGCATCTGTGTCTTTTATATTAATATTTTGATGTGATGGTATCATTGGTAATTTGGTATGATATGAAATATTATATTTTTATTTGATGGTATGTAGATTGTTACATATTTCTCATGCTTTTGATTTAATTTTTATTAAAATACGATCTTGCGATCCGTGGCGATCCTACGTTTTACGATCTTAGGGATGCCTCCCGATCTTATTTAAGATCTCGATCTTCACAACATTGTCTACTACAGCTGCTCCTCCCACTGGTACCACTCCACAGGATTCGGACTCTTCTACCCAGCAAGACATCAACGCTCTCCGCACCCAGCTTCAATAGCTCCAAGGCGTTACCAGTCGCTCGTCTGGCTCTTTTGAGCCTTTTTCCACTGAAAGTATATCCTGTCTCTCCCATAGCCCCCGTTGGATTGTGGGTTCGGGTGCTTCTCATCACATTTCCTCCAAGAAACCACCTCAGTTCATGCAGTCCGCCTATCCCAAGTACATCACCTCAGTACAACTCTGATATCTTCCAATGTCTCTCCATTTCTTTTTATT
Source organism: Platanthera guangdongensis (assembly GCA_039583875.1). NCBI lineage: Eukaryota > Viridiplantae > Streptophyta > Magnoliopsida > Asparagales > Orchidaceae > Platanthera > Platanthera guangdongensis. Next base: position 152,814,401 of record CM077160.1, on the reverse strand, counting down.
TGGTTCACAATAATAAAAACTCTTGTAAAATATTCGGATATTGATTCTTTCTCATTCATCTTAAATTGTTCAAACTCTCATCAAAGAGTTTGCAAACATACCTTTTTTACCTTATCAGTTCCTTTGAAGATATTTTGGATCTTCTCCCACATTGCTTTGTGGGTAGTAGATGTGATGACCTTTTGGCTTGTGCCATCATCATTGCTGCAAAGAGTGGTAGCCTGTGCATAGCAATCCTTTCTTTTATTCTCCTCCAATGCAGTTTTTTAGTATGCTGACAGAGTTGCGTCGCCCTCTCATGGTTGTCTGTAGCCGTTCTTGATCACACTCTAAACTCCATATGCGGTTAGTATCACCTCCATGTGGATCCACCATATTGTATAATTCTGCTCTAGTTTTGATGTAGAAAGGATGGCTCTCGTGGAAGCGGTCATCAAATTGCAGCTCTGATACCAAACTTGTTCGAGAAAAAATATGCGGAGGAAGAAGAAGAGAATGAAGAAGGAAAGGATTCAAAATATTTTGTATCAATGAAATGATGGTTTTCGGACTTGCTACAATATGACCAAAACAAGTCTTTATATGACCCTTAAAATGACTCTTCACATTCCTAAATGGTTTTTTATATCCATGCGTACATTGAATACAAATTTTTGTTGGAAGGTTACAATTCTTAAATTGACATAAAAATCCATAAAAACACATTTACACCAATACACATTTTGATTGCATAATTAAACTTATCTAGAAGATTCTAAATATTTCTTCTAAAGAGTGCTTGTAATGATTGTAACACCCTTACCTAGTTTAACATCAATTTATAAGCCCGAACGACACTTGTGGGATGAGGCAAACTAAGCGACGTTAATAAAATTGTTACACAATAGACATAAATGAAATTAATTACTGAAAACTTGCAACAAAAGTAAACTAAGAAGCTATGGGTGAAAAGGTACCTCAATTTTTGATTCACAAAAACAAGAATTAAAAAGAGCCATAAATATGAAACACTAAAATCTTAACCATTGTCCGCTACATGGAAAACTTTAAAGAATTCAAATATATTGTTTTCATAAATAAATAATGCAAGATCTGGAATGAAATATAAATGAAGGAAATGCAAACAAAAGTGGAGAAACCCCGAACACTTGTCCTAGCCGTATTTCCGCACCGGTGACCCCTGAAAAGAAATTTCTGAAGACGAGTCAGCCCGATTTGTGAGTAAGAAAGACCACTCCCCTCAGTAACTATAAGAAAATACATAATTTAATAACTTGTATATAAAAAAATGAACTTTTGAGTAATTATGCATGTTTTTTGAATAAAATGAATGTGGTTTTATAAGTTCTTGTGTATGATGATTTTATTGTCCTGAATTCTTTCTAAAGTCGGGGTAATTAGATTTCATGTCCTTCCTTAATAATATTATGTCTTATGACTTACTGAACTCATTCTGATTATGGAGTGCAAATGGCGACTTGAAGGTGCTTTGAACGAGTGAGTCTCTTTAGTAGGACACAGACTCGCATCTGATTATTTCTAGGTCTGAAAATGTTGGTTATCGACCCCATTTCTGCGGCTCATATGAACGGCTGGACATATGAGTATGAGGTCACTAGTCTGAGACTTGTTGCGCGCGTTGAACTTTTGCATTTATGCTAGTTGCTTTTAACTTCTTTGATTACTTTTGATCGTGCATTAAGTTCATTTTTCATGCTCTGAATTGAATGTCAAATTACTTAAATTAATTGACATTTAATATTTATCTATACATTACGTGTAACATGATCCCATATGTATCTTGTATTCATTTATTAACTTATTAACATTTATTTAAATGATATACAAGTACTTCTATTTTACATGTTTTTCATTAGCGAACGAGGCAATGAATTTATAATCGGCGCTGTCTAGTTAAAAGAAGTCGAATTTCTTACCTCGGTGTTACGATGCTTGTAGACGTGACAAGGCAGCATGATTTCTCTTGATTACACCATAAACCAATTAATTCTCTGATTAAATCACGGGGATTCCCCTTCCTCGATCCTCCCGCAGTCCCTTAGAGGGAAAATGAAACATTAATTCTCCTAAAATTTTAAGAGTACTATTTCATGATGAAGGAAAGGAAAACTTACCGCTTCTCTATCGGTTGTGGGTTGTGATCTCTAAAACGGAAGAGGCCACATCTAAATTGGAAGTTGTCATTCTAACTATGCTTGTATAGGAGATCCACTAACAAAATAGGGTTTAAATAGAAGCTCTGAACCATAATAACATAAGAACAAAGACTGGAATTGAGAGGGGATCCACATTACCTGGCTGCTGGAAGAAGTCGATTGTGTCCAAAATATTCGGCTCAACCGGAGGCTGTCGTGGAAGGGAAAAATAAATCCTCGACTTCTGTATTTGAGGAAGGAGGCGATCGTTAGTCTTAACATATGACATGGAGAAAATAGGAGGCGGAAGAAACATAGAACTCGAGTAAGAATCACTAATTGGCACTTACCGGGCCAAGACGGCGAGCGGAAGGGTCGGTTGTGAGCCATAATACACAAGGACTAGTCGTCCAGCCTTTGTGAGTCGCAATAAGAGTCGTCAATGGCTTTAAACGAGAGGGAAGGGTTCGTCAGCTTCAATCCAGCGGCAGGGGACGTCGCCTAGGCTTTTCCGGAGGAGAACGAAGAGGCATGCGCCTAATTTCAACGACGCACGAGAGCGTGGAACCGTCGGCACAGTCGATCGACTGGAACGAGGAGAGGGAGAGTCCTAATTTCAAATGCAGGGGTCGTGAAAAGGAAGTAACGGTTTTTAACTGAGAGGGGTTGTCGAAATTCCTTAATAGGAAGGAGTAGCCTACGGTTACCCTGCCATTTATGTCGTGAGAAGGGGGACCGTGGCTCTCATTTCTTAACAAAAGCAGAATAAAGTAATTATTTTCCTTGATTCAAATATGCTTCTACTCATTATCACCTTCCAATTAAGTGTTTGCGCTCTAACGAACCCTGCATCATGCCTAGATAATTCTCATGAAGTTTCCTACTACTTGAAATTAATTGATTATTTACTTAACACATAAAATTTAGCTGTAATGAGTAATATATACCTCGACTAGCTTTGATGTTGATCATAATCATTCAAATCAAATCCTGCAATCACGAGGGACGACGCATAAATAAATTTTGGATGTTACAATGACAATGTTTTTAATGGTAGTTTCTGTTTTTTGCTGCAATCTTCTTTTTCAAGGATTGTTCTTTCATGCTTTTCAGTCCTTTTACTGTTTCCTTTGTTACTTTGAATTTGATCTAAATTCTGATTCATTATGGTGACAATTTTACTCTTGCTGTTCACCCTTTTCTCTCAGCTTGGTTGAGACGGATATCACAGGCTAAATCGTGAGTTCTAAATTATGCAAAACAAGCTCTAAACGCACCTTACTGAATCTAAGGCTGCGTTTGGCGCGGCTTATCACGGCTTATTTGCTCCGGTGAGGTTGGACAAAAACGTCATTGTCATAGAATGTATGTTTGATATGACAAATGTTACTACCGTTATCAAAAAAAGAAACTAGTTTGGGGCATAAGATTTTGATATGACAATGACATTTTTGTCCAACCTCACCGGAACAAATAAGCCGCGATAAGCCGCGCCAAACACAACCAACTCTCGTTCGTTGTCATTGTTTGTGGTTTTTGAGGTTCATAACTATTTCATTCATATTAGCTATCCCTAATTTGGGAATTTAGTTGCCATGTATTCTATTTCTAACACCATGTATATTAAGTGTAGTTATATTTATTCTAATATATGTGAAGCTGGAATAGAGCCCTACTCACTTTACAGCCTAATGTCTGAAATTTAGTACCTTTAAATTTCCTTTTGATCATAGTTGCAAGTGTCATTGTGATATTGTTACTTAGTTTTTTTTTTCTTTTTGGCTTGAATTCTTACTTGGGCTCTTTTTGGAATGACGGTAGCGATCACCAACGCGATGGTTATGAAATGTCGTTTGTGAATGTCTAACCTCACCCAATAAGCTTTATTCACTTTTATGTTCAAAACTAGTTTCTTTTCTTGGTGGCGGTCACAACTGTTGTCATGCCAAACATTATGACTGTGACCCTTTGGTCCAAGCTCACCGGAGCAATAACACCGCACCAAAAAGATTGTTCTTGATGCAGAATGGAGATGCTTACCCGCAACAAAGGACGAGTTTTGGGTCCGTTCGTGGCCGATTGACTACTTACCATATATGACATACCCGGTTTGATGATCCGACTCCACGGGTTCCGACATGATTTCATATATTATATTGTCATCTTTGCTTTATTTTTTATGGTAATTGGGCTATCTCATCTCCGGTCAATCATACTCGTTGATGATGGGATGCTCTAATTTCTTTTTTTTATAAGTAAGAATGTATGGAGGCTGTTATAGCTATTGCAGATTTTTGAGAAGAGAAATCCCGCAATCATCCCACAGTGCTGACTCCGTGGAACCCTAAGTGACTACTCCTAAGTGGTTATCTCTTCCCAAGATAATACCTAACCCTAGCCTTCATTTTCCACCACCTAATCCCCCTACCGCCCCAATACCCTCCTAAAACAGCAGCCGCCGGCGCCAATGCTGCCAGCCTACAGCCGCCGCACCCCTTTTCTGCGATTCTACAGCCGCCACCCTTCTCCCCGTCCAAACAGCGCCACCGCCTCTATCCTCTCCCTTCCGCCAACCCACCAAGCACCCTAACAGTCACCGCCACCTTTCTCTTTCCCCCTCCCTTCGATCTGACGCCCAGATCTGCCCCCGATCAAGTTTTTACGGGCTTTTTAACTGCGATTCCAGCAAACCCCAACCCCGATCTCACCCCTCCAAACCTGCTGCCACCCGTGCGCCTCCTGGAGGACCCGCCAACCTTCTATTTTTTCGTTCCTGCAGCCCAGATCCCATCTCAAACCTTCAGATCCATCCGTTGTCAGGTCGTTTCAGCCACCGGTTTCTCTCCGTATCGTCCCAATTGTGCCACACATCTCCGGATCTGCTCTCCTACGGCGGCCCCTTTGCTCAATAAGTATTTAATTTGTTGTATGGAATAATTTCTCAATATTAATATATGATGATGAGACTTCATATTTGTTTGGATCACTGGTATCATGGTTGTTTGTTTTCAATTATTTTGTGATTTGCAGGACTTATTCGTCGTGCGCTCTTGTTTTGACCCTCCACACAGAGGAAAGCCTAAAACCGCTTGCCTAAAAAAATTATTTTGTTTTACTAAAATTATCTGCTTGTAATTTGATTATTTATTGCTTAATTTAAATTCGCCGTCGGATTTGCATTGCATGTATGGTTAGGTCATCGTTCATCCGCCGCCTATAGATTCATCTTGCGTCAGTTCTATTGTGGTTCATTTGGTTCGATTGAGAGTACCAACACACTTACTATCCTCTGATGACCCAAACTTTCATAATTCTTGAAGGTTGAGTCAGAGATATTTTGCTTACATGGTGGATTATCCCCGTCTATCGAGACTCTCGATAACATACGTAATTTTGACCGTGTTCAAGAGGTTCCTCATGAGGGTCCAATGTGTGATCTCCTATGGTCGGACCCTGATGATCGATGTGGCTGGGGTATATCTCCTCGAGGTGCTGGATATACATTTGGCCAGGTACTATTACTCTCTTGCACCACAATATTTGAATTAATTCGTCCTTTTTTGCTTCATAAGTTTCTTTTAAAATTTCAGGATATATCTGAGCAATTCAACCATACAAACAGCCTTAAGCTGATTGCTAGAGCACATCAGTTAGTTATGGAGGGATATAACTGGGGACATGTACGTGATTATTAAGTAATTGTCATTCTCATCTAAGAAGCTATCTTATCCTACTTTATTAATTGTGATGTTTGTGATTCAGGACCAAAAGGTGGTAACCATTTTTAGCGCACCTAATTATTGCTACCGCTGTGGAAACATGGCATCCATTTTGGAAGTTGATGATTGCAAGGGCCACACGTTTATTCAGGTTCTCTCTCAATACTTTTTGTCGATGCATGCATGGACACGCATCTATGCAAACTTAGGGGACGTGCATCTATGCAAACTTAGGGGTTGTTAACGATCCTATCCCTATTCAGCTTAAGCTTCGTTTGGTGCGGCTTATTTGCTCCGATGAGTTTGATTAAAAAACGTCATTATCATAGAATGTATACTTGACAAGACAAAGGTTATGACCGCTACCAAGAAAATAAACTAGTTTTGAGCATAAATTGCATGAATTTTTTTTGGTGAGGCTGGGCGTTCATGAACGACGGTTCATGACCACCGCGTTCACGACCGCCGCCACTGCGCCAAATGAAGCCTATATTCTTCGTTTGGCATGACAGTAGCGATCATGAATTTGGTGGTTATGAACCATCATTTGTGAACATCCGACCTCATCTAAAGAACTTCATTCATAATCGTTGTCATGGTGGGGGCATTTGCGTCCAAATTCATCGAAGCAAAAACGCCACACCAAACGAAGCCTTAATGTGGCTTTGAACTCATCTCATCCTATCTCGAGCTAGGCCACTCCTATTTATAGACTGGTTTGATCTTTACCTAAATTAAAGCAAGATATGGCCCATTTACTTTGATTGGGATCGAAAATCGATTCAGTTTCAATTAATTTTTGATCTCTTAAGTTAGATTCTTAGGCTCTGTTTGGGACAGCTCTGGCGGATGGAGAAATTGTTGATGGAATAGAGTTCTTAGAAAAGCTCTAAAGATAGAGCTACAGACTGTTTGGTAGAAAAATTGGGCTCAGAAAGCTAGGGCATCGAGGGGAAGAGAACCAATATAGCGGCCGTCGTTCTGCCGAAGAAGAACCCGGCGAGCTAGGGCATCGAGGGGAAGAGCAGAGCTCAGAATCTGGAAGAGTAGAGCTCTAAAGAGCAAATCACTGGAGGAATATGGCTTGGAAACGACCGGATCTGAAAGAGGGCTCAGAATCGACCGGATCTAGATGTGGAATGCTCGGTAGTGGCTGGTCGGAGGGAGGAGAAACTCACCAAAGCTTGACGGGAACAACGAAAAACGATGGAGGCGAGGTCGTCGAGAGCTGTAAGGGCCGATGGTGTCTACGGGAGGCGGCGGTGAGAACGGCGAGCTCATCGACAACATAAACGAGGGAGAGGGAGACGGGAGGAGGTAGGTGAGCGTCACGATCGGGAAGGAAATAAATGCATAGGCGTGCTTTTGCAGGAGCCAGACGCGAGGGGTCTGCAACGCTCAAATAAGCCGCAGATCCGTGAATCCCAGATCCGCGATTTTTCATCCACTGCTAAAACAAACAACAAAAATTAACGGTTGCGGATCAGAGAGCAGCCTTTTGATCCGCAACTGCTGCCCGAAGCAGAGCCTTAGTCCATCATACTCACACATATCTTAATTTTTATATGAGAGTGTACATATATGTATACATTTATTTTAGGATAAAGTACATTTGGCATCCAGTATTATACATTTTTTTTCTTTTAAAATCGGACTTATTTGGCTTACATCTAAAAAATGTACAATGTTTCATATTTCTCTTGAAATGCCAAATGCACGTTACCCTCTTTCTTGTTTTTACTGAAAGCACATGCATAATCCTTTAATGCCTATGTATTTTCTTAATAAATATGCTTGATGTAATTCAAGCTTGATTAAATTCAAGTTGGTCGTAGAAGAGCCTGGCTGATTAGTGGACTTGTCAACTTCGTCAATCTGAGCCCGTACCAGACCTAAAGCTGGCCGAATCTCTTAGAAAGCTCTTAATCAGTGAAACTCTGCTCTGTGCACGTTTGCTAATCCCATGTCTTGGCTCCTGTCTTAAAATCTTTCTTCCAAGTTCAATTATTTTTTATTTTCCTGCTGAAATTATAACATCCATCATATTGCAGTTTGAACCAGCGCCAAGGAGAGGCGAACCAGATGTAACTCGCAGAACTCCTGATTATTTCCTATAATACCCTCCAATTTGTGTTAGCACCCGCACACATTTGCTAGAAAGGTGTACTCTTAGAGCGGACTTATGGCGCGTCGTGGAGTATGGTCGGGTTGCAATGACTATTTTCGAGCCGCTTAACTTGGCGGCTTGAAGGGTAGGGAGAAGGAATACGCCGAGATGAATGATTCTATTAATCTAAGAAATTTTTTTTAAAAAAACTTTGTAATTAGTTTCATTTTGTGGTTGTGAAGAAGCAGCAGCAGCAGCAGTCCATGTATTATCAAATTCAAGGAGTACTCTTTGACTTTGCTACCTTCTTTTGATTTATCTTTTTTTTTTAATTATATTTATTACTTTTTGATCCTGCAGGAGTTTACAGATTGTTGTTAGCGTGTGCGCTATTTCAAATTCAAAGCTCTAGCAAATCATTTGGGTTCTTCTCCTCTTCTTAATTGTTTAAGCTAGTCAGTCAAATTGTGCACCTTGTTCAATATAATAATCTCACGTCAGAAAACTCCCTTCATTTTCACTTTATATAGTTCTTGGGTAAAGTTTAGGCTAGATTTGCTGAGAATCGTCCTACATGGAAAAACTCTATATAATCTTGCGTCCTTAATGTAGATCTTTTTTCTCGTCTGACGACAGTGCTCCCCACACATTGATTGAGCTTATGCTTGCATGAGCTCAGGCCAGCCCAATTAGTATTTTTTGAATGTGCATTTGAGTGCAATCCCGTATGTGATTGTCTGCTCAGTCTAGTGTTGTGGACTAGTGCAATATTTTCTTAGTGATTTGATTGTCACTGGTTGATTTAGGCTCCGTTTGGCACGGTGGTGTGTCGGTCATGAACATGGGGGTTAAATTGTCATTCGTTAACGTCGACCTAAGAAATTTCATTCACTTTTATGTTCAAATGGATGATGTTTGTTAGATGATCCTTAATGAATGATGGTTTAACTTGTGTTTACAGCCCTTCGTAGCTGTTTCTGCACACTGATCCTGTTGAAATTTGAATGGTGCAGCTCCTTTCAGTTGAGCGTGAATAATCTCAACAAGAAATGGCATCTTCATGTATATCCAGCCCACAGTTTTAAGTCTAAACATCATGAACCGCCTAGTTTTTATGAAGAGACATCAAAGGTCTGATCTGTGTCTGATTCCATTATTGATATTTTCGGATGTTTTTTTGGAAGTAGTTCTTCTTGGTTTATTGAATCGTGCTCGAATTGATCGGGTAATTATAGTTCGTGATAGGGCTTTTCCCGAGCATGTTTTAATGGGACCTTGCAGTGCAGACCATTGCAGCTGGCCCCACCGGGAAATTGAAGGTCTGAGCCTCGGGTGTTGCCGCCGCCCTCCCTCAACGGTTTTTAATGGCCTTTGAGTGAACTTTTGGACTTCAGATTCTCCTAGACTAAAAGATAGAAATTAAATTCAAAAGTATTTGTGAACTCTCAAAATAGAATAATCCATAGGATAAGCCCCTCAATCAAAAAAAAGTCGCAGAATTTTTTCCCTTCACACTTGAAGGAATTACTATTTGGCTCGCTAAAATCCCGCACGTCCACAAAACCAAGCTTCCACCTATTCGTAGAATTGCATATATAATTATAGAGGGAATATGAATCGAGAGATTTTGAGATTGAGTGTGCTCACAATTACTTTGGATTGAACATAAAAAAGAGGAGTAAAGTTAATTGAAGTCACAGCCGCAACCCACAAGTGATTATTAATAAGAGAAAACTCTTTAAGCACATCACACCTCCAACTCGTATGACACAATCAGTGTCAAGTGAACAATCGACAAAGCAATCATGCAAGAGTCTTAGGCTCCGTTCGGTGGGACTTGTTTTCACTGGTCAAGCGGTTACGATCGCATGAATCAGAGCTTAATTAAGGTCTGATTCATGCTGTCGTAACCGCTTGACCGGTGAAAATAAATCCCACCAAACGGAGCCTTAATCACAATGCAAGTGAGATAGCAAATTCCACATATCACAATATAACTATATAAGAATGGAGATAGGTGAAGAGGAGTGAAGAGAGTAGATAGGAGGGAAAAATAATAAGGAAAGTCAAATGTAGAGGAAACAAGGAAGAAAGGGGGAGAAGGGTGGGGCCAAGTTGACACTTGATGATGTTGGCAGTTGGAAGGTTCAGGGTTAGAGTTCGAGAAAGATTGAGTTGATTTAGAGCGGATGAGTAGTTCGGAAGTTGAGAGAATGTGAAGAAGTCGAAGACAATGAGTGCCCCAATGACAATAAATTAACGATTTGGTAACATACATTCACGATCTTCTAATTGAGCCAAATAATTGTCTAGTTGGCTCGACTCGATAGACTCTGTTGGTGCGAAAATTCCACACATTTATTTGTGTCATCCATAGAAGTTCCATTCACATTGGAGACCTATAAAAAATGCCTTCAATCTAAAAAAAAACTTACATGAGAGTTGTTTTAAAATAGATATCTAGATTTGTGGAAAGTGCTTCAATGATGAGCTAGAAAAGATAAAAATTAAGTTAATGAAACTAGAAACATGCATGCATATCCATACTTATAATAAAGGAACTTGAAAAATCAAAAGTTGCATGTATGTCCGTTGCTCTCTCAGCTTTTTTCTATTATTATATATATTTAGATGGATGAATAGTGGAATAATTCACTGTTCACCCACCAAAAATTATTATTGTTGTGAGTCGCTTAGTGCTCTCTCGATTTGGAAGAATCGAATCGTCTTAGCTCGAAAGTAAGTCAAGTGCATAAACGGTTAAAAGAGAACGAACAACAGAAAGAGTAAGATGTTTTATGTGAAAAATCCCGGAAAAGGAAAAAAAACCAAGGGGTTGGATCGGTACCGATCAAATCCACTAATTCGTAGGTGATTACAAGTGTTAGAATTTTCGGGAGGGTGGCAGGTCACCACAACGATTACAAGTGTTAGATTCCGCGAGTGTGTGCCCGACGTGCGTGAAGGCTTTGCCGGCGTGCTCGCCGAGTGTTCTGGCGTCCGTTTGAGGAACCAAACGAACTCGGAATTATGCGAGGAATAGTTTGTTGGACTCATCTTGGCGAGCCGGTCGAGCGCGTGACAAAAACCTCTTGGTCGCCCGAACTACTTTTGTGAGACCCATCAAATACCCCTAATTTTCGGAGGTTGCTTTTCGCAGAAAATGAGCCAGGAATTTTATGTTGATGATTGTATATTTTTGGGCGCACGAGTATGTTTGTTCGATATTTGCATTGAAATAGTTTTTCAACGTGGACCGCTTTGTGTGTTCTCACGCGAATCATTTTTTCTTGCACAACCATGGGTTTATCACTTTGCATAGGTACCGGAAGTCAGTGCTTGTGCCTTGAGCTTGTTACTTGGCATTATCCTTGGAAGATAATGATCCTGATGTTGACATTAAGGAGCTCTGTGATTGATTGTGTACGGATCACTTTTGCTTGGATGTAGTGCAGTTGGTATTTGTCCGTTCTTATTGGGGATTGGTGAGGTCGTTGCTCGGGATCGACTCCCTAGGTTGCTGCTCGGCGTTGGTGTCATCGGGGCGGCGCTCGGATGCGGCGTGGAGGGACATTCGTCCGCCTTTGCCGGAGGTCGGTGAGCTTGTTGCCTGAGATTTGTTTTGGTGGTCGTCGCCTGACATTAGTGTCAGAAGTATATGCTCGGATGACGTTGATGGACGTTTGTCCACCCTTATCGGGGGATGTCAAGCTTATTGCTTAAGATTAATTTTGCAGGCCGTCTTTCGGCGTTAATATCGGAGGTATATGCTCGGATATCGTAGAATTGTAGATGGACCTTTGTCCGCCCTTACTAGTTGGTTAACTTGTTGTTCTACTCCAGAGGTCATTACTCGACGATAGTGCTGGAGATTGATACTCGGATATGCCATAGAGGGATCTTTGTCCACACTTATCGATTGTTGTTAAGCTCAATGTACGGGATTGGCACCAGAGGTCGTCGCTCAGCTGGCGTAAACCCCGACGACAGTTGCTACAACCGTTGGCATGCTACCCGACGTTTGTACCGGAGATAGTTGTTGTGAGCGTGCTACCCGGCGTTGGTTCAAGAGATTGTTGGTGTGAGCGCGCTACCCGATGAAGGTAGTTGCTGTGAGCGAGCTACCTAGTGAAGATAGTTGCAGTGAGCGCGCTACCCGATGATGGTAGTTGATGTGAGCGGCCTACCCAGTGAAAGTAGTTGTTGTTAGCACGCTACCAGATGAAAGTTGTTGATTTGAGTGCACTATCCAGTGAAGGTATTTGTTGAAAGCGCACTACCCGATGAAGGTAGTTGTTGTCAGCGTGTTACTCGACGAAGGTGGTTGTTATAAGCACACTATCCGGTGAAGCTAGTTGTTGTGTGTGGAACCCAGTTCCCACTTTATCATAGAGGGGGACATGACCCGTACAACTGTAGGGCGCGTGCTCGTTGTTGGTGTGTGTGTGTGGGGGGGGGGGGGGGGGGGGGTCGTGGTTTTACCCTTTAGAGATTTGTTTCCTGTGATGGTCATGACTGATGAAGTCAAAAAACAGCAATGATTTAATTTTGCATGTAAATTTGAAATTGCGTCTTATTGTCTCGAAAGCAAAGAGTATAAAATGAAAAATTGCAGGTACTGATAGAAATGACACAGGTTCTGCGTGTCATTCGCGTGGGAAAGAATCCTCCTGCCTGGGATGATTATTCTTAGGATTGCTCCCCGGGCTCGTTCAGGACCGACCTTCTCATCGTTGGTGCTTTTAGAAATTTTCCTATTGATCCCTTGATGGACGAGACACTCTATCTCTTCCGTTAGCCGAGTGCATTCTTCAGTCTTGTGCCCACATCCATGGTGAAAGTCGCAATATTGCGACTGGTTGCCTGTTTGGGAGGACCGACCTAGGCCCGTGGAGAGCATCATTATTGGTGATAGTTAAAACACATTTGTTTGAGTGGTATTGAGAGGGGGGAAATTCTAATGTCGTCGGCGCCCCTGTCTTGATAGGAGTCGTCGTGACACTCGCTGTTCCTCTTGGGTATTGGTGGTGGATCTTGTTCCTTTTTTTTGTTTTAAGCTATCTTCAAACTGTTGTCGATGCCCCTCGATTGCCTTGTCTATCGCGATCTGATCTTCGATTTGGTGGACAAGGTTGAGGTAGCTGGACATTATCTTCCTCATCAACATTGAGTAGAATCTACCTGGGCATAGCCCCACAAGGAAACTCTCCGCCGGAGCTCATGTTTGACCCCCCAAGGTCTGTTGCGCTTTTGTGGTGAAGCGCTAAAAGAAATCTTTTAGCGACTTCCTCATCCTACCGGATCCCAGAGAGGTGAGAGGGGTCCCGAATGATTTGGCGGTTGGCGTTAAACTGGTCAGTGAATAATTGACTTAATTCTACAAAGTTGTTGATTTTTCCCTCTTTTAGATAATAGAACCAAGTGTGGAACTGTCCCTTCATAGTTGTGGGGAACACTTGACACAAAAGTTGATCTGGAGCATCGTAGATCCGTATGATTTTTGCAAAGTGGTTGATGTGCTCCAGCGGATTATCTGTTTTGTCGATGGTTTCAAAATTGGACGGCTTGAAACCGCGACACGGGGTGCTCCAGGACTTGTGGGATGAGCAAAGAGTCGTGATGAGTGGGTCGCCGCCCTTGAGCGGCTCGACGTCCGTCACGCTCGTACTCTTCTTCTATCATATTCCTCACCTCCGTACAAGTGTGCATGATGTTGGTCTGACCGATAATTTCTTCCATCGAATAGGGGTTATATCATGTGTGACCAGGAAGCACATCAGGTTATGTAGGTCGTATGGAGCTTGCAACGTCGGTTAGCTTGTCTGCGGAAGGATCATCAAGGTGGGCATCACCTTCAGGTCAGTCACGATTTTAGCTAGCAGTGGATGTCAACCATGGGCGTTGAACGGGTTGGGAGAATGAGAGGCTCCCAAATCTCGCAGAAGGGTGAGCACCTTAGGTTGATGCTCCTTCATCAGGTGTACACACTCCTCCACATATGTTGTCGGTACGGTAACAGCTTCTCCAAGAAGTGGAGTGTTACTTGAAGGTGAGTTGGCCGAGGGTAGATCGACACGCTCCTTAGGAGCTGCTCCGTTAGCGGCACATGCACTTTTCCATACTATTGCTACCAGTCGATAGTGCTTGTGTAGAACAAACACTATCTTTAGAAAAGGAAGCAAAATCTTCCTTGGTGCTCGCAGGAACGACTTCTAGAGCAATCACCGTAGACAACAGAGCGAACTCTTGAGCAGAAGAGTGAGCACTTGAGTGGGAGAACGAGTAGGGTGTCATATCTTCGTCGGTAAATTTTAGAGCTCCCTCTTCTCTCCATTGTTGCTTATCTTCAAATAGAAGTCTAGGAGCCTTTTTATAATTTTTCTAGGGGGCACTTCGATAATTGTGCCATCTTGGAATTTGAATCAGTGAATGAGAATGCACACTTCTGGTCACATGGATCACCAAATTTTTGAAAATGACTTCGATGCCACCCGGACCGTTCGGGTGGGTTCGCTAGAGTTGGCGGCGTCAGAAGGTTGCAGCGTGCCACCGACGCGTGTACATGGAGAGCGCACACTCTGGGAGTGTGCGAGTTTGGAGAGCGCACACGCATATATGTACGCCTGGCAGTGCAAGGAGGCCCACCGTACAACCAACGATAGTATCTCAGACGAGATAGTGCTTACGTGCGATAACACACCTGCTGCTCGCAAGCTCCTGAGTGCATGATTACAGTCCCAAGGGCAATGGAGCAGGGAGAGATTAGACATTAAATAACTATTTCTTGATGAAAAACCACTGGGGTGACTGGAAATTACTTGAAAATGCAGCCAAACAAATGATGTAGTCACCAGATGTTGTCGCCCTCCGAATGTTGCCATCTGCCAAATGTTGTCGCCCATTAATTAATTTGCACTCATGAAAAATAAGTCGAGTCTCCTTTTTCGGCAACTGTAGCATGATACCTCATTCGTATAAATATTACTAGCGACGACAAGGGGCTCACGGTGAAGGACGTTGTCCCTGAATTGTTCATCCCGATCGAGGATTCTGAGGACGATGCTGACCTGTCCCTTCACGAGAGCGAGAATTCAGGGAACTCTGAGTGATTCTTTTTAATATGATACTTTGTTTTGCTTTATTATGATATATACGAGGCGAGACCTCTTTGTTATTTTTTGTTCTTGTGTACTTTGTATTTGATGGGCGGAGTCCCCTCTTTTTATACGCAATTCTATTTTTTGCACATGGGCGAGTACTTCGTGATTGCTCTTGCTTTTATTTTATGCATTGATCCTTTCTATCGATCTGTATTTGCATCCGCGTGACTAACTCGCGTTCCATGGTCTTCCACCGCATCGCTATTGTTGAAGCCGGGAAAATTCCCTACCTCAGAAATAGAATCAAGGCAGTCTAAGGTTACTGATTCTACGGTCCGACGTCACAGAACAAGTGACTAGCGAGAAAGAGAAGAAACTATCTGCAAGCACAACTCAAGTGCTCCAGCAGGGAGGTCCCACCACGTACCCGGAAGCTTAGAAGAAGCTTCCCCTCTGCAACCAAAAGGCTGGGCGAGGTACTAGGCAGACATGGACTGGGCGAGTATCCACTTGGGGGGACCCCGACCTCTTCCAAAAGTGCCATTTCCAGTATCCCTGGGGGCTATTTATAGAGAAATCCTGGGGGGGGGGGGGGGGGGGATAGGCGTGTATCCAGCTTCTGCCAGCGAGTTCCAAGAGATACTCGCCCATACTCGCGAGTTACTCGCCCAAGCTCGCCACAGCTCGCCTCTGCTCGCCCAAGCTCGCCACAGCTTGCCTCTGCTCGCCACAAGCTCGCCACAGCTCGCCTCTGCTCGCCCAAGTTCGCCACAGCTCGCCTTTGCTCGCCTCTACTCGCCCAAGTTCGCCACAGCTCGCCTCTGCTCGCCCAAGCTCGACACAGCTCGCCCAAGCTCGCCACAGCTCGCCCAAGCTCGCCTCTGCTCTCCACAGCTCGCCAAATGGTTTGCGGATAGCCGTCTGCCGGGGTACTTCTGATCTCGACGAACTACGGGTTATACAACTATGGATTATATCGTAACTCCGCACATGCCATCTTGTGAGTAACGACCTACGTTTTCGCTGCCTTGAGCCCTCGTTAGGACTAATGCAAATTTTATTTGTTGTAGTTTTTTGCGCACTCGCGTTCTCGAGATTCCCGAATCGACATCAACCCCTAATTAACGAGGCACGAGTGTTGTCCGCGAGTGGTATCTGAGATCTCTGTCCCGTTTCCTTCATATTTTTGTGCCACCGGTAAGCCTTGCTTCCTCTACGTGCCCGCGAGTGCCTAGTGAAACTGGCACTCGCCAACCCCTCGCCCCCGTCTCGAGGGCGAGCACAATATGGTAATTGTCGACCTTCTGTCTCGATATTCTTTTCCCGAGAAACCACTATCTTTCGAGCGACTTGTCGTCCCTACCAGCTAGTGAGAGTCTGGAAAGCTGGATCCAATCGAGGGCTATCTCAATCCTTCTTTTCTTTTAGAAAACTTCGACGCAAGTCCTCAAACCCATTAACTGATGCCGCAGGAAGCTAATGAAACCAGTCCCTTGCCTTTTCCTTCAGAGTGAAGACGAAGAGACATCACTTGAACGCGTCCGACATCGGCCTGATGAAAACCATGCCCTCAAACCACTGCAAGTGCTGGACAGGATTGTCCTTGCCAGTGTAATATGTCATCTCCGACCCTTGAACCCTTTCGGAACCGGCGCTGAAACTACTAGCTCGCAGAATGAGTTCCCGCCACTCATCGATCTTGAAGGCTCCACTCACGCAATCAGATCGCTGGCCGGGACCTCACTCGTCGGACTGGGAAAGTGCTCTCGCCCGGAGAGATCTCGCTCTTGGACCCCACTCGCCACCTCCTTCTCGGGCCTTCTTCCTGGGGGCATTCTCGCCGAGACCTGGTGGCGTGACCTCCTGTGCATTCGGAGTCCAGCACCCGCCCCGCGCGGCGAATGCGAAGTGGATGGTCTCTAGGACCTCTCTCTTGAACTCTTCCAACATCCCGACGGTAGCCGACGCCGTGGGTAGTGGCGGGTCGCCATGGTCAGTACCTTGCTCTTCATCTCCAGCCATGGAGCTATCTCAGGTTTTCTTGTGCAAGCTGCGGTCCACGCTCACCGCACCAAAAATGTTGGAATCGAGATTCGGCCCAACGAGGTGTTCAGACCGAAAGGGTGCAACTTGCACTTACTTCTCCTGAGGAAGAACGTTTGGCTGAAGGTTTAGAACTAGACATAGACCCTGTGCAACAATGCTGGGGTCTCACCTCACACCCGAAAGATCTTAGAACGTTTCTCTTTCCACACCAATATTGAAGCTGGACACCTTGAAGCTAACCAAAATTCACCAAAGGAAAAAGAAGCAAAAAAACTGGATCTCCCAAAGGCGTCCTTCAAGGTCTATTTATAGTTTTTCCTAGCGGGGTCTGCCAATAACGCAATCTCGCCTTTTGGTTTTATTAAATGCACCCTAAGCTGGTCTGCCAACAACCAAACTCCACTGTTTGGAACGACTATCAGTAGACAAATAAATATAACATTGCACATAGAATATTCCTCGATGACGAGTGCCCTGATGGAGCTGGCACCCGCCAACCTCCAGCTCGCCTCACTTTCTATGGTGAGTGTCTTTATAAATGAGCACCTGCCTGGAGTGACGAGTGCTCGATGAAACTGACACTCGCCCGCCTCTTCAATGAGTTCCTGAACACTCACCTACCTCCCATTCTTTTGCATGGGGGGAGTGCGGTCCTACTTTCCGACTCGCCTCGCTGACTAGGTGATCCTCGCTTTAGACGAGCACGAGCCCGCCTCCTCGGCTCGCCTGGATCTGTGTGATCGCCCTGATTCGCCCACTCGACGAACACGTGGTTATTCATTTTTATAACTTTCATAATAAGGGGGTGCAATCTATAATTTTTCAAAGTCAGGGGAGATCCCCATAAATGTGAACCAACAATTCCTTCTCCTCGAACGCAAACGCCACCGCAGTCTATAGCTAAACACTGCCATTAGCGATGATCGGCTCGTTTCTTCGCTCCGCCGGAACTGCCGTGGTGTCACACTGCCGGAGATCCTCTCTCCTGCCGCCGCCTCCTGCACTCCTCGCCGCCGCAACCCGCTCTTACGCGAAGGCGAAGACCCCCAAGACCACCTTGAACAGGGGAAAGGTCAAAATCATGGGCCCTCGCAAAAGCGGTGGCGTTGACATCCCCGGCGAGTCCTCTTCCCCCGAAGACGCCAATACTTCTTTCGAACTTCCCACTGATCCTCTCCCCTTCACTTATGATCCCGCCCTCGACGTTGGTCCCGGCGGCCGCCCCCTCTTCAGCGTGACCCAATCCTTGGCTCCCCTCACTCGCAAGCAATCCAACACATATGTGGATTTCAGGTAAGATCGATTTGAATGTAGCTCCATTTTAGTTTATTAGATCGATTACTTGTACTTTCTCGTTTGGTTTTGTGATTAGCTTAGAAGAATGGAATGCGATACTTCCAGAGGGGATACCAGCTGGGATGAAGAAGGAGTTTGGGGAGACACGGCGGTGCGCTGTGATGGTGCGGCAGAGCTTCTTAGATTTGCGTGATAATTTCCGGCGTATCTCCAACCCGCCGCTGCGGCCCAGCAATAAAAGTAAGCTTCTTTATGGTTCATTCTCCCTTGCACTGTTGGCTTGATTCGATTTCTTTTTCTCTAGAACTGGACTTCTTTATTGTATTTATTATGCTCTGGAAGATGACAGAACAAAATTATATGTTATATGATATTTGAGCATTTCCCTGTTAGCTGAATTTACTGAACCAAGCACCCTGTTCTGGAAAAGAGTTGTACTGTTGGTGAAAATTTTGTAGATATTTGGCATTTTTTCTTGTGAAAGTTATGAAATGTTTGGGCTGATAAAAAAACCATAGTGAAGCATTTGTTTTTTAAAATCTAGCATTGCCTAGTTAGATTTATTTGTGGCACATGATCTGAATCTGATGTCTCACCAAGTTTAACTTTTATTTTCTAAGTTTTTCTATTCCTGTTTGAGCATCTCACGTTTCTTATAGAGGATTACTAAAATACTATTAATCAATAATCATGTGTTGTAGCATTCAAAAACTCTCATAGGCAAAATTCCTTACATTCTCAAATCTGATGATGGAAATGATTTCCATGTAGTTTTAATGGTAAGTGCTCTCAACCTAATAAAGGGAGATAAGAAATATAGAAAATAGCCGTTAACGTGTTTAGGTATTCGAGGATTGGACAAATTGGGAAAATGTTTAAGATATGCTGGACTGAGTTGCAAATTGAATTCTAGATTTAAGGTATTGGTTTAGTCCCACTTTGGATCAGGTTATGTTTGCTAGAAATAGCAAGTGGTTGATCCTTACTATAGACCGCGTGCTTAAGCTTTTGGGATGAAAATGGGTTTGAACATTTACATATCTTTCTAGCTTCAACCCTTTTGTCCCCCACTCCTCTATAAGTGGAATTAGAGCCATGATTCAACTAAGGTCAAGTATGTTTATGCAGCATGTGGCTCCTATTTGTTTGGAAAAATTATTTGCCGCACCCAGTGCAACCAAGCTGGTTGCGTTTAGCTTGTAAGCACGCACCACCTCACTACGCTGGGCCCCACACACACGACACCCATATAGCCACCGTTGGTTCATGCTAGTTCCTGTTTTTTCCCACAAAAGAGATTGTACAACATATATGCCAGTTCCTGTATCGTATAAGCCAGTTGGCCCAGTTCCCGTGTCATATAAGACAGTTTTGTGTTGTATACACCACCTATTTTTAGTTCATCATAACGTATTTGATGGTAATACAAAAAATATATATTTAGCTGTTAAGTTGTAGTATCTATTGCATAAACAAAAATACCACAACAGAAATAATATATACATATCATCGCAAAAACAAGAATAATTGTTCAGAAATCACAAACACTTCACTGTTAACATATGCCTACCTTGTAATGTTTCCTACTTCGAACAGATTCTGATGCGCTACTTCCGCATTAAATTTTGCTATTTGATCTGTCCACGATAATATAGCCAAACCCAGGAATTTAATTCTTTTAAGTATTTCATCACATATATTCTGTTGTTAATGTGGTTGGATTGTCCGAGTATTTTATGTAAAAAAAAGAGCAGCCCAGTGCACAAAGCATCCCCGTGTAGTGAGGGTCCGGGGAAGGGTGATACGATGTAGCCGCCACATGCTATTATTAGTTAATGTTAGCCCATGAGCATTTTTTGTAATTTGTATTTCCCCCACTCTCCTATATATATGAGCGGTAGTTTCTTTAGATGGGCACTTTGGAAGTCTAAGGTATTGGCTCTCTTGAAGATGTCAAGGAGGACCCAGCCTCCGGATGCTTGGCGAGAACTTGTTCTCGATTGTATCTTTTCCCGTTCAATGCAATGTTATTTTGTTTCCTTGATCTAGATACGACTCTATCGTATCATCTGGTCCGACCTGCCGGAGATTAGGGTTTTATCGAATCCTAAACCCTCCCCCCTCGCTAATTCTCCGCCTCGCTCATCCTCCTGGCCGCTACGCCTCGCTTCTTCCCCGCCGCCTCGTCGGCCTGCTCCAGATCGCGTCTGGGATCGCCGCTCCGGATCGCTTCGTGTCTGTCGCTAAATCCTCTGCCTCGCGTCCACCGCCACTGATCGCGTGTGCTCCGTCCGCCACGAGTTCGTCCTCTCTGTTCTTCATGCTACACATCCCCTGCAACCGATCTGCAATTCCGCTGACTGCTCCAGCCTCACCAATGCCACGGTTGCTTCTAGAGGCGTTTCCGCCTCGTGCTACGACATCAACCGCCGCCAATGCCTCTTCCCCCTGCTGCGCCTTCTGCCGGCGCCGTCCAACAGTTCCTGGTGTTTACATCATCTTCCAGCGGCCCTCCAACTTCCTCACCGCCTTCCGACGGCCCTGCTGCAGCTTTGACGGCCTTCCAACGGATGTTTATCCTCCTATTCGCCTTCGGCCGTGTCAGACCGCCCTCCTAAAGCTATTCCAGCTTTCTGACGCTCCTTGCCGCTACTCCCAGCCGCGGTTCATGCCCAAGACTCGGGCCATGGGCCCTCCACGCCGACGAGAACACCTCCACCACTGCAAACTCAGACTCTCAGGGCATGAATCATCTTGAAGCCCAGCTGGCGGACCTCACGCTCCTCCTTCAAGGACCGCAGTAGTTAATCGCCCTCCGAACCCTCCTCCACCGCCACCAATTCCAACCGTCCCCGACCACATGGGGTTTTTGCACCCCCACGACAGACTGTGCCCCATCCCACCTCCGTTGGATTGAGATTCCGTTGTTCGATAGCAGTGACCCTCTCAGGTGGATCTCCCGCACCGAGCAGTTCTTTGACTTTCAGGCCACCCCCGCCGACCAGAGGGTCCTCCTCGTCACTTTTTATATGGAAGTCTCGACGCTCCATTTGGTGCGTCAGATGTGCCAGCAGACACCTGACACGTCCTGACCCACACTGAAGGAGGAACTCTTCCGCCACGACGACAGCTACCAGACAGGTAATGCCTTTGAGCGCCCCAGCTCCGTCCGCCAATCTGACTTTGTGGCAACCTACATTAACGAATTCATCGTGGTCGCTACGCATGTTCCCGACCTGGCCCTCGACCACTACTTGGGCTATTTTCTAGCGGGTTTGCACCCCCACCTCCGTGCGCGCCTTCGGGTCCACAATCCAACTACTTTTTCCCGTGCAATGGAGTAGGCTAGGTATCTCGACGAGAAACTGTACCCAGCCCCGCCATCCTCCTCGACACGGCCGCCCCCACTGCCGCGGCCACTACCGCCACCTCTTTAGCCGCGGCCATTACCGCCACCTCTTCCACCCGTGGACACTCTGCCCCCACCGGGGCCTCAGCTACTGACTCCGCCTGCGCATCTGCCAGCTTCACGTTCATCGTCCCCCCTACGGCCCCATTATCTGTCTTACCAACAACAAGAAGAGCTTCGCCGAAAGGGCCTCTACTTTCGCTGCTAGCAACCGTTCTTGTCCACCCATGCCTGCTCTCTTAGGAGTCTGTGTGTTGCTGGGAGCTGAAGATACTGATCCTGACTCCAGGGTACTGGATCCGCTGACACTTCCTGACGACCCCTTTGACCCACGACCTTGCAGATAAAGTCGTTTTTCGGGCGGGATATGTTGATACGATGCGGCCGCCACACGCCATTATTAGTTTATGTTAGTCCATGAGCATTTTTGTAATTTGTATTTCTCCCACTCGCCTATATATATGAGTGGTAGTTTCTTTAGATGGGCACATTGGAAGTCTATGATATTGGCTGTAGCATCCAAAATTTATTTCAAAAGGTACGTGATTGCAGAGCACGATCACGAGCTTATCTTGTCGAAACAACATCTTGTCAAGGTACGATTGTAGTAGGATTAAATATTGCTACAAAATTGTTGGATAAAATTTAACAGTTGAGTTTGTGTTCACCGAATGCTTAGTAGCAGCGTGAGGGCGTAACATAAAAATTTCTCTAAGTGTTAGGTGAATGAAAATTTTGTAATTTGAAGTGTAATCTCAAATTCATCTTAAGGGGGCAGGTGCCGGTTGGACCACATGGGTAGTTTCCGTAACCGCACTTACTCACCGCTCTCTTATAAGTTACAAATTCCTTCCCCAAGTCATGACCTAGCTCTCGTTTCTCCCAACCGATCCCGATTACAAGTAGAAGCGGCCCGTTCTTCCTTCCTCCAATAGTCGCCCGTTGTTTCTTTTTTTTTTCTTCCTGGCATCGTCAAGTAAAACCCCAGCTCGTCGGTCATTTGGAGCTGAACACCGACGGACTAGGCAATGGTTTCAGCAATGCTGCTTCAGCCGAGAGTTTTCTCTAACGTGCTCCTCTGATTCCTAGCCTTGTTCGACCCTTCCTCTTCCTCCCTCAAAGTCAGAAATTGAGGTTTCTCTAGCAGGTAACCCGAGTGTTACTTTCCGTGATTGTTCTTATTGTGAGATGATTTTTCGTTACCCTAGCACTGAGATTTCAGACTAGTGACTTGTTGGGTGGATGGTCCATCTACCCTTCATTTTTTGTTCTCGCTCAGGTTTTGTACTATTTTCCCTTAGTCTCAGTCATTTTGTGTTTTAAAAAAATTTCCTTATAGTATGTATGGATCATTATTAGGGTGTGGTTTAATAACACCAAACGTAGCTGAGGACGATTTGCCTTCGTTTCAGAAATAGTAACTCCTCTATCGGGGAAGTGGTAAGAGTCCTACCTTCTTTATAAATTATTATCTCCTAAATTCTCAAGAGATATGTAATAGTGTAGATGCCCTTGTAGGTCCTTGAGGAAACAAACCTTCTGGTTACTTGGAGACCAAATTAGTATTTCAGACATTTCTTTTAGAGAAGTATGCCGACATTCAGGTGTACGAACGCCGCAACAGTACTGAAAGAAATCTTTATTCTTTCTGGCTAGACAAATTAGATAACTTGTATAATAATATATCGCATAATTCAGTAAAATTAATATTGATGCATGAAACTGCTACTGCTGTTAGGGATTTGTTGTTCTACTATCACCTAGTTAGTATATATGGTTCAGAATTAAATTATAAACATTCCAAACAGTTATATCATACAAACCTCATCATAAGAATGATTGTATAGATTTACGAACATAAGTTATTGACTTCAGGAATATATTTTCTAGTCGAATTAGTCAATATGATGAACTGTCATTATCATGCATATATATTCCCAAGCAGAGTAGCAGTAGATAGAATATGGTTAGTGGGCACGGTTGAGGTCTCCTCCCTTGTAGGGGTGCAAGCGGTTCTGTTTGGGTCGGTTTGGACCCAAATCGAAACCGAACCGATGTTTATCGGTTCGGTTCGGTTTTTTGGTCAGTTTACTCGGTTCGGTTTTTTAGTTATACTATTTAAAATAATTGTGTACTTAAATATCTCAAGAAAATTTTAAAAAATGTATGACAATTAAAAAATTAATGTCATCAAACTTTATTTACATATGATATATTATAGCTAATAGCTCATATTACATAAAAAAATGATTGAATATTTTTATTGTGAAATCGAGTAATAAATATAAAAAAGATATAAAAAAAATCAGTTAAACAAAATATTTAATTCGTCTTGACGTATAAAATATGCATTACAAAAATTTATTTTTGTTCAAATGATATTAAAATTATTAAGTTGATATAATTTGTGTCAATTATTTAGTTAATAAAAATAGTTAAAAGATCATTATTGGTAATATTTTTACATGCATTATTAGTCGGTGCGGTTCGGTTTTTCAAAGAGGAAAACCAAAACCGAACCGAGTCGTTCGGTTCGGTGTAAAATCGGTTCGGTTTGGGCGGCTTGGGGCGGTTTGGTCGGTTTTCGGTTTTTCATGCACACCCCTACTCCCTTGTTTGATAGAGACACACTATCTTTCTTATGAGTTATAGTGTACCTGACGAGTTTCAGTGTTTGAGAGATGTTATCCCGTTTTAGCAGATTAGTAGATTCGAGTTTGTGTTCGTATGATACTAGAACACATGAGTTTGTTAGTAGGACTCGAATCGTTAGATTAGTACTGCGTAATAGAAGCTACTCTGTCTAGGGTCGTATTGAAGGACAACCATAAGTACATTTAGAACTCAAGTTTAAATCGAACCTTAAAAACTTCTAGTTTACTAAATTATTTGAAACTTGAGTAAACTGTTCAAAATATGTTTAATTAGAACAGTTATTTATCTTGCTAGTCTTATTTTAGAAAATCATGCGTAGTACCTTAACATACAGTTTTTTTATAACACATTTTTTTGTAAAAACATGCATACATTTCTTTCAAAACAATTTTAGTGTCAATATGAAGAATAACTTTTCTTACTCTCCCCTTGGGCTGATTCATGTTTGAGCATGTTTTTTACAGGGAACCCAGATGAGAAACTGCGCCTAGGATGAACGTGTTATTGAAGTTGTTCCTATAGTTTGTTTCCTTTTCAGTTGTTTTTATTTTGAGTACTGTACTGTTTAGTTCATGAACAATTGTAATATTAACGTTTAAGAGTTTTCTTTGTACCAGACAGTTTATAGTTCTTCAGATGTTCAGTTTGGTTTTTATTTCTTTTCTCGTGGCTCTGTGAATTCAGCTTGATGAGATACAATTTTACCCTTAGTTGCACTTTTATTTCTGCTGTAAGCTTATTTTCATTTCTTTTCAATTATACCTGTTATGTACTAGTTTTAATACCGTTTCTTAGTTTGCTGCCTATTGCTGGACCCGGTCAGACTGCTGATGTGCGGTTAAACTAAGATGAAGTGTTACAATTAGTATCAGAGCTAGGTTTAAGATCCCATGACGCAAAAAATTCACAGAGCCATAAGATTTCATTTAAATCACTCCTACGTCGATGGAGTCTTCAAGTTTCATCTTGTACTCAGTTGTGCATGCATTTAAGATTATTCTTCTTAGTGGATCCTTTATTTATGTCTCAGACATCAATAACTCCTTTGCATGTTTTAGGCACCTTGTATTATTGAGGCCGACGAGCCTTTTCACCATAATACTACACCTGAGATAGCCATGGATGATAATAGTGCCCTTGCAGCGCCTCCAGCACCAGCAACACCAACAACACCAGCAGTACCAGACCCAACAAATATGACCGCCATTATTGCTAGATTCAAAAATGCACTGCCTGTTACAGATTCAGTCGCACTTCCTGTGCCAGTTGCAGGGGATTTAAGGATAGAGCGCTATCTGAGGAATCTCCGTGATTTTCATCCCTCCAACTACACTGGAGAAGAGACGCCAATAAAGACTGATGATTGACTGATTACGACCCGTGAATTGTTTGAGGTGATGGAGTGGCCAGAGAACAAGAAGGTTTTGTTAGCGGGTTTTCTCCTGAAAGGGGAGGCCCATCAGTGGGGAACCGGGCAATTGGCGGACGACCCCGCTCGTAAGTGCCTTAGTTTAAATTTTTTTTTCTTTTCATGGTTTTTCTTTATCCTTTTAGCATAATAACTTGTGTTTACCCATGTTGTCAGGTCGCACCGCAAACATGTTCATCTGGAATAACTTCTCGTCAGTGCTAGCTAGCTGGTTTGTTCCCCCGTCCGAGCGCCGCAGTTTTCAGGAGAAGTACCTTAAGCTGATTCAGGGGGACAAGTCAGTGGTGATATATGAACGGGAGCTGACCAGTCTTTCTCGTTATACGGGCACGATATAGGGGACAAGAACGAGAAGTGTAGCCGCTTTGTGGACGGACTGCGTGATTCTCTGAGGCAGCCGTTGATGACGATGGTGAATGCGACTTATAAGAGTTTAGTGGACACTGCTGGAAAGTTGGAAGCTGACCAACAGAAGGTACAAAACGCAACAACTTCTGTTCGAAGTGACCTCAGGATGCATCTCAGCAACAACAGAGCGAGAATAGCTAGGGCAAAAACTGGAACAATAAGCAGAGGTCAGGAGCCCAGAGAGGTGATTAGACTGGGGCTAGGATCAAGGATTACCCCCTCTGCCCTAAGTGCTATCGCCACCATCTAGGAGAATGTTTGACTACCGCGGGGGTATGCTATAAGTGTCAGCAGCCAGGACACATAACTCGTTATTGTCAGAGAACTTCTGGGAATTAGGTAATTTAAGTTAAGTGTTTGATTATTATTTATTTACTTTTTCCCATCTTTGTCTGTTTAAGCGTAACCCTCTTGTGTAGTTGAAGTTTGAGGTCGGTGGCCCGAGTAGAGCTGATAAGGGAAAAACACTCATGAGTGCTGGCGCGAGACCATCTCCGGGACGAGGACTAGTGCATCCTAGAGTTTATGATCTTGGCCAACAGGAAGCCAATGAGCAGGAGGATGTGGTGACATGTATGTGTTATAATGTATCTATCATATAGATAATTTAATTAAATCCTCCTTAATGACACTATTAATTTTCTTGTTCAATCACTCATGTAGGCATTCTTATGATTTATAATGTACCCTCCAAAATTCTCTTTGACACAGACGCTTTGCACTCGTTCATAACAGAATCTCTAGTACGTAGGCTGGGATTAGAAGTCTTTCTAGAGGCAGTATCGTTAGAGGTCATGATGCCTAATAGATCCTTCTTGTAGACCAGAGATAAGTGTATGGTACCGGTGCAATTTGGAGAAGTGGAGATTGTTGTAGAAGGCTTATTACTTCATATCGCGGGTTTTGATTTGATTGTAGGAATGAACTGGTTATCGACTGTAAGCGCCAAGATAGACTGCAGAGATAAGCTAATACAGTTTGAAGGACCCAATCAAATCGTTGTTACCTTCCAGGGCATGAAAGAAGTCGCTAAGCTAATTATCTCCTCCGTCAAGACTGTTAGATGCATTAACAAAGGTTGTGAAACCTTCTTAGTGCTGATGAATGCAAAAGCCAAGGCTGATTTGTTGAAGGTACCCGTGGTTCAGGAATTTCCCGATGTCTTCCCATAGGAATTACCGGGTGATCCTTCTAATAGAGAAATTGACTTTCAGATTGATCTTTCTACCTGGAGCAACACCAGTGACCAAGTCCCCTTGTCGTATGGCTTCCAAAGAACTTGCTGAGTTGAAGGTCCAGTTGCAGGAGTTGCTTGACTTGGGCTTTATTTGTCCTAACACTTCGCCTTGGAGCGCTCCCGTTTTGTTTGTGAAGACGAAGGATGACAGTCTGAGGTTATGCATAGACTACCACGAGCTAGACAAGTTGACAGTTAAGAACAAGCATCCTGTCCCCATAATTGACGACTTGTTTGTTCAGCTTGAGGGCTCTTGCACGTTCTCATTTGGACCTCAAGTCGGTCTATCATCAGTTGAAGATTCGGGAAGCAGACATTTAGAAGACGACATTTAGTACCAGATACAAACACTATGAGTTCGTGCTTATGTCGTTCAGGCTGACCAATGTCCCATCCACTTTTATGGATTTGATGAATAGGGTGTTTCAGAAATACCTGTATCGTTTTGTTATCGTCTTCATAAATGCTATTTTAGTGTATTTCAGGAGTGTAGAAGATCACGCCTCACACCTCAGGACCGTTTTGGGGACACTCAGGCAGAAATAGTTTTCTGCCAAATTTTCTAAGTGCGAGTTCTGTCTTTCACAGATTGCTTTCTTGGGACACGCTATCAGTCAAAGAGGTCTCTCCATTGACCCAAAGAAGGTAGAAGCAATAAAGGATTGATCGAGACTGAAGGCAATTACGAAGCTTCGTAGCTTTTTGGGTTTAGTATGATATTATATGAGGTTTATTAAGGACTTATCGAAGATAACTTTACCATTGACTTCACTCACCAGAAAGGGTAAAACTTTTAGTTGGACAGTGAAGTGCGAGTTGACGTTTGAGGAGTTGAAGACCAGGCCGATGACCTCCCCGATTCTGAGTTTACCATAAGGGTCATATGGATTTTAGATTTTTAACTACGCCTCAGGTCAAGGTTTGGGCTATGTGCTTATGCAGCATGAGAAGGTTATAGCCTTCGCCTCCAGACAGTTAATGGTCCACGAGTAGAACTATCTCGTGCATGACTTGGAGCTAGCAGCAGTCATCCACGCTCTGAAGATTTGGAGACACTATCTCTATGAGATTTATTGTGAGATTTTTACTGATCACAAAAGTCTCCAATATATCTTTGACCAGCAAGAGCTCAATTTGATGCAGCGCAGATGGTTAGAATTTCTGTCAAACTATGATGTGGACATACAATGTGAAGACCCTTTATTCCGGGTTTTCCAAAAGATTTCAAGGATCAAACGTAATTTCAATAAAAAGGCCGCAACATAAAAACCACAGTACAAAGATTATATACACCAGAATTTTTATTCACTAATTTATTTATTTACAACAGTTAATAAAGAACTATGAGTATTTATCCATACTCAGTACAAAAATCACAGTCGGGATCTGTACACGAGGCTTTGTGCTTTTCCTGAGTTTTGCCAGTGCCTATAAATATCTTTAACCATACCTTCGCTAACTCTTCAGGGGGGACCTCTTCGGTGCACCGGGGGACGCTACTATTGCCTAAAAAAGTATCCATGAAGGGTTAGTCATAAAAATATGACTGTGGGAAAAATATTTCGTGAAACAGTTATACATGCAGGTACTGAGGAAATAACAATATGCATACATTACAATAAATCATCAATTTCATTATTTTCAATATTGACCCTTAACTTGATTTGGGCCCTACCCCCAAAGGGCAAAAGTGTAGACTCAGCTCTACTGGTGAATCTATCAGTAGATAACCTCTACATCATAAGATTCAAATATTTCACATTTCCTTATGCAGAGTTTTGAATTGATTCTTATTTTTATCGTAATTTTTGTGAAAACATGAGTTTTTAATAAAAGTTTTCTCATCAGAAATATGTATCGCTTTCATGTTTTTCTCTTGCCCACATTTGTTCCATAGCGATATATCATTGAGTTGAACTCATATGCATAGACAATGTTTATTTAAAAGGTAAAACAGGAACATGAAATTACGTGAATAAAACTTAATTCAAGAAATAAGAAACTCTACAAGGCCTTACTTTAATCAGTACTTTTGTTCGCATTATTGTCACGATTATTTTACGACGTCATTCTCTTGTTCCTGGACCTCGAAAACCACTGAAATAGTACACTTTTATTTGGGCCGCGTCACTTGATATTCGTAGCGTTAATATTTTAAAGGATTAATTAATAAGCGTTTAAAATCAGTCAAAATACGAAAGACAAAATCAATAATGTTTATACTTGCTGTCCAATCAAAACAATCCTCAACCGAGACTGCGAATCTCAAACTCATCCGTTAAACGACACAAAATAGTCAAAAAAATAACTCTTAAAATAGCTCAAAAACAGTCCCAAAATCAGCCGTTTAAACAACACAAAAAGCAGCTTTGAAATAACACGAAAATAGTCTCAAAATAGTTTCCAAAAGTATGCATATCTGCCCTTTAAAATCAACAAGATTTTAATACCAAAATCAATCCAATATAGCCCATGAAAATTGCCATAAAATGGTCACAAAGCTGCTTCAAAACAGTCCTGCATATAGTTACTATAGTAGAGGAGGAATGACCAAACCAGAAAGGGAGGAGAAGGGCAGTGCACAACATCCACAACAGCTACACAGGAGGCAGCACAACAGGGGAATCAACAACAGTTCGGGAGCAGCAGCAGCTTGTAGCAGCAACAACTCAGGAGCAACAACAGGGAGCAACAACAGGCCCTAAATAGCGGCACAACAGGAACGTCAACACAAAAGCACAAAGAAGGAGAGTAGAGAACCAAAAACCAGGAAGAAGAGGAAGAAGAAGAAGCCAGAAACACAGCAATCAGCGGCAACAAAGCAGCAACAGAGAGAAGACGTAGAAACGAGAAGTGCGGGAGAAGTAACGGCTCGGACTCAATTTATAACAGGGGAAATAAGCGTCCAGAGGATAAACCCACCGATTAAAATAGAAAAGGTGTCTCCAAATCAGCCCCCAAAACACAACTTAGCCAACACTTGGCTTATCTAAGTGTCAAAACCGGCCAACTCAACAATCCAGCCAGCACAATCATCCAGCTAACATAAACATCCAGCCAGCCCACTAATGGCAACCCACTTAGCAAGTCCCATTTTAAATGTCAGCCCACTTAACAAGCCAACACAATCACAATATTTGGCAATTGACACCCACAATAATAAATTTTAAAAATTTAACGAATAAAATGAAACAGAAAAATGCGAAAATTATTCGTAAAAGTTCGATTTGCCTCTTGTTCATCATTGGAGAAAAATTAAAATTATTTGACACATTTTTGGATTGTCACGTACTGTACCACCCAGGGAAGACAAATGTAGTGGTTGATGCACTTAGCCGTAGAGGATCGAGTTATTTTCTCCTTTCTCAGCAGGATGAGCTGGTGCGAGAGTTGGAGAGGCTAGGGATCAGTGTGGTGTCACGCTCTAATTTTGGATCTA
This sequence comes from Platanthera guangdongensis, assembly GCA_039583875.1. Lineage (NCBI taxonomy): Eukaryota > Viridiplantae > Streptophyta > Magnoliopsida > Asparagales > Orchidaceae > Platanthera > Platanthera guangdongensis. The sequence goes on along the minus strand of CM077160.1, from coordinate 152,783,400 downwards.
CAAGGTTGAGTTGGATGGAAATAACTTGTGACATCAAGTATATGATCATAACAGCTCCACCCTTAGATCCAAAGATGTTAGAGATTTGAGATTTGACTTAGGCAGGCCAAAAGAAGAAGTTCAGTATATAGGAGGATTTGCTGTTGCAGGGCGGTAGGGCGTTCAGGATGTTAGCCGCCTCCGAGAGGATATACTGTTTGAGGCCCATAACTCTAGATATTTGATACATCCGGATAGCACGAAGATGTATACAGATCTGAAGAAGATAGCGTGGTGACCATGCTTGAATGGTGACGTTGCAGAGTTTGTTGGGAGATGCGAAACATGAAAGTTAGTTAAGATTGAGTGCCAGAGTCCATGGGAAAATTGCCTCCATTACCCATCCCAGAGTGGAATTTTGAGGATATATCAATGAATTTTATTCATGACTTTCCCAGATCGCAGGATGTGAATGATTCCATATAGTTATAGTTGACTGAATCTCTAAGATTGCCCACTTTATCCCCAATAAGAGCACAAATCAGGGTCTTATATTGACAGAGTTATATATAAATGAGATTGTCCGACTCTGCGGTGTTCCCACGACCATAGTTTCAGATAGAGATGCTAGGTTTACTTCTAAGGAGTAGAGATACGTTCAGTAGCGATTGAGCACTAAGATACATTTCTGTACCACCTTTCATCCCCAGACAGATGGGCAGACTGAACGCACGAATAGAACCTTAGAAGATATGCTTCAGATGTGTATTCTAGACTTTGGAGTAAAGTAGGAGAAGTATGTTACTCTTGTTGAGTTCTCATACAATAATAATTTTCAGGCAAGCATCATGATGACCCCTTTTGAGGCACTGTATGACAGACATTGTCGTACACTGTTATGTTGGGCTGATGAATTTCAGAAGATTGAAGACTATTTTTTCCTTTTTGACTCAAGGTATGTATATAATATTCGAGGACAAACATTTTATTTGGAGAGAAGATTTGTAGCATCCAAAATTTATTTCAAAAGGTATGTGATTGCAGGGCATGATCGCGAGCATATCTGATTGAGACAACGTCTTGTCAAGGTACAATTTTAGTATGATTAAATATTGTTACGAAATTGTTGGATAAAATTTAGCAGTTGAGTTCGTGTTCGCCGCATGTTTAGTAGTAGCGCGAGGGCGTAAATTAGAAATTTCTCTAAGTTAGGAGAATGAAAAGTTTGTAATTTGAAGTGTAATCTCAAATTCATCTCAAGGGGGCGAGTGTCGGTTGGACCCCATGAGTAGTTTCCATTGTCGCACTTACTCGCCGCTCTGTTATGAGCCGCAAATTCCTCCCCCAAGTCGTGACCTTGCTCTTGTTTCTCCTAGCCGATCTCGATTCCAACTCGAAGATGCCCGTTCTTCCTTCCTCCAGCAACCGGCCGCTGTTTCTGTTTTTTTTCTTCCTGGCGTCGTCGAAGTAAAACCCGACCCCGTCAGCCATCTGACACTGAACACCGACGGACCAGGTGCTAGTTTCGGCAGCGCTGCTTCGGCCGAGAGTTTTCTCCAGCGTGCTTCTTTGATTCCTAGCCTTGGTCGACCCTTCCTCTTCCTCCTCAGAGTCAGAAATTGAGGTTTCTCTAGCAGGTAGCCCTAGTGTTACTTTTCGTGATTGTTCTTAGTGTGAGATGATTTTTCGTTACCCTAGCATTGAGATTTCAGACTAGTGACTTGTTGGGTGGATGGTCTTACAAAAATTTCTGAAGCCCTCAACGAGGTTCCCCTAGCGAAACAAGTGGTCGATCAAACCTTCATTTTTTGTTCTCGCTCAGGTTTTGTACTATTTTCCCCTTAGTTTCAGTCATTTTGTGTTTTTAAAAAAATTCCTTATAGTATGTTTGGATCATTATTAGGGTGTGATTTAATAACGCCAAACATAGCCGAGGACGATTTACCTTCGTTTCAGAAATATTAATAACTCTATCGGGGAAGTGGTAAGAGTCCTACCTTCTTTATAAATTATTACCACCTAAATTCTCGAGAGATATGTAATAGTGTAGATGCCCTTGTCGGTCCTTGAGGAAACAAACCTTCTGGTTACTTGGAGACCAAATTAATATTTCAGATATTTCTTTTAGAAAAGTATGCCGCCACGTCAGGTGTACGAACGCCGCAACACTACTGCAAAAAATCCTTATTATTTCTGGCTAGACAAATTAGATAACAATATAATAATATATTGTATAATTCAGTAAAATTAATATTGATGCATGAAACTGCAACTGTTGTTAGGGATTTGTAGTTCTACTATCACCTAGTTAGTATATATGGTTCAGAATTAAATTATAAACATCCCAAACAGTTAGATCATACAAACCTCATCATAAGAATGATTGTATAGATTTACGAACACAAGTTATTGACTTCAGGAATATGTGTTCTATTCAAATTAATCAATATGATGAGCTGCCATTATCATGCATATATGTTCCCAAGCAGAGTAACAGTAGATAGAATATGGTTAGCGGGCAAGGTTGAGGTCTCCTCCCGTGTTTAATAGAGATGCACTATCTTTCTCATGGGTTGTAGTGGACCTTATGAGTTTCAGTGTTTGAGAGATGTTATCCCGTTTTAGCAGATTAGTAGATTCGAGTTCGTGTTTGTGTGACACTAGAACACTTGAGTTCGTTAGTATGACTTGAATCGTTAGGTTAGTATTGCGCGATAGAAGCTACTCTGCCTAGGGTTTTATTGAAGGACAACCATAAGTGCATTTAGATCTCAAGTTTAGACCGAGGCTTAGAAACTCATAGTTAACCAAATTATTCGGAACTTGAGAAAACTGCTCACAATATGTTTAATTAGAACAATTATTTATCTTGCTAGTCTTATTTTATAAAATCATGCATAGTATCCTAGCATACAGTTTTTCTATAGCACAAAAAAATATATTTGTAAAAACATGTATACATTTCTTTCAAAACAATTTTAGTGTCAGTAGGAGGAATAACTGTTCTTACTCTCCCTTTGGGCTGACCCATGTTTGAGCATGTTTTTTACAGGGGATTCAGGTGGGAAACTGCGCTAAAGATGACCGTGTTATTGGAGTTGCTCCTATATTTTATTTCCCCTTCAGTTATTGTTTTTATTTTGAGTACCGTACTATTTAGTTTTTGGACAATTGTAATATTAACGTTTAAGAGTTTTCTTTGTACCAGACAGTTTATAGTACTTTAGATGTTTAGTTGTTTGGTTCTTATTTCTTTCTAGTGACTTTGTGCATTCAGGTTGATGAGGTACAATTTTATCCTTAGTTGCACTTTTACTTCCGCTGTAAGCTTATTTTCAGATCTTTTCAATTATACCTGCTATGTACTAGTTTTAATACTGTTTCTTAGTTTACTGCTTATCGTTGGACCCGGTCGGACTGCTGATGTGTGGTTAAACTGGGATGAAGGGTTACATTGGCTCTCTTGAAGAGTGGAGTGTCGAGGAGGACCCGGCCTCCGGATGCTTGGCGATCACTTGTTCTCAATTGTATCTTTTGTCGTTTAATGCGATGTTATTTTGTTTTCTTGATCTAGATACGACTCTATCGTATCAAAGGGTCCCATCGCAAGTGTGAAATGTAGGAAAATCTTGCCCTGCATTTTTGCAAGAGGCCGCTTCTAGGACTTGAACACGTGATCTCAAGGTCACATGGCAACACCTCAACTGGTTCCCCAAGGCTTCCCTCCTGTCTTAGTATTTTATCTAAAACCAAGCTTTTAAAATCGGACCGGACCGGCCTGTCCGTCCGGTCATGCCGCCGAACGGGCACCTACCCGGTCCAGGTTCAAGAACCGCCTTAGCCGCGGACCGCCCGAAAATTGGGGAACCGGGCGGGTCGACCAGGAAACCGGGAATCGTGGCCGGTTCCCCGAAACCAGGCAAGTCACATGCGTGGGTCTCAAAGCTTAAATTTTTTTAAAAACCGCGACTGCAGGGGTTCGAACCCCAATCCTACAGCAGAATATAAGAACCGTAACCACTATACCGTCTCACTTAATTGGTTCTCATTGAATTATATTTTATATATACCAATAATATTCGTATTAATTAATATATAATATTTTTAATAATTTAATATTATTAATAATTTAATATATAATATTAATAACAAATATATATAATATTATATTCAAAAATATTCATACACACTAGAGTGAGAGAAATCTCTAAAACACTACAACATAACTTCACAAATTCGGTCGAACGCGTCCCCTATTGACTGTAATTCAACTAGATAATAATAATATGTTTAGTATAACTATATATATATTTATTAAAAAATATAATTAAATTATATTGTAATATATAATTTTAATTTTATTATATTATCTAACATCACGGTTCAACGCTGGTCCGATCGGTTGGACTCGTCAGACCTTGAACTTTTGATTTCACCGATTCGTTCTCCGGTCCGTTTCTCAAAACCTTGTCTAAAACTATAAATTTCCACCGCATCAAAAGCTTCTCAAATTAGTCTCTAACTACTTGATAGTTTGAATATGTAAACACAAAAATATATTACAAGGATACGGCCTTAAGAAATTGAAATGATATGCTATTGTGCATCGGGTTTGGCATTTGATTAACTCACTTGATCTTTTGTTTGGCCCTTGGGCATTGAGTTTAGATGGGAATCATAGAATTCCCACCTTAGGCTTGGGTAACCAACCAAGAGTGTCCAATGAGAATTGTTGTGATTCACCATAAACATTAGCTGTTTAATTTGTAATAAATTAGCAATATGATATGCTCAAGGACTTTTCTTGTGTTCACTTCTTTCCCTAAATGTTAACTAGACTATGTAATAGAAGGAGCAGTCAATCAATATAGTTGGAATATGATGTATACGAAGAGTTAATGGCTTATACAACACCAACAAATTAGAGAACCTATGTAGTGTAAAAAAATGCAACACAAAGCAAAGACAATTCAAGATAGAAACTGAAAGAAAGGTATTACCAGTTTGAAAAACTTGATGTCGGTTAGCCCAAATTTTCTAAAACACAAAATCCATCATCATATATACAACATATGAGAGGAATATCCGGGCTCTAATTACGGAGAACAGCTCACAAACCTTTTTTTAATTTCTAATCTCTGACAAGTAGCCCTAATTCTGACATCCTTCCCCAACAACATATCTATATACCGGAGCGTATGTGATAAGATGTTGTCGGGTTGCTCAACTTAGTTTATTCTTTTAAATGTTTTTTTCATGTTGGGCCCAAAGACCGTTTGGCACTAGCATATACATCGTGCATCCTCTTTGCATGGAAAATCACGTGAACTATATGTGAATCGTTTGTGTAAGTACCAACTCATGTAGGTGGGCTTTTATGTGGTTAAGTGGGATGAATTCTGTTGGAAAAAGCCACTTAAACTAGGCCCATTTGTATAGCATTTATTGCTTTCTCTCCTCTCTTTAGTCCCACATTGTGTATAGGACTTTTCTCTCTCTTTCTCTCATCTATATATATGTACTCATTCTTTGTATTTGTACCAAGTGGACATATATACAAGGTTGGCTTTCTCCATTTCTACATGGTATCAGAGCCAGGTTCCGGACTCCTGCGGACTCCCTTTCCTATCCGCCCTGCGGCCTGCGGTCTCTGCGGCCTGCGTATGTGTGTCCGCAACTCCTAGTCCAGACCGCTTCCTCTCAGTCCGCACCCCCCCTGCGGCCTCCCTTGTCCAGACCGCTTCTTCTCATCCCGTGGAACCACTCCTCTTACCTCCTCTTCCTTCCTCTTCTGGCCCCTCTTTATAGCCCTCTCTCTGATCCTGTGGGGTCCACTGCTTCCCTTCGTCTGCTGCGGGCCCTTCTTGTCCGGCGCGACCTCGGCGAACTCAATCCCTAGCTCCGCGGTCTCCTTCTGTCCGCTGCGAACTCGGTTTTCGCCTCCTCTTCCTGGTCTCTTTCGTCCACCGTAAGCACGGCGGCCTCCTGTCCGCACTTCTCTCCTGCCTGCGACTGCTCTCCTTTCTCTTCAGGCGGCCAAGGTCTTTTACCTGTCCGCCGCGGGCTCGCCTCTTTGCGCTCTTTCAGTCTTGCGGACTGGTCCAGCCCGCTGCAGTCTTGCGGCTTGTCCTCTCTTCTCAGCTCGCTACAGTCCGCCGCGGTTTGATCCAGTTTGCCGCGGTCTTATCCAGTCCGCCGCGGTCTCTTCAATCCGCCGCGGCCTCTCTTAGCCCGCTCCTTGCTGAGCGTCTCTGTGCTCACCACGGCCTCCTCCAGTCCGCCGCGGCCTCACCTAGCCCGCTCCTTACTGAGCGTCTGTGTGCACACCGCGACCTCCTCAGTCCGCCGCTGCCTTCTCCAGTCCGCCGCGACCTCCTCCAGCTCGCCGCGGCCTCCTCCAGCTCGCCGCGGCCTCCTCCAGCTCGCCGCGGCCTCATCCAGTCCGCTGTCTTTCCGCGTCCTCTCCTCCAGGTCGGCCCCATGTCTACATCTGCGGATTCTGTCGGCACGGCAGTTCCTCCTCCTGAACGCCCGACCTCTCTCCAGGAAGTTCGCGACGAGCTTCGGATCACCACAATTTCTCTCACTGGCAAGAAGAACTTTGTGGAATGGGCACACTCGGTTCGCCGTGTCCTTCAGTCAAAGGGGTTTCTTCATCACTTGACTCAGACCGTTATTGGTATCCCTACTGAGGAATGGTTACGCAATGATGGTCGTGTGCAGACTTGGCTTCTCAACTCTCTTGATGACGAATCTTATCGCCTGACCATGTATCATGAGACGGCCAAAGGCATGTGGGACGAGCTACACACCCTCTACTCTGGCAAGAATCGTCACCTACTTGATGTCGCTCGCTCCCTTATGCTTCAAATGCAGGTTCCCAAACCATACTGGAACTACGCGCTGTCCACGGCTTGCTTCCTCATCAACCGTCTCCCGTCTTCCGTCCTCCAGTATGCTACTCCCTTCAGCCTCCTCTTTCCCACAACTCCGCCTTTTCCCGTTCCTCCCCGGGTGTTTGGGTGTACCTGCTACGTTCACCACCTCGGTCCCTCCACAGACAAATTGGACCCTCGTGCCACCAAGCATATCTTTGTCGGGTACTCGCGCACTCAGAAGGGTTATGTCTGTTACTCCCCTGCTACCCGCAAGACTACTGTCTCCGCTGACGTCACTTTTCGTGAAGATATTCCATTCTTCCCTGCTCTCGATGTCGCTCTGAGTCCAACTCCCGTCGTTCGTCCTGTTATTCCTGCTCCTCACTCCTCACCCTCTCTGCCTTCCCTACCTCCTGTCCGTCCACCACCCCCGGTTATCCGGGTCTATTCTCGTCGCTCTCCTCATCCCGTTGCCCCTCTGCCGTCGGCTTCGCCCTCTGGTGCTCTGCTCCCTGCTGCTCCGGCTCCCGTCTCTACCGCTCATCCAATGGCGAATTACGTCTCTCTCCATCGCCTCTCTCCCTCTCTTCTTCACTTTGCCACCTCATTATCCTCTGTTTCGGTCCCTAACTCTTTGCAGGAGGCGCTTCACCATCCTGGCTGGCGGGCTGCCATGGACGAAGAAATGACGGCCCTCTGGGCCAACCAGACCTGGGTCTTGGTTCCCTTACCTCCCGGTCAGCACCCTGTTGGGTGTAAATGTGTGTTCGTCATCAAGCATGCTCCGGATGGCACTATTGCCCGATTGAAGGCCCGTCTTGTGGCCCGTGGCTTCACACAATAGGAGGGCCTCGACTATGAGGAAACCTTCTCTCCGGTGGCCAAGCTCAACACTGTCCGCGTTCTTCTCTCCGTCGCGGTACACCGCCACTGGCCCCTTCATCAGCTCGACATCAAGAACGCCTTTTTAAATGGCGACCTTCAGGAAACCGTCTACATGCGCCAACCGCCCGGGTTTGAGACCACGGGGGAGTCTCGAGTATGTCTTCTCAAAAAATCAATTTATGGTCTCAAACAGTCCCCTCGGGCGTGGTTTGACAAGTTTAGCAAGGTGGTTCGGGCCATGGGGTTCACTCGGAGTTCTGCAGATTTCTCCCTTTTTACCCGACACCGGGCTACTGACACCGTCCTTCTGTTGGTTTATGTTGATGACATCCTTCTCACTGGGGATGACTCAAAGGGGATTCAAGACGTCAAACAACATCTGAGCACTGTTTTTCAAACTAAAGACCTGGGGAAACTTCGCTACTTCCTTGGTCTCGAGATCGCTCGGCGGCCGGACGGGTTGGTGCTCTCCCAACGAAAGTACTGTCTCGATCTTCTCAAAGATGCTGGTCAGTCTGGTTGCAAGCCAGCTTGTACCCCGATGGAGGCAAATCACAAACTATGCGCTCATGCTTCGGATGACGATTTGCTGCTTCCGAACCCGGAATACTATCGACGCCTTGTGGGAAAGTTGATCTATCTAACAGTCACGAGGCCGGATATATCGTTTGCAGTTGGGGTTGTCAGTCGGTTCATGCATGCCCCCCGAGCTTCTCATCTTCAAGCGGTTGAACGGATTCTTCGATACCTTAAGGGAGCTCCGGGTCAAGGGTTGGTTTACAAAACCTCCGACTCTGCTCCCGCATTGGTTGCCTATTCTGATGCCGACTATGCGGGTTCCCTCGACGATCGAAGGTCAACTAGTGGGTTCTGTACTTATTTTGGTGGTCATCTTATTACGTGGAAGAGTAAGAAACAAGATGTGGTAGCCCGTTCCTTTGCAGAAGCTGAATACCGATCGATGGCCTCGGTTGTCTCAGAACTCACATGGCTTGAAAGTCTCCTTACTGACCTGGGAGTAAAACTCCCCTCCTCTGCTGTTCTTTTTTGTGATAGTCAAGCCGCCATACACATTGCAAAGAATCCGGTGTTTCATGAGCGCACAAAACATATCGAAGTTGACTGTCACTTTGTTCGTGAGAAGGTTCAATTGAAGAAACTTGAATTGAAGCATGTTCCAGGAACTGATCAAGTTGCCGACATTCTCACAAAGGCCTTATCAAGCACCCTGTTCTACCAGTGTTTGTCCAAGCTGGGTGCATATGACCTATACGCTCCAGCTTGCGGGGGAGTGTTGGAAAAAGCCCACTTAAACTAGCCCATTTGTATAGCATTTATTGCTTTCTCTCCTCTCTTTAGTCCCACGTTGTGTATAGGACTTTTCTCTCTCTTTCTCTCATCTATATATATGTACTCATTCTTTGTATTTGTACCAAGTGGACAGATATACAAGGTTGGCTTTCTCCATTTCTACAAATTCCATGGTGCTTGTGTTGCTGAGTGGGCTCTTGTTGCATGATACTTGATATTGTTAAAAAGCTTCATTTTAAGGGGGAGTGAAGGCTCGTGGTTATAACTCATGCAAGAGTGTTGATGTTGAAATACTAAGTGAGTAGCTTCGCCATAAGCGTAGGATTTTATGCTGACAATAATTTTGAACGTTGACATGTTTGACCCAATTTCAATTTTACTTTCTTTCTCACTCCTGAACAAAAAGCATATATAACTTTGAATATTAATGCCAAGTTTGTTTGTTTACGTTGTTCAATGGATTACATTCTTTGTTCAAGTTATACCATGGAGAATTTCCTTTGAAATTTAATTATGGCAAGATTGGTACATAGGCTGATCAAGTAATACACTTCGATTTGTCTTGAGAAAATTTCATGGAATGCAACTGTAGGTTTTGCAAGGTATTTTCTTAGCCAATTTTAACCTGTCCTGGGCATACTAAATTTGTATATATACAAAGAATTATTTCTTTGAGTGCACTCCCAAATAATTTAGAAGCAACTATATTGCAACAAAGCTTCAAATTAGAGGACTAGGTTATACTACGCAACTTCACAGAGTACATGATTCCATTATGGAACTAGCCTACGGAGCAGCCTATTTTTAAAATGCAATGACCATACATAAGTAGGCAGGAATTATCTTTCATCAATATACATGAGGTTATGTAAAATTTCAAATGTGTTATATGTAGTTGTGTAGTAATTAAACATACTCCAATTGGAAAACATTATCATATATAATATAGTGGTCATAATCAGCGACTGATTACAAACGAACATCATCAAATTAGCCTACAAGAAGCAAGTTACGAGCCTACTCGGAGTGGTGGCCGGAGTGGTCAGATGCGGAGATGATGGTGGTGGAGGATACAATAGAGCCCTAACTGTGGTTGCCTTAACGGGGTTTGCTCAAGGAAAGAGCTTCCATAATATCTTTATGGTTTAGGAAAATAGACTTCATTCATTGATACTTGATACAAGACTCTAAGGGTATATTTATAGAACCCTCGGGTGGCAAACCCGTAATTACACGAGGACGCATAAAATAAAAAAAACATAAATACTAATTTAATAAAACTTGACTCTTAATACTGTTGGAGCAAGCGTTCCGCATTCCTTTGTTTGAAAATAACAAATCCCGAATGTATATGATCATAGTGTGTTTGTGATGTGCAGATATAACATGGACAACACTTTGATGATTTAGGATGAGCGACGTACAACAAATTTTACAAAACGGCGTTATTCACTATCGCCAGACAACGTGCTGACGTCAGCCATGACGTAGGCCATGATTCTCAACGGTTGGCACGAAGCGCATAATTCCACGATATCGCCAGGCGATATCGAGCTATTGCGGCGCGATAGGCCCACGTCCGCACACGTTCTCCAGCTTCCCGGCGCGGTGATTGGCTTATTGCAGAGTGAGACACGTGAAAACAAACAGAGATATCGCAGACGATACCTATTTATTGCCGGGCGATAGTGTAAAAACTATATAAAGGCTGGATTTCGGGAAATTGATGTTACACCTCCAGGAGCCTTCATCCCGTGCATCCCCAGCCTGATAACTCCGTGGAACCAGAAAAACTCCTAAGTGTTCAAGCAAAGTCAAGTGCAAAGAAGGGACCGTTCGTGCTTTTCAACTCCGGTGCCTTTGCAAGGATTTATTGTCTTTTTCAGCGCTCAAGACCAGAGAGAGTTTTTATTTCAGATTTCTTTTCTTTCTATTCATTTTGTAAACGGTAGAGAAATCGCCGTCATGTGAGTGCCGACTAGGCCCTTGTGTGGTTTCGGAGGAAATCGCCACCTTCTGTGTAGCGACTAGGTCGTGAAGAGATCTAGGGGGAGACTAGTAGCTGTATCTAGCGAGAGAGAGGCTTTAGTCGTCCGGTCCTTGTCAGAAGAACCGGTGAATTCTAAAAAGAATACTTTTTCATCATAGCCTTTGATTTCAAGCTTTATTGAAATCTCTTTCATGTTATTCAACACTTATGAAATAAAAGTTTGTTTTAATTTTCTTATCAATATCTAAGTGTTTGTTATGTGTTTCTGGTTGTGAAAAAGTTTATTTGATTTCCATTGATATTTGACTAAGGAAAAAATTAATGTAAAATTTATTGTTTGCCCTTATTCACCCCCTCTAAGGGCGCTTCAAGATCCAACAAATACAAACTGCAACAGAAAGGCAGGAACTGGTGGTAGTGGAGGCAGCGACACAGGCAGCGGTAGAAAGACGGCTGTCAAATTCTTAATGTGGTGGAGTCCGTTGGCATTCTGAAGGCGTGTGTCCATGGAGGCCATGAAATCTCATAGCATGGATCCTACGACAGACGCATCCGTCAACTTGATGTTCTCCATAATAACACTTGATGAAATTATTAATAATCAAGAATTGATTAATCAATTAAAAATATAATTTCATTAATTGAGATTTGAGAAAATGATGGGGGCGGATATGTTGATGTGTGGTGCATAGGTCTGAAAAAAAGAAAAAAAAACAGGCAAAATAGTAAAAGCCTGTTACGATGCAAAAAAGCATGTAGGCGTTGGTTTGAAAAACTGTTGAAGTTGCGGCACGATTGAAGGCTGTCGATAGAACTGCAGGCGCTAGTTTCGAGGAATCGGTCACGATAGAAGGCTGTCCCCTCGATGGGAGAGGGAGGCTGCGTGATGGGCGGCAAAAGAGCAGTATATGGTTATCTGCGGCTTGGACGGGGAAGGAGCAACGACCAGTCGTCGATCCAGATAGAGAGGTTGCGTCGATTTTGGACGAGGATGCCGACCGATGTATGGGAGCAGAGCGACGAGATGTGTACTCGCTGGATCTTGTGTGAAGGAGGCGACTGGCTGGTCGATGATGACAGGATGGGCTCGAGCGGCGCTGTACGCTTGCGGGGTGCGTTTTTGTGGTGCTGGGAGTTGCACAGACAGATGATGGAGTCGATAATGGACAATGGAGCTGAGGAAGGAGTGACTCTGATACCAAGATGTTATGAGCCCACCCGGAGTTGTGGCCAAAGGAGGGGTCGGAGGCGGAGATGATGGTGGTGGAGGATACAAAGTAGTCCTAACCGCAGCTGCCTAAGCCGAGTTTGCTCAAGGAGAGAGAGCTTCCATAATCTCTTTAGGGTTTAGGAAAATAGACTTCATTCATTGATATTTGATACAAGACTCTATGGGTTTATTTATAGAACTCCCGGATGGCAAATCCGTAATTACATGAGGACTTGTAAAATATAAAAATACATAAATACTAATATAATAAAACTTGACTCTTAATACAAACTCTATGCAACATATAATTTTATAAATGACAAAGGATCTGAAACCAATCCGTAACAGATTTACAGTTATCACCTATTCTAAGTTCCTAGCTCATTATCTGTTTAGCACGATGCCAGTCTATTTTCTTGAAAACTTGCATTAATTGTCACTTTCATTGCCATGAAAGTGCACGTCACATTTACCAATTGATGGTCATTGGTTTCTAGCAAGACTAGTGGAATGCTAATTGACTGAAAGTATTGCTACACATTCATTGGTGTTTCTGAGAAGTATATACTTATCTAGTGTGTGCAAACTTTTTTATCTTTCAGTATGTATTCTCCTTTCATGCTTAATATAACCGAGCAAGCTATTATATTATAGACATGACCCCAGAGATAGAGTAGAACACTACATTACAACTGGTAATAATAAAAGTTAATGGCAATCTCTAGATAATATCCAAGCATCAACAGCCATGAAAAAGAATAACGAGGAGAAAGAATAATGTTATATGCATTTTAAGTACCAAGATAATATCATTATAGCTTGGCCATAGTATTTACTTCAAATTGAGATAAATATTTAGAGTTATCATTAGTTCAGATCTATATACAACAGATGTAAATAGTTGGGATGTAAATATTAAATAATTCCGTACTAAAACTTATTTCTAAATATTTACTTGTGCAAGAATCAAGATATACCAGTGGAATAGAGATAACTTGTTGGCCAGCCACCATGTTTTCTGAAGGTTGAGATGGTCAAGCTAAATCTAATCCCCTGCCTTCCTTTTTTTTCCGTAGTTAAATGTTGTTGTGTGACTTGTGTCTGCCGACTTTCATTATTCTCAAACCATTACAAGTGATTTTATCTTTGTATGTACAAAAAGGTACTGATTGCTGACAAGTATCATGGTTCTAATGATGATGTTACAGGTTTTCATGTGTATCCTTACCTTATTCTCAAACCATTAGAAGCAGTTATTCCTTACCTTAGGATCAAATGGGTTATTTCATAATAAATTTCATTGCAGGACAAAGCACTTCCTGTATAATTGGATCACTTTTGGTAGAATTGTTACATAAAAGTGCTTGCGTTAAAACATTACTTCACATTTTAAATTTAAGTTATATGTGGCAGGTATTTATAGTAGCTTCGATTTTTGGTTTTAGTTAAAAATTGTATATTATTGTGACTTATTTATACACCAACCACTGCAGATTTGAATGTTAAAAAGCAGATAGTTTTGGATGGCCCAGTTAGTTGTGGAAAGAGCATCACACTTGCTCTGCTTGTTCACTGGGCGCGCAGTGAAGGATGGCTAGTGTTGTATGTTCCTAAAGGAAAAGAATGGACGCATGGAGGATTTTATTACAGAAATCCCAACAATGATTTTTGGGACACTCCTGTACAGGCTGCAAAAATTCTCCAGGTAATCAGGTTTATGAGGTTTAATAGCTATACGCAACTAACTTATTTCTCTTTAAAAATTTTTATGTGGAATTTAGTACATCATAACTTCATGAAAGCTTATTGATTGTCGTCTTCATTGAATACACGTAATTTGGTATTTGGAACTTTGTGTTTTCTTTTAATTTCTAGTTCTTGGTTTAGTCATGTATTTGTTCTAAAAATGGTCAATTTATCTTATGATGAGCCAATTTAGCGACACATTTATACTATATGAGATATTATGAAGCACAAACATTGACACAAGCCAGAAATACAATGTCATTGAAAAGTTGAGAAATGCAGGGTATGACATAATGTGAACATGATGATGCCTTACCGTATAAATGGTAAAAGATATGATGTAACATATGTAATTGTTAGAAACCACGGTGGGGCCCTCGTCGGGCACATGAACCCAGATCCGGTGGTCGACTGCAGTCGTATGGCTAAGAATCATCCCCAACCAAATCTCCCGGGCCCACAAGGGATAAATCTGGGTAGGTTGTTGAGAGTCCGGGATAGAACCCACGACCTCCCGTTTATCAAATTCTTAGCACAGTTGGGTATCAGGTCTTTGGCTAAGAGCTTGATAAAGGGGAGGTCGTGGGTTCTATCCCGGCTCTCAACAACCTTCCCAGATTTATCCCTTGTGGGCCCGGGAGATTTGGTTGGGGATGATTCTTAGCCATACGACTGCAGTCGACTACCGGATCTGAGTTCATGTGCCCGATGAGGGCCCCACCGTGGTTTCTAACAAAAGATGACCATCTTTTGTTAGAAACCACGGTGGGGCCCTCGTCAGGCACATGAACCCAAATCCGGTGGTCGACTGCAGTCGTATGGCTAAGAATCATCCCCAACCAAATCCGGTGGCCATCTTTTGTTAGAAACCACGGTGGGGCCCTCGTCGGGCACATGAACCCAGATCCAGTGGCTGGCTGCAGTCGTATGGCTAAATCATCCCCAACCAAATCTCCCGGGCCCACAAGGGATAAATCCGGGTAGGTTGTTGAGAACCGGGATAGAACCCACGACCTCCCCTTTATCAAGCTCTTAGCCAGAGACCTGATACCCAACTGAGCTGCAACACAGTTGGGTATCAGGTCTCTGGCTAAGAGCTTTATAAAGGGGAGGTCGTGGGTTCTATCCCGGCTATCAATAATCTACCCGGATTTATCCCTTGTGGCCCCGGGAGATTTGGTTGGGGATGATTTAGGCTCTATTTGTTTTGGCGTTTCGCAACTCCGTTTTGGGCAAACGCCACTGGAAGGAGGGTAAACAAATGAACCTTCGGCGGCGTTTGCTCTGTTTCCACCCGCCCGCCTTGAGAAACGCCCCAAAAAGCTCCGTTTGGAGCAGCCACCTCTCCCCTCCTGTTCGAACTCTCCGTCTCCACCCGCCGGATCGACCCACCACCGCTAAAACAAATGAAGTCTTAGCCATACGACTGCAGTCGGCCACCGGATCTGGGTTCATGTGCCCGACGAGGGCCCCACCGTGGTTTCTAACAGTAATCATACAATTAAAGTATAAGATCATATATATCAAGCTTTTCCTAATTTTGAGGTGGTGACTCTTCCACCCAATGCATAGACTCTCATTTAACGTGTTTTAAATCTTTATTTTATTTTAGCATTACATTATATCAATATTGGTCGCACAATTGGACGACTATGATGAATTTGATGGCGTCATCATCAAATCTGAGTATTCCCTTAATATATAACTGGTCGTCATGCACGGGGCTATGCCTGTGCACGACTACTCTTAGGGGTGAACAGGCTCCGCATATCTGCAGCATCTTTGGGTGTGCACGACCTCCACCATAATATATATATTTTAATTTCCCTCAACGGTGGAGCCACCGTTGCCGGCGGAGCCGGTGGCGGCCTGACCAGACCCCACCGACAGGCTGGAGGCGGTCCGGCAGGGCCACGACCGACGGTGGCCCTAACCGTGACCGTCTGTTCCCTGCCGGGCCTAAACAGGCGGTCACAGTCAGGGCCACCGCCGGCGTGGCCCTGCCGGACCACCTCTGGCCTACCCCCCCCGGGGTCGTTGACATCCGATGATCCCGTTAGCGGGGTACGGTCAGGCCGCCGCCGTCGACGTCGATGGTCTGAAATCATTTTTTTTATAAAAAGGATCACCGACGGAGCTGAGAGGTAAAACCGAAAATCCAAATGTAACCGACACACCTTTTGTAGCAATGTGACGTTCCCTTTTATATTAGTATAAGATATGAAATAAGAAAATATAGTGAGAAATAATTATACAAAATTGATTGTAAGAATAACGCATGAAAAAGAACAAATAATAATAAGTCTAATCAATTCAAGCATATATATTACAACAACACTCAAGTCTTTATCCCACTATAGTGGGGTCGGCTATATGGATCCTTTGTCGACATTGTGCCCTATCTTTAGTCATAATCTCATTAATGCCCAAGTACATCATGTCTTTTCTTATATTTTCATTCCAAATCTTTATTGGTCTGCCCATCATCCGTTTAACATGCCTAGTGATTAAACTCTCACAACACCTAACATGTGACTCTAATGGTCTCCTTTGTACGTGTCCAAACCATCTTAGTCAAGCTTCTCACATCTTCTTTGCAATTGGTGTCATTCCTGTCTTATCCTTGATACATTCATTCCTAATTTTATCCAGTCTCATGTGTCTACACAACCTAAGCATTCTCATCTCCACAACTCTCATTTTTTCCTCATGCACACAATTCATTGTTCAACACTTAGAACCATAAAGGATCGCTGGTCTAATATTAAATATAAATGATTTAAATATATACTACTAGTCTGCTAACATAAAATAAAATCACGGACAATATGCTTTTAAGTCGTGCGGAAAAAGCGGATATGTCAGCATATATTTAATTATTTATCTAAAGGACATAATCTATCTTTTAGAAAAACATGTTTTCCCCTCTAAAATGATATGTCTGAAGACATTTAAAACAATGTTATATTTGTATATATTAATGAGAAGAGAAATTATTTGAACTAAAAATATATATCAAATTATATTTTCTGGATATCATTTTAATTTTTTGTAGTTTTTTTTAATATTTTTCAACAATTATGGATATTCTTTTCTTTTAGCTTCGATGCATTTTACATTGTTTTTTCCTTTCAAAATATTCCTTACACTCAATTTTTGTTCATTAAAATACCGTTTTAATAAGTTGGGCCAAACCACTTGGTAAGCCCTTGTTCCTTTCTTCACGATTTCAATTTTATACTTCACGGTTCTTAAGTTTTGAAAATTGTATTTAACTGCTATAAAGAATTATGATTTTTGCAGGTAATTAATAGTTATGACCGCTTGCTACTTATTATTTATGTCTGCTTCTATCTATCTATATATAGGGGCGTGCACACACACTTGTACTTCTTAAATTATTTTTATTGCATATTTAACTTAACTATTAAAATTATTTCTATTTACATATGTAGCCTTAATTTCATTATTTGCTTAACTATTAAAATAAATTTTGAACGCATCAAAGGATTTGCATGTTATGATACAATGGTGCGCTTTTCCTGGAAACTGCAAAGACTAGCAAACATGGATGAATCAGGATTCAGGTATACCCCCAATTAAGTTTGCAGGTCTAAAACAACATTGTTTTGATCAATACAATTGACCTTTTCAAAAAAATAAAGAGTGCCTTGATGGTGTTTTGGGACTCCCCGAGCTACTCACACTTGTCCAGTTATAGTACTTAGATGGGCTATATTTTTGAGAAAGCAGTATGTGCAGCAGGTCCATAAATACTGTTAATTGTGCCTTCCTCCGAGAATTTGATTTCTTAGCATAAATGCCAAGAGAGTTTTAATTATTATGTTTCTCTTAACTTGTAAAGGAGGTGACCCAGGGCGGATCTAAAAGCGAAGGAAAATCGGTGACCTAACCCTACATGCTATGCAAAGTCCGACGGTTAAAATCACAATTGAATAATAATTAATATCATTCCACGCAGAATATTCAAAGCAAGACAAGATAATTTATTTAAGTGAGACAAGCTTGGACTTTCCTCCGCGTGGAGGGCCAAAGCAAGAGTACGCAACAAAATAGCCAAAACAAGTACAAGATTCAATCCAATATTAATATGCTAAAAATATTGATCTAGTACAACGAAAACTCTAGAAGTAGTGGGCTGACCTAGAAACTGAAAAATTCGGAGCCGAAGATGCGTGTACGACAATCCGAGGTGGAACCGATGACGTGGAAATGATGGAGGTGGCTGTCCTTGGCAGTGGATGATGGAATCATACCGAAAATGGATAGATCCGGCCACGTATGGATAGATTCGGGAGGGGAAGGGTAGATCCGACAATATGAGATTGATCCAGGATGAAAATTCCAGATCTGGGCTGATCCACGGAGAGGAGTTAGGGTTGGTGGATCCACGTGAAGGGGGGGGGGGGGGTTGGCGCCTTGGGAGGAAGGGCTTTAAAGTGAAGTGGCGGCTGTGGATCTGATAGGGGATCGGCTATAGTGGGTTGGGGCAAAGGAGTGGTCGGCTTGTGGGGGGAATCAGGCTGAGGGGAAGGCAGAAGGCAGGGGGAGGGAGGGGGTGGACCGACGACTGACTGGGAGGGGCAAAAGGAACCGACGGCTTCATGACTGAGCAAACTATATAGACAAACAATAAATTTCATTTATGAACAGTAAACTTGAGGCTCTGTTTGGGAGAGCTGTTGTGGATTGAAAATTCGCTGATCGAGTAGAGCTAATTGTATAGAGCTCTTTGAAAAGCTATTTTTAAAAGTTGCAGGCTGTTTGGTTGAGCAGGGCAAGTATCCTAGACTGGATCTGAATTCTGTTGAAGCTGAGATCAGAACGACCTCAAACAGACCCTAGGGCTAGATCTGAATTCCAGATCGAATACCTTAGAACTGCAAAGAAGATCAAAGGGCGTAGTAAATGTTATGGTAGGGAGAGGTTGGCGTCGGAGAAGCAGGACCGGGAGAAGCAGGACCGGCATGGGAGAAGGCCACAAAAAATCACGGGAGAAGTAGGACCAGCGTCGGAGAAGGTCATGGAAGATGGAGCAAAGGGCGAGATCGGCGTCGTCGGAGAAAATGGAGTGCCTCGCTGTCGCCGGAGATTTGGAAGAGGGACGAGGGAAAGAGCCCGTGTGTTGCGTCCCGATTGGGATCGGGAAGAGGAGAGGCGGTCGGCTCGCAAATCGCCAGAGGACGGCGAGGCATGCTAGAGAGGACGAGGCGTCGGGATTTTTGGCGCTAGGTGGGATTTCTAGCGTGAGACCTAACAGAACACGATTTTGGGAGCGCAAAAGCGGGTGGGAGGTAGCTCTCCAAAAATTCCCCTAAACACCAGTTTTAAAAAAGTACGTTTCATGGAGCATTCAAAACAAACACGTATTTAACTGCTCTTGCGGCTGGAAAAGAACTTTTCCAGCCGCCAGAGCTGCGCCAAACAGACCCTGAATAGAAACCAGATTTCTCTGGACAACCATTGTGGTTGGATTTTGAGGGCTGTCGGGGGGGGGGGGGGGACTGCGGGAAGGAGTTTGGAAGGGGAAAAGGAGCCCAAGATTAGGACAAAACTTGGGGGAGAAGATACAAAGCCTAGGAGTCGTCACCTAGGGTTCCACAGAGTCGACACCGTGAGATGATTATGAGAATCCGGGAATAGCTTTCTCCAAATTCTGCAGTGATTCTAATCAGCCCACAAACTACCTATTTATAATAAAATAAATGCTCGGGCATCCCACCTTCAATAGCTATGATTGGCCGGAGGTGGGGCCGCTCAAATATATGAAAATACAACGCAAACTAATGAAGTAATATATCAAATCGATTCGCAACGCGGATCCAGACACATCTACGGAGTCCGATCGTCGCTCTGGGCACGCCATATATGGAAAGTCGTCAATTGGCCCCAAACGGGCTCAAAACTCGTCATTCACTGCAAGTCCTCGTCCATGCTCCGCATCAAGAGGTTTGATGATTATGATGAATATGGATTCATTACTATAATTGTTTCCTAATAATTAACTGTTGGACTGCTAGTCTGCCACTAATATATGTTGCTTAGTAGTGTCAGATTTTCTTTTAAACGTGCTGCTGTTTTTTTTATAAGTGTATTTTTCTGCCAGGACTTTTTGAAATTCAATGAAGCTCGTTTACAACAATTGCCTTGTCAAATTTTTGATCCTATCCCTCTGGGAGAGGGTGCTGGTGTTGGAATGATGAAAGGAGTTGATTCTATGGAAATGCCTGAGGGTTCAACGTTGTATGATCTTATTCAAACCGGAATTGCATATACACATGCTTCAGTTGGTGTCTTGGTTCGTTTGAGGAAAGAGCTATCCTTGGTGAAAGATGTTCCTGTTTTATTTGCCGTAGATCAGGCAAGAAGAGCACTACAACTTGATAGTTGATACTTCTTTAATGACTTTGTTCTTCCTTATTGTAAATATATTACATGAATCAGCTGATCTTTTTTTTTGCAGTATAACAATTGGTTTACATTCAGTGAATATGAAGAGGCTGTAACTGTTCGATCAACAAGACCAATTCATGCCAAAGAACTTTCCACTGTTAGTATCATGCTGTATATATATTTTCTTCATGGTATCTTCTGCAGATTTATGAGTTTCTTTTACTATCCTGCATTGTGTCATATTTATGACTTGGGGTTCCAAATGTAGTCTTTAGCATATTGATTGTGTTCCACTCCTTTTCCCATTGAACTAGAATGCTCTAATGATCTCAGTTTTATTTGATTTACTCCTGCAAAGTCATGCAGATTTAGCAAATTTTGAAATATGATACTCCCATAGATGAAATAAGTGCTTGCATGCTGTTAAAAAGGTTAATTCTAGCAAACTGTACTTTATTTTTCCAGGTCATTCAGTTAAGAATTGTGCCCATTGATCTCTTGATTAATATTTTATCGATCACACAATATTTACTTGGTTTGGTCCCAGAATCCGACTCTCTCATGGTGCCAACTCCACGAAGCCCTATGGTGCGAACTCCGTAGGCTTGCATCTTATTTTGCCTTGCATCCCCTTCCACCACCACTCAATCTCCCTCCCCCACATCCACTATAAGCCTTCAGTTTTCCTCACAAAAAATCTATGGCACAACCCATTAAATTCCTTCATGTTTTCTGAAGAATTTCTGAAGCATGTCTGCCCCTTGTTTTTACGCTCAGAAGTCCAGTGAACCTTTTCTCTGCACGCCGCCTCCCCTGCTTTCATTCTTCCGTTCCCCCCATGTGGGTTTCCATTTCTCCCGTAAGACACTCCAACAGGCAAAGTCCGATCCCCTCCCCTGTTTACATGTGCCGTGAATCCCACCTCTGTTTTCGCATAAGCCCTCCTAGCAAATATTATTGGTTCCAACCCCTCCCTGCTTTCAAAATCCAATGACATTCTGTACCCAGAAATCAATCCCTGCACCCCTTTACCTGTTCCCGCTCGATTCTACTACCAAACTTAATATCACCCCCTCCCACACCCTTTATCCTCGGATTCCAGCAACAGTTCCACTCTCCTGCCCCCTCCATATCAACAGATATCAATTTCTACCTCTGGGACGACAACATCCCCTTGCTGGGTGAGTGTTTTATCATTGTATTGGATCTTTAATTCTCATTATTGATATATGATATTGTGAACTTCATGCTTGCTTGGATCTCTCGTCTTTGAGAATTTTTTGTGATTTGTAGGAGTTTTTCACTACGCACTCTTGTTTTGGCCCTCCACGCGGAGGAAGGCCGAAGCTTGCTTTGCCTAAAAGAAATAAATTGCATCGCTTAAATTATTGCTTGAGATTTCATCTTTTATTACTTGGTGTTGGTTTCTCCGTTGGATCTTGTGCGTTACATGTAGTGACATAGGGTGGTCGAGTTGTTTCCCCGACACTTCACCTAGGGTTGCAAATCGTCTCACCTTCACGTAGCCTACCCTACATCACTTTGCCTTCGACGCTTGAAAATGCTTACAAAGTTGATGGTGGAAATCAAAACTTGCTTAAATTCAATACATTTACCCCTTTATATATAGGAGTAAAAAATACATGGGTAAAATTGAAAAAATAATACATGTTCAATTTACTATCTCCAACACTCCCCTTAAATTGGGCGTGTGATATTTGTCATGCCTAACTTGCTCATAATTTTTCCAAAAGAACTCGGACTCAATCCCTTAGTGAACACATCATCCAGTTGTTGATCAGAAAGAACGAATGGTGTACTTACAATTCCCTCACTATGTATTCTTTGATGAAATCCCTATCGACTTCCACATGTTTGGTGAGGTCATGTTAGACAGGATTGTATGCAATACTGATAGCTGCCTTGCTTTCACAATAAATCTTGATTGGCCCCATGATTTCAATCCCAAGATCCCTCATAATAAACTGAATACACAGTTTTCCACAAATTCCATGTGTCATGGCTGACAACCATATGTTGTTTTTTGCTTCTCCAGGTCACCGAATTGCTACCAACTAGAGAGCAATACTCAGACGTCGACCTCTGGTCATCAACTGATCCCGTCAATCAGCATCGGTGTAGACTTCTATTATCAACTCATTACCGAGTGAGAATAGGATACCCCTTCCCTGAGAGTACTTGAGATATCGTAAAATCATGTGAGCAACATCCAAGTGGCAAGACCTTGGTGAATGTGTGTATTGACTGATAACCCCAACCGCCTTTGAGATATCTGGATGGGTATGGGATAAATAAATAAGCCTCCACACCGGTCTTTGAAATCCTGTGATGTCATCAATAACTTCCCCGTTGTCTCTTCCCAGCTTATGGTTGGCCTTAATAGCGTCGTGAGCGGGTCTACACTCACTCATCCATAGGGTTGATATCGGTCGAGTTCGAGCGATTTGGGTTCAGCTCGAAATTGAAATTTTTGAGCTGAACTCGACTCGAAATCGAAATCGATTTCGAGTCGAGTCAGCTCAACTCGAAATGACTCGATTTCTAGTCGACTCGAAATTGAATCGAGTCGGCTCGAAATTGAGCAATTCTTATATTTATTCCTAGTTGCTCAAAATTAAATTAGGCAACCTCTAAATTTAGCAAATGAAACACTTAATGCTGTCACTGTTTTTTATGCAAGTTTTAATTTTAGTGTTTTTAATTTTAAAATAAGAATAAATTAATAAATGCATAATATTTTTAATCATTCGAGTTGATTCGAATCATATTTCAAGCGATATAGGGTTAGCTTGAAATCGACTCAAAATCAGATTCGAGTCAAACTAAATCGAATCAAATTGAGTTTAATCAATTTTAACCGATTCCGATTCGACTCAATATTCGAGCGATTTTTGAACGACTTTCGAGTTTCAAATAACATGCTCAACCATACTCATCCCTGATGTCTAGCAAAAATCGATGATAGACTTTCTATGAGAAATGAAGCTCCCATGCTTAGACCCGACGACTTCAATGCCCATGAAGTACTTGAGATTCCCAAAGTCTTTTATCTTGAATTCCCTTGCTTGTCTCGCCTTTAGATTTTTGATCTCCTCCATGTCATTCCCTGTTATAACAATATTGTCCACATAGATGATAAGAGCGGTCAATTTTCCTTGCCGATGTTTTATAAATATGGTGTGGTCGGCATTGCTCTGTGTGCAACCAACCAAATGTCCTCATGGTTCTATGGAGCCTTCCAAACTAGACTCGAGAAGACTGTTCATGTCGTATAGAACCTTCTTCAACCTGCAAATCTTTCCTCCTGACCCTTCTGGAGCAAGACCAGGAGATAGGGACATGTAGACTTCCTCCTCTAAATCCCCATGGAAGAAGACATTCTTTACATCTAACTGACTGAAGTTCCACCCTTTGCCCACTGCTCAAGAAAACATGATTCTAATGGAGTTCTTCTTTGCTACCGGAATAAAGGTTTCTTGATAGTCAATCCAGCTATTTGAGTATGACCTATAGCCATCCACCTTACCTTGTATCATTCAACAAGTTCTTGGGAGTTTTGCTTCACAAAGATGACCCACTTACAATCTTACATCCAACCAAAGTCTCCCCTTAAGGATGGTGCACCAGATCGCACGTACAATTTTTTTCAAGATCCATCATTTTCTCAAGCATTGCTTCCTTCCATTCATGGTGCCCAAGGGCTTCCTGCTAAAAGGTGAGGATGGATATGAAATATAGAGAGGTTATAAGTGCTCTGTTCAAAGGAGACAAAAAGTTATAAGTCACAAAGTGAGATAGAGGATGTCAGGTAGAAGTATGAATACCTCCTTGAGCGCCAGAGGATGTCGGGCGTAGGAAACATATCATTTTTTTCTTTTAAGTAAACTCAAGTGCAACGAGAAAAATAATCTATGAAAGTAACAAACCAGTAACAATCATAAATAGATGCAACCGGACAAGAGCCCAAACATCAAAATGAATAATGGTAAAGGGCATAGTGCTAGGCGGTGAAATATGAGGAAGAGAAGCATGGTGATGTTTATTGAGTTTACACAAATCACAATAGAAAGCATTAAGCAAAACATTTGGCACAGTTAAAAGCATAATTTTTATAATAGAAATAGTAGGATGCCCTGGGCGACAGTGCTAGGAATCCAAATCAGAAGGCTGATCCGCATGAAGAGCCTTTAGTAGGGCAACAAAGCTAGAGGGAGTAGAGCTGGAGGGATCAAACACGTAGAGGCCTTCACACAGCCCACTAAAGCCAATCACTATCCCCGTCTTCAGGTCCTGAAAGATACAGTAAGTGGGAAAAAGTTACAGAACAGTTTATAGAGTTAGTCAAGTGACTAATAAAGAAAAAATTTCGAGTAAACTTGGAAACATGGAGAACAGAAGACTGAGTAAGGAAGGAGCTGGGTATGAATCCTTTTCATGAAATAATGAAGAAGGATCCATCGACGATGCTCACTTTGTTCTTACTAGATAGAGGGGTGTAGGACACAACCTGTAGTAGACCTTGTCTTGTTTTTTGTGGCTCCAGAGGTAATGATCCACTGAGAAGAGGATCTAATGGTGGCAGAATATGCACCTGGATGGCCTTGGTGAGCATAAGATGATGATGAACTAGATGGATCAGAAAGAGGACCATGCATCAAGAGGTCGAAGGCTTGTATTTCTTCAACTGAAAGAGCAGGAGGAAAACCAGTAGGGTCTGGGCTATTGTGGAGAGAAGAGTCCTCTATGGAATCCGAAAGATGTGCAGACACGAGGAAAGCCGTGAAGCTTGAAGTATGTGTCTCGAGTATTGCGGTTCTTCCCGCAATAATCACCGGACATATGGTCATTTTCTGTGAACTTTGGCTTAATATCGCTGGTAGGACGACCACCG
Source organism: Platanthera guangdongensis (assembly GCA_039583875.1). Classification (NCBI taxonomy): domain Eukaryota; kingdom Viridiplantae; phylum Streptophyta; class Magnoliopsida; order Asparagales; family Orchidaceae; genus Platanthera; species Platanthera guangdongensis. Next base: position 152,758,075 of record CM077160.1, on the reverse strand, counting down.
TGACTGAACTGAACAGCAAGAACAGAGGCTTCTAAGCCTGAGTCTGGAAATAAAGTTTGCATGCAGTCAAATTCTTATTGCACAAGTCTGTAAACCTCTGGTATAGAGGGGACTGGGGAATACCCTGTAATACCCCTACCTAGTTTAACATCAATTCATAAGTCTGACTAAAATTTATGATATGAAGCAAACAAAGTAACAGTGTAAAATTAGTATCATAACAAGATTAACTACAGTTTAGAGCGAAAATTAATGATTGGAATCAAAATTAATAAAGTACCTAAAGTTTGGAACACAGAGCCAACTAGTAAGTATGAGAGAACAACTTGACTCGTCCTCCTGGTAATGAAATTTCTGAAAACGGATCAACACACTGGCGAGCAAGAAAGACTTTTCCTCTCATTGACACTAAAAATTATAATTTGATTAAATTATAACAACATGCTTTTTAAATAATAATTTTATACTAATAAATGCAAACTATACTTTATACATGCTTTTCTTTATAATACTTCACTCTTTAAGTGTCTGATCTGCTGTGATTTTAAACTGAAATTTCTTTTAAATCTTAAAATCATTATCCTATAGAGATTTCTAGATTTTGCTTATTTTTGGAACTGAGATGTTTCATTTTTTTCTATTCTTCTCATTCTTAGTTAAGTAAATTTGTTTGCACATTCTAATGATTCGAGTCCCTACTGACGAACGTATGAGTAGATTTGTTTGCAGATTCTAACGATTCGAGTCCCTACTGACGAATCTACTAAACTAGCATGGGTGTCAACTCCCAACTTGAGGCTCATAAGGTCTGCTACGTCTTACGAGTATGATGGTGTGCCCCCATCAATCATGAGGAAAAATGTCTCTCATGCCTCCTATCTGAACTATCGTCTAGTGATTGGTATGATCAATAACTTATGTCATCCAACTAAGGCCACTAATCTGAGGATTGAGGCTTATTATATATTTTAATCTTTTGCTTTAAATCTAATTGCATATAACATCTTCAACTGGTTTGTTTGTGCATTAAAATGTTATTCCTGCGTTGATCTGTATGTCGGAATATGCTAATCTAATGGACATTTAGTATGTATTCATTTGCTACCGATGATATAATTTTACGTATGTTTTGTAATAATTATTTATCTAAATATGAATTCATGTGCTTGTAGTTAAATATTTGCCTGACTATGAATTCAATGTGCTTCTGATGGTTTGATCTCACATGTGTTCTATACTATTATTTGTTTGAATATGATTCATGTACTGCTGATTTGATTGCACACGTATTCTATAATAAATTGGTTGTCTGGATTTGAATTTGTGTTTACGGTGGATTTGATTTTTCACGTATATTCTGTAATAACTTATTTGTCTGTGTATATTGTCGCACACTGATTTGTATGTCGAACTTAGCTTAATTAACATTTAACACGATTTCATATGGTACAACTGAATCAATTTCACGTGGGTTCTATACTAAATCATCTGTTTGTTATCATGAGTTAAAAGGCTACAAGTATTGTTGAAACCGGAACTTGGTCTCAAGAAGAGTTCGAACCCAGGGGGTGTAGCCCACGCCTACTTCTCCTGAGCCATAACATTTGTCTAGTGGCTAAGAACTAAGGAATAGACCCAAAGCTACAACGAGTAGGTCCCGCCACACACCCGAAAGATCTAATAGAGCTTCTCCTCTCAAGCCAATTCTAGAGCCGGGCACCTTGGAGGGCACTGGAGGCCAACCAAAGATGACCAGAGGAGGAAGAAGCCAAAGAATCCGGTCCCCCCCAAAGGTGCCCTTAAGGGTGTATTTATAGTTTTCCAAGACTGACCTGCACATAGTTGAAACCCGTCTTTTTTGTTCTACTAAACGCAACCCAAAGTTGGTCTGCCAATAGCGAAGCTCCGCTGTTTGGGAAAGCTATTGGCAAACCGACAGGGGCATTCTGGTAACAACACAGCTGGGCGAGTGGTTCCTATGGCTACCACTCGTCCGAGGAGGCGAGTGCCTTGATGAGGCTAGCACTCGCTGCCACCCCGGGGCTGAGGGTGATTGCGAGCCTGTTTACCCCACTCGCCTCTCTCCTTCCTTAGTTCAGGGGCAAGTGTGGGTCGAAATACCCCACTCTCCTCCTGCTAATCCTTCGCCTATAATGCAGGCGGGCCAGGCGGAACCTGGTCACTCGCGAGCTGGCCGAGATCCCAGTCACTCGCCCTCTTGTCTTGATTCAACCTGATCAACCCTTTTAGGTCTCGACTCCACCATGGGAGCCCACTTGCCAAATATAGGGTTACACACAATCCCCGCTCTTTGCGAGGTTGACCCAATCTTGTATAAAAAAGTCCAACCCCCGGTTTTTGGCGAGTGTCCACTCACTTTGAGAGAATCGTTCGGTGGGTCCCCCAATAATCTATATATACACTGAACTGGGGGGAACAAGGTGAACCTTGCTTTCCATTCCCCCTTTCTCTTGCTTCTGACCCTTTTGCGAGATGTCACTTCCCAAAGATCTCCATGATAAACTTGCAATGGTGCGAGAGCAAAACAAGTCGGGGATTACAGTCGGAGCCGAAACGGAGCACGAGGACTAGAAAATTAGGTTGACTCTGATGTCATTATGGAAATCAGAACTTGCTTAGATTCAATACGTTTACTCCTTAATATGAAATACATGGGAAAAATGGGAAAAATAATACATGTTCAATTTACTATCTCCAACAACCATAATTTATCATAACTCACAAGTGTGGTCTCAAGTAATCTCCATACCTACGATTTTCCTAGCACCGTCTGAATCCTTCATATCAAAATTCCTTAATCAGGAGAATTTCATCTTTTGCAAAGTCCCTCATCTTGCAAGCTATCAAAATCATGTCCAAAATAAGCATAAGTAAAATGAACCACATATAAAATGCGGCATAATAATATCATACCTACTGCTTTAGCCTTTATCCAATTTGTACATCTAACCATTTGTTCAGCAACCTCTGTACTTGGGTACTTGCTTCAATCCGTAAAGAGACTTTCAATGTCCATATTGACCGCTAAGGAAAATATCTCATAAAATTCGCTCCGTCCTGGAAAACCCTTTAGCAACTAGATGCCCTTGGATTTCTTTGGTCCTCCATTTGTGTCTTCCTTTTATTCTGAAAGGGCCTTGCATTGCTTCTAGATGCCGCTAAGGAAAATATCTCATAAAATTTGCTCCGCCCAGGAAAACCCTTTAGCAACTAGATGCCCTTGGATTTCTTTGGCCCTCCATTTGTTTCTTCTTTTATTCTGAAAGGGTCTTGCATTGCTTCTAGGGAACTCTGCACCCAAAGTCGTCTTGTGTAACAGTGGAAGGGAGAGGATAATGTACATTGTGGTTTAAGGAGGGTGCAAGTTGTTCTTGGGAGATAGACAACAGTGGAAATGGGACATATAGTTCAGAGAAGTACACAAATGTCTACCTATGAAATAGTACTATTTGCTTTTCCTATTTAATGTTACATTAACTATACAAATTCTTCAAATGAACACTGGATTGAAAATGTCTACCCGTGGACATTGACAACTTATTTAATGGTCTAATATATACTTGTCACTAGATGATATGTGCATCATAGTTGTAATGGCAACAACTTCGTTGTCAATCTCAAATTTTGTATGTATATTTTTCCTTTATTGTATTCCCCTCATCTAGAGGAGGGGAACCCCTCTTTATGGTTAATTGACATCATTTTCTCTTGACCAACATGGTATCAGAGTTAGAACCCTAATCCCGCTCCGCTACGCGTCACTCTGCTCCGCCTCCCGCCGATCCCGCGCCGCGCATTCCGTCCCGCGCTGCTTCTTCTTCCCGCAGCCCGCCCCGCTTCTTCCGCAGCCCACTCCGCTTCTTCTACCGCATCCCGCTCTTCTTCTTCTCTTCTTCTTCTTCTCCTCCTCCTACTTCTTCTCGCAGCAAGCCCGTTTCCGGCTTTTCTTCCGCTTCCCGCCAGCGGTAGTCAACGCCGGTCAGCATCCTCAACACTCGCATGGTTGTTTGAGTTCTTCGACGCCGGATTGATGCAGGGATCGCTTCTCCGACGTCTATTTCCCTTCCTTGTTCGGATGACTCTTCTCTTGGCGTGATTGTTCTCCTCCGGGATTCTCCTCTTTCTATGAGTGAGATCTCTCTCTGTCGGCAGCCCGGTGTTGCTCGGTAACCTTGCGTATGATGTCTGGGAGTGGTGAAACTCCGGATATCTCCTCCGGTGGGAGTGCTCCTCTGGATTCTCTGCCTCCTATTGGATCTCTTCGTGTCTCTCATGATCACGAAACTCCTCAGATTACTACTATTCGGTTGGACTGAACAAATTATCTTCCGTGGGCTCGTTCTGTCGCTTTGGCCCTCAAGAGCCACCGTCTGTTTGGCTACCTCAGTGGTACTACCAGGGCGTCTTCGCCTACCTCTCCTGGTTGGCCACAATGGGATTCCGAGAACTCTTTCGTTATGTCTTGGCTCTCCAACTCCATGCAGGAGTCAATTGCCCACAATTATCTCTTCCTGGATACTGCAGCTGATATTTGGAAGCGTGCCGAGATTACTTATTCATGCCGGGGTAATGCAGCTCAGATCTTTCAGTTGCGGCGACGGATTTTTCTTTTGCTTCAAGGGGATCATCCTCCCGCTGCCTACTACTTGGAGTTTACCCAGCTTTATCAAGAGCATGATCATTTTGATTTGCTTACTCTTGTCACTCCTGAGGATGAGGTGCTGGTTCGTGCCCGGGAGGAACACAATCGGATCTTCGAGTTTCTTCATGGTCTTCATCGTGACCTTGATCCCATCAGTGTTTAGATTCTCGGTCGCTCTCCCCTACCTTCCTTACCTGAGTTGTATAGTTTGGTTCAACAAGAATATGATCGCCGACAGATTCACCTGCCAGACACTGTTACCGAGAGCTCTGCTTTTGCCGCTTGGTTCAGTTCCGGGGGCCGCTCTTTTCGTGACACTAAGGGCAAGCATGTGGACAAGGATAAAGTGACATGTGATTATTGTGGGAAAGCCTGACATACTCAGGACACTTGCTTTAAACTTCACGACTTTCCTTCTTCTCTCGGGGGTCTTGCTCCTCGTGGCGGACGTGGCTCTGGTCGCAGTTCGAGCCGACCTCCTCCCTCTCGCTCGGCTCATCTATCTGATGCCGATGATGATCCTGCTTCTTATGACGAACCTGTTGCACCTGAGGTTCCTTCTGCCCTTTCCGCTGAGGAGATTCTCTCCTTCCGCTGCTTCTTGCTTGGTCACTATTCTGAGTCTGCTAGCTCCTCTTATGCCCATCAGGGAGTTCCTGATGCTCACTCTGCCACTGCCTGCTCTTCTTCCCAATAGATCATTGATTTAGGTGTCACCGACCACATGACAGCTTCTGCTACAAGTTTTGTCTCTTATTCTCCTTTGTCTGGTCGGGACAAAGTGAGCATTGCTGATGGATCCCTGTCTCCCATTGCTGGGAAAGGGTACATTCCTTGCTCCTCTCTTACTCTCACTTCGGTGCTCCATGTGCCTAAGTTTACCCGTAACTTGCTTTCTATTAGTCACTTCACTAATTCTATGAATTGCTCTGTAACGTTTTTCCCCACCTCGTGTGTTTTCCAGGACCTGAAAACGAGGAAGATGATTGGCTCTGGTAGAATGCGGAATGACCTCTCCCTGTTTGACCCCTCCAGCTCCGTCGATGCTCTGCATGTTCTTTCTGCTGCCCAGCTCTCTCTGGACTTTTGACACTGTCGCCTTTGCCATCCATCTCCTTTTACTATGCATTTTTTATTTCTGCATTTGTCAAATGTATCTTTGCAAGATTTTAAATGTGATGTGTATGCTCATGCTAAACACCATCGTGCTTCTTTTACCATAACAAAAGGGGTGCAAACGAGTCGAGCTCGAGTCGAGCTTGGCAAAATTTCCAAGCTCGTCGAGCTCATTTTGTCCTGGCTCAAGCTCGAGCTCAATGTCTGCTTATCGAGCTCAAGCTCGAGCTTCGAGCTCATGAGCTTGAGTCGAGCTCGTGCTGCTCACGAGTTTTTTTGCTCATGAGCTTGATTTTCTTTATATTTTTTTTGAAAAAAATATAGGAATAAAAACTCGCGAGCCGACTCGCAGGTTCATGAACAATAATATTCGAGCTCGAGCTCGACTCGTAATCGAGCTCGAGCATGTCGAGCTTGAGCTTTCGAGCTCGAGCTTTTTTCGAGCCGATTAATCGAGCTTTCGAGTCGGCTTAACTCAACTTGCACCCCTACTCATGTATCTACTCCTAGTGCTACTCCTTTTGCTATGATTCATACTGATGTTTGGGGCTCCAGCCCTGTCGCCTCTATTTCTGGCTTTCACAGGTTTGTTACCTTTATCGTTTGGTTCTCTCGTTGTACGCATGTCTATTTGATGGAACATAAAATTGAGGTTTTTCCATTATTTTAACGGTTTCATAAAATGATGGGTACTCAGTTCAATGCCACTATCAAAGTTTTGTGAAGTGATAATGGTCGGGAGTATGTCGACTCTTCCTTCGAGCGTTAACTTAGTGATCATGATATTATCCATCAAACATCTTGTGTCTCTACCTTGGCTCAAAATGGGGTTGCTGAGCGCAAGAATCGTCATCTCTTAGAGGTCGCTCACTGTCTCCTCCTGAAGATGCATCTCCCCAATTTTTTGGGGGGGTGATGCGGTTCTCACTGCGGCATACCTCATTAATCGGTTGCCGACTCGTGTTCTGGGCCACAAATCACCTCTCCAAACCCTTTCTGTCTCTCCCTCCATTCTTCTACCTTCGATCTTTGGATGTGTGTTTGTCCTTGTCCATCTTACATTCAAACTTGATCGCCGTGCCTTAAAGTGTATCTTTATTGAGTATTCTCTCACCCAAAAAGGATACAAATGCTTCCATCCGACTTCTAAAAAGATCTTTGTTACTATCAGGGGCGAACCCACATAGGGCCCAGTGTGGGCGGCCGCCCACACTGGTTTTTAAAAATATCATTTATCAATAGTAGAATGCGCAATTTATTTATTTGGCAGATATAATATATATATATATATATATATATATATATATATATATCATGAATAAATTCAAGCATTTTAGCCAAGTTAGTAGAGTGTATGATTTCTAACTATAAGGTCATGGTGTTATGCCCCCACACCCGTTTGGGTTCTCGGGACATAAATACTCGCGGCGGATCAAGGAGCGCGCGCAAGACAACGGGGCTGAACCATCCGGTTCAGCCCCCACTCATTAAATCAGCCAGAAGGGGGGGGGGGGGGGGGCTGAACCACTCCGGGCCCCACTTGGGGGGGGGGGGGGGCGGCCGGCCCCCTCCTTTCCCCGGGTATTTATAGCCCGAGGCTGCTTTGGGAAGGATTCATTGAAGACATATCAGGTTTCTTTCCTCCCTTTCCCTCAACCCTAACCCTAATCTCTCCTTCCTCTAATCTCTCTCTCTCTCTTTTCTTGCACGTTCATATCATTTGGTATCAGAGCATCCTTCCTGCGACCATGGTGACACGCTCGGAGGCGGAAACCGCACGATTGGCTACCCTAGAGGAGAACTACGTAGGGTTGACGGATTTGGTGGCGGCCATGGAAGGCCGCTTCAATACGTCCACAAAAACATGGAGGATGGAGGAGATCAAGGCGTTGTTGATGCAATCGTTGAAGGGCAAGGCGGTTCAAGGCAGCGATTCTGAAACCGAGGCGCCAAAAAATGTCAACGGAGGATCGGCGGGGTCTGGACACTTCGGTCCCGGCGGAATCGGGACCGATCCGGTCCGCACGGAGCCAGCGGGCGCCGGATCGGCCCCCGCGTGGATCGGGGCGTCGCAAAGCCACCCTGGCTGGTCGACAGCGCCCGAAGGGGCCGGCGGTGGCCGCCCAGGGGGCGCCTACTCCCTCCGCCAGCCTGCGCCCTGGACCGGCCCGCAACTGCTGCATCCGTGCGTGCAGGCCGGGAGCGGGGCAGGCGGACCTTCCGCCGCCCAGGAGGGGACCGCAACGGACCTATGGAGGACCCGGGAGGCCACAACAGCTCCCTTGAGACCACCGGGGGCTGTTGACGCCAATTTCGGAGGAAGAACAGGCCTTCTACCGACACCGCAGCACGTGGGGGGGCCGATGAGGTTTGGGAACGGCGAGACATGGCCCGAACACCCACAATTTCAAGGGAAGGATTGGAAAGGAAAGGGTCACCATTCTCATTGATAGTGGGAGCACCCACAATTTCATCAACCCTGAGGTGGCACTGAAGACCGGACACCCGGCAGTTCCAGTTGATGGTCGCGGATGGCAGCAAACTGCGGTGCGAAGGGGCACTGAAGGGCGTGGAGATACATCTTACAGGATATGTGTGCCGCACCGACGTCTACCTCCTTCCGATTAAAGGGTCTGATATGGTACTTGGGGTACAGTGGCTCCGCCAACTGAGGCGGGTGACCACGGACTGGGACCGCATGACACTGGAGTTCACGCAGCAGGGGACGAATTATTGTTTGCACGGTATCCGATCCGCCCCTCTCAAGGAGATCTCCCTACGAAGCCTGCAGAGACTGGAGGAGCAGGGTAGTATGATGGCCATGATACTCAGGGTGGCGGCAGGGGGGCCGACACGCAGGTAGCGTCGGACCCGATACAACTGCTTTTAGCTCAGTTCGAGGACGTCTTTCAGGAGCCGCACACTCTGCCTCCCTCACGTTTCCGGGATCACCAGATACAGCTGAAGACAGGGACGGACCCTACCAATATCCGTCCTTACCGCTACCCGTATGTTCAAAAGGCGAGATCGAGCGCAGCGTACGGGAGATGCTAGCGACATGCATTATTCGGCCCAGCACCAGCGCGTTCTCTTATCCGATCATCTTGGTCAAGAAGAAGGATGGTTCCTGGCGATTCTGCGTCGATTACCGGGGGCTGAATAGCTCCACCATCAAGGACAAGTTTCTCATTTCTATGATTGAGGAGTTGCTGGATGAGCTGCATGGAGCGAATCTGTTCACCAAACTGGACCTCCGGTCCGGTTATCATCAAATTCGGATGAAGGAAGAGGATGTCCACAAAACAGCGTTCCGCACCCACGACGGTCACTACGAGTTCTTGGTGATGCCGTTCGGGTTGGCCAACGCTCCCTCCACCTTTCAGGCTGTGATGAACGAGATCTTTCGACCACTACTTCGCCGGTATGTCCTGGTATTTTTTGATGATATACTAATCTATAGCAGGGCTTGGGATGACCATTTGGAGCACGTGCGACATGTCCTCACCGTATTGCGGGAGCACCACTATTTGCCAAAAAGTCCAAGTGTTCTTTCGGACAGAGTCAGGTCGAGTATCTGGGTCACCTTGTGTCCGCCCGGGGGGTCCAGGCAGACCCACAGAAGATTGCGAGTATGGTGTCCTGGCCCCAGCCCACGACGGTGCGAGCCTTGCGTGGCTTCCTCGGGCTGACGGGGTATTACCACCGTTTTGTGAAGGACTACGACAAGATTGCTCGACCTCTGACACAGCTGTTGCAGAAGGATGCGTTCCAGTGGAGCATCGAGGCGGACGAGGCCTTTCGGGCTTTAAAGCAGGTCATGACCACTACACCGGTGTTGGCGCTACCGGATTTTACCAAGGGATTTGTGGTGGAGACTGATGCTTCGGGTGTCGGCCTCGGGGCAGTCCTGATGCAGGAGGGCCGCCCGCTCGCTTACTTCAGCAAGGGCTTGGCCCCACAGACGTTGGGGCTTTCAACGTACGAGAAGGAGATGTTGGCAATTATACATGCGGTCGAGATGTGCCGACCCTATCTTCTGGGACAGCACTTCCAGGTCCGTACGGATCAGCTTGAAGCACTTCCTGGAGCAGCGCTTGGCGTCGCCACTGCAGTAGAAGTGGTTGACCAAGTTGATGGGGTATGATTACGAGATTGTGTACAAGCAGGGCAAAGAGAATGTGGTTGCCGACGCACTCTCCCGCCTACCTGAGAGCTCACTCTCTCATGTGTCGGGGCCAGTGATCACCACCTTGGACGAGATATAGGCAGCGGTACTCCAGGACCCCGAACTACGCACCATTGTAGAGGCATTACAACAGGGTCAAGCTACGGAGCCGGGCTACCATCTTCAGGGCCAGCGGCTGTACTTCCAGGGCAGAGTAGTCATTCCCTCCGCGTCGCCATGGCGGACGGCGATGATGCAGGAGTTTCACGCTTCACCCACAGGCGGTCATGCATGGATTCTCCGGACACTTCAGCGGCTCCGAGCAAATGTCTTCTGGAAGGGGATGCGTCGCGATGTCCAGTAATTTGTACGGGAGTGTGAGATTTGCCAGAGGCAGAAGTACGAGACCACATCACCAGCTGGGCTTCTTACACCGCTCGAGATCCCGCACCAGGTGTGGGACACCATTTCCATGGATTTCATTGACGGGTTGCCCAAGTCCCAAGGCAAGTCCGTCATCCTGGTGGTGGTAGACAAGCTTTCCAAGTATGGTCATTTCCTACCATTGAGCCATCCATACACGGGGGAGACAGTTGCAGAGTTATTTGCGCGGGAGAATGTGCGCCTCCATGACCTTCCACATTCCATCATTTCCGACAGGGATCCGGTCTTTATCAGCAGTTTCTGGAGGGAGCTCTTTCGGCTCCAGGGCACTACGCTACGTATGAGCACAACCCACCATCCCCAGACGGACGGACAAACAGAGGTCCTCAACAGGGGGTGGAGACCTACTTACGGTGTTTTGTGATGGACGAGCCACGCACGTGGACCCGTTGGTTGCATTGGGCGGAGTACTGTTACAACACGCCCTTCCACACAGCCAGCAAGGTCACCCCCTTCGAGGTGGTATACAACCGCCCTCCCCCTAACTTGAGTTTTATGAGCCCTCCAGCGCCGCTCTCCCAGCCGTGGAGCGGACACTTCAGGATCGGGATCGCACTTTAGCCTTACTTCGGGACAATCTGCGGGTCGCTCAGGACCGCATGAAGGCACAGACAGACAAGCACCGTACAGAGCGGGAGTTCGCAGTGGGTGATGAGGTTTTTCCTCAAGCTCCAACCTTACCGCCAGCTGTCAGTTTCTCGGAGGATGAATCAGAAACTCGCCCCACGTTACTACGGGCCATTCCGCATTCTACGTCGGGTGGGCCCAGTGGCCTACACCTTGGATCTTCCAGCGGGGTCCCGCATCCACCCGACGTTCCATGTCTCTGTTTTGAAGAAAAAGCTCGGGGCTTCCGTTCGGGCCAGCCCTTTCCTCCCCGAGGCGGCCAGCACGTGTGAGTTACGGCCGTCACCAGAGGCCATTTTGCTTACCAAATGGAAGAAGTCGGGCACGGAATATCGACCAGCGATACTCGTCAAATGGCAGCAGCTGGACGCAAGGCACAACTCATGGGTCGACTTGTTGGAGTTCGCGACGAGCGTTTCCGGACTTCCACCTGAGGACAAGCTGGTGCTTGATGGGGAGGGGAATGTTATACCCCACACCGGGCTTCGTCGGGACATAAATACTCGCGGCGGACCAAGGAGCGCGCGCAAGACAACGGTGCTGAACCATCCGGTTCAGCCCCCACTCATTAAATCAGCCAGAATGGGGGCTGAACCACTCCGGTTCAGCCCCACTTGGGGGGGCCGGGGCCGACCCCCCTTTCCCCGGGTATTTATAGCCCGGGGCTGCTTTGGGAAGGATTCATTGAAGACATATCAGGTTTCTTTCCTCCCTTTCCTCAACCCTAACCCTAATCTCTCCTTCCTCTCTCTCTCTCTCTCTCTCTCTCTCTCTCTCTTCTTGCACGTTCATATCACATGGGTTCAAGTCCTATGCATCTCATATTTTTTATTACCTACATATTTATTTATTTTTTTGTTTTCTAACATATTTATTTTTCATTATATTTCCGACACATTTTTTATCATTTACTTTCTTTGTATGTCACATTTATTTATCATTTTTAGATATAATTCAAAGTAGTAATTTTTATTTTTTTAATACATTTCATACACCGCCCACACAGAGAAAAATCTCTGCGTCCGCCACTGGTTACTATAGACGTCATCTTTCGGGAGTCCAAGGCATGCTATGAGTCTCTCTGGAGGGGAGTCCTCACTTGAGGCGGAGTTTCACCTAATGGAAGTGAGTTCTCTTCCTCTTCCTATTCCTCCTACCGTGACTATTCCCACTTCTACCTCTCCTTCGGTGATCGTTGATGTGCCTACAGCTCCGTGACAGCCTCCTTCGGTGATCATTATTGTGCCTATAGCTCCCGTGACAACTCCTCCTTCACAGGTGTATACTCGGCGGAAAAGGGGTTCAGGTACATAAGCAGCTCTCAGGCTACCCGCGCCAACATCGGATCCTCTTTGGGTTCTCAAGGTATCTCTACCCCACATCCGATGTCCCACTTTGTGTCATACAGCTTATTATATCATTCACATAAGTTCTTTGTTGTCGATCGAAGCATGGTATATTCATATCCCACAGGAAGTATCTTGGCTTGCTCCAGTCGTCTGAGTTGAGTGGGTGTAGACCATGACACCTAATTAAAGTCAACCACAGATTGGGTAGAGATTAGGGCTGTTCACGAACCGAATCAAATCGAATATCTCTTCAATCGAATCCAAATTTCACATATAATGCAGAGATTCGGATTCAGATTCGTTCGAATATTCGGATTCAGATTCAAATTTGAATTCAAAATGCATTGTTGGATTCGAGTTCGATTTTCTATTGGGAATAATTAAATATATAATTTATTATATATATATATATATTTTAAGTATTTTTACTAATTCACGAACTATTCGCGAATACTTCGAATAAGGATAAACTTATTCGGATTCGGATTCGAAAATTATTCGAATCCGAATTTGGATTCGAATTCCAAAATTACGAATATTTATCGAATCTTCACGAATCGAATCTTGAATTATTCACGAACTATACTATTTGTTAACAACCATAGTAGAGATGATAGAGAAACGGTTACAGATGTTGCTGGATTTCAAATACTGTCCGGTCTCCTTATTTATCACTTACTCGTCTAGATATTTCATATGTTGTGGGTGTCATTAGTCAGTTCATGCATTCACTCAGAGCACGTCATTTAGAAGCGGCCTACCGTATCCTTTGGCATCTCAAGTCCTCCCCTGGAAGGGGTATCCTATTCTCTCCTGACAAAGAATTGATAGTTAGAATCTATACAGATGTTGATTGGGCAGGTTTTGTTGATGACAGGACGTCCACTTCTGGTTATTACTCCTTTTTGGTGGTAACTTGGTAACGTGGAAGAGTAAAATCATGTGATTGTCAGGTCAAGTGCAGAGACAGAATTTAGAGCTATGGCTCATGAGATTTGCGAAGGACTGTGGATTAAATCTTTGTTGTATGATCTTGGCATGGGGAATAAAAACCCCATAAGACTCTACTATGATAGCAAAGCCGTCATTAACATAACTCACAACCCATTCCAACATGACCGCACAAAGCATGTTGAGGTTGGTCGCTATTTCATAAAAGAAAATATAAAAAGAGTAGTTGCGAGCACACCATTTGTTTTTTCAGATTAGCAGTTTGCAGATGTTCTCACCAAGAGTTAAAGTCGGACTATGTTCAAAAAGATTATGTGCAAGTTGGGCATGCAAAATATCACACGCCCAACTTGAGGGGGAGTGTTAGATTTACCTTTTATTTGTATGTTTTATCCTTTATTATATTCCCCTCATATGTAGGAGGGAAACCCTCTTTATAGTTAATTGACATCATTTTCTGTCGATCAACAAATTTTTTATACAAGTTTTATATTGTTGCAAATTATGGTCTCTTTTCTTTAGGTAAATGCTTTCAGATCTATGTTGCATGATGACATGATGGTAGGAGCTTTCTCTCATTCAACTGCTGTTGGAAAATTACGCCAAGAGCTCCCCAATGTACCGATTGACGCACGTGTTATGTTGCCTCGTTATAATTTGGATGAGGCTGCTACAGTCTGTCACTATTATCTTAGGTATGTTCAGATGCGCAGTTAATTACCATGTTGCTAGAAGAATTATTCATATGTTTTATTGATGCATAATTACACTATCAGTTTCTTATTCCTGATTTGATTTAACCTTTAATCATTTTTTCCACAAATTTGATTGCATTGATCTCCTTAATGAAGTTCTACAATTTGATCTGTTTTTAATTGCTATCAACATTGTTAAAACTGTTTACGTACCTAACATCAAACCAACTTGTGGGTTGGTTCCCTCTCCCAACATATAAATTCCAAACAAGATATATTTTGGTTGCCTGCTACAACTTCTTACAAAGACTATTGACACAAAATATGAAAGCAACTAATTAATTAATACGAAAAAGAATTCATTAATATTGCTGTGAATCCTACTGCGCCAAGATGGTGGCTCGGGCTCTTCTATTGTCATGGGGTATCCATCTGGAGCATATACGCAGCAACCGATGCATCTAAATATCCCACATGATATCTTTTGGTTACTTGCGGAGTTCTCAACTGTTTCCTGGCACTAACTATATTTGATACTCCTGACAAAAATGCAGGCAGAATCTCATACATCGGATAGATTACAGAAGATAAGTGGAAGAAGATATATTACATATCAAATGGCAATGGCTCCGAAATGAGGTGGTTGGCTCCCTTCATCTAATTTGTATAGAGAAGACTAGAACAGGTGATGATTTTCAAACACTTGGTATAATCATGAACTTATTTAGTTATAAAATACAGTGGTAAATTTCCAGCCTACGATTGAGATGGTGACAAGCAAAGTTGTGAACTCAATCAAGTTTGATTGAGTTTCTAGTTTATTCTATTCAAGTTTGCTAAATAAATACTTTTTGAATTACTAATTACGATTGTTACCCCCCGAGCGCATACCCTCTCTCTCTCTCTCTCACACACACACACACACACACTCTCACACACAGGCATAGATGTAAATAGATGTATGTAATATATATATATATATATATATATATATATATATATATATATATATATTATATATATATATATATATATATATATATATATAGAAATAATTACACAAACCTCCCCTAAAGTAGCATAATTTGTGAGAGCACCTATCTTATTTCGAAATTACAAAAAACTCCCTTTAAGTTTTCATTTCATTACAAAAACCTCCCCTTGACTTTTCATTCCATTGCATTCATAAAGAAAAATACCCCCCTAAACACTGTACACTGAGGGGGGTGTTTTTATGCATGGATGTTATGAAATTAAAACTTCAGGGAGGTTTTGTAATGAAATGAAAACTTTAGGAGAAGTTTTTGTAAATTTCAAAAATAAGAGGAGTGATGTCAGTAATTTAGCAAAGTTAGAGGAGAGGTCCCGGTATATATATAGATGTGATGCATACATCTACATATATAGATGTAATATATATGTATATACATATACACAGAGGGGTGCAACTTGTAATTATGCAAACTCCCAGGGGAGGTCCTGGTATATATATATATATATATATATATATATATAGGGTTATTTATCAGACCTTTGTGTAATTATAGCTTTGCACTCCTCCAATTTTGAAATTATAATTACCCCCTTCAATGTTTAGATTTCATAATATCCATGCACAAAAAGACTCCTGAAAATTTACTCTAAGGGGGTACTTTGTGCATGGTGAAATGTAAACATTGAGGGGGAGGTTTTTGTAAATTTGAAAGTTAGAGGGGTGCAAGCTGTAATTATGCAACTTCGAGGGGAGGTCCCATCATGAATTGACATAAGTGCGAACTTCCATTTTGGATTTAAGATATTTGATTTGGATATATGCAATGAAGATTAAAGTAATTATATTTTAGTGTTGCTTGGAGAAATTTTTATTACAAAAGCTGGTTCACCCGTGGTACACATGCTCACATTTGTGGTACACATGCTCACATTTGTGGTACACATGGCACACATCCGTGCACCCACCCATTGCACACACCGACCCCCAACAGCATCCACCGCACGCAGATACCCCCGTCAGCCCACCCACACCCACCCACCCATACACAAACAAAGACCCGTAACTGGTTTGAACACAAATCTCTGGGCCCACAACTGCCTCGCTAAGTGTCATCACCATAATCTAGCACTTGCTATATGTGTCTATGTAGCTCTAGTAACATTTTTGCCATTTCATTTATCCACTTTCGCCTATATAAGAGAGTGAAGGAGAGTCATTTTTCTTTAACTTCGATCTTTTATTCGTTTTATTTTCTAGATTCTCCAAGGAGAGGGTTCTTACAAGGATCCTACCCTCAAAAATTTAGGTATCAAGCATCCCTCAATATTTTGCATCTTGAATCGTGTTATTCTCAGACCGTTTCTCATCAATTAAAAGTTGTTAGATGATTTCCAAACGACTTCTGATTTGTGTCGAGCTGTGTTTCTCCACTTGAATGCATAGGAAGTGTTCTTTTATTTTTCTTTGGATCAACCGAGCTTTAATGTTCTTTTTGTGTGCAGATTCTTAAATGGATAGGCATGTCTCAAAGAAGAACCCCACTGTTCAGGCACTGCTGTACTTTGACGGCTCTTTCCCATAAAGAGTATTAATCTCCAGAGTATACCCTTAACCCTGTAGTTACCATGGCAATTCTAGTTGTATGTTATTTTATGGGATAGGAATGTTTTTCCTTGGCGTTTATTATTTATTTAAAAGTAGTATGGATTTGATTCTCAGATTCCCATGATTTGTTTTTGCTGGGTTATTCTTCAATTCATGACTCATTATTTGAGCACCAGGTCTTAAATTTTTCCCACTCATTTTTAAATAAATGCCACCACTGTTTTCAATGTGTTTGGAGCGTTTGTAACCGCGAAACGCTAAAAACAGCGGTTTTTCTTATTTACGTGACCGCTATTGGGCATCAGCTTCTGCGTCTGTTTCCGCGCTTCCCCTCTTTCGCTTTTGTTTCCACGCTTCTGTTCTTCCGCGTCTGTTTCTCGTGATTACCCTTTCTCGCAAAACCCTCCTCCCCATGGAGCTCATCCCCAGTCTTCATCACCGTTCTCTACTGGATGTCTGGTCTCCGATCAGAACTTGGAGCATTTGTCATCACCCTGCTCGTTCTCTGTTACACGTTGGTGTTGCAGGGGCTAGGTCTGGCAGTCGGAGCCGCCGTCATGGTGGGGCTGAAACGCAGGCTGCTCATCGGAGTGCTGCATAGAGGGGATGAGATAAGGTATGCCCTGTTCTTCTTCCTCCTATTTTCTGTTTTGCTTGCTGAAATTTCAAATTTTTTACCCTCCATCTTGCTCAGAATATGAATTGCCAATCCTGTACAATTTCTATTTGCTGAATATTTTGTTACTACATTAAATATTCTATGATCCCATCTACTAATAATATGTATCTTTTAACTATGTTAAAAAAGGTAGTTTTGAGTTGTAGAATTAATCTCAGCCATCCAATATGTGTCAATTTTTTATCTGTCATCCAATGAAAGAGAAAAAAAGAGGGGAGATGGAAAATTTTATAGCCCTCTTATCCCTACATATTATTAGTAAAATATAAAAATTTATATTTTATATTAAAAAAATTAGGAATATTGATGTTGAAACCAGAAACCTGATCTCTGTGGAGTTCGGGGTCCCTAGAAAGGGGTGACCTCACACCTACTACACTCGAGAGAACGTCACGGACCAAGGGATCAAGAAGCTAGGAACAGACCCTCGGCTCTAACGCGGAGGTCCCACCTCACACCCGGAAGGCTACCTGAGCGCTTCCCCTCCCTAGCCAATGCTCGAGCTAGGGTGCCTTGGAGGAGCTCTCTCAACTCTACCAAGAAGAAGTCAAGGGAGGAGCAAGCAAGAAGAAGAAGAAGATCCAGTCCACCTCCAAGGCACCCAATGGGGTCTATTTATAGTTTTCCAAAACCCCTTGGACCAAAATGACCGAGATACCCTCACGCCCAAAAAGCCTTGGGCCAATAGAAAACAGCCACGCCGGGGGTAAAGGGGGAATTTTCCCCGAGGGCAAGAAGGTAAAACTGCAGGGGGGCAAGGGCGAGACCGCGGCCTCCGACCGGTCTCGCCCCGCCTGGCCGCCGAGCAAGAAGAGGCGGGGGCGAGACCCTGGCCCCTGGCCGGTCTCGCCCCGCTAGGCCGCCGAGCAAGAAGAGGCGGGGGCGAGACCCTGGCCCCGGGCCGGTCTCGCCCCGCTAGGCCGCCGAGCAAGAAGAGGCGGGGGCGAGACCCTGGCCCCCGGCCGGTCTCGCCCCGCTAGGCCGCCGAGCAAGAAGAGGCGGGGGCGAGACCCTGGCCCCCGGCCGGTCTCGCCCCGCTAGGCCGCCGAGCAAGAAGAGGCGGGGGCGAGACCCTGGCCCCGGGCCGGTCTCGCCCCGCTAGGCCGCCGAGCAAGAAGAGGCGGGGGCGAGACCCTGGCCCCCGACCGGTCTCGCCCCGCTAGGCCGCCGAGCAAGAAGAGGCGGGGGCGAGACCCTGGCCCCCGGCCGGTCTCGCCCCGCTAGGTCGCCAAGAGTTCGAAATACTGGCGGCCTGCGACCTGGCGGCCTGAGGCGGCTTGCGGCCTGGCGGCCTGGGCGGCTTGCGGCGGCTTGCCAAGAGCGCCTTGGGGGGAGAAATATTTTCTCCCCCTACTAGTATGTCTTTCAAGTTCACCAAAAATTGGCCCCTAGGAGTGCAAAACTCCCAAAAAGCTTAAAAACTTGCTTACCTTGTTTTGGGGCCCAATCTTCGCGAATACGGGGTTGTACACAATCCCCGCTCTTTTCGAGGTTGGCACAAGCTCGGAAAGAAACATCCAACCCAACGTATTCGCGGAGTGCAACTTCCCCTCGGGGTCAACCTGCCATGCCAGCTAATGGGAGCCTGGGTGGCGAGACGGCCTCGGGTGCAAAGCACTTAGTCTCCACGAGAGGTACCACCGGCCCTGCCAGCTAGTGGGAGCCTGGCAGCGGGACCACCTCGGAGAAAAGGGACTTACTCTCCACGAGAGGTACCACCGACCCTGCCAGCTAGTGAGAGCCTGGCAGCGGAATCCATCTCGGAGCTAAGGGACTAAGGCTACCACGAGAGATCAACCTACCCAGCCAGCTAGTGGGAGCCTGGCGGCGGAATCATCATCGGAGCTAAGGACTTGGGCTACCACGAGAGATCAACCTACCCAGCCAGCTAGTGGGAGCCTGGCGGCGGAATCATCATCGGAGCTAAGGACTTGGGCTACCACGAGAGATCAACCTACCCAGCCAGCTAGTGGGAGCCTGGCGGCGGAATCATCATCGGAGCTAAGGACTTGGGCTACCACGAGAGATCAACCTACCCAGCCAGCTAGTGGGAGCCTGGCGGCGGAATCATCATCGGAGCAAAAGACTTGGGCTACCACGAGAGATCAACCTACCCAGCCAGCTAGTGGGAGCCTGGCGGCGGAATCATCATCGGAGCTAAAGGACTTGGGCTACCACGAGAGATCAACCTACCCAGCCAGCTAGTGGGAGCCTGGCGGCGGAATCATCATCGGAGCTAAGGACTTGGGCTACCACGAGAGATCAACCTACCCAGCCAGCTAGTGGGAGCCTGGCGGCGGAATCATCATCGGAGCAAAGGACTAAGGCTACCACGAGAGATCAACCTACCCAGCCAGCTAGTGGGAGCCTGGCGGCGGAATCGTCATCGGAGCTAAGGGACTTGGGCTACCACGAGAGATCAACCTATCCAGCCAGCTAGTGGGAGCCTGGCGGCGGAATCGTCATCGGAGCAAAGGACTAAGGCTACCACGAGAGATCAACCTACCCAGCCAGCTAGTGGGAGCCTGGCGGCGGAATCATCATCGGAGCAAAAGACTTGGGCTACCACGAGAGATCAACCTACCCAGCCAGCTAGTGGGAGCCTGGCGGCGGAATCATCATCGGAGCTAAGGGACTAAGGCTACCACGAGAGATCAACCTACCCAGCCAGCTAGTGGGAGCCTGGCGGCGGAATCATCATCGGAGCAAAAGACTTGGGCTACCACGAGAGATCAACCTACCCAGCCAGCTAGTGGGAGCCTGGCGGCGGAATCATCATCGGAGCTAAGGGACTTGGGCTACCACGAGAGATCAACCTACCCAGCCAGCTAGTGGGAGCCTGGCGGCGGAATCATCATCGGAGCTAAGGGACTTGGGCTACCACGAGAGATCAACCTACCCAGCCAGCTAGTGGGAGCCTGGCGGCGGAATCATCATCGGAGCAAAGGACTTAGGCTACACAATCAAACCTTGCCAAATCCTACATCCTCAAACGGGGAAAAAAGATGGGTTACATGATTCCCCCGACTCAGTTGGTCGGGGGTTAGACTCATTACAAGACAAGATACATACAGGGCTCTGCCGAGGCGAGGCTTCCTCAGGGGGTCTGGGCCTGGTGGTCCTCATCCGCTTCCTGCTCGCCGGACACTTCCATCCTGCTCAGGCTCTCCATGATCTTCTCCATCTCCTCTGTCTTGGCTAACCAAGAGATGGCGTTGACGGCCGTGACGTAGCACTGCCTTGCCATCCTGGAGTCTCCCTTGACTCTGACCTGGATCCCTCCTGAGCTGAACTTGAGGCATTGGTGGAATGAAGACGGCACACAACGGAAGGCGCTGATGAGGGGTCTTCCGAAGATGGCGTTGTAGCTGCTTGGAGCGTCAACAATGACGAACCGGCAGTTCCTCGAGACTCCTCCCAATTTTACTTGGAGCCCCACTCCACCCTCGACCTCCTTCCTCTCTCCTGAGAATCCGAACAGGGGTCCATCCGAGGCCAACACCCTCCTTGGCTCTACCTTCATCTCGTCAAACGCCTTCTTGAAAATGACGTTGACGGAGCTTCCGTTGTCAACCAAGACCCGGGAGACGGTGTAGCCTTCGATGGCCGTCTGGATGACCAGCGCATCGCAGAACGGATCCTCATGATCCGGCAGGTCCTTCACCGAGAAGGTGATCTTTTCTTCTGGGGGTGGGGTCTGGGAGGTTGAGGCAACGCTCCTTCGGTACATGACATGGAGGCTTGCCTTCCGAGTGGCCTCAACCCCCACTCCACCGTGGATCACTCCTATACCACCTCGGGTTCCCACGTCGACCCGGTCCTCGCATATATCATCACCCCCTTCTCCGGGTAGAACCTCTTCTACCCGCACCGGCAGCTGCGGCTGCGCAGGGCCTCTCGCGCCCCTCACTTCCAAGAACTCGGGGCAGGTAGCTGTGGCGTGCCCCTCCACCTGGTGGAAGTCACAGTACGGTAACGCTCCTCCCCTCTTTCGGCGGGCTGGACGCTCTCGCCTGTTACCTCTTCCCCCTCCTATCGCCAAGGCTTGCTGCGGCGGGGGCAAGAGCTGCCTTGGGGCTTGCCTCTGGAAATTATACCTCCCTTGGCCCCCATGATAGTTCCCCCCTCCTTGGATGAGAGCTCTTCCTGGACCTTGGGCAGGTCCTCCCTGCTGCCTCCAGCCTGGTTCCGGCCCCTCCTGTCCTTGGAACCCCTGAGCTCTGTGATCCTCTCTCCTTCTTCCTTCCTGATGCCTTGAGCCACCCTGCTCCTTTGCCTCTGTCTCTGTCAGCTTTGCCAACTTCTTGACAAACACCGGGTTGGCCGCCTCCATGGCTATCTCCTCTGCCGCCCTTTCCATCAGCTCCTCGAAGGAAAGGGGGGCCTTCCTGGTCAAGCTCATTTTGAAGAAACTCTCCTTCAGCCCAACGGTGAAGGCCATCTGGAGAGCATACCCTGGCATCTCCTGGACCTCCAGGATCTCCTCTTGGAACCGGTCAACGTAGCGGGCCAGCGACTCCTCGGCCCCCTGCCTTATCAAGAAGATGGACTCAGGACTCCTCTTCCGCTTCTTGGAGGTGGAGAAGCGGAGCTGGAAGCTTCGGCTCAAGTCCTCGAACCCGTAGATCGACCTCGGAGGGAGTTGATGGAACCAGTCCCTTGCCTTCTCCTTCAGAGTGATCGCAAAGAGGCGACACTTGAAGGCATCTGTCATCGGCCTGATGGAGACGGCATCCTCGAACCATTGCAGATGCTGGACGGGGTCATCCCTCCCCGTGTTAGTAAGCCATGTCTGGCTCTCTGAACCCCTCGGGAACGGGAGCTGAGATGATTAGCTCGCTGAAGGGTGACCCCCTAAGGGGTGGTCTCGCCACCTCCACTCGCGCGACCTGCTCGCCTTGTAGGTTGGCACTCGCCGGGCTGGAGAACAGCTCCCGGCCGGTGAGGTCTCGCTCGACCCCAGCTCCCATCCTCTCCTTCCCGGGCCTTCTTCCTGGTGCACTTCCTTCTCCCCCCGCTGGGGTCATCTCGCCTAGACCCCTGGGAGTCGACTCGTCGAGGGGGGGAGCTAGCTCCTGGGGGGTCGGGGTGGAGCTCCCACCCCAAGGAGCAATACTTCGCAGCATCTCCATGATGCCTTGGATGGAGGCCATGAACTCTTGCCTCCCCACAAAAGGTCCTGAGCTAGGGAGCTCGCCGAGATCATCACTACCTCCCTCACCTCCAGTCATGACTCTCTCCCGAGATCTTCTGTGCTGGTCACTCTCCACGCTCACCGCACCAAAATGTTGAAACCAGAAACCTGGTCTCTGTGGAGTTCGGGGTCCCTAGAAAGGGGTGACCTCACACCTACTACACTCGAGAGAACGTCACGGACCAAGGGATCAAGAAGCTAGGAACAGACCCTCGGCTCTAACGCGGAGGTCCCACCTCACACCCGGAAGGCTACCGGAGCGCTTCCCCTCCCTAGCCAATGCTCGAGCTAGGGTGCCTTGGAGGAGCTCTCTCAACTCTACCAAGAAGAAGTCAAGGGAGGAGCAAGCAAGAAGAAGAAGAAGATCCAGTCCACCTCCAAGGCACCCAAGGGGGTCTATTTATAGTTTTCCAAAACCCCTTGGACCAAAATGACCGAGATACCCTCACGCCCAAAAAGCCTTGAGCCAATAGAAAACAGCCACGTCGGGGGGTAAAGGGGGAATTTTCCCGAGGGCAAGAAGGTAAAACTGCAGGGGGGCAAGGGCGAGACCGCGGCCTCCGACCGGTCTCGCCCCGCCTGGCCGCCGAGCAAGAAGAGGCGGGGGTGAGACCCTGGCCCCTGGCCGGTCTCGCCCCGCTAGGCCGCCGAGCAAGAAGAGGCGGGGGCGAGACCCTGGCCCCGGGCCGGTCTCGCCCCGCTAGGCCGCCGAGCAAGAAGAGGCGGGGGCGAGACCCTGGCCCCCGGCCGGTCTCGCCCCGCTAGGCCGCCGAGCAAGAAGAGGCGGGGGCGAGACCCTGGCCCCGGGCCGGTCTCGCCCCGCTAGGCCGCCGAGCAAGAAGAGGCGGGGGCGAGACCCTGGCCCCCGGCCGGTCTCGCCCCGCTAGGCCGCCGAGCAAGAAGAGGCGGGGGCGAGACCCTGGCCCCCGGCCGGTCTCGCCCCGCTAGGCCGCCGAGCAAGAAGAGGCGGGGGCGAGACCCTGGCCCCCGGCCGGTCTCGCCCCGCTAGGCCGCCGAGCAAGAAGAGGCGGGGGCGAGACCCTGGCCCCCGGCCGGTCTCGCCCCGCTAGGTCGCCAAGAGTTCGAAATACTGGCGGCCTGCGACCTGGCGGCCTGAGGCGGCTTGCGGCCTGGCGGCCTGGGCGGCTTGCGGCGGCTTGCCAAGAGCGCCTTGGGGGGAGAAATATTTTCTCCCCCTACTAGTATGTCTTTCAAGTTCACCAAAAATTGGCCCCTAGGAGTGCAAAACTCCCAAAAAGCTTAAAAACTTGCTTACCTTGTTTTGGGGCCCAATCTTCACGAATACGGGGTTGTACAATTGATTCATATTTTTTTATGATAATTTTAAGTATTTATATATATATATATTTTGAATAAAAATAAGTGCTCATATACGGGCGCAAGCTGCTCATAGGCGGGCACAACCCGCTCGAATGCGGGCGAGACCCGCTAAGAGTCAGTGAGCATGGGCCAAGCGGGGGAGGGTTTGCTTCGAGCGAGAGGTGTCGTCGGGGTGAGGAGTTGCGAGCGAGCTCCAAAGAGGTTTTTGCGTGGATTGTTAGGGTTTGAAGCCTCTCGAAAATAAAGTGGAGGGAGGGGGATTCTGAAATGCTGCAAGAAAATATTTCAAACGAAAGGTTTGATCATTCAGAGGATGAAAAGTCTCATTTAGTTACTGAATTTCTCAACCATGTTTTTTCTTTGTAGATTAGTGTGTGTACACACACAATAGTGACAGTGCATGGGGATCCGCATGTTCCGCGCGACAGTACCAACCTTCCGTAGGCTTTACCCGCCCAATTATTTAAAATTTAAAATATCATAAATTTTTATTGTTTTAAAATTATTTATTTAAAATTTCTTACATAAATGTGTTGGAAATTAAAACAAAAGAAACGCCGTTGAGGCCGGCTGAATCACCAAATCCCACTGGCGGGGTTGTCAGGCCCCAACGACTTCGTCGGGGGTAGTTTGGCGGGGCTCCACCGACCCTGTCGGTGCCTCTCCCAGGCCCCAGCCTCTCCCGATCAAGCAGCGAATTTTTTTTTCTCTACCGCCGCCAGCGAAGATGACGACGGGCTGCCCGGCCCCCACCTGCGAGATCCCTGGCCCCCGGCGAACCCTCTGGGGGTTGTCCGGCTGCAAGCATGTTGGGCCATAGCCGGCGGTGGCCGAACCCGTGAGACCCGAAACTGGGTCTCGCGGCAGCGCCACCAGCAGCGGTGGCCCTACCCCTCGCCGTCGGACAACTCTCGGCGGATTCGTCAAAGATCGGTGAACCCGCCGATGCGGTCTGGGTAGGCGGCGAAGGCTTGAATCGGTTGCACCAAGCATTTCTATTGGTTATCTGTTTTGTCAGCGATAAAAATGCGTTCACGTTCATAATAACATAAAAAATGCAATTTCTCCAAATCGTGCAGCTATATTTAGATTGCAATTTTCATTTACTACGTTCGTGATCATATTTTTTTTGCTAATCATTGCATTCACAACCACCCCCACCGCCGAAATATACCCTTATTACTATGATCAAAATAATATCAATCATTTAATTTTGTAGCCTAAACCTAACAAAAATAGAAATCCAATGGCTGGAATGGAGAATACTCTACGTTGCTTTTACCTCTGAACAGGTGAAAACTCACCTTAAAAAAAATTTCTAGCTTTTAGCATTCTCAAATCCAAATGCTGAATTATCCTGAACTAATAATTATAATGATAAGGCTCAATACCTAGGGTTTCTGTCGGCATAGTCGTGGTGGTCATGAACAAGATGATTATTAACAGTAGTTCATAAACGCCCGACATCATCCAAAAAACTTCATTTTTATGTTCAAATCTATTTTTTGCTTACTGAGTGATAACTAAAAGGGCATCCTGTTGCTTCACACAGGATTGGAGCAGCGTTCACCGTGTGACCTTGGGATCACAAGTTCGAGTCCTGGACGCAGACTTGCACAAAAGCAGAATAAGATTTGCTTACATTTCACCCTTATAATGTGATCTCTCTAGACCTTCGCTGCGCAGGGATGCTTTGTAGAGCTGAAAAATATACATATCCTATTAATTTTTTTTTAAAAAAACATTAAGTAGCAAATAAGGCAAATAAATTAAACAAATTACAAATAAAAACAAAGCAATATGTATTGACACACCAACTCATAATTGGTGCCCCCTTCTAGCCCTTTTTCTAGACTTAAAAACAATCATGAGGGAAACCATATCAGAAGCATTACAAGACCTATCCTCTTCTTCATCATCATAATCAACCATACAACTGCTATAAGCTAAAACCTGCTACACATAATCTCTCCACCAATAGAGGGAGTTCGGCGGCCATTAAAATCCTTGGTGAGAAGATAATCGCGGGAACGAAGATTAGGCAGACGGATCTCTCCCTCTCGTCTGCAGTCAAGCAGATAACAGTTTCGATATCCTGTGCAGGCTGGAGTTTGTGAAGATGGGCGAATTATATGGCAGCAAGGGTGACCTATAGGCTAATACACTATATCATGTACAGATACACGAGGACTGCTTCAGTACGGCACCGGCAGTCTTTCTTCAACGATTTTTCCTAGCTGCATGTACAGAAGCTGCTGCTCTTCCAGGCTGAGGTTTCTCAAAATCTGCAGAGCCATTTAGAGAGAGTGATTTCCAATAGAAACTTCTGATCAACCGAAGAAAAAAGGGCAGCAGATGAGAAGCCGAACCTGGTTTAGAATCACCTCGACCGAAAGGTTTTGAGACATGACAAAGGATTGGTAGTATATGTATGCAAACACAGCTATGACCATCTAACAATGAAAAACAAAAAAAATTGTTATGCAACTAAGTAGAATTAAAATTTCAGAACTGTATAAAACCCAACAGAAGGAAAAAAAATGAAAATAATTAGAAATCGGGTGCATACACCCGTGGGTGCATACACCTGTGGATTCTCATTTAGGAGAAGGTATCTGAGATGATTATTGATGGAGGTAAATGGACCAATGTGACATCTACAGCTATTGTGGAGAAATTGGGTTAGCCTACAACCTTACATCCTCATTCATATAAGTTACAGTGGCTGAAGAAAGATGGAGTAAATGTTTTGACGTTTGACGGTCCTATTGAGTCATGGGTAATTTCTATATGCAGACTCAATTTAGATGAATTTAACTTGAAATAATTATTATTTATAAAAACAAACGCAAGAAAACTTCAAAAAAGACAGAGCACGTGTGGTACTAATGTGAGAGTGTAGGAATCATAAGCAAGTAAATGAATATCAACACTAGTCACAAACAGTGGAGAAACAAAGATTACAAATAAGATACGATGCACATGTAGCTTTTACCTTGAAAGCTTTGTTGTACAAGTGTTTAGAGATCAAGAATTATAAAAATTAGAGGTTTATATAGAGCATCATATTTTAAATGTAACATTGATCCTAATCTATAGATAGATTACCTTCTCTTGGGGAATATTTTAAAGATATGGATATGTTCACATATGGTAATAATATAAATATGATGTGTTAAAGAGCTCTTAAATTTTGTTGTATACATGACTTGATAGTTGATACCAGTTACTAGCTATGATATCATGTAATTTTCATGATACATGTTAATAAGAAATTCTCATTATACAATTCATATGCTAAAACATTTCCTACATTAAGACAGAAGCAAGAACTCTCGATCAAACTCCAGGAATAATCTTTTGTGGCATCACTAACGAAATGAATTGAAGAAAAATCAAACTTAGAAAATGGTAATCTTCCAAAAGAGAAGAAATTTGTGAATTGCATAATAAGCATTTAAGGTGTTAATGAGCAGTACACATGTGTCCTAGTTTCCAAGGGGTATACTCAAATATGGATCGAGAGACCTTTTCTCTTGTTGCCAAAACGAGCACCATCTCATTTCCTCTGATCATTGTTGCAAATAAGAGTTGGTATCGAAAGAAGCTAGATGTTAAAATGCTTTTATTCATAAGGAGTTAAACGATGAAGACTTTAAGAGTATTCTTTCTTGAATCTCTCCCAATAAAAATAAGGATATATGTGCAAACTAGAACATGCCCTGTACGGGCTAAAATAGTCCCTAAAGGCATGGATTGGGTGATTCCACGAATCCATGACGTGTCCTTAGGGTGAATCTCAAGATCAAGCAGATCACATTCACATCATTAAGAGAAAGGAAACTAAATTGACAACCTTAATTGTATATGTAGATGACAGTGAAGAGATGACTCACATAAAAGTCATCTATTCAAATTTGATAAGGAGCTTCATTTCCCAAAGAAAATACATCATTGATTTGCCAAGGAGCCAAATATGCTAGGATATAAACCAATTGAATCATACATAAAGATCAGTCATAATATTGATTGCGATGATGATGATGAGCTAATAGGAAGATATTATTGAATGATAGAGTGATTGATGAAGGGAAGCACTGCACGATGGATGCACTCGCAGCCGTTGGATGTGTTGCACTGCATGGTGCAGTACAACACACCCCTGCATACTTGATGAAGGGAGGAGGCTTGGTGCACCGGTTGAGATATTGTCATGTGACTTGAGGTCATTGGTTTGAGTCCTGGAAGCAGCCTCTTGGAGGGTAAGGTTTGTCTTCACTTCACCCTTGTGGTGGGGCCATTCCCCGGGCCCTCGCTTCACGGGGATGCTTTGTGCACCGGGCTGCCCTTTATAGAGTGATTAATATCTCTCACAGTAGACTGGAAGGCCTATGCAGTTGGGATTCTTAGTCACCAAGAGGCGACCTATTGTGCCAATATGTGCTTTAATATTGTGTTCTATTTCTCTTCACATACACAAATAGGAACCTCCAGATACACTCGAGTTATTAATCATTGGTATGTTGGAATCTTGCTACATGCAGAAGCAATAAAAAAATATAATGGTCAAATTTAAGTGCATGTGCAAAATATAGTCATACATATCAATGACCCATGATGTTTGTGAAGGTCTGACTTATGATCCTTATAAAATATTTGAACCATCTGAAGGAAAGCACCTTCTCCTATATTGCGCTAAACCCTAAAACAACAAGGCAGACGCTAGAGTTGCTCATTAGTCGGTTCAACATGATGAAACTTGCAGAAACTTGAGAAAAAAATAATTTTATTAATTTCTCAAATTTAATTGCACCATCATACATATATATAGTTGTATACTTGTACATTTATATAAGAGAAGAAGTAGAGGAGGAGTCCTATCCTAAGATGTGGGACTAAACAAGCAACCAAGATGGGCCTTAAGATGGGTCTATCTTTGAGCTTTTACATATATTCTCTAACACTCCCCCGCAAGCTGGAGCATACAAATCGTAAGCACCAAGCTTGGACAAAAACTGATAGTATAGCGTGCGAGGTAAGGCCTTGGTGAGAATATCAACAACTTGCCTAATAGCAGGAACATGTTGTAAATCTATCTTCTTCAACTGAATCTTCTCCCGAATGAAGTGACAATCAACTTCAATGTGTTTCGTCCGTTCATGGAAAACAAGATTTTTGACAAGGTGTATGGTGACGGCGCACCACGGCCGATACGTGTGTATTCCAGCAGGAGGCGGTGACCTGCTGCCAGGGCGGACGATCTGAGACCGTGGTTGGGTCCGGATGGTCGATCCGAGTCGAGTTCATATATAACTTTTTATATTTTGAGTTGTATTTTCTCCCGATCGGTCTAGATACATGTAAGCCGTTTGATTGCGACAGTTATTTGATTTCTTTAGTCACAACAGTTATGTTAGGGTTTATAAAAGAGGCAGACATCGGTTCCTGGAGATATCGTGGGTTTGGCTTTACGCTAGAACCATCGGTCCCTTTCCTGGAGCGATTCCGAGAGCCCTGTGCTTGGTGCGACGCCTAGCCAACCTTCCCTCCTCCACCTTCCCCGACCGCTGGTGCGACGCCGGCACCGTATCCATCTCCCCTCTCTCCTTCGATCAGCCACACCTCCGCCAGGACCCGAGCCTACTCTCGTTTCCTCTTCTCCCCATCCCGAGCCCTGGCCCGCTTCCCGCAAGTTTCACGTCCTGCCCCAGCCGCACCGCCGCACTTCCCCCTCCGCCTTTTACTTCTTCCCCGCGCAGTCTGCCGCCCCTGCAGCAGCCCTACCGTCCTACCTCCGCCCATTTCCAGCCCGCAACATCACCGTGAGTCCTTCCACCACCAAAAACTTCAGCCACCACCATTTCATCCCAAAACTCCACCCGTAAACTCCACAACAACCCACAACAGCCCCCCAACACCACTCAATTTGCCTTCAAATCCCCTTCCAGCAACTTTCTTGCGGCCCCCTCCCCACAACCTCCCAGCCACTACTACAACCTTCACAACCATACTATTCCCCCACATCCCTGTAGCCGGCTGACCAAGTTCGGCCCCTCCTTCCTGCCAACATCCGCCACTATTACCCTCCTGTATGCTCCTACCCATGACTGCCCGCCAACACCGCCGTCGCCGCCTACGTATGCAAATTGTGGTATGAAGTTCATGTCCTACTATTGTTATATATTTTGGTAAAATTTGTACTGTGTGAATTGTTTTCTTATTATGCTAGTAGTTCGTTCGTCGTTAAATTTTTTGGGCGTATTCTGCGAACGCTTGAAACTATTAGCGCCTCTATCGCTTGTGAAAATTGATAAATGTTCTCCTTTAATTAAATAATTGCTACTGTTAGTACCTCTAGTGTTTGTTATAATAATCAATTCGCATGTTGCAATCTTAAGTGGACCACTCTTGCATTTCACTACACGACATTTGCATTTTAAATTGTATTTAATAAATCATCCCCCGTGTCTGTGCTGCCACTGCATCATATGACAGCTTGACTGTCACAAAATAGAGTAGCTGGTGAGGAAAGCTTGACCCCTAAATCACCTAGGAGACTTTCAAGGCATGTAAGCTCAGATACAACACCTGCCATGAACGATACTCGGCTTCAGCAGATGAGCGAGCAGCTACAGACTATTTCTTGCTGCACCAGATAATGAGATGTCCTCCAAAATAAGTGTAGTATCCACTTGTGGAACAACGATCATCCAATGAACCAGTATAATCAGCGTCAAAATATGCAAACAGAGATAAGGGAGATGAAGAGGGCTTGTATACAAGTCCTTGTCGAGGGGCAGTCTTCAAGTATCAAAGAATACGCTCAACTGACTGGAGATGAGAGATACGCGGCTCATGCATGAATCGACTAACGACCCCAATGACAAATGATATATCAGGTTTTGTAACAGTGAGATAGATCAACTTTCCCACAAGACGACAGTAATACTCTGGGTTCAGAAGAAGAAGATCAGAGTCTGAGGCATGAGCGCAGAGCTTGTGATTGATATCCATGAGAGTGTCAGCAGGTTTGCATCGAGAGTATCCCGCATCATGAAGCAAGTCTGGTGGAAACCAGCCCAGATCCGATTGACGCAAAAGTTCTCGACACCGCACCCGACCAGACCTCTATCGGCCCTGAGTTTTGCATTCTGACATTTTACAATTTAAGTATTTGTATTTGTATTTTTTGGGAACAAATATATATATATATAAACTTATAAATATATATATATAAGTTAATTTGGGGGATATATATATAGTTCTGTTAGGTTAAGAGACCCGGTTCAGGTCTTCCTCCCAGCCGGTCCATCAATCATCACTTTCTCCCGACCCGGTACTGTTCATCTTCCCCAAACCAGCTCCTCCCGTCAATGTCGTTGCACGAAGCTAGGGCTCGGTTATAAAAGCTCTCAGCCGCTCCTTCCCCGATTTCGACGCTCCACTCGGACAAGTTCTCACGCGATTTTCTCGACGATCCAGCCGTGCGTGACGCCAACCGCCTCCCTTGATCAAGCCGGCGGTTCTGCCATCATGAGAGAAGAGGTTCCCTGTAATTTCGTTTTCAATTTTTTTCTCTTCTCTAAACCCCTATAAAAGGGAAACCACATTCTGTAATTGGGAGTGGAATGTTGAAGATAAAAAAATTAAAAATTGTTGCCGTGAGTTGTGTTGTTCATTCTTTGATTCCGTGGATAGATGTTAGCCTTGTTTGCGTTTCCATACTAGTGAATTAATGAGAGTTTTATTGGAGTTGTATTGTGATGAATAGTTTGATTATTGCTATTAGCTTCTTGTTTATGAGTCAGTTACTGAATTCCTGTTTGAGAAGTGTAGTATCCTTGTTGATTAATAAACTTTGCCGCTTGTTTTTATTCCGGTGGAGAGTGATTGATGTATCAGTGGTGATAATATTGTTGTTAGTGAGGAAAAATTAACCTTGCTGGGTGATTTGTGTCCGACTGATTGCGCAAGCTGTACTTGAGTTAGGATTTTCTAGTTCCCCGTTTGATATTGCCGCCTGCCGGTGAACAATCATGAATGAGAATTGCGTGAGAGATTAATATTTTCATGAACGGGGGAAACAAGTGAAGTTAATTCCTGTTTAGAGATTTCGTGGAGCCACCCAAGTGTGAGAGCGGGTGAAGTTTAGGTTGTTTAGTTTGTAACTTCCTTACACTGTTGAGTGTTTGAGATTCCGTGGTACCACTTTCGTGTGAGTGAGTGAAATTTCACCTTGGTGCCCGTGTGCGATAGCGGCCGACCTCGGAGCGGGAGATCGAAGGTGACGAGAAAATTTCTCGTGGGATCGACATCGACTTCGATTGCGGAAAGACGCCTCTTCCTGTGAGTAACTTGTTTCTATCCCTTCCTTTGCGTGTGTCTACATCTTCTGTTAGGATTTAAGATTCATGCTGGGTTTTCGCCTGAATTTTGTCAGCGAATGCTACATCAAAAACTCCAAACGGAAACGTATTTGGAGTTCACGATTTCCGTTTTGCTACGACAAGGGAAACGGAACAAAAGTGCGAACTTCCTTCCTCAGATTTAGAATTTAACCATTAATTCAAGAAAACTCATTTTTAAACAAATAGTTTTTTGTGCTTTTCAAAAAATCTAAGTTGCTTCATTTATTAAAGTTAGTGCAACGCTCGCTCAAAATTAAATTCTTCATTGCATACATTTACGGTTTCCTAGAAAAAAGCCGACAGACACGCAAACCCTATGCGTCGTCCTTGCATCAAAGTCGAGACAACACTTTCTTTGAGATAAAACAAGCCCATCAGGTCGCCGAGCCACCTCGAGACCCAAAAAATATTGAAGGTTTCCTAGATCTTTTGTTTGAAACACAATCGTCAGATGTTGTTTGATCATGTGTATACCTGTGAGATCGTCCCCCGTAATCAAAATATTATCAACAAACACCAAGAAAATTATTGTGCATGTTGAACGATGTCAAGTGAATAAAGCGAAGTCAGATGAACTCCAAGTGAACCCAACTGCACTAACCATTTGACTGAACTTGTCAAATCATGCTCAAGGAGATTGTTTGAGACCATAAAGTGATTTCTTCAGACGACATACGAGAGACTCTCGTGATCTCAAACCCGGGAGGTTGTTGTATATAGACGAACTCCTGCAAATTGTCATTGAGAAATGCATTTTTAACATCCAACTGATGCAACGCCCAGTGTCGATGAAAAGCAAGGGAGATCAAAACACGAACAGTGTTGAGTTTGGCGACTGCAGAAAATTGAAAAGGTCTCATCATAATCTAGATCTTGTTGTTGAGTAAAACCACGGGCCACAAGACGAGTCTTCAGACATTGAACGTTCCTATCTGGACCATGTTTGATGACAAACACACACTTACAACTCACACAAGGTTGTGCAGTAGGAAGAGGGATGAGATCACAAGTGTGGTTTGCCTAAAGATCAGACATTTCCTCGTCCATGGCCGTCCGCCACCCCGTATGTTGGAGAGTCTCCTGCACAGAGGTAGGGGTGGTAATAGAGGATATAGAAAGTGCAAATTTTTGGAGGTCTGGAGAAAGGCGGTGTAAGGAGGCATAATTCGTCATCGGGTGAACAGTAGAGGTGGTTGTCGGATCTACAGGTCGCAAAATATCATCAGTGGCGGACATCTCCTGTAGAGTTGTAGACGAAGGAGGGCGGCGAATATACACCCGAAACAGAGGTGGTTTTGGTCGGAGTGGTGTGGGAAGGGGGTGGGTTTGGTAGGATTGACGTGGGAAGGAGAGGTGGGAGGTTAAAAGTAACAAGGACAGCAGGCCGAGGAAGGAGGGGAAGAATTGGATACTCAATTGGTTGAGAATTATAAGGTCGGTCCTCGAGAAAAGGTGACATCAGCAGAAGTAACAATCTTGCGATCCTTGGGAGAGAAGCATGCATAGCCCTTCTGATGGAGGACGACGCGTAGGGTTTACCCGTCGGTTGGCTTTTTTTTCTAGGAAACCCTAAATGCATGCGATTCTTAAATTAATTTTGCAAAAAAATTAGAGCGGGCGCAACACTTAAGAAATTACGCAACTTGGAATTTTTTTGACAGCATAAAATTACTTCTTTATTTCAAAAATGAATTTTCTTAAATAATGGTTCAATTAAATCCGGGGAAGGAAGTTTGCAATTTTCGTTCCGTTCCCCTTGTCGTAGCAACACGGAAGTCGTGAACTCCAAATACGTTTTCGTTTGGAGTTTTCGACGTAGCGTTCGCTGACAAAATTCGGCGAAAACCCAGCAATGAGTCTAAAAATCCTAAGAGAAAATGTAGACACACACAAAGAGGGGATAGAAGCAAATTACCCACGGAAAGAGTATTCTTTCTGTATCCGAAGTCGATGACGATCACGCGAGGAGTTCCTCGTCAACTTCGATCTCCGCTCCGAGGTCGGCCGCTATCGCACACGGGTACCAAGGAACTTAAGCGCTCACTCACACGAGGTGGTTCCACGGAATCACTCAACAAAGCAAGGAGGCCACAACTAAACTACCTAAAGTCGCTCGCTCTCACACCAGTGGCTCCACGAAATCTCTAACACGGATTAGAATTCACTCACTCTCACACACAAGAGTGGCTCCACAAAATCTCTAACACAAGAAATCACTGTTCACGGAGTTATAAAACTCACAGCGATATCAAACATCAATCACACCTAACTCAACACACTATCCACCGAAACATTATTTCAATTTTACTGGTCACTGTTCACGGAAGCCGGTAACAGTACTTCACAAGTTATTGTTCTTCTTCAAGCAGCCAATCAACAACTATCAAGGGGTGAACAGTAACATTAAATTCACTGTTCATCTTCTTCTCATCTAACTCCTACAGGAAAAAAAACACAGCACCCCTAACTGGAAAAAATCAATTCCTATTTCTAAACAACAACCACAACTTCATCAACATTTTCATCTTCATCTACAACACTAACCCCTAACTGGAAATCAGAATGCCAGGATTCCCAAACAACAGCAACAACAGCTGCGACCTGTTCATCTCCCCCAACAAGTTCTCACACAGGAAATCAAAATAACACATCAAACAATAATTTCCTCATTCTTCACCATCCGAAAATACAAAATACATCCCTTTTTATAGGGTAAAACAAACAAAAAAAACACTAAACATAACCGGCTGAATCTTCAAAGGAGCGGCCATGGCGAAAACTGAAGCTGCGGGAGATGGCGCTCGTGCTGAAACCGTCGGGGTTGTGGCTCGTGGGGTGTGGATGTGGCCCTCGAGGTGGTTGGCGGTGTCGAGGCGCTGAACCCGGCGAGCGGTCGAGCGTGAAATCTGCTTTGCTTGAGGCCAGAAATGGCGGAGCAGGAGCGGTCTGCGGGAACGGGAAGATGAACAGGAGTGTTTTCCCTTTTCTTGCGCGGCTGACTCGGGCTGATGTCCTCATTTAACCCTAAACTTTATATATATATATATATATATATATATATATATATATATATATATATATATATATATATATATATATATATATGCGGAAATATATATATATATATATTTATGCGAAAATATATATATATATTCATATATGCATTATATATGTGTGTGTAATTATACATATATATATGTGCACGCATACCCTGATGCCCACAACAAATTGCAAGAATTACTTAAAGTTGCAATGTGACAACAAAAATATGCAAAATAATTTAGGGCTGATAGTGGTCCGGTCGGATGCGACGTCGGGTACTTTTTGCGTCGACCCGATGTGGGCTGGTCTCCACCACCTTCTGAGTTTGTGAGTAACCGACAAATATATATTTTGTGGCATGTGGAACAAGCTTGTCAGTGGAGGAACTAAGATTATGAACATAACAAACACAACCAAATATATGAGGTGGGACGAAAAATGGGTTTATGGAAGGAAACAAGAGATTAAAGAGAGACAAAGTTGAGAACGGAGGACATGCGATTAATAAGATAGCAGGTTGTACATACCGCGAAATTCCAATAGTGTGGGAACATTCATTTGAAACAAGATGGAGCGTGCAACGAGAAGGAGGTGACGATTCTTGCGTTCAGCAACACCATTTTGTTGGGGGGTATAAGCAAAAGAGTTTTGATGGATGATCCCGAACTCAGCACACATGTCTGAAACCATATGACTTGTATACTCACGAGCATTATCAATAAGGATGATGAAGTAATCATCAATAAGGATGATGAAGTAACGATAACCAGAAGTACTTACGGTTTTATAGGGTCCCCAAATAACTGAATGAACAAGATCAAAGGAGCAACGCTCCTTGTATGAGGAGATGAGAAAGTAGCACGATGTTGTTTGCCGTAGATATAAGACTCGCATGTGAAGTCATGGAAAAGAGAAAGCTTTGCAGAGAATGTGGAGTGGAGCATGCCCAAGACGCCGGTGCCACTCAACAGAGCTAGTAGAGGAGAGAATCGTGAGATGAGAGGGGTTTAGAATGTAGAAACCATTCGACAGATGTCATTTGCCAATGATATTATGCGTCTTGCGATCCTGCACAACACAAGAGGTTTAAGAGAATGTTACATAGCAATCAAGGTCTTGACTGAGACGACTAATAGAGAGGAGGTTGAAAAAAGAGAACGAAACATGAAGAACTGAGCGAAGAGTGATGGAGTAAGGTTGACGTCGGCTGAGCCAGAGACAGGAATGGTATCCCCACTAGCAACAATAATGAACTTGGGATGCAGAGAGACCAAGTAGTGTGATGGTTGTCGTGAGGTAATGTGGTGGGTGACCTTGAAATCCAAAATCCAGGACGAACTATGGGCAAGACAGGAGAAACCACCATCTAAAATCAACACACTAGAGCCCGGGGAATGGGCGATGATCATCACTTGAAGTTGCTGGATTTGAATGCGCAAGGCATCGATGTCAGTTTGAAAATTGTGTGAAGTAGAATGTGCAGCCATGGACAGTGACGTGGAAGCAATTGTATAGCGACAACCTTGCGGCAAGGAAGCAGTTGCTATGGGTAGGAGTAAGCAGCGACTGGGAAGATCCGGCGGGAAGACCCAGCAGCCAGGCAAACAGCAGCAGGCGGCAAAAATAGCAGGCAACAAAAGCAATAGTGGACAACATTCAACGGCAGAAGCAGCCGGAGGCAAGAGCAACAAAGGATAACATTTAGCGGCACGCGGATACCATTCAGGCGGACATCATTCAACGGATAGCTTCAGGGGGATATCATTCACCAACAAGGGCAAACAACGCAAACTGTAATCAACAACTAGGGCAATCACTACGACAAGCAAAGGAGAAGCGGCGGCCAGAGAACTGAGGCAGAAGCAGCGGCCAGAGAACTGAGGCAGAAATAGCGAACTGGGGAACACCAGATGGGGCAAGGTAAGGCGAAGTTGCAACCACGACGGGAATAGAATGAGCGGAGCTATAGCACAGTGGAGGCTAGAGCAGAGTAGAAGCCACGAGAAGAGACTGCAACCAGAGAAGTGCAGCGAAGCCGCAATCAGCGGCTAGAGCAGAGGAGTGGCAGAGAGATGTAGTACAGTTGCGACTAGAGTAGAGGAGCAATGATTAGAAGTCGCGAGTAGAAACTGCAATCAGAGAAAGAGAGCAGCGGGTAGAAGCCACAATCAGCGGTTAGTGCAGAGGAGGTGGCTGGCGACCAAACCGCGCGACAAGGAGTGCACGCAAAGCAGCGACAAGCGACGAGAAGACGACAAAAAAAACTGCGCAGGGGCGGGACCCAGCCAAGAAGGGCTATA
Organism: Platanthera guangdongensis; assembly: GCA_039583875.1. Lineage (NCBI taxonomy): Eukaryota > Viridiplantae > Streptophyta > Magnoliopsida > Asparagales > Orchidaceae > Platanthera > Platanthera guangdongensis. Next base: position 152,720,502 of record CM077160.1, on the reverse strand, counting down.
AAAGAGGGGGAGGGGGGCAGGAGAAAGAAGAGAAGGAGAAAGAGAAGAAGCCAAAAAAACTGCGGCTAGGAAAAGAGAGCCCGCAGGAAGGATGCGGGTAGAAGCAGACTCGTAGCCGCCCAGGGATGCGGCTAGACAAACTTAACCGCCCAAAGAGAAAAAAGGGAAATCAGGGATCGATTAGCTCTGATACCATGATCGATTAGCTCTGATACCATGTAGAAACTTGAGAAAAAAAATTAATTTTATTAATTTCTCAAATTTAACGACACCATCATACATACATATAATTGTATACTTGTACATTTATATAAGAGAAGAAGAAGATGAGGAATCCTATCCTAAGATGTGAGACTAAACAAGCAACTAATATGGGCCTCAAGATGGGCCAATCTTTAGGCTTTTACATATATTTTCTAACAAAACTAAACACATTAAAGTTCACAAATGCTTCATCAAGAAGTTAGAAGATCCGAACATCTATGCTCCCTCTGATCAGTCAAAAGACAATTAGCAAATGTATTCAGAAACGAGATAACTGAAGCAAAAGTCACCCTACAGTAAAGACATAGAAACACAATTTCTCCTATAATAACCTATTTTGCTGTTTAAGTGGAGGTACTTCTAACTCGTATTGAATTACATGCTGTAAATGAGATGATGAAAAGATTGCATAGCTATGAATTTTGTATGGCTTATGTTCTTATGACATGAAATCTAGTATGATTTATTTGCATGATATCTAAAAGACACTTGCAGATTGCCAATGATAAGCCGGAGGAAGGTGAGGTTGACGTTGTTATGTGCTTCTTTTGGGTGGTTTGTCAGATGGCAGCGGGGATGGAGATACGGCGGGGATACAAGAGAAAAACCTGGAAATGGGGAGGGGGAGACAAGAAGAAACCCTGGGAGAGGGAGGAGGAAGGAGAGAAGAGCTTGGGGAAGAAGAGAGGAAACCCTGGAAGGGAGAGAGAGCTTAAGAGAGGAGAGGAATTAGAGAGAGAAACTATTTCATTTATTGATTGATCCCTTCATTACATGACAAAGCCTTCTTATATAAGGCCCCAATGGCACGGGCGTAAATAACCGATACAATTTAAAAAATACGAAATATTAAAATACATAAAATACTACGACGCACATAACTTGACTCGACGCATACGATACTGAAGCGCCTAATACACTTGACTTGATACAACATGACTTGATACAATACGACTTAATATAAAAGACCCTAATACTAGATAACCAACGGCGTACGATCTGTAATATCTCATCTGTCCTCGAAATCGAATTTTCCCCGCTCGAACTTTACGTGACAGTTGGATCATCTGGTTTCTTGATTTCACGCCAGAAAAGCTCCTGAAATCGAGTCGCGGTCATTAGGGTGTAACGAGCAACGCCGACGCCGACGAACAGGCTGACAACGGAAGGATCAGGGCTGACGAGGCTGGCAGAGTGACAGTGGGCGACATCATCACGACAGTAGGAGGGACAACGACCGGCGGGAGGAACGGGTCCGGTGGAGCGGCAGTGAGCAGTAACAGTAAGGAGGTCGAAGGAACGACGGTTGACAACAAGAACATATCGGTCGTGGTCGGCGGAGCAAGGGCCGACAGAATAGGCGATAATGTGGCCGGAGGAAGTGACAAGACATGGGTTGGAGGAACAAGAGTCGGTAGATGGGGGGGGGGGAGATGGCCGGAGGCAAGTCAAGGGTCGGCGAAACAAGGGTTTATAGAAGGGACGACGGAATGGTCGAGGAAAGCAGAGCTGGGGTTGGCAGAGCAAGGTCCAACATTGGTGGAGGAATGCTGGAATAGCCGCCCACGAGGCGAGATGAGCCGTTGACCTTGGCAAGCTGGCCCTGGAGAGCGTCAAACTCGAGGTCGACTTAATATAAAAGACCATAATACTAGATAACCAACGACGTAGGATCCATAACATACATCAAGTCATCATGCCCTAGGTCGGCCGACACGTGCTATAATAGCCGAGACAAAGGGTCGCGATCCTGATAGGGTGAGCTAACTCCAAAACTCGTCCTCGATTCGGATTGAAGGCTGCAACTTATCTGCATGAAGGCGGAATTGCTAGTAACGCTGGTCAGTCATACGACGGTGAATTCTTTCCCAGGCCTTGAATGTCATGTATTCATAAAATGAATGAAATCGCAAGTTGATTGGTTTGGGTGTAAAAATAGTAGTATTTTATTATTATGGATAAAATATGATGGTACTAGATTCAATAAAAATAGGACCAGTGTGTTATATTATGACTAACAAGCTGAGATGACAACTACACGATAACATACATTTTTAATCAAAACTATGTATGAGTTGAGAGATATGAGATATTAGCATTTAATATAGAAAATATTTGTATTAACTACGTAGTATTTGTATCCTAAATAGAGCAAACCCTATTTAGAAATTATTAGTGCACACGGATCAATGACGCGTCACCAAGTCGTATTCCGATGTAATAGTATAAATACCCCCTATGTGCAAGAATAAAATCATCGAAGTTATTATTTCTCCTTATTTCTATTGTAATGGCAGAACAGGAGAGGGCATGAGATGAAGGCATGTCCAAGTAATACAGACCACCGCGGTTCCTACCACTGCCAATGCTCCGCTTCGTACTCAGTTCCTGAAAAACACACGAATCAGAAAAAAAAGTTACCGAGCAATTGAGAGAGAGGGTAATATCACTAATGGAAAACAAATTGTGGAAAGGATGAAACATGAAGGACAGATGTCAGAGAAATAAAAGAGGAACATGAGATCTGTCCTTTGCCAGCAATGGGGGATAACAGGCCATTAGCAGAAATAACCTTGTCCTTATCAGACAAGGGAGTGTAAGAAAGGAAACCTGCGTAGGAACCGGTCATGTGATGGGTGGCACCAGAATCACCCACTCAGAGGAGGATAAAGGTCTTTACTGATGCTGATTGGGCAGGATGTCGTGATGATCGGAAGTCCACTACGGGTTATTGTTCCTTTGTTGGAGGAAACCTGGTAACATGGCGCAGTAAAAAGCAAAATGTAGTGGCCAGATCGAGTGCCGAAGCCGAGTATCGTGCGATGTCACAAGGGATGTGTGTAGGTCTGTGGCTTCGTACTATTCTACATGACTTGGGGTTTACTGATACATCCCCCTTCTCCCAATTCTGCGACAATAAGACGGCTATCAGCATAGCCCACAACCCTGTTCAACATGACAGGACAAAGCATGTCGAGGTGGATTGACACTTTATCAAAGATCACTTGGATAAGAAAACAGTGGTCACTCCTTTCGTCCAATCAAAAGATCAATTAGCATATGTGTTTACTAAAAGCTTGGGAAATGACATATTTACTGATGAAATCAGAAAACTGGGCATGACCGACATCTTCCATCCGACTTGAGGGGAAGAGTTGAGAGATATGAGATATTAGCATTTAATATACAAAATATTTGTATTAACTACGTAGTATTTGTATCCTAAATAGAGGAAACCTATTTAGGAATTATTAGTGCACACGGATCAATGACGTGTTGTAACACCCTCATTTTTTCGCGCACTGAATTTCAATTATTTTTCTCTCCCCAATGATGAAAAATGCACATTGATATTATCGCAATATTTTGACGAATTTTGTTTTTGATTTTTATTTTGGTATTTCATTTATTTGGTCCCTTGGATGAGATTGGGTTGCCCTTTTATTTATTTGGGCTTTCATGGACTTGCTGCCCTTGTTGGGCTGGGCTTGTGGTCTGATTTCTCCTTTGGCTGCTTTGGTATACATATCTTGTGCTAGCTTGTAAGTAGGCTGGCAGCCTTGTTAAAATGCTGGATGGATAATGTCGGATGTGCTGGCTGGTGGCTGGATATGTTGTTGGCTGAGTTTGGGCTTGTGTTTGGACATTTGGTTGTTGAGTTTTGACACTTGGTGTTAGCTGAAATTACTTTGGTGACACCTAGCTGAGTTACCAAATCCATTTTGGCTTCTTCTTGCCTCTTCACCGCCCCTACTTCTCTTTAAATATTGGGTGAATTTTTGCCTCTCCTCATCCACCTGCTCTCCCTCTTTTCTACTGTTTCCTGCTGGCCGAGCTGTTGTTCTCTGTTGTCTTACTGCAGCACTGCCCCTAGCTGTGCTCCTGCTGCCTCTTCTACCATTTTGCTGAGCTGTGCGGGAAACTTGCTGCCTCGGCTGCTACTCTTGGCTGCTGCTCCCGAGCCCACTAACTGAATAGTGCTGTCCTGAGCCGCTGCTCCCTGCTAAACCTGAGTTGTTGCTGCCTCGGCTTTGCTGTACCTCTACCACTAGTTTGAGAATTGCTTCTATTTCTCCCCCGCTGTGAGAATGCCATTTTTCTGCTGATTTTTTAGGCTGTTTTCTTACTGTTTTGTGGCTGTTTTATGTCCTGTTTTGGGCAGTTTGGCTCACTTTTTATGGTTTGCTGGACAGATTTTTTTTAGAGGATGGAAAGTCCATTTGGGGGCTGGTTTTAGCCCATTTCAAGACATATCTATGGCTGTCCAGCAAGACAAATCAAATTTTGGTCTTTTTGCGATTTCCGGTTTATCGTTTTAGTTTTCCGACGATTTTGCGAGTCTTTCTAAATCTTTTGCACTTTTCGCTACGAACTCCAAGTGACGCAACCCAATAAACGTGCGTATAATTTCAGTGGTTCCCAAGACTTCAAAAACAGAGGATGGCGTCGCAAGAAAATCGGGCCGGAAATACGAACAAAGGCAAAGTGGTTGTGAGTTTCCTATTTCTTGAATTAGTTATTCACGTACTTTCCTATTCTGTTACATTTTATGAAATACACAAGTGTCTGTGCATATGAGTTTAACTCATTAAGATATCGCTGTGGGACAAAATGTGGGCAAGGGAAAAATATGAAAGCGATATATTTCTGAGGGGATTAGTTTATTATAAACTCCTATTCATGACAAGATAAAATTCATTTAAAACTCTGCATGGGGAAATGTGATGGTTTCGAATCCAATGATGTGGAGGCATCCACTGATGGATTCACCAGTAGGGGTGAGCCTACAATTACGTCCTTCGTGGGCGGGGCCCAATTCATGTTTGCATCACCGGAGCATTTCCTATTTTATGTAACGCAAATTAAGGGGTAAATAAGAATTCAGCTTTGAAAAAAATATTATTCATTATTGTACTGTATGCATATTGATAGTATTTCCATTGTTTGCATGTACTACATTTCACAAAATATTTATCTCACCTAGTCATATTTTTATGACTAACGCTCGGTGGATTCATTTTTTTCAGACATCAGGTGGAACTCCAGATGTACGGCGGAAGTTCGCACCAAAAGAATTAGAGAAGGTATCTATAAAGAAATCGAAGAGGGTTCTGAGAGTCACAAATTACTATGTACAGAAGATTACTGTAAATTTTTAGCAGATTACGAGTAAACGTCTGTTGGATCATGTAAATAAATAAAGGAATGAAATAAAAAAGTTTTGTGTTACTCTTTTGTACTGTGTTCTCTTTACGACAATTCACTGGTGAAAATCACTGCCGATCATTTTGGGAAGCCCGAAAATAGGGTCTTCACAATTGGTATCAGAGGCAGGTTTATTTTCACTCGGTGTGGTCGTAGGCAGTACAAAAATATAACACAAAAGTTAATTTAATGAAATCACCTTCGTATATAGGAACCCGTTCAAGTTTATTCTAGCCGCCGCAGTCAACGTCGTCGGGAGAATCAAGAAGATCATCAAGCAGCTACCAGCTCTGAGGAAAGTGACAACGGGCATCAACACCATCGGCGTCCTTCGGATTTTGTGTTGTCAATAGAAGAAGCCTTTAAATTAGTTTTTCCGATGTTAGCTACTATAGGACCCACGTTTCCCCAAGAAAATCCTACTCCACAACATCAACCACAACATCCGATGAATCCTCCTCCAAATTTTCCCCTGGGAGTAGAAGCTCTGACGCTCCAATACCGTCAAATGGACTTCGATCTGAAACAGTTTATGGAATTAAAACCACCAACTTTTGTAGGAGGCCTATCTCCCTTAGAAACAGAAGATTGGATACTCCGAATCAAAACCATTTTGCAAGTTATGCGCTGCCCAGATAATCGGAAAGTTGAACTTGCGTCCTTTTTACTTGAAGGCACAGCAAAGCGTTGGTGGAACAACTTAGTCGCCACAAAATTTGTCCGACTTAACCTGATAACATGACCAGATTTTATCCAGGAGTTTACAAATTGGTTTGTGCCGCGATCGGAGAAAAGAGTCCTATACGATCAATTCCTGCGACTAGTGCAAGGGACAAAAACAGTTCTACAATACGAGATGGAATTATCAAAATTAGCATATTATGCCGAATCTCTCGCAGCCTCAGAGGAAGATCGTTGCAGGCAGTTTCAACAAGGACTGCAGGACGACATACGCAATTTACTCGTACCTCTGGATATTCTAGAATATGGAAAGTTAGTTGAGCGAGCTCGATTAGTAGAAATCGATCAAAGCAAATCGCAGAAATATCGGGATAGTGGAAAGAGAAAAGCCACGGAAATCACAACTCCAAGTGAAACACAAGGCAAGGATATTACTAAGACGATACAACTTGATCCATCAACCAGTACTACGTCCCAAGTTAACTCCACGAAATGCGCCAAGTGTAACCGCTTTCATAAAGGAGAATGTTTAATTGGGGCGTGCTATTATTGTCGTCAGCCAGGGCATACAAAGAAAAATTGTCCAAAGCTCTTGACTAAAGAAATCAATTCACAACCTCCTCTGCAGCGACAATTATATCAAATGATGGCTGAATCCTTAGCGTCTGCATCTGCACCGGCACCTGCTCCAGCGTCTGCTCCACTTCCTCCTCCAGAAGTACCGGAAGAACTGTTAACTATGCCGCGAGCCTTTAATTTAGAGCAATATCGCAAGAAATGAAAAATTAGCTGCCTTCAATGTGAATATTGTAAATACTCTTTTACGGAATAAAGTGATCCTGATCTTTTCGAGGACGAAAAGTTCTTTTAAGAGGGAAGGATTGTAACACCCTCATTTTTTCGCGCACTGAATTTCAATTATTTTTCTCTCCCCAATGATGAAAAAGGCACATTGATATTATCGCAATATTTTGACAAATTTTGTTTTTGATTTTTATTTTGGTATTTCATTTATTTGTTCCCTTGGATGAGATTGGGTTGCCCTTTTATTTATTTGGGCTTTCATGGACTTGCTGCCCTTGTTGGGCTGGGCTTGTGGTCTGATTTCTCCTTTGGCTGCTTTGGTATACATATCTTGTGCTGGCTTGTAAGTAGGCTGGCAGCCTTGTTAAAATGCTGGATGGATAATGTCAGCTGTGCTGGCTGCTAGCTGGATATGTTGCTGGCTGAGTTTGGGCTTGTGTTTGGACATTTAGTTGTTGAATTTTGACACTTGGTGTTAGCTGAAATTACTTTGGTGACACCTAGCTGAGTTACCAAATCCATTTTGGCTTCTTCTTGCCTCTTCACCGCCCCTACTTCTCTTTAAATATTGGGTGAATTTTTGCCTCTCCTCATCCACCTACTCTCCCTCTTTTCTACTGTTTCCTGCTGGCCGAGCAGCTGTTCTCTGCTGTCTTACTACAGCACTGCCCCTAGCTGTGCTCCTGCTGCCTCTTCTACCATTTTGCTGAGCTGTGCGGGAAGCTTGCTGCCTCGACTGTTACTCTTGGCTACTGCTCCCGAGCCCACTAACTGAATAGTGTTGTCCTGAGCCGCTGCTCCCTGCTAAACCTGAGTTGCTGCTGCCTCGGCTTTGCTGTACCTCTACCACTAGTTTGAGAATTGCTTCTATTTCTCCCCCGTTGTGAGAATGTCATTTTTCTGCTGATTTTTTAGGCTGTTTTCTTACTGTTTTGTGGATGTTTTATGTCATGTTTTGGGCAGTTTGGCTCACTTTTTATGGTTTGCTGGACAAATTTTTTTTAGAGCATGAAAAGTCCATTTGGGGGCATATTTATGGCTGTCCAGCAAGACATAAAACAAATTTTGGTTTTTTTGCGATTTCCGGTTTATCGTTTTAGTTTTCCGACGATTTTGCGCGTCTTTCTAAATCTTTTGCACTTTTCGCTACGAAGTCCAAGTGACGCAACCCAATAAACATGCGTATAATTTCAGTGGTTCCCAAGACTTCAAAAACAGAGGATGGCGTCGCAAGGAAATCAGGCCGAAAATGCGAACAAAGGCAAAGTGGTTGTGAGTTTCTTATTTCTTGAATTAGTTATTCACGTACTTTCCTATTCTGTTACATTTTATGAAATACACAAGTGCCTGTGCATATGAGTTTAACTCATTAAGATATCGCTGTGGGACAAAATGTGGGCAAGGGAAAAATATGAAAGCGATATATTTCAGAGGGGATTAGTTTATTATAAACTCCTATTCATGACACGATAAAATTCATTTAAAACTCTGCATGGGGAAATGTGATGGTTTCGAATCCAATGATGTGGAGGCATCCACTGATGGATTCACCAGTAGGAGTGAGCCTACAATTACGTCCTTCGGGGGCGGGGCCCAATTCATGTTTGCATCACCGGAGCATTTCCTATTTTATGTAACGCAAATTAAGGGGTAAATAAGAATTCAGCTTTGAAAAGGATATTATTCATTATTGTACTGTATGCATATTGATAGTATTTCCATTGTTTGCATGTACTACATTTCACAAAATATTTATCTCACCTAGTCATATTTTTATGACTAACCCTCGGTGGATTCATTTTTTTCAGACATCAGGTGGAACTCCAGATGTACGGCGGAGGTTCGCACCAGAAGAGTTAGAGAAGGTATGGTTGAACGTATATAAAGGAATCGAAGAGGGTTCTGAGAGTCACAAATTACTATGTACAGAAGATTACTGTAAATTTTTAGCAGATTACGAGTAAACGTCTGTTGGATCATGTAAATAAATAAAGGAATGAAATAAAAAAGTTTTGTGTTACTCTTTTGTACTGTGTTCTCTTTACAACAATTCACTGGTGAAAATCACTGCCGATCATTTTGGGAAGCCCGAAAATAGGGTCTTCACACGTGTCACCAAGTCGTATTCTGATGTAATAGTATAAATACCCATATGTGGAAGAATAAAATCATCGAAGTTATTATTTCTCCTTATTTCTACTGTATGCATCATTTATAAGTAAATGAATGAGCATTGATACATGATCACATGACAAAATGTAGATAAATATGATAGTAAAAATATTGTTTACTAAGTATACATTGAGATACGCAAATTATGATATGGGTGTTAAAGTGTTTTCGTGCATGGACATAAATTTCTTATTCTATTGATTTATCACTTGTGTTAAATTTTGTGTTAGTTGCAGGGTTTTTAAGTTTAACAAAACAAATCTTTACACATGCTAATCGAAAGGTGAAGGAAAAGGGAAGCAACTCAATAAAGTGCATGCATGTGTATTACTTGATGCTGAGGTGATTATAAAAGAATTAGCTTATTTTCTTCATTTGATGTACACCATGTAACTTAGATGTATATTGGAGAGGTAAGAAACAATAATCAATATTTTGCATGACAGTTTGTTAAATCCAGAAGATTGATATATTGGGTTTTGTTCAATTTATGATATCAGTAGTGTCTCTGTGAGCATAATGAATGGAATCTTAAATATTGATGTTTTCAAGAAAATGATGGTGGAAGTTATCCTGGTCTAGCAACATGGCGTCGGATGGAGGGAGGTGCTTCCAAGCCATGAGCACTTGGTCCATGAAACTCCCTCCCGAGGCTGAGACATTAATCAGCAATGGACTCAAGAACAAAACTGAGCAAGGTATCGACGGTCAAATCCATTGGTATCTCATCTTCCACAAGATGGTCACCAATTACTAGCTTCAAATGAGATGCATGAAAAAACTGATGGATGCGGCTCCTTGCCGGGAAACGGAGGCAGTGAGCTACCTCCCCCTTTCACAAGCATCAATCATAAATAGCCCATAAAAATGTGTTGACAGATATAGATGGGAGCAGTTGGCCATTGAGCCCTGTCGATATGGTCAAAGCTTGGCAAATACAGCATCCCTCCCTAGAAATGACTTCGATGTTTGCTTGCATTAGTTACAATATTTTAATGAGCATGGTTAGCTACTTGAAGCTTGAACGGATCTTGCCAGAAAGTACTCATGAAGATCAAGGCTCTGCCACTCACAATCCCCGCAAGAACCCATGGAAACGCATTTTCCATGGATGAAGGCGTCAACTATTGAAGGATAGCCGGATAGGTCTGCACTGCTCCTGCATGGCTTGCAGGGGAGTGGCATGGAACTCTGCAAATAATTGTGGGATGCAAGAGAAAGCAGAAGAAAAAACATCCTTTCCAATGCAAGCGGTCATTAACCAAGGAAATTGTAGGTGGTGGTCGAGTCAGTCTATGAGGCTTCCAGGATGTTGCATAGGCTGAGTTCGGCTTCAATTTCGCACTAAAGGATGGACGCCTACTCTCACATTGGTCGTGAGATCATTAGGAGGTAAGCTCTACTCTGACTATCGAGTTACGACTTCTGCCGCTCTATAAATTTCTCAGTCATAGACTCCATCGTGAAGTCGTAGACAAATAATTTAGTCACACAAACTTGTTGTAAGTTGAAATATTCTGGTTGAGCAGTGCCACAAGCTGTGACGATTAGTGCGGAAAATGAAATGGAATTCAAGGAGGTAAGGACGTCAATGTTGTACAGAGATGACAATTGACAAGTGACAAATTCGTTCTCATAAACAGAACGAGACCACATTGTGGTAGTCTGGTAGAAAAGATCAACTTAAAAGAAGTAACAAGTCGAGTACTCTGCATTAAAACTACGATGATACCCATACAGGAGGCGACAAACTCCACGACATATAGTCATGTAAAATCTAGCTTATAAGTACTATTTCATCCTTGCTGAATGTGACCATACTTGCATAGGAATACCGATATAGAGTGAACCCCTGACAGGTAGCAAGATGTTGTGGTTTGTCATTCGGTCGGTGCAGTGGTAAGTTGTGTGGCACAGTTAACACCTTGGGATAAGTATCCAGATGTACTTTAGCCGAAGAAATGTTAAAAGTGACCCCAAGGAATGTTCAAACGTTGAAGGCATAAAAATCCACGGATTCTAGATGGCATTGAAAACGACCATTAGGCAAAGAAGAGATGGGTCGCGCCAAAAGAACTATTGACGTGCCTCAAATTCAAAGGACAGACATGTGCCCAATTGAACTTAATGTCTCTCAGAGTTTGCAGTCAGGCTACTCATAAAATAACATCAATGCCCCAAACTAAAAGGCACAGAAGTCTATCAATATTAGACATGAACATTCTTGTAGCTAGAGATTGTATCACAGGCCACCCGTGGGGTTATGACGATCGTCGCTGAGGTAGACGGTGAAACATTGTGAAGAGATCGTAAGTACAGGTACGTCACAAGCTCAAATGAAGTTGTGTGAGTTGTGTTACCAATCATGATGAGAATCAATGTATTCTGGAGTTTCCCACAGAGCTTCATAGTCAAATGTCTCGATATTCCACCAGCGGAAAAAGAACGGAGCATCCAAATAGTGCAAAATCTTGTTGTAGGGCAAGTAGAGGCGCCCCATCCACTTTTAAAGCTTCAAAGTTCGCCCCAGTTAATTACTCCTTGTGATCTCCAAATGATTGCTCACAATTATTTCATTGGGCAATCATGACTTTGGTGAATAAATTTGTTTGCAAACAGATCCCCTTGCATTGCAAATCATTATACTCACGATTGGTGAGGCAATGTGAAGGTGGAGGGTGTGGTGGACGTGCTCAATGAAGGCATTGTAGGATTGTGAGGATAGTGGATAATGGTCGGTTTGCAGGGGCAATCATTTGGAGATGCGGAAAGATCAGTATGGTTGGCGTGAAATGTATGAGGAAGAGATTGGACGGGCTTGAATAGTAGTTGATTTAGACAGAGAAACCCACTTCAATCAAATGAGAAATTTCCATGACATTAGTGACAGTATAAGGATGGTAGATTCAAAGTCAGGAGCAAAAATGCAAAAAGAGTTCTTGAATGAAGAATCCCAATTCCCAAGTAACCATCAGGTAGGAGCTCAGGCACATGATGATGAGTTTGAAGAACTCATTAATGTAGCTATCAAGCAAGTAGTACTAGCAGACACTACAATGATGCTCGATGCACTCTCCTCTCTTTATCTCTCTCTCTCTCTCTCTGATATCTAAAATAATATATATATATAAATAATAATATATTATAGTTATAAAATATTATATTATAGTTATATATACCTATGGCCGCCTGCTATAATATATTATACCTCCCGCCGCCTACTGCCGCCTTCTCTCCCCCTTCCTCTGAACTCTCTCTCTTTATTTCTCTCTCTCTTCATCTCTTTCTCTCTCTGTCTGATCCTTCCATGGCAGTAGCTTTAGGAACTCTAGTTATTTTTAGTGTTTTATTCGGAAAAACAATGAGCAGATGCAGCATTATCATGCCAGATCTGACAGCCAAAATTTCTTCAATGAGTTTCAAATTCATGAATTTGATATTTTTTTATATATGGTAGAGATATACATATATTCATATAAGTTATATATATATATATATATATATATATTATTTTTAATTGTTTTTGATATATTAATGTTTAATATAATTAATTAAAAGTTAAAACTTAAAAGTTAAAACATTGATTATATTTTAGTAGATTTAGTTTTATAAACTTTAATATTATCTTTCAAAAACGTTAAATATATTAAATGTTAATATAATTTTGTTAAACTTTAATTAATTTTTAATATAAAGTTAATTATAATTACAAAAGTTAACTATATTAAACGTTAATATAATTTATTAAATTTTAATTATTTTTTAAATTATATTTAGTATTTATTAAACATTAAATATTTACATAAATGTTAAATATATTGTATAGTAAAGTTAAAATTATTGTTTAAAATTTTATTAAATGTTTAATATTTATTAAAATATATATTAAATGTTTAATCTCTACTACTTATAGAGATATATCAAATGGCTTTTTAATACCATGATATTAAAAGCTATTGAAGCAATCTCATCTGTTAATCTTATGCATGAAAAATGATAACCATCTGATCTGCTGGACAAAAAAAAATCTAGATCTCCTAAAGCTACAGACAATGAGAGATCGGAGAGAGAGGGAGAGATAGAGAAAGAAAGAGAGAGGAGAGAGGGGAGAGAGAGGGCGGCAGAGAGGCAGGTAGAGAAAGAAAGAGGGAGGAGAGAGGGGAGAGAGGGCGGCAAAGAGGCAGGCTGCACTACAGTCTACATGGTAAGTTATGATAGAGATATATATTATTTTTAAAGGTGAGAAAAAAGAAAGTGGGAGAGAGAGGGGCGGTGAGAGGGACAGAGAATTCTAACGGGTAATTATGAGGGGAGAGAGAAAGAGGGAGAGAGAAGGGGAGAAGAGAGAGAGAGGGAGGGGAGAGGGGGACGGAACTACAAACACTTAAAATTCACCTAAAAACCACAAAAAGTGGGCCCCACACAATAAAATAAATTAAATTTTGCTGAGTTTGCATAGTTTGGAATAGTGATCGATTGTTTTTGCTATGAAAATATGAGTGTGGGCCCCACTTTTTGTGGTATTTAGGTGAAATTTAGGTGTACATAGAATTATCCGGGGAGAGGGGCGATGACGCGGTGAGACTGTGAGAGGGGGAAGAGAGAGAAGAGAGGGGAGAGAGAGGCAGGTGGCAAATAAAGAGAGGGAGATAGAAAACGTGGCGAGAGGGAGAGAGAGAAATAATGAGGAAAGAGAGAGGGGAGTGGGGCCCATATAATTAAGGGGGAGAGAAAAGGTGGAGAGAGAGGGGAGAGAAATAATGAGGGGAATAGAGTGGGGCGTGTATATATATATAGATATATTTAATTAATTGTTCAGCTCATATATCCATACGAGCATCGAACATAGGCGAAGCCCGCCTGGATGGGGGCCGAAGGCCGCACGAGAGCATCGAGCACGGGCGTAGCCCGTGCAAAGATGCTCGTATTTATTAAAATATATATTAAACGTATTTATATAATATTTATTAAACGTTGAATATATTTTATTAAACATTACAAAAGTTAAATATTAAACGTTTATTTAAAAAATAAAATTTATTTTAAAAAAAACAGTGTTGCAACCCTGAAAAAGGGCTGCAACGCTACCTGTCGCGGGTCCCCACCCGTGGCAAGTAAATTTGTCGGCGGTGGCACTTGCCACCCCCTGCGCCATCTTTTTTGGCGGGCGGCAAAAAAATCAACTGTTGTTGTTGTGCCACCCCGCCAAACAGGCCCAATGTTAGATCCGTCCCCACACACGTGTGTAAATCCTCCATGTTCTTATCAACACAATTTTGGTCTAACAAATTACAATTAATTTAGGCGTCAAGTGTCGCCTAGTTAGCATGATATGATGATGGATTATGCCAAATCAGGCTGGGTTGGCAAAAGATTTCATACAGAACCTCACATTCCAACTTCATAAACTAACCCAGATAGAGATGGGTGATATTGTCTACCAGTGTGAAGTTAATAGTAATGTCAAATTTAAAACAATTTCCAGGCTAGGAAGAGCTTCAAATTTTCAACTGCCAGAATGAACAAAGACACGCTAATAATGATGTTCATGCATAAAGATACTCTTAAGTAGGCAATCTCCGGTTGATGATTTAATACTCGATTAGTAGATTTATCAACTACAATCATACAACATAAATAACCAATCACTTCAATAAGATAATAACAGAACTGTTCTAATAAGGAAAAAAAATCTCTGTAACAAACAAATGCTCCTTCGCTGATTTACAAGTATAAGAGTTTGGTGGCCACTTACTTGACAGTCCATTCTATCGGTGATGCCACCATGTCCAGGAATACTGTCACCAAAATCCTACAATGCAGGAAAAAGTTCAACAAAAAAGATAGTTTCAAGAAATTCTAACTAGTTTCTACCATTTTAATCTTGAGTTAAAAACAAAAACCTTTAGTTTGAAAGCCCTTTTGAAACCACTAGCAAAGAATCCTCCAAATGGTGCAATAATAGATGCAAACAAACCAAGGGCTAAAGCATGCCACTGCACAGGCATAATTGATATTTCCTTCCATGGAAACTGCAGGTGAAAATAGAGAAAAAACTTATAAATTAAATGCTTTAGTTACTGAAAAGAATCCTTGGTATTGTAGACAAGAAGAGAGTATACTAACAGCTGCTGACGTATTTCAGAGGATCACAAAATAGAAGAAAGATAACTCCAAAGGAAAATAGAAGAATCAGTAGAAGGATGAAAATAGCAAGGACCAAAAAATTGTCAATGCTACTTCTAACACCTTCCTATTCATTTATGATGGTGATGTCATCAACCTTAGCACAACTTGAGTTGGAAGATTGATAGCAGTGTCTCGACCATGTTATCTCACAAAAGGATTATTTCACATTTTACACTCCCAAAGAAGCCGAACTTTAAAGATAAAGAATGGTGACATATTCAGAATTCTCAATAACGATGAATCTCCTTAGAGATTACAAGCGATATAAGTCTAGTTTTGAAAGCCGCGGAGCATGATCTGGATATCAGGTTTAACATGATCTCGACAAGTAGATTCAATGCTGACGGATTCTGCAACTACTTTGGGAATGGCCAGTAGAAACTTACTTACGCCTCCATGATTGTAGCACAAGGTAAGAAGCATTATTTTAAATGTCTTATAGGACATGTCTGCCGACATTTTAAAAAAATTGATTATAACCTTTTGTAAAATAGAGACCGATATATCTGATTTCTTCTGATATATCAGCCAGCATGACTTTTGAGCATACCGTCCACTACTAAATTTTATGTTATATTAAAAGTCTAGCAATATGTCCAAATCACACATATATACAACATTATGTATGTTTAAATCAATTAAACTTACTATTTTGTTCTTTTAATGTATTATTCTTATAATCAATTTTGCATTATTATTTCACACTATTTTTCTTATTTCATATTACAAAAAAGTGAAAAAGTTCAACATTGTTAGAAAAGCCTTAGTAAGGGCTCATCTAAAGGCCCATTTTTCTCTCTTTGTATTTGTCCCACATCTTGGATTGAGATTCTCTTCTTTCTCTCTTCCTATATAAGTGCTCATTCATACTTGTAATTCATTATTCAATAAGTATATACAAGATTTGAGGTCATTCTTTACATGGTATCAGAAGAACGGTCTCCTCCTTAGTTGTTCGGTTTTCTGTTCGCGGCTACTCGCGGTCTCATCTTTCCTAACCGCCTGAGCTCGGTTAGCCGGCTTGTCTGTTTGCAAACCGCCTGGCCTCCCGGCTGACCGCGCGGCTTGTCCCTCCTCTTGCTTAGCCGCAGTATCGAGCGGTCTGTCTTTCTCTAGTCGTTGTCCCCTTATCTCTACTTCTGTTGTTGTCTCCTTGCCTCCTCCTCCTCCACCCTCTCTCTCTTTTATAAACTTTTCTCACACGTGGGGTCCACCTTCTCTTGCTTCTTTCCCTGCCAGTCTGGACTCCCTTGCTATCCGCGCAACCTCTCTATCTTGCTATCCGCGCGGCCTCTACCCCTTGCTCTGCGTGCGGCCTCTACCTTCCTGCTTGTCGCGACCTCTCTCAAGTCACTGCGGGTTCCTCCTCTTCTCTCTTTCTCGTTTCAGTCCGCATCTAGGTCGCGGCATCTCTCCTTGCCGCTGGTTGACTCACCTTGACCGTGCAGACTCCTCTTCTACCCTCTTCCCCACTAGTTGATGTGACCTGTCCTGTCGCTAGCGGTCTCTCCTCTTCCCTTAGCCGCATCTTGGTCGCGACTTTTCTTGTCGCTGGTAGCTTTACCTTGACCGTGCGGACTTCTCCTCTACCCGCTTCCTGCTATTCGTTGCGACCTATCTTGTCGCTAGCGGCCTCTCCTCTTAGCCGCATCCTGATCGCGACTTTCCTTGTCGCTGGTAGATTTACCTTGACCGTGAGGACGTCTCCTCTACCCGCTTCCTGGTAGTCGCTGCGACCTGTCTTGTCGCTAGCGGCCTCTCCTCTTCTCTTCGTCGCATCCTGGTCGCGACTTTCCTTGTCGCTGGTGTGTCCGCAGTGACCGTGCGACTACTCCCTTTGTCGATTTCTCTACCAAGCCGCCCGACCTTCTTTGCCAAGTCGCCCGGCTCCTCCTGCTTGCCGCCCGGTCCAAACCCTGCTGACCGCACGACCTCTTCTGCTAGTCGCCCGGTTTCTCTTCTAGAAGCCCGGACTCCTCTGTTAGCGGTATGGCTTCCGATGCATCCGCTGCTACTTCTGCTCCGCCAGCCCGTGCGGGTACTACGACTTCTAAACTTCGCGATGAGCTACGGATTACTACCATCTCTCTGACTGGAAAACACAATTTCGTCGAATGGGTTCACTCTGTTCGTCGTGTTCTGGACACAAAAGGTCTTCTCCACCACTTGACTGGTGCTACCCCCGTTGCTCCCTCCGATGACTGGCTTCGCGATGATGGTCGGGTCCAGTCTTGGCTCCTCAACTCTATGGACACCAAGCCCTACAGGATGACCATGTATCATGACACGGCCAATGCAATGTGGGAGGAGTTCCACTCCTTTTACTCTGGGCACAACAGTCTTCAGCACTTATATAATATTATCTCCGATCTTTAGAACCTTGCTCCTGGTGCTCCCGGCGATATGATCATTTTTGTTGCTCAGGCAAAGACACTGGCCGAGGCTTGGATTCAACATCAGCCTCCCACTACGGATCTAGCTACTCAACGGGCCCAGAAAGAGTCTGTCACCATCGCGATGATGATGTCCCGTGTTTCGCCCCACCTGCATAGTGTTCGGCCCCAGATCCTTTCTTCCACGACGACTCCTTCACTGTATGATGTCTGCTCCATGCTGCTTCGGGTTACGCCTCCTACTGAGGCTCCTCCCAGCTTTGCACCTGCTCTTCTTCAACAGTCTCTCCTTCCGACCCCCCCCCCTCCTGCTCGTGGATCTTCCACTCGAGGGGGCCGACCTCCGTCTCGGGGACGCGAACGTGGTGGACGTTCGTCTATAAAATGCACATATTGTGGCCGGGGTGGCCATCTTGAGGCTACCTGTTACAGCAAGCATGGGTTCCCTCCCCACCTCGCTGCTACTTCCTCTGCTGCTCCTGTTCCCACTGGGGCTTCTGCCCAGGATCCGACATCCACTACCCGCCAAGATATCGATGAGCTCCGCACCCAACGCCATCAGCTACAGGGTGCCCTTGTCCGCTCCTCCGGCTTGGTTGCGTCTTTTTCTGCGGAAGGTATAACCTGTCTCTCCCCTAGCCCCCACTGGATCATCGATTCTGGTGCTACTCACCATATTACCTCCCAGAAACACTCCCAGTATCTCCAGACGGCTCATCGCCCGTGTATCACTGTGGCCAATGGTGACATCTTACCGGTCTCTGGCGTCGCTGCTCTTCAGCTTACTCCGGCCCTTTCTCTTTCCTCGGTTATTCACGTTTTGAGATCTCCTTTCAATTTACTTTTTGTTAGTCGTCTGACGCACGACCTTGATTGTTGCATAATTTTTTTCTCTCTCTTCCTTTCTTATGCAGGATCGTCGCACCCGAAATATCATTAGTAGGGGGCAGCTGTTGAATGGGCTCTACATCTTGGATATCTCACCCACTCTTCTCTCTGCCGTCTCCACTGTTGATTGACATCGCCGCCTTGGGCATGCTCCTCTTCCAATTCTCAAGCGGGCTCTTCCTGATGTTCCTTTATGAGAGTTCTCTTGTGAATCTTATATCTACGACAAACAACATCGTTCTACCTTCCCCCCTGCATGTACCAGGAGTAGTACTCCTTTATCCTAAGTTCATTCTGATGTATGAGGCTCTTATAAAGTCCCTAGTATCTATCACTTTCGCTATTTTGTAACTTTTATTGATGACTACTCGCGTACTACATGACTATATTTAATGCATGAACGTACTGAACTTACATCTGTGTTTCGTGCCTTTTTAACTGAGATGTGTACGCAGTTCGCCACCTCCCTCAAAATCATCCGCACTGATAATGCTTACGAGTATACGGGGCGCACCTTCTCCAATCTCTGCACCGAATTTGCCGTCATCCATCAAACTTCGTGTGCGTATACCCCTCAGCAAAACGGGGTGGCTGAACGGGAGAATCGTCATTTACTCGATGTTGCTTGGTCTCTCATGTTTCAAATGAAGGTTCCGATCGAATATTGGAATTTTGCCGTCTCCATAGCCTGTCATCTCATTAACCGCCTACCTTCTTCTGTTCTTGACTTTGTCGTTCCTATCCAACTCCTCTATCCTACTAGCAACCCAACCTCTCTCCCCTCTGCGTGTCTTTGGGTGTGTTTGTTATGTTCATCTTCTTGGACCTCCCTCCGACAAACTTGCTCCTCGGGCGGCCAAATATATGTTTGTTGGCTACTCCCGTACTCAAAAGGGGTATGTTTGTTACTCTCCTTCGGATGGCAAGCTGGACGTCTCCGCGGATGTCACCTTCTGCGAAGACCAGCCCTTTCACTTACCTTCCCCCACCCCGTCTTCCTCTCCTGCTCTTCCCCGGCCTGCCGTACCTATCACGAGGTTCCTCCGCCCGTTATACGTGTCTATAGTCGTCGCGGCTCCAAGGATGGTTCCCCGCCCCAGCTCCCTGCTCCCAGTGACACCCCGACAACGGCGAATCCGGCTCCTGCTTCTACGGCCCATCCCCTGGCCAACTACGTTTCTCTCCGTCGGCTCACTCCGCCTCTCTACTCCTTGGCCACTTTGCTTTC
The DNA here is from genome assembly GCA_039583875.1 of Platanthera guangdongensis. Taxonomy (NCBI): domain Eukaryota; kingdom Viridiplantae; phylum Streptophyta; class Magnoliopsida; order Asparagales; family Orchidaceae; genus Platanthera; species Platanthera guangdongensis. The sequence goes on along the minus strand of CM077160.1, from coordinate 152,700,678 downwards.
CTTTATTTCTATTTCTAACACTGTGCAGGAGGCGCTTCAACATCCAGGGTGGCGGGCGGTCATGGACGATGAAAAGAGGGCTCTCTGGGCTAACCGGACTTGGGTTCTGGTTCCTCTTCCTGCAGGCGAACACTGTGTTAGCTGCAAGTGAGTCTTTGTTATTACACATGCAGCAGATGACACTGTTGAGCGTCTAAAGGCCCGCCTCGTGGCCCGGGGTTTTACTCAGCAACATGGTCTTGATTATGAGGAAACCTTCTCTCCGGTGGCCAAATTGAACATCGTCCGTGTTCTTCTCTCCTTGGATGTTCATCGTCATTGACCTCTTTATCAGCTGAATGTTAAGAATGTCTTCCTCAATGACGATCTGCAGGAGACTGTTTATATGCACCAACCTCCCGGGTTTGAGACCACGTGGGAGTCTTGGGTGTGTCATCTTCGGAAATCTATTTATGGTCTCAAACAGTTCCCGCGCGCTTGGTTTGAAAAATTAAGCAAGGTAGTCTGCAGAATTAGCTTCATTCGGAGCTCGGCTGATTTCTCTCTCTTCACCCAACACCGGTCAACTGAAACTGTGATCCTACTTGTCTATGTTGATGATATCTTCATTATTGGCGACGATACTACAGGGATATAACATACCAAGCAACAGTTGAACTCCGCCTTTCAGACCAAAGATCTCGGTAACCTACGGTATTTTCTAGGGCTTGAGGTTGCATGACACCCTGATGGTCTTGTATTATCCCAAAGGAAGTATTGTATGGACCACCTTCATGATGTCGGCTACTCTGGATGCAAACCTACGGATACTCCTATGGACGCTAATCACAAGCTCTCGGTCCACAACTCTGACTCTAATAAGCTGCTTACGAATCTGGAATACTACAGACGCTTAGTTGGGAAACTGATCTATCTTACGCTTAGTCGACCAGACATCTCTTTTGTCGTGAGAGTCGTGAGTCGATTTATGCATGCACCTCGGACATCTCATCTTCAAGTTGTCGAGCGCATTCTTCGGTATCTCAAGAATGCTTCAGGACAAGGGCTTGTGTACAAGTCATCCACATCTTTATCTCTTGTTGCATACTCGGACGCTGACTATGCAAGATCCATTGATGATAGGCGTTCTACATCTGGTTTCTGTACCTACTTCGGTGGGCATCTCATAACATGGCGTAGCAAGAAATAGACTGTGGTTGCTCGCTCTTCTGCTGAAGCCGAGTACCGGGCCATGACTGTTATTGTTTCCGAGTTAACTTGACTTGAGAGCCTTCTGGGAGACTTGGGGATTCGTCTCTCATCACCGACGACCCTATTTTGTGATAGTCAAGCAGCAATACATATTGCCAAGAACCCGGTTTTTCATGAATGCACAAAGCATATTGAAGTTGACTGCCACTTTATTCGGGAAAAAGTACAGTCAAAGAAGATAGATTTGGAACATGTCTCTGCTACAAACCAAGTTGATGACATCCTGACTAAAGCTCTCTCTTGGCCGCTATACTACCAATTTTTATCCAAGCTTGGTGCTTACGACTTGTACGCTCCAACTTGCGGGGGAGTGTTAGAAAAGCCTTAGTAAGGGCCCATCTAAAGGCCCATTTTCTCTCTTTGTATTTGTCCCACATCTTGGATTGGGATTTTCTCTTCTTCCTCTCTTCTTATATAAGTGTATTCATACTTGTAATTCATTATTCAAGAAGTATATACAAGGTTTGAGGCCATTCTTTACAAACACATTTATTAGTTATTTTTTAAATGATTTTAACATAAACTTATTAAGCATGGAAAGACTTACAATCAATCAAGAATATTTAGCTGTTAATTTTTTTTATTTGCAATAAAACTTGGTACTAACAAATACAATTCTTATATAATATTACATATATTTTACATTGTACTGATTTGTCTTTGCTATAATATTTTACTTTGAATATTTTTCAAATTTATTTTAGGATATACGTGAATCAACGTTTGTCTCTTATAATGTTAATTTTTTATTCTTTTAGAATATATAATTATACTTTAGATACATAATTTTTATTTATTTATTTATAAGATATGTAAATCAAATATTTTAAAATATCCATGACATGTACCCGACATCTGACATTTAAATACTCAATTTAACATATTGCTGACATCTGATATTTACAACTTAGGTAAGTGGTGGTTCTCGAATTTGATACAAGCTAATAATCTCTTAAAGAGCACTGTAAATGCAATATAGAATAATGTTGTTGCGCTGAGGTTTAAGAGGCACGTCCACATGAGCAAGAAAGAGATGATATTCAGGACACGCAATTGAAGTACTCTCACTGCTTAGCTAGTAAAGCATAAAATGGTGTGCACTTCAAGGAAGGTCAACAATTCCAATTAATTCCAATGTTTGGTCAAGTTTGTCATATTCATTAACAGCCACTATACGAGGTTGTAAGTTTACACTCTCAAATCCAATTATCAAATGATGGATAGGTTCAAACAATTTCAAACATCGGTTAAGAGACAAGCTGAGAATAAAGTGAAGAGTGTCAAGACAGACAATGAGGTGGATATACAGGTTAGTCTTATGCATAGTACTGAAAACAAGATATTTGGCATTAGAAGACATCACCCAAGATGCTTCAGTTGAATGACTTAGCTAAGAAGATGGATCATACAATAATGGAAAGATGGATAATTGCTCTCACACAAGTTTGCCAATGTCATTCTAATGTTAGGCTTTGAGTATGGTGATTCACATACTAAATCTCTCACGTGTTACTTTACAGTTTGATGTAATGGAAAGGTTCTGGCTATTGTGCAGAATGAGTTCGGTTGCAGGGTGTATCATCTGTGTTTCTAAAAAAGCTTGTTGGAAGTTGTAGTGGTGTGTCTGTTAGAATTACACATCACCGATATTGAGAAAGCAAAGGTTTTCCCTCAATACAATGATAGTTAGATCAACTTCAACCCAATCCATAAGACAAAATGGCTGAGTAGATTTTTTTTACAGATATCTAGATGCAGAGTAGGAGAATGCTCAGCCGCCTACACAAGTCACTCTTCTTGAAATACTAACACACAGCTTCACTTATGGGACAAGTTCTATTTCCCTTATCTTCAAGAGATTTTGATCTCTCTCTACCCCGCCTAGGCAGCCAAGGTTCTGGCTTCACAATATAATTCGCCACCGGCATCCCCTCCTCCGGCAACCCCACTAACGCGTTACAAGCAAGCACATAACAACTTGGTATCATAGCCACTCCTTCCTCTGTCATCTTTCACATGCTCCACCCGCATCACTGCCGCCATCGGTTTTCCTCTTCTATACAACAAGCTCACCTACAACTGCACACCCTTCAAGCGCAATTATCCCCGTCAGAAATAGCTTCCGAGTTCATGCCCAATTTATGTTATTAAAGGCACGCCAAAGGCTCCAAACTCAACAAGCTCAGAGGCTTGCACTTTTGTGCGCCTTTTTTGCGCCTTTGGAGCATAAAAGACGCGTCTTGGTACGATTTCTGCTGCAAACCTTTTTTCAAAAGAAAGAAATAATGAAAAAACTCAATAGTTTGTGTTTGTGAAATATAATCGAGTGTTAAGACCAATGTTGTGGATATCGGCCGACATGTCGGCCGACATGAAGGTTTGGGAGCAAAAACGAGACAAAACCGGTTTAAATTTGATTTGTGGCGTTTTGAAAATAGTGGACCGACATGTCGTAACCGACATGCCGGCCCCAAAAAACGCCCATATCGGGGGTTTTTTAAAATTAAATTTTTATTTATTTATTTTTTAATTTAATTATTAGTTTTATTAATGAAACGAGCGGTGTCGGGCCACTGTTTTAACTCTCCCAACCACGTTCATTTCATTTCATCTTGTCGCTCTGCCCTAGCTCTCCTCGTCTCTCCTGCCCTAGCTCTCTCTCGCGCGTCGTCGACACTCTATCTCTCTGGTTCTTTCTTCTCCCCGGTCGCTGGTGCTCTCTGGTTCTCTGGTGCTCTCTAGCTCGCTGGTGCTCTCTCTCGCATGCGCTGTTGGCACTTTAGCTCTCTGGTTCTTTCTTCTCCCTGCTCGCTGGTGCTCTCTGGTTCTCTGATTCGATGGTTCTCTAGTTCTCCGGTGCTCTCTAGCTCGTTGGTGCTTTCCCTCTCTCGTGCGTTGTCGGCACTTTAGCTCTCTGGTTCTTTCTTCTCCCTGCTTGTTGATGCTCTCTAGCTCACTGGTGCTCTCCCTCTCTCTCGCGCTGTCGGTTCTTTATCTCACTGGTTCTTTCTTCTCCCTACTCGTTGGTGCTCTCTCGGCTGGTTCATTCTTCTCCCTACCTCCCCCTCTCATTCTATCGCTCTGCATTTTATTTTATTTTATTTTTGTGTTGGTTGTTGTGCTAGTTGTCGGTTGTGGCTTGGTGGCTGCCTTGTGGGTTGTTGCTGGTGGCTGCCGGCCCATTTAGTTGTTGGTGGCTGCCATGTTGCCTTATTAGTTCAGCAAGACATGGTGTCTTGTGGCTGACATGTTGGTTGTAGCATGGTGGCTGAGTTGTTGCTTTATTTGTCTTATTAGTTACTTTTTATTTTTATTTGACATGTTTATTAATCAACAAATGATTTGAAATACTCCTACTAATAATTATTTATCCAACTTCATTTTGCACTCTAACATTACTCAAATTTAGAGAGTAAGAGGGCTAAAAGTGTCAAGTTTCAAGCAATCTTGAATGAGGTGGTTGTTGGAGGAGTCCATGATGATCAAGAAAAGGACACTAGCATACGTAAGAGCACGAGTTCAAAGGGTCCAATGAACCAATTTGTTCATTCAGCTGTCGAGTCTACCAAGGGAAAAGATTCCCAACGGAGCACGATAGAGAGTAAGTACAAAAAGAAAGCCAGAGATGATGTTGTCGTGTACATAGGTAGATGGGCATATGAAAACGGGATCCCGTTTAACACCATATGTAATTCATCCTTTCAGCAAATGGCTCACGCCATTGAGTTATGCAGACCTGGGATGAAGATCCCAACATTTTATGAGTTGAGAGACAAAATTTTGCGAGGGGAGGTGGAGAGGACGAAGGAGATGTTGGGCATATTCACGCAGACCTGCAAATTGAATGGTTGCACTATCATGACCAATGCGTGAACAGATCGAAAGGGTAGGAGCGTGATGAATATCATGATACATTGTAGTTTCGGAGTGGCATTCTGGCTTTCGAAGAATGTCTCCTCCACACACGATGACAAGTTCATCTTTGACTTCTTGGATGAGGCGATTGATAGCATTGAGAGCCCAGGAGAGCACAATATCTTGCAGATTGTGACAGATAGCGCGTCCAATAATATGGTTGTTGTAAAGCTTATGGCTTTGAAAAGACCTACAATTTTTTAAACATGTTGTGCGGCTCACACTATTAATCTATTGTTACAAGATATAAGAAAATTGAAGCGAATAAATAGTGCTATCTCGTTGGGCCGCCAACTCTCTATATTCATTTATGGTCACACCATCTCACTCGACATGTTTAGAGAGCCAACAAAAGACTTGAACTCTCATGAGCTTATTAGACCAGGTGTGACTAGATTCGCTACAACATTTCTATCTTTAGAGAGCATCTTAGAGAAGAAGAATCAATTGAGGTGTTTATTCACATCTGCAAAGTGGGCTGCAACAAAGTTGGTCAGTAGTGTCGGGGAAAGCAGGTAAAACTATTGCTTCTTTATTCATTTCATTTAAAATATATGTTTTGAAAGTTGTCCTTTATAATATTTTCTTAATATTTTATTTTGCATATGGTAGGCTGCAATGATAGTGATGAGCGCTAGATTTTGGGCGAATGCCGAGCTGGCTGTTGGTATATTTACACAATTTGTGAAAGTTTTGAGAAGAGCCGGCAGGGATACACCATCCATGGGGTGGTTATATGGAGATATCAAAAAAGCTAGGGAAGAGGTTGTTGTTGTTCTCGATCACCAAGAGAACAAATATCTTCTTATATGGAAGTTGATTGATAACAGATGGGAGAAGAAGATGAGAAGTCCTCTGCACCTTTCAGGTTATCACTTAAACACAATTTTTTTATTATTTTTGTCGAGTGGAGATTGAACAGTCCTCTGCACTTTGCAGGTTATTACTTAAACTCATTTTTATTATTTTCATCAAGTGAAGATTGAGGCTGACGGAAGGTTTATGAGTGATTTTGTTGAGTGTCTCTCCATGATATATATGAAAGATCCTTCTACACAGGATCACATCAATGCTGAGCTTGATGTTTACCAATACCAACAAGGGTTATCTGGTAAAGAGATGGCAAAGAGACACCTACAAAATCTCAACTTAAATCCATGTACATTTTAATATATATATTTATTAACAATAATGATGTATTTATGTATAATAAATGAATAATTAATACATTGTGTTGTCATTTTAATTTTCACAGTATATTGGTGGCAGCTTAACGGTACTGATACGTCGTACCTTAAAACTATGGCCATGAAAATTATAAGTCTGACTACTTCATCCTCTGGCTGTGAGAGTAACTGGAGCACCTTCGAGATGATATACATTAATTTAGTTATGTAGTTAAACATTAATATCTTATTATATGATTGTATGCATTATTTAACATTTTTTAAAAAAAATTTAAAGATATATTCTAAAAAGAGAAATAAACTTGATAGCAAAATATTGACTGATTTAGTATTTATAAAGTTCAATGTTTTGTTGAAGTCGAAATATTCAGAGACATCTCGAGATCCATTGGCAGCTAAGAATGTTGATTCTGGAATGATATAAGAGTGGATTGTGAATGTTGATCCTGAGGAGGATGAAGATGAAGATGGTGATGATGAAGACTTTCCTGGAGAGGGGCTGATATGGGAGTGAATTGACAATATAATCGACGATGATCATGATGAAAGGAGACCTCAAAGATTAACTACAAACAAAGAAGTGACAATTAATTATCAAAGAATGGGAAAGAAAAATATTTGAGGTGGACGAGGGAGATCTAGAGGGTTTATCGGATGAAGATCATATTTTATCTACTCTGCCGACTATAGATGAGTCTTTAAGTGATGAAGAATGAGGTATGTTTGAAATTTGATTTTTGAGATTTTGATCTTAAAATTACTAGTTTTACAAATTTTCATCTTTAAAGTGTTATATGTTAAATGTTACAAATACCTTTTAATATTTAAAAGTTCAATAGGTTGTAGAATAGGTAGTACTGTGACATGTATACAAATTAAAAAATAACATTTAATTACATATATAATTAATTAAATATTAAAATCCGATATATGAAATATCCCCGATATATAGAAATGACATGAAAACTCAAACTGGCGTGTCCTCGACATCCGAAATTTGTAACATTGGTTAAGACTTATATATGATGCAAGTAACCACATCAATTCTATTTGTTAAGAGATATAAATGATAATAATGAATGATTAATGAGTAAAATATATGAAAATTTTGATCAAGAAGATGAACTAATGTTTAATGCTTATTATTTTAAAATGAATGTGGTTGTGTCGTGTCTTCGTTGGGCGTGTGCCTGCGCCTTGAGCCTAGGCTCCAAGACCCTTTTGCGGATTGGTGCATCTTGTGCCTTTAATAACTAAGCGTCCAGTACCATGTCCTGAGGCCATCGCGTTACTCCCAATTGACGTTGTCAGCGCCCTTGCTCGCAATCAACGCTACTCGCTGTTATTCCCAGCAACAGTCGACGACCCCATCACAGCAGCCCCCTAACCCTGCCACGTTGTCTGCCAAACAACCCGATGCAGTTTGCTTCCTCGTTGGACGCATGTGGAAGAGTCATTTGATGCTCTTCCACCATCGAAATTGCGTCCTCCTCTTCCAGAATCGCGCCTCTTCGACACCACGTTGAACAGATCCCTGCAATTACATCCACATCGACATAGACGACGCTCCCTCATCCATTTCTCGAGCCCACCAAACAGCAGTAGGTATTTCAAGAGACCAACGGTGTGTCGTCGTTATTTCGAGCCGCCGACCTGTTTCTTTCCTTGAGCCTTTTTCTTTCCCAACGTCGAGTGCCTTCTTATTATGACAATATTAATTAATTGTATCCTCGATATTAGTTAATTGAGTCTTCAAAAAAACAAGAGAGAGAGAGAGAAGGGTGTTCTTTTTTAGAATCATCGTAGGGAAGCAGCACAACTCTCACGACAACCTGAATATTGCAACCGCTTCAGGGGACTCGAGAAGTCGAGTCGACCCGTCACCTGTTCCTAATCTCGTGCTGCCTCCATCCTCAATATTGGGGACTCGCCAAATCTAATGTATACTATCATGGACATAATGCAAGCATTCATAACATCCATGGAAGCACGCCTTTGGGACGCTGAAGCACGTCATTGGGAAGATATGGCCACGTTCATCAACAAGCTTAATAATCTGACAACCACCATTTTGGTCGTTACGACCCCACCTGCTGATCAAGCCAGCATCAGTCAGGCACCGCCACTTATACGCCACAAGACACCGACCCTTGTATCCCCTAAAGATGTTATTCTGCCACGCCACAGTAAGTTGGAATTCCAAATCTACGATGGGAAGACAATTCCATTAGGTTGGCTAACCAGGTGTGAGCAATTTTTTGACCACCAACAAACCCCAACAGCGAAATGGATTCATCTGGCATCCTTCCACCTTGTCGAATCGGCTCAGCAATGGTTCACTCGTATCCTTCTCGACCAGCCTTGGTTGACGTAGGAGGACTTCAAGCAGCTCTGTGAATTGCGTTTTGGTCCTCTCATCTGCAGCAATCCCCTTGGTGCACTCATGACATTACGACAGACAAGGTATGTGGATGCTTATATGAAACAGTTTCAACTTCTTCTGGCACACGTTCCGGCTCCACAATATCCTATCCTCTGCCGCCTTAATCCTCTCCCCCGGCCATTGGAAACCCCACCAACGAGTACAGGCAAACCTGTACAACGCGATTCTGAGAGATGAGGATGCAGTTTCGATGGTTGAAGGAAGGGAGGCTGGATTTCCAGAGTGTGTCCTACGAGGAAAGAAATTGTATCAAGTTCTTCCACAAATGACGGGGCGGAGTTGGGGACAGATGCAATAGGAAGATTGCTCCATTGGGTTGGCTAACCAGGTCTGAGTAATTCTTCGGCTACCAACAAACCCCAACAACGGAATAAATTAATCTGGCATCCTTTGACCTTCTTGACACGATTAAGCTTTGGTTCGCTTATCTCCTCGTCGACCAGCCAGGGCTGACGTGGGAGGGCTTCATACAATTTTGCAACTTGCAACTCGATCCTTCCATCCGCAGCAACCCCCTCGGTGCACTCACAACATCACAACAAACAGGGTCTGTGGACCCTTATCTGGAACAATTTTAGATTTTTTTGATGCACGTTACGATAACCCAGGAGATGCAAGTTGCAATCTTAATAGTCAGATTGTGCAGACGATTACGACTGGACGACGATTTGAAGATCCTTGAGACTTCGTGATAACTTTACGTTTAGCCAAATTGTGCGAGTGACGGCGAGTGGAATGTTATGGATCTCGCACTGTCAATTATATATTAGCAGTTATAATATTATATTGTATATTGTGTTTTATTAATTATTGTCTTGCCTTAATGAATTGTTGGGAGTTAGGAGTGTCATGGTTAGAAGTTAGGAGTGTTATTATGCATCTTGTGAAGCCTACTTAAAGGCATGTGTTGTTTATACGATGTATCCAGGTACAAGTTCTATTTCTCTGGTCTTCAAGAAATTTTAATAGCTCTCTCTCTCTCCGAGCACAAAACGCCTCGACAGCCGTGGTTTCGGCTCCACAATATCCTCTGTCATCGTCATCCCCACCTCCAGCCATCCTCTAGAAACCCCACTGACGTGTTATAGGAAAGTCTGTAACAACGCGGTTCTGAAAAAGGATGTGGTTTCGACGATGGAAGGAACGTCGACTGGATTTTTCATCTTGCGTCCAACGATGAAGGAAGTTGCATATGGTTCTTCTGCGGACGACGAGGCGTAGTTGGGGCTGATGCGTGGGAAGACTACTCCATTAGGTTGGCCAACAAGGTGCGATAAATTATGAGGCCACCAACAAACCCCGACATTGGAATGAATTCATCAGGCATCATTCCACCTTCCGGACACGGATCATCTTTTGTTCACTCATCTCCTCGCCGACCAGCCACGACTGGCGTGGGAGGACTTCAAACGGTTCTGCAACTTGCGATTCGTCCCTCTGATTCGCAGTAACTCCCTCGGTGTACTCACGACATCACCACAAACAGGGTCTGCGGACGCTTATCTGAAATAGTTTCAGCTTCTTCTGGTGCACGTTATGATAACCCTAAAGATGCAAGTTGCAATCTTCACAGATGGGCTTCATGGACGACTGTGATTGGGAATCAAATTTGAGGCCCTCAAGACTTGGTGACTGTTTTGAGTTTAGCCAAATTGTGGGAACGACGACAAGTTCAATGTTGTGGATCTCACGCCGCCAATTATCTATTAACGGTTATATTATTACGAGTCTATATATTTTGAGTTAAGTTGTATGAGTCAAGTCGTATCGAGTCATACTTATAAGTTATTAACGTCATATTGCTTTAGTGTTTCACGCATCTCTTATGTTGGGGTTATATATGTTTATGCCATTATGGATCCTATATATAGGTGCCCTTGGGTCATGTATGAGTTATCAAATAATGAAGTCCGTTTTCTATATCTCTTTTTAACTCTTCTCTTCCTCTAGTTCTTCTCCTCTTCATCCCCCATTTATGGTTAGCCCCCATTTATAGTTGCCCGAAATAAGCCCATAATACTTTGGAAACAGGGCCAGCTTTTCTTCCTACCCTCCGCCAATTATACAGTTGAAGCCGCATCCCCCTCCCTTGTTGTCTGCAGTAGGAACCACACCCATCTCCATTATTACCAACCAATTAAACTTTTCCTTATCGTGAAGGGCCTTCTGTTGGCAACAACTTCACGCTTCCCTCGACGATGACCCAGAGAGATCCCTTCCCCTCTCATCATGCGCGTCTACAGGAGTCGACTCACCCGCATCATTGCAGAACAACAGAGTCACAGTCGTCCATCACCGTACAGATGAATCGAAGTCCCCCACTCCCATGTGAAGCACGTGTGTTCGTCTTCTTCATCGAGCCGTCATGCCTTGCCTGTGACGTGCATACGACGCTTTCACCGCAGGCCACGGTTCCAGCGCCAAAAATTTCATATAGAGGTTGGCGTCGCACAATCCATGTGCCCTACTTTCAGTCGCCTGCAGTAAACTTTAATTTGTATGACGATAAGTGTCCTTGAAGAGGCCGCCCTCTGTGCGAAGCTATTGGATATGATGGTTTCATTTCAGGATTCCATGTTACAACATAACCAACATCGACCGACTGGTGATGTCGGGACACATCAGGATTCTGCTTCCACCAACACATGTTGTCGCCCCTTTCATCCAGCTTGTCGAGTCCCACCACCGCCTACGATTGCTCCACTGAGGCCGCTGATTACGCTGATGCAACCCCTACCACTATTGGATCCTACAAGCCGCCTCCAGACACAGCTTCCACCTCCCCCGCCGCCAATCCCACTTGAGCAGTTGTCGCACCCACCGACGGGCGAAGAAGCTTCACAGCTCTCCATAGTTCGTGTTGCTCCACCATCGCCTCCAGTGGTTCCCACACCGCAGTTTATACCACAGACATCGTCGCCTCCCAGTTCAGCGGGGGTGCCATCACATTTTGTGCAACCATCTTCAGTCCTCGCGGTCACCATATTGTAACCTCTGCTCAAATCACATGCTCTACCATCCCATCTAGAACAATTCCTTTTGCTGATCGTCCACCAGTTGGTGCTCTGCATCTCATCTCTACAACTCACATACAACCTGGTTCTTCACTGCCCTCTACAGTCCACCGGACACATTCGCCTCGCCTCCAGATATGTTTGGTAGTCTCTCCTCAGCACGTGTCCTTACCATACCCGCTCCTTGCTGTCATGTCTACCACCGGGGAGCACATCGACTGCATGCCACTTGATGCAAACTTCGCTACAGTGACGCGCTACCTGGAGTTATTCTGGTGGTGCATCAAAGAGCATGATGATCACTGTACAACCTCGGGCTCACGAGAGGCCCTCAAGACGCGAATAGAAGAAAGATGGCGAGAGATGTTGATAGGCGAGTGGGACCAGATGGTCCACTCGCAGGAGGCGAGACGGGTGGTCTCAGAAATGGGCGAGACGCCCCCTTTTGAGACGCGAGTAGGCTCTTAGCGGCGAGAGGGTCCCATAGCAAAGGATACCTGCGAGACGAGCAGGAAGGCCCGTCTCGCCAATGGGTGCTCCCTTACTCGCCACATGAAAAGAAGGTCGTTTTTACACCCAAGGGGGATATTACTCTTCTACCCCGGGTAATTTTACTTTTTTGCCCCTGGTGGTCTGCATATAACTCTTCAGAACAGCGGAGTTTGGCTGTTGGCAGACCCGACCAGGGGTATTCTGGTAATTTCAGGTCAGCTCAGTATGGTTATTGGCAGTTCAAACTCAGAAAACTATAAATAGACCCATAAGGGTTCTTCAGAAGCACTTTTTCTCCGGGACTTGAGAGGATTTTTCTGTGCTTTCTGAGGAGCTCCAAGCCCAGCTTTTGGCTTTGAAGGGGAAGCTCCCAGAGATCTTCCGGATAAGCGGTGGGACCTCCCTGCTGAGGCTTTGAGTCAGTTTCTGGTCCTTCACGACCAGTCGGAGGACAGAGCTTGGGACGAGTAGGTGTTGGCTACGCCCTTATTTTTCGAACTTTTGTCGAAGTCAAGTTTTGACTTCAACAGTTCTGGTGCGGTGAGCGTGGAGGGTAGCTGATACAAGAAAAGCTTGAGTTTAGTACTATGGCAGGAGGTGAATGTGAAGGATCTGGTTCAGGAGGTTCCCCCTCCCAGGGAGAGGAGGCGACGAGGAAGATGCTGGAAGACTTCAGGCGAGAGGTCTTGCAGACCATCAGCTTGGCCTTCTCGGCGAGGAGCGAGTGGGCCACGCCTCAGGTCCCGATAGAGGAGGTCCCGCTCTTAGGCGAGAACTCCCCTGGACAGCGCCCGGGGAAGGAGGTCCCGGCGGAGGCTGGCGAGAGGGGCGTGGTGGCGCGAGAGCTCTTCCCAGGCCAGCGTCCCGGGAAGGAGATTCCGGCAGAAGTTGGCGAGAGGGAAGCGGCTGTGTGAGAGCTCTTACCTGGGCATGGTCTCGCGGATCGGGCCAGCCAGCCGAGGCCGCGAGACGTGCCCTCTTGGCAGGCAGGTGGCGAGAGCCCATTCAGTGAGCTCATCATCTCGGCCCCGGTGCCGGAGGGGTTCCGGGAGCCCGACATGTCCTACTACTCGGGGAAGGATGACCCTGTACAGCACGTGCAGTGGTTTGAAGATGTTGTTTCAATAAGGCAGATGACGGATGCCTTCAAGTGTCGGCTGTTTGCCATCACGTTGAAGGAGAAGGCACGAGACTGGTTCCACCAGTTGCCGGCAAGGTCGATCTACAGTTTCGAGGATCTGCGTCGAGTTTTCCTGTTGAGGTTCTCAACATCGAAGAAGCGTAAGAAGGAGGCGGAGTGCCTGTTCGCGGTAAGGCAGAAGCAAGACGAGACGTTGGGACATTATGTGGATCGGTTTTAGGAAGAGGTCCTCCTGGTCCAGGAGGTCCCAGTGTATAAGCTGATGCTCGCTTTTACTCTGGGACTGAGGCCGGGTTTCTTTAGCATGGAGTTGAAGAGAGTGCCCCCCCCCCCTCTTTTGAGGAGCTCATGGAGAGGGCAGCGAAAGAGACAGACTTCGAGAGGGCCAATCTGGCGTTTGCAAGGAAGCTGTCCAGGTTGGCGGAGGATGATGTGAAGGAGCCGGAAGCAGGAAGGCGAAGGGAGCAGAGAGAAGAGAGGAGGGAAGAGCCCCGAGGACATGGGCAACAGGGACTGCATCAAGGACGGGGGGCCCGGGAGCCGAACAACCGGTTAGGTTGGAGGCCTCAGGAGGGGCGCCCCAGGAGCTAGGAGGAGGTTTCCAGGGAAGAGACCACTTTCGCGAGCCGAGGAGGTTCGATCAGCCGACACAGAGGCATGAGCTGAGGGGTCATTTCCCACATCAGCAGGAGACAATGGAGGTCGCTCGAGGTAGAGGAGGAAGGAGAGGAGCTCGAGGAGGAGCTGGAAGGAGAGATGGTGGAGAAGGGAGAAGGGGCAGGGTGGCGTTGCCTTTCTGTGACTTCCATCAGGAGGAGGGTCACGCAACGTCCACCTGCCTAGAGTTCTTAGAAATGAGAGAAGCCAGGGGGTCGAGGAGGCAGGCTCCGCTAGTAAGGATCGAGGAGGTGCAGCAGGAGGAGACGGAAGATAGATGCGAGGACCGGGTGGATGTAGGAACCAGGGGAGGGATCGGGGTGATCCACGGAGGAGTTGGGATCGAGGCCACTCGTAAGGGGAGCCTCCAGACCATGTTCCTAAGAGGGGTAGCCTCGACCTCCCAGGCTCCCCGTCCGAAAGAAAAAATTACCTTTTCTTCAGCGGACATGCCGGATTATGAGGACCCGTTCTGTGATGCCTTGGTGATCCAGACGGCGGTCGAAAACTTCACGGTCTCCAAGATTCTGGTGGACAACGGGAGCTCCGTGAACGTGATCTTCAAGAAGGCTTTCGATGAGATGCAGGTTGAGACCAAGAGGGTCATAGCTTCAGATGGGCCGTTGTTTGGTTTCTCAGGAGAAAGGAAGGAAGTAGAAGGAGGGGTGGGGCTGCATGTGAAGTTAGGGTGCGTGTCACGGAACTGCAGATTCGTGATCGTAGACGCCCCGAGCAGCTATAGTGTCATCTTTGGGTGTCCCCTCATCAGCGTCTTTCGCTGCATCCCCTCCTCGTTTCATCAATGCCTCAAGTTCAACAACGGAGGGGTGCAGGTTAGGGTCAGAGGGGACCCGAAGGTGGCAGGACAGTGCTACGTTACGGCAGTCAACAACATATCTTGGATGGTAGAGGCGGAGGAGTTGGAGAAGGAGATGGCGGCGCATGAAGAGGTAGTCGGAGAGGAGGAGATGAGCCTAGAGGAGGCGAGGAAGGAGGTTGAAGAGGTTGTCAGAGAGGAGGAGATGAGCCTAGAGGGGGCGAGGAAGGAGGCTGAAGAGGTTGTCGGGGAGGAGGAGATTGAGGAGGAGCAGAGGGGAAGAGATGTGAAAGAGGTTCAGGGGGGCGGAGAGTTGGAGTCGCGAGAGGGTCGGCAGGTGGAAGTGGAAGGAAGAGGAATTGAGAAGGAGGCCCATGGAGGCGTAGAGGTTGAGAAGGAGCGGAGTGAGAGCCTAGGGGAGGCGATGGAAGTTGAGGAAGCAGGAAGGGAGGAAGAGTGTGGACAAGAAGAGGAGGCAAGGGCCGGTTGGGAGTAGTCGCGGCTGGAGCTGGCTGAGGAGGTGGTAGAGATGGAAGTTTTCACCAGCGTCGGCCAAGTACAGAAGGTGCGGATCAGCGGGGGTCTGAGTCCCGAGGACCAGGAGCGAGTGCAGGCTTGCATCCAGAGCAACGTCGACATCTTCGCTTGAATCGCGGCTGATATGTCGAGCATCGATGCGGATGTGGCCTGCCACCGCCTGAACCTGGATCCCCGGACCCGCTCCATATGCCAGAAGATGAGGACCATCGCAACGAAGCTGGAAGAGCCAATCCGCGAAGAGGTCAAGAAGCTTCTGGAGGTTGGCTTCATCTCGGAGATCCAGTACCCAGGCTGGGTCTCCAACGTGGTGACGGTAAAGAAAGGGGGAGGGAAGTGGCACATGTGTATTGACTTTTCTTTATTAAATAAATCGTGCCCCAAGGATTGCTACCCCCTGCCTCGAATCGACGCGCTGGTTGATTCAGCCGTTGGTTTTTCAATTATGAGTATTTTGGATGCATTTTCAGGTTACCACCAGATCCGAATGCACCCTCCCGACGTCAAGGACGTCTCCTTCATCACAAGGGAGGGATGCTTCAGTTATAAGATGATGCCCTTTGGGTTGAAAAACGCAGGGGCTACATACTAACGCATGATGTATCGAGTCTTCTAAGGCCAAAGGGGGAGGAACCTGGAGGTTTATGTTGATGACCCAATGGTTAAAAGCAAGGGCGTGGACTCGCACCTTCGGGACCTGCAGGAGACGTTCGCCACCGTGCGGAAGTTCAAGATGAGGCTGAACCCCTTAAAGTGCGCTTTCGGGGCGAGCCGTGGGAAGTTCCTTGGGCATCTCCTGACCCCAGCGGGGGTGGAACCCAACCCAGATAAGGTGAAGTCTATCCTAAAGCTGGAGTCACCACGCAACGCTAAGGAGGTCCAGTGCTTGACAGGCAAGCTGGCCGGCCTAAGTAGATTCCTCTCCAGGTCGGGAGAGAAATGCTCATCATTCTTCAAGGTACTGCGGGGTAACCAAAGGTTCGAGTGGACCGCCGAGTGTGAAGAAGCTTTTCAAAGGCTGAAGAAGCAGCTCTCCCTGGCTCCTCTACTTCAAAGCACAAAGGATGGGGAGGACTTGGCACTGTATCTCGGAGTAGGAGCAGAGGCGGTGAGCTCTGTCCTAGTTAGGGAAGAGGGGAGGAAGCAGTTGTCAATCTACTATGTTAGCAGGATC
The DNA here is from genome assembly GCA_039583875.1 of Platanthera guangdongensis. Classification (NCBI taxonomy): domain Eukaryota; kingdom Viridiplantae; phylum Streptophyta; class Magnoliopsida; order Asparagales; family Orchidaceae; genus Platanthera; species Platanthera guangdongensis. The sequence continues at coordinate 152,684,050 of CM077160.1, read as the reverse complement.
CTAAAGAAGGCAGAGCTTCGTTACCCTATCTTAGAAAAGTTGGCATTCGCCTTGATCATTTCGGCCAGGAAACTCCGACCATATTTTCAAGCACATTCGATCAGGGTGGTGACAGATCATCCCCTTCGTAAGATTTTTGAAGGAGTAGAGCACTCGGGCAGGTTGGTCAAGTGGTCTATCGAGTTGAGTTAGTTCGACATCTCATTCATGCCAAGGCATTCCATTAAGGCACAGGTGGTGGCCGACTTCTTGGCAGACTACGGTGTGGAGGTCGGGGCCGAGGAGTCGCGGCCGCAGGAGGCATGGAAGATGACGGTTGATGGAGCCTCGGGAAAGCACTCCCTCGGAGCAGGGGTGGTATTGACAAGTCCTCAAGGGGTCACCATAGAGCAAGCAGTGGTCTTACACTTTCCAGCAACTAACAACCAGGCGGAGTACGAGGCTGTGATAGTCGGCCTTCGTTTGGTAAATGAGCTTGAGATCCAGGACGTGGAGGCTTTTACGGACTCATTGGTGGTGCCATCGCAGATTCGAGGAGAGTTCGAAGCTCGGGAACCCACCCTTGTGAGGTACTTGTCCAAGGTGAGGGCGATCATCGGGGGGTTCCGGACATTCTCCATCCAACACGTTCCCAGAGAAGAGAGTACCGATGCCGATCATTTGGCTAAATTTGGACCTCGGGGAGGAGGAACCTTGACTGATCTGTTCCGTCCAGCGATCGAGGAAGGGGAGCTCATGGAAGTAGATCGGCGACCCTCATGGGTGGATCCCTTTGTAACCTTCTTCATCACGAGCAACCTCCCTGAGGGGATCAAGGAGGCAAAGAACTTTCGGCATAAGGCGGCCCATTATCTCATGCATGAAGGAAGCCTAAATCGGAAATGCTTTCGGGTCCTCTGGCACGATGTATGACGGAAGAGGAGACCCGACGGATTCTGGTGGAGGTGCACTCTGGGGAATGTGGTAGCCATTCCGGGGGTAGGACGTTGGAGGCAAGGGTGGTCAGGCAGGGATACTTCTGGCCCACCCTAAGGAAGGATGCTGCGGAGTTTGCGAGGAGGTGCCAGAAATGCCAGCTCTACGCCCCTCTCCAGCTCTTGCCCGCTCAGAGGCTCCAAAGCATCACGACACCATGGCCGTTCGCTATCTGGGGGATGAATTTAGTTAGGACTTTCCCTCCGGCTAGTGGGCAAAGGAGGTTCCTCCTAGTTATGATCGACTACTTCTCTAAATGGCTGGAGGTTAAGGCGCTGACCAAAGTAACCTCCCAGGTCATCAGGAACTTAGTTTGGGGAGAGATCATCTGCAGGCACGGGCTGCCTCAGGTCATTGTCATGGACAATGATCCTCAATTTGCAAGTGAGAAGTTTATAAGTTGCTGCACTCAGCTGGGCATCGACCTCAGGTTTGCCTCCGTCCAGCACCCCAGGAGCAACGGTCAGGTGGAGGCGGCGAACAAAATCATCATGAATCTGCTCAAGAAGAAGGTAGAGAACTTGAGGGGGAGTTGGGTGGAACAGCTCCCCTCAGTATTGTGGGCCTTGCGGACAACTCCGAACACGGCTACCGGCGAGACCCCATTCAAACTTTCCCATGGGTGTGAGGCGGTCCTGCCCGTGGAATTTGAGGTACGGTCCCCACGATTTGCGGCTGCAGGTGATGGAGATGAGACTTGGAGGCTAGAAAATGAAGAGGGCTTATGCCTCTTGTTGGACATGGTAGAAGAGCTACGCGACGTCGCGGCCATCAGACAGGAAGAGATCAAACGGCGGATGGCAAGATACTTCGACAAGCATATCAGGATCACGCAATTCGCGGAAGGAGATCCGGTGCTAAAGAAAGTTGATGCTGCGGGGAGATACGCCCCCGTGGGTAAGCTCAACCCAAATTGGGAAGGGCCTTATATTGTTGAGAGGGTCCTGAGAGCAGGAAGTTACCACCTCCAGGATGGAGGGTAGGATCATGAGCCACACCTGAAGTGGCGATGACTTGAAACGATTCTACCCATGAGAAGGGAGGGCAAAAATTGTATACTCAAATCAAGTTCATTATAATATACTTTTCAAATCATTTTTTGTCTTGACCTACTATGAAATTTTAACGACAGGAAGACGGTCGGTTCTGCACTACCCCGAGCGCGGCTCGGCCCCAGGTAGACCGCTGCGCAGGCTCTCACTAGCTGGCAGGTCCGAAGGCTCGCCTGTGGGGGAGAGGTCTGATTCTTGGTCCTTGGTTCTGCACTACCCCGAGCGCGGCTCGGCCCCAGGTAAACCCGCTGCGCAGGCTCTCACTAGCTGGCAGGTCTGAAGGCTCGCCTGTGGGGGAGAGGTCTGGTTCTTGATCCTTGGTTCTGCACTACCCCGAGCGCGGCTCGGCCCCAGGTAGACCCGCTGAGCAGACTCTCACTAGCTGGCACGTCCGAATGCTCGCCTGTGGGGGAGAGGTCTGGTTCTTGGTCCTTGGTTCTGCACTACCCCGAGCACGACTCGGCCCCAGGTAGACCCACTGCGCATGTTCTCACTAGCTGGCAGGTCCGAAGGCTCGTCTGTGGGGGAGAGGTCTGGTTCTTGGTCTTTGGTTCTGCACTACCCCGAGCGCGGCTCGGCCCCAGGTAGACCCGCTGCGCAGGCTCTCACTAGCTGGCAGGTCCGAAGGCTCGTCTGTGCGGGAGAGGTCTGGTCCTTGGTTCTGCACTACCCCGAGAGCGGTTCGGCCCCAGGTAGACCCGCTGTGCAGGTTCTCACTAGCTGGCAGGTCCGAAGGCTCGCCTGTGGGGAGAGGTCTGGTTCTTGGACCTTGGTTCTGCACTACCGCGAGCGCGGCTCGGCCCCAGGTAGACCCGCTGCGCAGGCTCTCACTAGCTGGCAGGTCCCAAGGCTCGCCTGTGGGGGAGAGGTCTGGTTCTTGGTCCTTGGTTATGCACTACCCCGAGCGCGGCTCGGCCCCAGGTAGACCCGCTGCGCAGGCTCTCATTAGCTAGCAGGCCCGAAGGCTCGCCTGTGGGGGAGAGGATTGATTCTCAAAATATTAGTTCTTGGTTCTTGAAAATTTTGCATCACCTCGAGCCTGGCTCGGTTCGGGATCCGTTGCCCAGGCTCTCATCGAGCTAGCAGGGCAGTAAACTCACTCAATGGCAGAATGATTGGGAAAACCTCCTTAAGAAACACCCCTACTAAGTCTAAGGAAAAATAAATTATGAGGCAAAAGCTAGAGCGGTGCGAGTGGAGGCACTCGCAGCTGGCAATTACGAGGACGGTCTCGCCTACAGCGAGTGGGCACTCGCGCCAGACGGAGGGCTCGCTTTAATAATAGTTAATCAGGCTACATCACTTAAAGTCGCTCGCGCCGGGAGTATCCTGAGCCAAGGCGAGAGGGGTTATACCAGTTAGATCTCACAAACAAATAAGATAAGTGACGACTCGCGCTCCAAAAAAGGTCACTCTCCAGCGAAGTTGCGAGACAAGACATAGCATTGTCTCGCGGCGTGAGCGCATCGCAGGGTCGTCTCGCAGGGTCGTCTCGCAGTAAACGAGATTGAGCAAAGTGACAAATAAAGCAAAGTGAAGAAAGTAAAAGTGAGTTGGCGAGATGGAGGGATAATATCGTTTCGCAAATAAAGGCAAGAAAAAAGAAAGCGAGCGAGTAGAATAAAGGGACAGAACAAAAATATACATTTGATCAAATATCGTTTCATTACAAGTCAGTGTTTATTGATCACAAAAAATAAACTTAAAAAAGTAGTTTATGTTCTACAGCAGCAGAAAAGAAGAGGAGAGAGAGATTCTTGATCTTGAATAAGGCACGTCATTCCTCCTCGCCGGAAGAAGAATCCTCGCTCTCCTCTCCATAGAGCTGCGGGACCAGGTCGCGGACAGTCACCATTTCAGAATCCTCCTTCACGACCCCCACCTTCTTCATCATTTTTAGAACCAGCTCCGCTGCCCGTATGCTGGCGTCTCGGCATTGTTCCTCGACTTCGTCAAAATAATAATGTGGAGGGGCCTGGAAGGGTTGGCGGCGAGACGATGACGCGGCATTGTCCTGAAGGCGAGCGTTCTGGGCTTTTAAATCCTTGACCTCCTCCTCCAGGGCCGCCACGCGCGAATGCAACCGCTTCGTCGTCTCGGTATCCTGCGAGACTCTCAGTCATTAGTAAAGTGTATGAAAGAAGGAAATCCAAGAGTAAGGCTAGGGCTTACCACGCCGCCTTGGGCTTTGGCGAGGAGGGTCTCGGCGACAGACAACCTTTTCGCAAGGTCTTCTGATTTCTCTCGCTCCGCCGCCTGGCTTGTCTCGCTGTCCTTCCATTTTTGTTGATGTAGATTAGGCGGCACGAGGTGCGGTGTGAGAACTCCAAGGAGCGCATTTGGGCGTGGGAGGACTTCAGGACGAGATCTCGCGTAGACTCACTCTCGGGGGAGACTGCGTCGAGACCGCCGTAAAGACCATACCCCACGGCGAAAGCGTGGCTGGTGGGGAGCTCCTGCTCCTTCCAAGAGGGAAGGAGGGTGGAGATAGACACGCGGTTGGCGTCCCGCCCCCACAACAGAACAGGGTGGCCAGCGACATCTGAAACCACGGGGCCCAAGTTGAAGTTCATATGGGAAGAGGGAGTGGGACGGCTGGAGGAAGCACCTTCGCGAGAGGTGGTGGCAGCCTGTTGATTGGATGTGGCGTCAGGCTGGTCGGGAAGAGCCGTCTCGCGGGTAGGCGAGACGGCCTGATGAGGAGGCGAGCGGGGCAACTGGGACCCCTCCACAGAGATGGGGCTCAAGGACCCCGATATCTCCTTCTCCTTCGGGGCCGTCTTCTTTTTCCCCTTAGAAACAACTACAGCTTTTTTCATCTTCTTTGGAGGGCTGGAGCGAGAGGGGGCGACGTCGCCTGAATGCTTCTTCGGAGGGGGAGGAGCCAAGGACTCTCTCGCCGCCTCAGCTGCCGCGCTGGCGAGATCAAGGCCTTTAGAAGGATGGATGTTGCTCTTGAAAGGAGGATGGGCGGGTACGACTCGCTCCCCTAGAAAACAAAACAAGAAAGTGATAAGATGGCGAGACGGGAAATAACGAAGCGCGAGACGGGAGAGCGAGAATACCCTCACCAGGGAGCACTGGAGGCAGCGAGTCGAGGTCTCGCCGCAAGTAGTTAACTTCAAAATTCTTGCGACGAAGAAATCGAACAGCAACTTATCCGTGCCGCCGACCTGCGGGGTCGCGTAGAAACTCTCGGGAGGAGACACAGGCGCGAGTCGGACGCCCCCGAAGTCAGCACGGTCGCCGCGGATGAAGAGCTCTCCTGGATAATACGTGTTGATTGACTCGCCAACCTTGGGGGCCGCGATTCGAGCCCCTCCCCCAGGTACTCGCGGACGAATCCGCGGTAGTCCTCTTCAGAGAGCATGCCGAGCGGGAAGTCGTGGTCAGTGAACCGCTTCCCGCAGCGGCTGCGCCCCTCGCCCTCCTCAACTCTCTTCTTACCCATTCTTGACGAGACGGTGAGAGAAAGGAAGTAGTAAAAGCGAGAAGGGTGGGCAAGACGGAAGAAACAAGGAGCAAGAGCTTGGACATGGCAAGAGTGAGAGGCGCGGATATCCTTCCGATCCAGAGCCGGGGTATTTATAGCAAATATGGTAAAATGATCAATGGACGGGAAAATGTACAGGGGAAGGGGAAGAGTCGGTCGAAGGTTCTCTCTCTCCTAAGCCTCAATTTGTGTGGACCGTCACAATCACGGGACAGTGATTAAAGAAATTAATGATAATGAAGAAATTAAAGCAGCAACAATAAGTGTTTAAAAAATACCATCCCGCATACGGCGGGCACCAAGTCCTCTGACATTAATGGCGAGACGGCACCACAAGGCATTATTTAATTATTATTATTATTACAACACTCAAATACAAAATAAAGAAGAAAGGGCGAGACGGACGACCTTCAGTACGGGTGCCATTGTCAGCGGCCACCGCGAGCTCCCGCATAGGGAGGCCTACTATGCGAGTGGAAGGCGCGAACGGACTCAAGCCCACGACGAGCGAGACGAAGCTGCATATCGACCTCGCTGATGATGGCGTCAGGGTTGGTTCCATCATCATCTAACTCGGCATCAACTTCGGAAGATAAGCGAGCACACTCATTCTCTAACCATTCGATGCGCCTATCTGCCACCTTCTTGTCATGTGCTAGCGAATGGATGATGCGTGTGTGCTTCTGGAACAACTCGACCGTCTTACGCTTCATCTCCGCCGGGTTCATAGGATCGCCCAGGTAGTCTTCAATCCCGTCAATAAAAGGGGGAGGCGAGACGACGAGTCTCCCAGGGTGCTCCTCAGCAGGCGAGTCAGTCTGGGCGTCTGCGCAAGGAGTAGAAGGGCAGGGTGAGAGAGGCTCCCGCAGGAGGGTGTGGGAGTAGCGAGTGGGGAAGAGAAGCGAGAGGGAAGGTTTCTCACCAGGAGGACGGGAAGTCCCGGCGGCCTGGGAGGGATCGTCCCTCCTCTCGCAGGGAGGAGTAGATGGAGGAGTGGAAGGAGGTTGCGAGTCAGAATCGTCGCGGTGGACGTCGGTGTCGTCTCGCGAACCTTCCGTTCATTTTAAAGCAGCAGGGACTCCCTGAAGAAACAAAAATTAAAGAGGGCAGATACCGATGTTGAAGGAGTAATAAAGAAGCGAGAGCTCACCTCTTTTTCCCTGGGAGATGCGGGAGGAGTGGGGCAGGTTTCCAGGGCAGCGCGAGATGGCTCCTCGGCAGAAGGGGAGGGGCCACCTGTTTTTACCTTCTTCAGGCGAGACCACGAGGGCGGCAAAGAGGATAGGGGGGGCGAACTAGAGTTGAGGTAAAGGCGGCCACGTTGGCCTTGTTCTGCTTACGCACCAGTGCAAGGCGCTCGCGAAAGCTCTGGCTGTGAGACATGATGAACAGTTCAAGCCAAGGAAAGAGAGTATGCAATGGGGGATCCTGTATTCGGGGCAGGAATCCTATATTTATAGGCTCCGGTGGGGGGCCTTACAAAAGATTCTCTCATAAATACGCCCATAAATACGCCTTAATAACGAGCCTCGGTTGGACATTCTTTCCGAGCTTAGAATAATCTCGAAAAGAGCGGGGATTGTGTACAACCTCGGGCTCGCGAGAGGCCCTCAAGACGCGAATAGAAGAAAGATAGGCGAGAGATGCTGATAGGCGAGTGGGACCAGATGGTCCACTCGCAGGAGGCGAGACGGGTGGTCTCAGAAATGGGCGAGACGCCCCCTTTTGAGACGCGAGTAGGCTCTTAGCGGCGAGAGGGTCCCATAGCAAAGGATACCTGCGAGACGAGCAGGAAGGCCCGTCTCGCTGATGGGTGCTCCCCCACTCGCCACATGAAAAGAAGGTCGTTTTTACACCCAAGGGGGATATTACTCTTCTACCCCGTGTAATTTTACCCTTTTGCCCCTGGTGGTCTGCATATAACTCTTTAAAACAGCGGAGTTTGGCTGTTGGCAGACCCGACAAGGGGTACTATGGTAATTTCAGGTCAGCTCAGTATGGTTATTGGCAGTTCAAACTCAGAAAACTATAAATAGACCCATAGGGGTTCTTCAGAAGCACTTTTTCCCCTGGACTTGAGAGGATTTTTTTGTGCTTTCTGAGAAGCTCCAAACCCAACTTTTGGCTTTGGAGGGGAAGCTCTCAGAGATCTTCCGGGTAAGCGGTGGGACCTCCCTGCTGAGGCTTTGGGTCAGTTTCTGGTCCTTCACGACCAATCGGAGGACGGAGCTTGGGACGAGTAGTGTTGGCTACGCCCCTATTTTTCGAACTTTTGTCAAAGTCAAGTTTTGGCTTCAACAATCACGTCGTGCAAATCTCATTCGAGCTTGAGTACAAGCTCGATTTAAAGGACGAGTGGAATGTTATGGATCTCATGCCGTCAATTATTTATTAGCAGTTATATTATTATGAGTTTTTAGGAGTCGAGTCAAGTTATACGAGTCGAGTCTTGGTTATGAACTATTAACGTCTTAATGATTTAATGTTTCCCACATCTCTTATGTTGGGCTTATTTACATTTGTTGAGATTATATTAGCCAGCAGGACACGTGTGTGTGGGACCGCATGTTTGGGCTTTCCCCATCGCGTTCCAGGTCTGGGTGTTGACCCCGGTGGGCCCCCCTTGTGTGGCGGAATATCCCCGCGGTCCTGTGGTTGGGGTTAGTCCCACATCGCCTGCAGTAGGCGATCCTTTGTGTTCATGTACCCCCGTCCCTCCTTACCATCACCTCGGGTTTTGGGAAGATGTGTGGTGACGGGTGGTTTCCACATGGTATCAGAGCCAGGTTGTCCTGCTGCGGGGGTGTGTTGAGATTATATTAGCCAGCAGGACACGTGTGTGTGGGACCGCATGTTTGGGTTTTCCCCATCGCGTTCCAGGTCTGGGTGTTGACCCCGGTGGGCCCCCCTTGTGTGGCGGAATATCCCCGCGGTCCTGTGGTTGGGTTAGTCCCACATCGCCTGCAGTAGGCGATCCTTTGTGTTCATGTACCCCGTCCCCCCTTACCATCACCTCGGGGTTTTGGGAAGATGTGTGGTGACGGGTGGTTTCCACAACATTTATATATCGTGAGCGCTAAATGAATGAAATCAGTGTATGAGTTATCAATGAATGAAATCAGTGTTCACTATCACTCTCTAACTCTTCTCCTTCTCTCTCACATCTCCTCTTCTCTCCCTCTAGTTCTTCTTCTCCTCTTCATGCCCCATTTTAGGGTTAGCCCCCTTGTACCCGCCTCCACTGCTGCCTCCAATTGTTACCCGGAATAGGCCCATAACACACACTTCCATTAGATATCCAATGACAGGCTGTGTTAGACAATGGCAAGGGGAAACCTGAGTTCTTTGAAGAACCTACTGCAGATGAGGAGAAGCGTGTAGAGGTGATGGAAGATGAGAATGAGTCACATATGACAATGATATTTTGAGCCTTTGAAGATCTAACGGTGAAGTAAGATGAATGGAGTTCAGTTCATAGGTTCAAACTTGATTGAGCATATGGACATGAGGATTGCACTTCTTCATGCCGACCTTAAGAAATAGATTTACATAGAGCAGGCGGTTTCGGGGTTTAGGGTTAAGAGACCATCTTCAGGCTGAAGAAAAGTCTCAACGGTCTGAAACATACACCCAGACAATGATACAAGAAGTTCAAGCAAGTGAAGGGGAGCAAGGATACTAGAATACTACTTCTGACCACTGTGTATTTGTGTAGACATCTTCAAATGATGATTTTTATTAATCATTTGCTCTATGTAGAATGTTTATTGTTGGGAAGAATGATTCCAGAATAAACTACTTGAATAAATGATTGTCAACCTTTGCAATGAAGACTTGGACCAACAAAGAAAACATGGAGATAAGAATAACTAAAGATACAGATAGAAGACAATGTTCTTTATTCATGAATACATTGAGAAGGTTTTCAATAGATATAAAAATGAATAAAGAAAATATGATTAGCACACCTTTGGCTGCACTTTAAGCTAAGCTTGAAGTAATGCCCTTCTCCAAATGAAGAGAAGGAAGATATAAGGAAAGTTCTTTCAATTGTGGAAAGCTTGATGTATGTCATGGTTTGTACTAGGCTATAAATATCCAATGTGGTTCATACAGTTAGTCATTGCTTACCTAAAATGGGAGAGCAAGGCAGTGAAAATGATTATGAGATTCCTTTGTGGCACTTTTGGTTAGTATTACATTTCATTGCACAAGACACCACCTCCAGTGCATTATACATATACCGATATGGTGGGAGATGTTTCTCCTGTAAATACACCTCGACATTCAGACAGGATCAGTATGTGCTATACTGTGAGCCAGAATGCAATCACCATCTTGGGAAGAATTTTGTATTTCATATAAGGTCAAAGCATATTGGCATTAGGTATATCATTGAATCAGAGACATTATGAATTCCAAGTGTTTGGAACTACAGAAGCTTCACACTAATCAGAATGGCTCAAATATACCCATTAATGTATTACCAAGGGAGAAGCTAGAGTCGGGTCGTTTGGTAGTAGGACTTGCGGGGTCCTTATAAAAAGGAGAAGGAGAATTGTTGGGACCTTTCCTTGATATTTTTTAGTGTAGATTATTTAAGGAGAATTGTTGGGACCTTTCCTTGACATTTTTTAGTGTAGATTAGTTATTACGCACTTTCCAAAGGTATAAAATGGTAGTTTGAGACAAACATTGACATAGAAGAATTGTCTGAGCACAACCGCTGTGAGAAAGAGTAGGAAGAGTTCTAAAGGATAACCCCATATTGAAGAAGTTCATTATGTTCATGCTCTCCCTCTTGCATTCCTTGTTTGCACCTTTGGATCTCTTCGATTTGGTTGAAATAGTATGTAGCCTTGCTGCTAGCCTTAAACTTCGAAGTTGAACATGTAGAGTGATGATTAGTGATTATACTTCTTCGTGGTGACCTTGAGGAATAGACATGAATGGAACAGGCACAGAGTTCCAAGGTTAAGAAACAAGTACCCACACAATGGTACAAAAAATTATAGTAAGTCAGGAGAGAGCAAAGCTACCATAAAAATTTTCAAAACATTATATCTTTGTGGAAAAAATTCTCAAATAACATGATTTTATCATCATTTTACTCTATGTAGATGATATGTTAAATTGTTAGAGAAACATTGTAGAGTGATTATTGCACCTTTAGCTACATTTTAAGATCGCTTGAATCTCTTCTTCCGGTTAAGAGAAGGAAGATATGAGGAGATTTTTTATGCTTCAGTTGTGGAAACTTTGGTGTATGCCATGGTTTGTACTAGGTCATACATAACGCATGCAATCAGTATTAGGAGACAGTTAAAATTGATTAAAGATGCATTTGTAGTACTTTTGGTTTGAAGCTCGCATTTAATTGCAAGACACCTTTACTAATGAGCTATACATTTACAAATATAGTGGGAGACATTGATTCTCATAAGCCCTTCTCGGCTTACATGATAATGTTTAATGGGGAAGATTGTGTGACAGTCAAATCTGTAGAAATGTGTTGCACTTTCCGCCATAGAGAGTTCATCACAATGATTGACGCATGCAAGAAACTATTGTGGATGAAGAAACATGTCGAGGAACAAAAATTCACAGAAGATTGATACGTGGTGTATTCTGAGTTCTGACAGAGTATGATTCACCTTGGGAGGCATTTTGCATTTCATGCGAGGTTAAAACATATTGATGTCCAGCACCACTGGATCAAAACTTTCTAAATTTCAAGTCAATGGAACGAAAGGAGGTTCACACTGATCAGAATGATTCAAATATGTTCATCAAGGCATTACCAAGGGAGAAACCGGAGACTTGATATTCAATAGTAGGATTAGAAGGTATGCAATTATCAAAAGAAGGGGAGAATTGTTTAATCCTTTTCTTAATTCCCCTCACAGTAGATAGTTGTACTCTCTATTCCTTGGATGTAAAAAAAGAGAGATTGATACGGATGCTAGTAGCGTTGTGAAAAATTGTCCAAATGCAGCCGCTATGAGAAAGAGTAGAAAAAGAATTCTAAGCGTAAGTTTTAGGTTAAAGTAAAGTTCACCCTGTTCATCCTCTCATTCCTTCTTGCGCTCCTTAGTTGTACTTGAACATCTCTTTGATTTTGGAAGCAGTTCTATTAGTGGTAAAGGAGGTTCTAACCTGGGATTCTACAACAAAAACAATGCATTTTTGGATGTGAATGTGTATTTGGGTTCTCACACAAATACAGATAATATTTATTATCATCTCTTTCATTGTTGTTTTTAACCTCAGGTTTGGGTAAGCTAGAAGGCCAAAGAATATTGTGTTTGTGGATTTGTATTGGGTCTATGATCTGGTTATTGTGCTTATTTGCTAGTTGCTTGCAGGTTTAATCAATTAGGGAAAAAGTTTCCACGCTATTTTTTCCAAGACATTATTTGTGGCAGTGAGTTGTGTTTTTCCCAGAGTAAGATAAAAGTAAAATATTTTATTGCTAATGAGGCAATGTGATTGGGGAACCATCAGATGCACCTGGAGGTGTTCGCCGCAAGGCGGGACCCACATACATGTATTCACGCAGGAAGACTTGATCGGATCGCTTATCGGACTCCGCGGTTGCGTCCGGGACGTCGCCGTGAGTCAAAAAATTATATTACTTTATTTTTTTCAGTTTATTTTGATGTACTTTTATGGGCGAACCCACCGGCCAATCATAGCCGTTGGTGGGGATGCCCTAGTCTCTCTTTTATTATAAATAGGATGTAGAGGGGCTGAATTCATTCATTCTTGGATTTGGAGAAAGAGTTTCCCGGATTCTAGCGATCCCTCCGACGTCGTGGAACCGTAGGTGATGACTCATAGGCCGCCAAACTTCCCCCCAAGGTAAACCCTACCCCCCTCCATCATTTTTCCCCTTCTCCACAGCCGGAATCCCCTCAAATCCCCACCCAACCGCCGCCGGCCTGCAGCCCAGCAAACCGGCCGAAACCCAGCCTTTTTTCCCCCTGTCCGCCGCCGCCGGTGTGTCCAGAACCGGCCGCCGGCCTGCTGCCCCATTCCAGCCCCCCCCCCCCCCCCCCCAGCCCCTTTCACTTCCCAAAACCGGTCACCCCAAGGGCTTTTCTAATCCTAGCCGGCCATTCTCTCTCACCATCCCTTCGTGGATCCACTTCCCACCGCTCCGAAAACTCAAGATCCATTTTGATCTAGTGCTACCACCCCCGATCCGTTATTTCCACCGCACCAACCCTCCATTTTTGCCTGAATCCGCCCCTAAATAGCGGATCTACTCGCCCCCGGTCCGGATCTACTAATTTGTGGCCGGATCCGCCGTTTTACCATCCGTTACCACCACTTTCCACCGAGGGCAGCCACCGTCACCGTCGCCTCGCCACCGGTTCCACCTCCGATCGCCCGTCTTTACATCCGGCCATCAAATCCTTCAGTGTCTCGGTTCAACCCTCTACGTTGTGAGCATTTATGGTATTGTGTTCTGTAACTTGACATTTTCATTTAGTTGTTTATCTATATTGTGCTGCGATTACGGTTGTGTGCTAGTTATTTCCTTTTATGCTATTAATTGTGTGTGGCTTTATTCGTCGTGCGCTTGCTTAGGCCCTCCAAGCAGAGAAAGTCGTTGTCAAATTGCTGAAATAATTATGTCTCTTTATTTTAATTATCTGTGTGGTAATCTTAATTTCATTGCTTATAATAATTGTTGTCGTTACCCGACAATCGCATTGCATTTAGCGCTGCATTAGTGTGTTCCCCGCACCAACACTTAGAGTCTTAGTCTCCGTGCACCACGAGCCTACCCCTACATCATTTTAGGTATCAGAGGGAGGTTAGGCCACTTGCATGCTCCGTAGTGGTAGGACTTTTAGAGTAAGCATGGTAGCACCACAGAACACCGAGGACCGAGCGACGAGCTCGAATTCGGACGCCGCTTTTGCTGAGCTTCAACGTCTTGTCCTAGGTCGCCTTGACACCATAGGAGCCCAGTTCGACGATGTGCGTTATGATCTTGCCGAGGTGAACCTTTGTTTAGGCCACTTAGAGGATGTCAGAGACACTCTGACACAGCATGACGATTCACTTGAGGACAACCCTGACGTTCCGCCACGATATGACCAACGCCCAAGAGATGGTCAACCTCCGGCAGACCGCTATCGTCGTGATCCTCACCACCGAGCCCCAGCCCCGCCGGCCAGGCGACATCTTGATCCGGTGCGTGAGAGTTCCCTACCTCCGTGTGATGAGTACCGTATGCCGCGTAGACCTCATCCTGACCCCAGGGATAGAGGGCCTCCACTTGCCCCCCCCCCCCCCCCCCCGAGACCATCGTCGTGATGAGTATTATCCTCCAGGTCGAAGAGAGCGTGGTCCCCCACCCGGTCGACACGACTACGCTCAGGATGATTACCCCGAGGATTACCATGATCCACGGAGAGATGGACGCTACTTGGACATCACTCGTCGTATTCGACTCGACGCCCCTTCGTTTGCTGGTCTCGGAGATCCGAAAGTCTTCAGCGATTGGCTCTTGGACATGGATCACTACTTTGAGTGGTATGACATGAGTGATGAGCGTTGTGTCCGCTTTGTAAAAATGAAGTTGATCGGGCAAGCTAAGGTATTCTGGATCAGCGTTGAGAGAGCTTTAGAGAGGGATGGTTACTACCCCATCGTCAGATGGGATGAGATGAAGGAGAGACTGAAGGAGAAGTACCTCCCCGCGTCATACCGAGATCAGCTATGTGAGCAGCTGCAGAACTTACAACAGGGGAAGCTTACCGTCGCCGAGTACATGGCTCGATTCGACGAGCTGATCGTCAGGAGTGACATTTCAGAGTAACCTATTGCCACGGCCTCCCGTTTCAAGGCGGGCCTTCGTTCCGATATTCGGAGAGAGTTGATTCCCAACCGCTTGGATACTGTTGATCAGATATTCCAGCTCTCCCTCGAGTACGAGCAGTACCTCCGATTGTCTAGTACGAGGCAATTCACTTCGCGGACTGATTCCTCGACTTTTAGGAAACTCGATCCGCCCCAGACCACCACGGCTGCACCCACACGTATTCCCGCGGATGCGAAGGGCAAAGCCATAGACACTGATGGCCAGCGATCTGGGGGCATTGTATGTTTTAGATGTTCTGGCAGAGGCCACGTGGCGGCGCAGTGCCCCACGCGGAACCTGCTAGTCGAGGAGGAGCAGGGTTTAGAGGACGAAGAGGAGGCCCCAGAGGAAGTTAAGGCCGAAGTTGAGGAAGGTTGGGAGAGTGACGTCGAGCGATCGTTAGAGGTGGGAGTAATTAGACGCCTCCTGCACACCCCACGTGTGGATGAGGATTGGCGGGCCCTACCATCTTCTACACGTACTTTCCTAGTGCAGGCGGTCCCTGCAAGCTAGCTATTGATAGGGAGAGTTGCGTGAACATTGTAGCCCAGAAGTGGCTTAACCGTATGCAGGTGAAGGCCGAGCCTCACCCCCACCCATACTGTGTCGTCTGGGTCGACAAGACGGCGATCCAGATCACCCAGCGTTGCTTAGTCCCGATCACTATCGCGTCCTTTCAGGACAAGGTCTGGTGCGATATCATTCCCATGGACGTCGCTCATGTGTTGCTTGGCCGCCCCAGGTTTTTCGATCGTGATGTCACGTGCTTTGGTCGCTCGAACGCGTGTGTCTTTTACAATAAGGGGCGGAAGATTACGTTGACGCCCACCCAGCCCCGAGACCGATCTAAGGGTGTGGTAGAGCCATCTGTGAGCACGAGCTCCTCGCGGCCACTGCATATTTTGAGGCGAGGTGAGTTCCTACGAGAGCGCCGAGTCAAACGTCATTTACGTAGTCGCTGCTACCCAGGTTACTGAGACTCCCCGGTTGACTACCCACCCGTGGTGCGTCCCCTCTTAGGCGAGTTTGCGTACATCATGTCAGATGAGCTCCCCGATGAGCTTCTTCCCCCACGGGACATTCAACATGCCATTGATTTAGTCCCGGGAGCCTCCCTCCTGAACCTGCCCCATTACCGTATGCACCCGGATGAGCACGTTGAGCTCAAACAACGGATTGACGAGCTTCTCCGGAAGCAGTTCATTCGTGAGAGCATATGTCGTGCGGTCCCCGCCCTTCTCAACCCTAAGAATGACGGTAGTTGGAGTATGTGCATCGATAGCCGCGCCATTAATAAAATCACTGTCAAGTATCGTTTCCCGATCCCACAACTCGATGACCTACTGGATACTATGTCTGGTGCCCAGATCTTTTCCAAGATCGACCTTCGTAGTGGGTACCACTAGATACGAGTTCCTGAGGGAGACGAGTGGAAGACCGCATTCAAGACCAAGGATGGTCTATATGAGTGGCTAGTTATGCCATTTGGGTTGTCCAATGCCCCGAGCACGTTTATGCGAGTTAGGACGCAGGTGTTGCAGCCATACATGGACAAGTTTCTGGTGGTATACTTTGATGATATACTAGTCTAAGCCAGACGCAGGCTGCTCACCTAGATCATCTGAGACTTCTCTTTGACACCCTTCGCCAAGAGAAACTGTACGTGAACCTGAAGAAGTGCGCATTCCTCTCTGAGTCTGTCCACTTTCAGGACTTTATTATATCCTCTACTGGAGTCTCCGTGGAGCCTGAGAATGTCAAATCTATTCGAGATTGGCCCGTGCCTAAGAATATCCACGAGGCTCGTAGGCTCGTAGCTTTCACGGACTTGCCACCTTCTATAGGAGGTTTTTTCAGGGGTTCAGCACGATCATGGCCCCCTTCACGAACTGTCTCAAGAAGGGAGAGTGTCAGTGGACCCCAGCAGCCACTAGAGCCTTCGAGGAGATTAAGGAGAGGTTGACGACAGCTCCAGTCCTACGACTGCTGGATTTTAGCCGCGCTTTTGAGGTCGCTTGTGACGCGTCTGGTGTGGGTATAGGTGGCGTATTGAGGTAGCTTGACACCCAGTTTCTTACTTTAGTGAGAAGCTGAATGAGGCTAAGCAAAAGTACTCGAATTACGATTGAGAGTTTTATGCAATACTCCAGTCTCTACGCTGCTGGAGGCACTATCTCCTTCCCCGGGAGTTCGTGTTGTACTCCGACCACCAGGCCCTACGTTACCTGGACTCGCAACGCAAGCTGGGCCACTGACATGCGAAGTGGGTCGAATATCTGCAGGATTTCCATTATGTTCTCAAGCACCGCGCTAGTGTTGAGAACAAGTCGGCTGATGCGTTGAGTCGCCGCGTGTCCCTGTTGCAGACGATGACTGCGAGTGTCGAGGGACTTGAGAGGTTGATGCTCGACTATCTGATGTGTCCTGATTTTGGCGGGATTTACACCGCCCTATCCCAAGACCCACCCGACCCTGTTGAGGGATATCAGATCTATGAGGGATACTTGTACCGGGGTTCCCGCCTATGCATTCCCCAGACATCTTACCGAGATTATCTGATTTGGGAGTTGCACGCGGGCGGAGCCGCGTGCCACTTCGGGCGAGATAAATCCATCGCCATTGTCGAGGACCGTCTCTACTGGCCCGGCCTTAAGAAAGATGTCGCCCGAGTTGTGCGCCACTGTCGTATCTGTCAGACGACAAAGGGCAATAAGCAGAACACCGGTCTTTATACGTCTTTACCCGTACCACACCGCACATGGGAGGACATTAGCATGCACTTTGTTCTCGGACTTCCCCGCAACTTGCGGAAGCACGACTCCATCTTCGTGGTGGTTGATCGGTTTTCGAAGATGGCACACTTCATTACCTGCCGCAAGACGGCAGATGCGACTCACGTTGCATCCATATTCATGAGGGACATCTTTCGATTGCATGGCCTGCCCAAGTCGATTGTGTCAGACAGCGATGTGAGGTTCATGAGCTACTTCTGGAAAACCATGTGGCACAAGACTGATACTATCCTTAGGTTTTCCTCGGCATATCACCCACAGACGGACGGGCAGACTGAGGTAATGAATCAGAGTTTAGGGAATCTGTTGTGGTGTCTGGTAGGAGAGCATGTAGGCAGTTGGGACTTAGATTTGACGATAGTAGAGTTTGCCTACAATAGCTCAGTCAATAGGTCCACCGGGTTGAGTCCATTTCATGTAGTGTCAGGATATGACCCGAGGAAACCCATAGACCTTGTGTCGGGCCCTTTAGAGTCCTGCTCTAGTGAGTCTGCGGAGTCATTTGCACAACACTTGTATGATTTGCATGAGTCGGTCCGCCGACAAATAATATTAAGCAACGAAAATTACAAAGCTCATGCAGATAAGCGAATGCGAGAGCAAATATTTAACATAGGCGAGAAGGTAATGGTGCGAGTGCGCCCTGAGAGGCTCCCTTCGGGGCCTGCCAAGAAGTTAAGCGCGAGGCGAATGAGTCTGTACTCCATTATTAGTCGTATTGGGACCAACGCCTACCGACTTGACATCCCGACCAGTATGAGAATCCACCCTGTGTTTAATGTTGAGGACCTGACTCCATACTATGAACCTCATGAGTATGTGGACCCGAGCAGTGGAGATGCCCAGCCACCCCCGGCCCCACTGTCGCTACCATACCACCCTCACATATCACCACCATCTGATGGACATCCTGATTCACCCACTGTTGCCACCTACCCACCCGGGACGTCATCCCCTTTGGTCCCACTGCAGACACCACCGATCGCACCGGGATCCACCTTCCGAGAGGCAAGATATGAGAGCATCACAGAGATCAGATCCCATCAGTTTGTTCCCACCTCGGACGGACCGCGTTGCCACTACCTGGCACATTGGCGGGGCCGCCCTGACACTGACGACACTTGGATACTACCGGCAGAGCTCGATCGGCTCGCCCTCGGACTTCGACCTCAGTACGATCACCTCCATTCATCGGAGATGAAGGTCTTTCAGTCGGGGGGAGTTGATGGGGAACCATCAGATGCACCTGGAGGGGTTCGCCGCAAGGCGGGACCCACATACATGTATTCGCGTAGGAAAACTTGATCATATCGCCGATCGAACTCCGCGGTTGCGTCCGAGACGTCGCCGCGAGTCAAAAAACTAGTATTTTTTCCAGTTTATTTTGATGTATTTTTATGGGCAAACCCACCAGCCAATCATAGTCGTTGGTGGGGATGCCCTAGCCTCTCTTTTATTATAAATAGGATGTAGATGGGTTGAATTCATTCATTGTTGGATTTGGAGAAAGAGTTTCCCGGATTCAAGTGATCCCTCCCCGGTGCCGACGCCGTGGAACCCTAGGTGACGACTCCTAGGCCGTCAAACTTCCCCCCAAGGTAAACCCTACCCCCCTCCATCATTTTCCATCATTTTTCCCCCTTATCCACAGCCGGAATCCCCACAAATCCCCACCCAACCGCCGCCGGCTTGCAGCCCAGCAAACCGACCGAAACCCAGCCTTTTTCCCCCTGTCCACCGTCGCTGGTGTGTCCAGAACCGGCCGCCAGCCTGCTGCCCCATTCCAGGCCCCCCCCCCCCCGCCCCTTTCCCTTCCCAAAACCGGCCACCCCAAGAGTTTTCTAACCCTAGCTGGCCACTCCTCTCACCTTCCCTTCGTGGCTCCACTTCCCACCGCTCTGAAAACCCTAGATCTATTCTCATGGGCTTGGTCTTACTTCACCGTCGAGAAACGAAAGAAGACTTCCATATAGCGGCCGAGGATCAGCCTCATGAAAACCTTATATTCCCAGAGGAGGTTCTACCCCGTGGAAACGCTTTTTAATGGAACTTTAGCCTTAGTGGGCCGTGACCAAGAAACCACCGGTTTCGCTTGGTGGGCCGGGAATGCGAGACTTATCAATTTGTCCGGTAAACTGCTTGGGGCTCACGTAGCTCATGCTGGATTAATTGTATTCTGGGCCGGAGAAATGAACCTATTTGAAGTGGCTCGATTCGTACCAGAGAAACCCATGTATGAACAAGGATTGTTTTTACTTCCGCACTTAGCTACTCTAGGGTGGGGAGTAGGTCCAGGGGGAGAAGTTATCGACACCTTTCCATACTTTGTATCTGGAGTACTCTCAATTCCAATCGAATGCAACTGGATCTAGTATAGTATGAACTGGTGGTATCTTTTGGCGTAACTGGTTATTCCTTAACTCGGGATTAAATTGGCTATTGGGCAATCAAAACTGTAACAGGCATGCCTGAGGCTATTCCTATAATAGGATCGCCTTTGGTAGAATAGCGGATCTACTCGCCCCCGTTCCGGATCTACTCATTCGTGGCCGGATCCACCGTTTTATCTTCCGTTACCACCACTTTCCACCGAGGGCAGCCACCGTCACCGTCGCCTCGCCACCGGTTCCACCTCCGATCGCCTGTCTTTACATCCGGCCCTCAAATCCTTCAGTGCCTTGATTCAGCCCTCTACGTTGTGAGCATTTATGGTATTGTGTTCTGTGACTTGACATTTTAATTTGGTTGTTTATCTATATTGTGCTGCGATTACGATTGTGTGGTAGTTATTTCCTTTTATGCTATTAATTGTGTGTGGATTTATTCGTCGTGCGCTTGCTTAGGCCCTCCGAGCGGAGCAAGTCGTTGCCAAATTGCTGAAATAATTATTTCTCTTTATTTTAATTATCTGTGTGGTAATCTTAATTTCATTTCTTATAATAATTGTTGTCGTTACCTGACAGTCACATTGCATTTAGCGTTGCATTAGTGTGTTCCCCGCACCCACACTTAGAGTCTTAGTCTCCGTGCACCACGAGCCTACCCTACATCACAATGACATAGCAGATATAGCATTTTATTTACTTCAATTGTTAAAAGTGTACAAAGTCATAAAGTGTGATCACTCAGCTCCTCTCATAACATGAACGAAGTAACCGAGCCTTAACAACCTGAACACAAGACAGTTGTACCATAAGTCTCATATTTAATTTTCATTCCTCTGCCCCAAAAAATACATGCACATAATAGATATAGGTATGACATATTAGACATTTAGTAAGGGACAATTCTTCACTAAAAATTCTCAACAAATTTAGTCAAACAAAAGATCAATGTCAACATTCTGCATAAAACATTAGAATTTTAGAAATTACATTATCTGAGCCTTATAATAATTGAACTAATGAATCATAGCTATGCATTATTTCCCAAATCTCATAAATAAGAGGTGATGGGTTCAACATAATTTATAGTAGCTTCTAAATAAAAAGTACAATAACAAAACGTGAAAGTGAAACATAGAATGCTCTAACATTCGCACAAAACTTTCTTTTTGTTCTTCTTTTTTGTTTAAGGGCAACCTAAAAATTACAAAATACATGATTGAAAAATCTCATTTTACTGAATGGGTATACGTGAAATATCACTCGAAATACATAGACCAACACATTGACGAACAAATTGTATGAGCTGAAGCAACATGAATGCAGGGAATGATAACAATTTAGTAATAAATGTGTGTAAAATGAAAACAAACTCCTAGGATTTGCTTTCTTACCCATGGAGGAACCCATCCGGGAAAGGAGTACAATTCTGGTTTAAACATGGGACCAGGATCACATGAAAGCCATCCTGTAGATAAATCCTGCAAGTATGTCAACCAAACAAACCAAATAATCAGGTAACAAGGAACATCAGATGAAGGCTAAGAAGCCACTGAATTGAGCACAGTGATTTAATCCTTGAGAAAAGGTAAAGGTCACCTTTCTTGGGCATGTTAACCACTGAAAACGGCCAAAAACATTTGCCAACTGCATAAACGAAAAACCATTAATAAAACAGTAAAGTTATAGAATCATCCTCTTAATTTGAAACAGAAAGTGATCTCTGATGACGAATGTAGTCTATCCATCTACAACTCATCATCATTGTTATTTACATTATCCCAATTTTTTGGTGTCAGAAAAATATCAATCTACAGTTGTGCATGAAACTAGAAATGCAAGAGGTGGCAAAAGACAACATGTCAGCCATATCAAAAAGAAGATTACTCTTAAGAATCGGTCTGAATTGGCACTGGAAATTAGGCCATAACTCAATCAATATACATAAAAGCAGAATTACAGGTTTCTGCAAAAAAAATGGTGAGACAGGTGGATGAAGGTCAGCGTGAGGAGGGCTCTGGAAGGGTTTATATACTCAGTCACTCGATGACTGAGGTTGAGCCTGTGCTCTCGAAGAGTGGTATTTAGGCCACAAAAGAAGCAACATAATCAATACTCCAAACTCCCTTTTTATTTGGAAAAACACAAGTATTCAAATAGTAATAAGAAGAAATCATCCTAAATAAATCTTACACCAATAACAAAATCGTGTGACTGCAATTGTGCGCTCGATTTAAAAGAACGGTAACTAACATTTTTTTCTTATTACAGCAACACTCAAGCCTTTATCCCACTATAGTGGGGTAGGCATTTTTTTTCATATTCCTCATCAAAAATAAATGTTTCTTATAAACACCATATTATAATGACTTAACATTAAGGAGCAGTTAAATGAAGATTTAAATTCACTAGATAGGATTTATCTTTCATTATTGTAATTTATTTATTACACATCACTATAGTACTAATATCTAATAGGTGGTTGGATAATGCTCTTTCATCCCGCAAAATATTAGAAAAGAGTATGAAATGAGCCTGTAAGCCATTTACAAGATGGATTATGCACCTGATCCAGATACACATGTCTTAGGTTGGTGTCAAACCTTTCAAATTGTTAGAAAAGCTCATGTAAAGAGCCCATTATTGGGCCCATTTTTGCTCTTTCTCTTCTCTCTTCTTTACTCCCACATCATGTATAGGATTGATTCTCTCTCCTTCCTCCTATATATTTGTATTCTCTCTTTGTATTTACACATATAAGAAATACATACAAGTTTCGAGCTATTTCTACATGGTATCAGAGGGACTCGTTGCCTCCCACGGACTCCAAACTCTATCCTCCTTCCTCTGATCTCCTGCGGTCTGCGGTCTCCTGCGGCCAGCAACGTCTATTCGCTCCTCTCCCTTAGCTGCTCGGCTAACTGCGGTCTGCAGTCTTTTGCGGCCTATATTTCTGCTTCCGCTCCCTCTTCATCTCCGTGGTACCACCCTCCTCCTCGGGCTTCTTATAGCCTCCTCTCTCTGTCCCGTGGGGTCCACTTCTCCCTGTTGTTCCAATTAAGTCCGCTGCGAGCTCCTCCAGTTCGCTGCGGGCTTTCTTCCCCTGCTCTGCTTCTCTCCTACCTTGTGAGCTTCTACCCCAGTCCAGACCGAGCTCTCTTCTCGCTCGCGGTCTCTTAGTATATCCCGCCGCGGACTGCTCCTTGCTGTTGTGGGCTCTCTTCTCGCGAGTTGTGATTCCCCTTCTTGCGGACTGCTCCAGTCCGCCGCGGCCTATCTCAAATCGCGCCTTGCGGCCTGCCCTTTACAATCACGCCTTGCTTCTCCGCGGCCTGCCAGTCTGTCACGGCCTGCCCTTTCTAATCATTGCGGACTGCTCCAGTTCGCTGCGGACTGCTCCTCCACGCATTTTGCTGCGGACCCACTGCCTACTCTTGTCGCTTGAGTTCTGCTACTAGCGACCTCTTCTCGTGACTTCTCCTACCTGCTACCTTCTCTATCCGCTCGAGTTCCTCTACTCGCGGTTTCCTCTCCCTGTCTGCTCGCGTTCTTCTCGCGGCCTCCTTTTTTTGCTCTGACCGCTGGTGTGCTCACCAAGACCGTGCGGACTATCTTCTTTCCGCATTTTGGTCGCGGTCTGTCTGATCGCTGGTGTCCATAGTGTGTCTGTGCGGTTTGTTGTTTTTCCGCATTGAGGTCGCGGTCTTCTCCTTCCCTACCTGTTGTGCGGTCTCCGGTTCTTCTCCCTGCGGTCTTCGTCTCTGCCATAGTCTCTACTCGCTGCGGCTTGCTAACCGCCCGACCTGTCTCGGTCTCTCTCCTGCTGCTTCTATGGGCTCTTCTGTCAACTCCACCGGCCCGGCGGCTAGTTCGCCTGTAGACCGCCCAGCTTGTTCTGCTGAAATCCGCGACGAGCTGCGGATAACTACTATTTCTCTCTCTGGGAAGAAAAACTTTATCCCTTGGGTGCATTCTGTTCGACGGGTTCTTCAGGCCAGGGGCCTCTTGCCTCACCTCACTCAGGCACCTCCTTCTCCTCCTACTGACGACTGGCTCCGCAATGATGGCCGCGTTCATACTTGGCTCCTTAATTCCTTGGATGGTGAATCTTATCAGATGGTCATGTACCACGACACCGCCAAGGCTCTGTGGGATGAGCTGCATTCCTTGTACTCAGGCCAAGACAGTCTTCAGCATCTCTACGACATACTCACTGATCTTCTCGCTCTCGACACTGGAGGGGCTTCGTACATGACCTCCTTTGTCGCTCGGGCCAAGACCCTTGCTGAGGCCTGGATCCAGCACCAGCCGTCTACCAATGATCATGCTGCTCCGCGCGCTCAGAAGGAAGCCGTCTGCATTGCCATCATGATGGCTCGTGTTTCGTCTCACCTTCAGAGCATTTGTACTCAAGTCTTGGTTTCTCCCACAACACCGTCTTTCTCTGATGTTTGCTTTATGCTTCTCCGCGTGTCACCTCCTCTGGATACTTCTGCTCCTCCCCTGGCCCTTCTTCAGCAGGCCCCATCCCTCCTACCAGAAGATTGGTTATCCTCCTCGTCCGACGACGTCTGTTGATGCTGACGCGCCCCCTCTGTCGCCCCTCCTGACCTTGAGGTCGTTCGTCTCCAGCTTCAGCAACTCCAGGGGCTACTCAACCCGCCCTCTGCCTTCGTCTCCAACACAGGTACTGCTTGTTTATCCACCAGCCCGTGCTGGATCGTGGACTCAGGTGCCACTCATCACATTACCTCGCGACGGCCTGCCCAGTACTCGGATTCTCCTTATTCGAAGTCTATCACTGTGGCCAATGGGGCGACGGTTCCCGTCTCCGGCTCGGCGGATCTTTCTCTCTACCCGTCGATCTCCCTTCGCTCAACTTTTCATGTTCCGAGCTCCTCGTTCAAGTTACTTTCTGTCGGACGCCTTACTAGTGATCTTGATTGTTCTGTCATATTCACCTCTTCTTCTTTTGTTATACAGGATCGGCGGACGCAAACTACCATTGGTAAAGGCATACTGCGGAACGGACTCTACCTTATTGATGACTCTCCCACCATTCTCTCTTCTGTCTCTTCCATTGAGTGACATCGACGTTTTGGGCATGTCCCTCTGCCGGTCCTCCAGCGGGCTCTTCCTAATCTCTCTCTTCATCTGTTTCAGTGTGAGTCATGTATCTTCGGCAAGCAGCCACGTTCTTCTTTTCCTGCGCATTGTACACGGAGCACTGCTCCGTTTCATTTAGTTCATTCTGATGTATGAAGTTCTTTTAAGATTACAAGTATTTATGGTTTTCGTTACTTTTATCACATTTATTGATGATTACACTCGTACTACGTGGCTATACTTCGTGATCGCTTCGAGCTTCCCCGTATTTTTCGAGTCTTTGTCCTTGAGACCCGTACACAATTCCACACCACCCTAAAAACATTGTGCACTGATAATGCACGCGAATACACCGGTCACGGCTTTACAGATTTGTGCTCTGAATTCAGAATTAGTCATCAAACAACGTGTGCCTACACACCCCAGCAAAACGGCGTTGACGAAAGAAAAAATTGTCACTTACTCGATGTAGCCCGCTCCCTCATGCTTCAAATGCATGTTCCCAAACCTTACTGGAACTTTGCGGTCTCCACTGCCTATTTTACATCAACCGTCTCTCATCCTCCGTCCTCCACTATGCTACACCGTTCAGCCTACTATTTCCCTCCACTCCGGCCTTTCCTCTCCCGCCTCGTGTCTTTGGCAGCACCTGCTACGTCCACCATCTGGGGCCGACTTCGGATAAGTTGGATCCCTGGGCGAGTGGGCGGCTAAACACATCTTTGTCGGCTATTCGCGCACACAGAAGGGCTATGTATGTTATTCTCCAGCTTCTCGAAAGATCTCGGTCTCTGCTGATATTACCTTCCCGGAAGATCAACCGTTTTTCCCTGCTCCTTTACCCGCTCATCTACCACCAGCTCCTCTCCTGCCATCCATCCCACGACCGGTTATCCTCGTTACTGCACCACCTTCACCGGGTCCCCCTGCACCGGCTCCTGCTCCCTCCAAACCACTCGTTATCTGTGTCTACACTCGTCGCCCTCCCGGTTTCGTTGCCCCTCTGTAGTCGGCCTCAACCACAGATACTTTGCATCCTGCTGATCAGGTACCGCCCTCCACTGCTCATCCTCTGGCAAACTATGTCTCCCTCCATCGCCTCTCTCCCCTCCTGCACACATTTGCTACTTCTCTTTCCTCGGTCTCTGTTCCTAACTTTGTGCAGGAGGCGCTCCAACATCTGGGTTGGAGGGTCGTCATGGAGGAAGAAATGGCTGCTCTCTGGGCTAACCAGACATGAACTGTAGTACCCCTTCCTCCGGGTCAGAATCCGGTTGGGTGTAAGAGGGTCTTTGTCATCAAACATGTTGCTGATGGGACGATTGACCGTCTGAAGGCTCGTCTCGTGGCTCGTGGTTTCACCCAGCAACAGGGGCTCGACTGTGAGGAAACTTTCTCTTCGGTGGCCCAAGTTTAATACCGTTCGTGTCCTCGTCTCCATCGTTGTCCATCGCCAGTGGCCCCTACTCCAACTGAATATCAAGAATACCTTTTTGAATGGGGATCTCCAGGAAACAGTGTATATGCAGCAACCACCCGGCTTTGAGACCACGGGGGAGTCTCAGGTCTGCCGTCTTTTGAAGGCTCTGTATGGTCTCAAACAATCCCCACGGGCATGGTTTGAAAAATTCAGTAAAGCCCTTCGAGATATTGTTTTTACTCGGAGCTCGGCCGACTTCTCGTTGTTTACTCGTCACCGAACAACAAGAACGGTTATTCTGTTAGTATATGTTGACGATATCATTATTACAGTAGATGACTCACAAGAGATACAGGCAGTCAAACTATATCTAAGTTTCGTTTTTCTGACAGAAGATTTGGGGCCCCTACGATACTTCTTGGGTCTTGAGGTTGTCAGACGGCCACATGTGCTTGTCCTCTCTCAACAGAAGTATTGTCTCGACCTCCTTCATGATGCAGGCTATTCAGGCTGTAAGCTGAGTGATACCCCAATGGATGTAAACCATAATTTGTGCGCTCGTGCATCTGACTCGGATCTCCTACTCCAGAATCCAGAATATTATCGTCGTCTCGTTGGAAAATTGATTTATCTCACGGTAACCAGACCAGATATTTCCTTCGTTGTTGGTATTGTCAGTCGGTACATGCACTCCCCTTGAAGATCTCATCTTCAGGCTGTTGAACGCATTCTCAGATACCTTAAAACAGCTACTGGTCAAGGACTTGTTTACAGAACCTCCTCAGCTCCAACATTGGTGGCATACTCAGATGCTGATTATGCTGGTTCCCTTGATGACCGACGATTTACCAGTGATTTTTGCACCTATTTTGGAGGACATTTGATTACCTGGCGAAGCAAGAAACAAGCGGTTGTTGCTCGATCATTAGCTGAGGCAGAATACCGGGCAATGACATCTGTAGTGTCTGAACTGACGTGACTTGAGAGTCTTCTCACCGATCTGGGTGTAAAGCTACTTTCACCAGCTCTTCTCCTCTGTGACAGCCAAGCTGCTATACATATTGCCAAGAACCCGGTCTTCCACGAAAGAACAAAGCACATCGAAGTCGACTGTCACTTCATCCGGGAGAATGTTCAAATGAAAAAGCTCGATCTAAAGCATGTCCCAGGGACTGAACAAGTTCTGGATGTCCTCACAAAGGCTCTTTTCAGGCCCCTCTTCTATCAGTGCTTGTCCAAGCTTGGCGCATACGATTTGTACGCTCCAGCTTGCGGGAGAGTGTTAGAAAAGCCCATGTAAAGAGCTCATTATTGGGCTCATTTTTGCTCTTTCTCTTCTCTCTTCTTTAGTCTCACATCATGTATAGGATTGATTCTCTTTCCTTCCTCCTATATATTTGTATTCTCTCTTTGTATTTACACATATAAGAAATACATATAAGTTTCGAACATTTTCTACACAAATGAATAGGGACCAAGTTGTACACTAGAGATGGCCTTAGTCATTGTACACATCCCCATCTACTCAAGGAAAATGTTGATCAACTTTATTAGCAGTATGAACCAATAACTAGATTGCAATATGCTGGATTTCCCGTTTTCCCGAAGGATTAAAGTTATGACAAAGCTGTAACTAGAACCTATGGCCAAAGGATTTATGTTTTCGACCAAGTTGAAATAAAAATGCTGCTTTTGATGAATGATTTAGTGCTAAATAACTTAATTATCATTGTCTAAAATTCTATTTGGAAGAAAACGAGGTTGCCAATTCTATTAGCAGTATGAACCAATTACTAGATCGCTAGCTGATGGAGGCCAAAATCGAAGAGATCCTATTTAAAATGTCCAAAAATAATGTATGTCAATTAAAGCCAAGGCGGGGCCGAATTTACAATAAGATTTATATTTAAAAAAAATCTAAACAAGAAAAATGATAGAACTAATCTTTAACTCAAGAGCTAAGAAACACTACAGGTCATTAAGAAATATAGGTGATCTTTTGTGAAAGCTAAGTGATGGCGATCGACGACACGCACGCGTCTATTCTCGCAGGAGACGGTGACTGGCGACCTGGAAGGGCGATCCGAGTCCGCGGATGCGCTCGGAGGTCAATTTGAATAAGTGCTCATTCTTGACATCTTCAGTACATTTCCTAGGATACATTGTCTCGCAGTCCAGCATCTCTGTTGATCCCGAAAAGGTCAAATCTATTCGCGAGTAGCCTGTCCCGGCCAATATCCACGAGGCCCGGAGCTTCCACGGTCTCGCTACCTTTCACCGGAGGTTTGTTCGGGGTTTAGTTCGATCATGGCCCCTATTACGAGTTGCCTCTGCAAGGGGGATTTCGCCTGGACTGCAGCAGCCACCAGAGCGTTTGAGGGCATTAAGCAAAGGCTAGCGACTACTCTTGTATTGCGCCTTCCTGATTTTTCCAAGGCTTTCGAGGTGGCGTGTGACGCGTCTGGGGTAGGCATTGAGGGAGAACTGAGTCAGGAGGGTCATCCAGTTGCTTTCTTTAGTGAGAAATTGAATGACGCCCGACAAAAATACTCCAATTATGACCGAGAATTCAACGTTATTGTACAGGCGCTCCGAAATTGGCGTCACTGTCTCCTACACAAGGAGTTTGTCTTGCACTCTGATCATCAAGCCCTGCGATACCTGGATTCACAGAAGAAGTTAGGACACCGACATGTGAAGTGGGTGGAGTTCATGCAAGAGTACCACTACGTTCTCAAACACCGCGCTGGTGTTGAGAACAAGTCGGTCGATGCGTTGAGTCGTCGGGTCACCATCCTCCACACCATGAGCACGCGAATTGAAGGATTTGAGGGGGTCCGCCAGGACTACCGCGAGTGCCCTGATTTTGGCGATATCTTCTCCGCCTTATCTAAGGACACACCTGAGCCCTGCGAGGGTTTTATTATTTTTGATGGCTACCTGTTCTTTGGGTCTCGCCTTTGTATACCTCAGACCTCCCTTCGGGATTTTCTCATCTGGGAGCTTCACGCGGGCGGAGCCGCGGGGCACTTTGGGAGGGATAAGACGACTGTGTTAGTTGATGACTGCTTCTTCTGGCCTGGCCTGGCCTGAAGAGGGACTTCACGCGGGTCGTCCGACATTGCCGAATTTGCCAGACGGCGAAAGGAACTCGACAGCCCACAGGCCTTTACACTTTGTTGCCTATTCCCTACCGGCCCTGGGCAAACATCAGTTTAGACTTCGTACTTGGACTCCCCTGAACGCTGTGGAAGTTCAATTCGATCTTCATCGTCGTGGACCGTTTCTCGAAGATGGCGCACTTCATTCCTTGGGAAAGGACGTACGATGCTCGCCACGTGGCGGCTCTGTTCTTCAGGGAGGTATTCAAGTACCACTGATTGCCTACTTCTATTGTCTCCAACTGTGACGTCCGCTTCATGAGTTATTTTTGGAAGACGTTGTGGAAGAAGACCGGCACGACACTGAAATTCTCCACCGCCTACCACCCACAGACGGACGGGCAGACTGAAGTTGTCAACCGAAGACTTGGCACCCTGTTGTGTTGTCTAGTTCGGGATAATCCAGCCACCTGGGATTTGGTCCTGCCTATTGCGGAGTTTGCATTCAATAGTTCGGTCAATAGGACCACGGGTCTGAGTCCATTCCATGTCATATTAGGTTACGAACCTAGGAAATCCGTTGACCTAGTTGACGTAACGTTAGAAGCCCGACCTAGTGAGTCCGCTGAGTCGTTCATTCAGCATATACACACACTACATGAGACAGTCCAAAGAAAGATTGCGACCAGTAATGAAAACTACAAAGCTCAGGCAGATCCGTACAGGAGGGAGCAAACATTTGGTGTTGGGGAGCAGGTTCTGATGCGCCTTCGACTTGAGAGGCTCCCCTAGGGGGCTGCGATAAAGTTAAGTGCTCGTCGGATGGCCCACTACACAGTCACTCGACGGATTAGTACGAACGCGTATGAAGTTGACATACCACCAGCAATGGGGATTCACCGAGTGTTCAATGTAGAGGATCTGACCCCATACTATGAGGAGCGAGTGTGCGCGGATCCCTTATCTCCACCTACCCCTGAGCCCCAGCTTGACCCTCACCCAGCCAGTGCACGTACGCCCAAGCAGTCGTGGACGGTTGAGCACCGCTCAAAGGACCACACTTTACAGCCGACAGATCCAGTGACACCACGTTCAGACGGAGATACATTGCAACGACGATCACCTATGCCTACCGGAGATACCCTATAGATTGTTGGTCATGACTTCACGACTATGTGCGGTTCGGTGGTCCTGCGTTACTTGGTCCATTGATCTACCCGCCCGACTTCAGACGACACTTGGATTGTTGTTGAGTAGCTCGAGAGACTTGCCAAAGACTTACGCCGAGAGTACGATCATCTTCACTCACCGGAGATGAGTGCTTTCAAGACGGGGGGAGTTGATGGCGATCGACGACACACACACGTCTATTCCTACAGGAGGCGGTGAGTGGCGACCCGGTTGGGCGATCTGAGTCCGTGGATGCGCCCGGAGGGTCGTTCCAAGCCAGTTTCATATATTAGTTTTTATTTTTTATGATGTATTTAGCCCCTGATCGGCCCGAACAGTTATAGTCGTTTGATCGGGAGCTCTAATTCTGCGTTAACTCTTTCTCTTATAAATAGACATGTTGTGGCCGACCCTAGAGATGGATAGTTGCGG
The DNA here is from genome assembly GCA_039583875.1 of Platanthera guangdongensis. Taxonomy (NCBI): domain Eukaryota; kingdom Viridiplantae; phylum Streptophyta; class Magnoliopsida; order Asparagales; family Orchidaceae; genus Platanthera; species Platanthera guangdongensis. The sequence goes on along the minus strand of CM077160.1, from coordinate 152,653,250 downwards.
TTTCCGACTTGTCGGTCCTTCCTCTCGGTGGATTCCGGAGTGCTGGTTCTCGGTTGTTCCGCGCCTGCCCTTCCCCACCCCCACCCTCACCCCGTCCAAGTCCGGCCCTCCTCCCTCCCTCTCGCAGCCAGCCGTCCCCTCCAGGCTGAGTTCGACCATTCCTTCCCTCCCTGCAGCCCTCCGTTGACCCTGTCCAGGCCTCCTCCAGCAACCTTGCACTTCTCCGCCCTCATCCAGCGACAACCCCTCCCGACCAACCCCAACTCCCACTTCCGGCCTTCACCCCGCCGGACCTGCTCTTCCCCAAGCCCCAGCCCCCCCCCCCATTCGACCCTAACCTAACCCGGCCACCATGGATCTCACCCTCCACTCCCCAAATAGCCCAAATTCGACCTTGTCCTAACTACCCGCAGCCCGTCGTGGACCCACCAGCACATCAGAAGCATTCCGGCCAACGTTACTTCATCCCGAAGCCGAGCCGCCGCATGCATGAGCAAATCAAGGTATATGGTGTTTTATGTCTCTCATTTGGATGCTTGGTCTTGAACTATTGTTGTGGTTGTAGATTCGTTATATGCTATCGTATTTAATTTGTGGTTTGGCTTGCGGGTTCTCTGTTGGCATGCTCTAATTTAATCGCACCTCATTTGTTGGAAAATTTTAATCGGCTCTTACGTTAACTGTTGCTTACAATTGTGAATGTCGTGCTCTTAGCCTTTGTTAAAATCTTATTACTTACTAGTCGATCTTTTCTTGGATTGTTCTCGTGTTGGCACGTGCACTGCACATAGATCTCATACTCATTATTTTGCATTTTATTGTCCTTTCATTTTAGCCGATCTACCACTGCATCACTAAGTGAACAAAAATAAAATGTTAAATCGTGGGTGTTGAAGAAGTTGAGGGATGAAAAACCAAATTACTTATTAAACAACCTCATACTCTTATATATAGAGTAAGGGAAAAGGCGTATAAAGACTAAAACACCCTTATGAGGATAAAATACAAAAAAATGACTAGATTTCAACTCTCCCCCTCAAGTCGAACGGTAGATATATGTCATACCGAGTCTATGAATATCATCAATAAAAACATCGCAGCCTAAGCACTTAGTGAAGACATCAGCCAACTGATCTCTGGAGTGAACGAAAGGAGTGACTAAATTCCCTTTTTCTAGATGATCTTTGAAGAAATGACGGTCAACCTCAACATGCTTAGTTTTGTCATGTTAGACCGGATTATGAGATATGCTTATAGCAGCCTTGTTATCACAGAACAGAGAGATGGGAGCATCTTCCTAAAGATCAAGGTCGTGTAATAAGGTGTGTAGCCATAAACCTTCACAGAGGCCTTGAGACATTGACCGATACTCGGCTTCAGCACTAGATCTGGCCCCACGTTTTGCTTCTTGCTACACCATGTGACCAAATTTCCACCAACGAAGGTGCAATACCCTGTTGTAGATTTCATATCATCACGGCTTCCGACCCAATCCGCATCAGTAAAAAAACGTCAATTTTTAAATGATTGTTCTTTGAAAACATTAGCCCCCGACCCGGAGCCTTATTTAATCACCGAAGTACGCGGTATGTCGCATCCTGATGTTTGATCCTAGGGGCATGCATATACCTACTCAAGATTCCAACTGCATATGTGATGTCGGGACGAGTGTGTGAGAGGTATAAAAGCTTTCGCACCAATCTCTGATAACTTGAAGCATCTGTGTGTTCGCCATCGGTATCTTCATCGATCCTATGGTTCTCCTCCATAAGAGTGTTAGCGGGAAGACACTTAAGCATCACAGTCTTTGTTAACAAATCTAACACATACTTACGTTGTGAGATGAAGATACCCTAATCAGAACGTGTCACTTCAATTCCTAGGAAGTAACAAAGTCTTCCCAACTCCTTTACTTCAAACTCAGCTGACAGAATAGCCTTTAGTTTTGGGATTTCATCTGAGTCATCTCTGGTGATCACAATGTCATCAACATAGACAATAAAAACGACATCTTTTCCCTCATTCTTCCTGACGAACAAGGTATGATCAGAATGTCCCTGTTTGTAGCCAATCTTGATCATGGCCTTGTAAAATTTGTCAAACCAAGCCCTGGAGACTGTTTTAGCCCGTACAAAGACTTACTTAAGCAATAAACCAGACCTTGTCCCCTCTTCACAAAACCCGGGGGAAAGGTCATGTACACCTCTTCATCGAGGTCACCGTGCAGAAACGCATTCTTGACGTCCAGTTCATGCAGATCTCAGCCCAAGCACGCAGCACAAGATAGAATCACACGAACAGAGTCCATCTTTGCTACTAGGGCAAAGGTCTTCTGGTAGTCAACAACCTGAGTCTGGGCATAACCACGAGCAACCAGACGGGCTTTATATCGCTCAACTTTATGATCCTGATTTTGCTTAACGGAGAAGATCCACCTAAATCTGATGGCCTTCTTGCCAGGAGGAAGGGAAGAGACATCTCATATATGACTTTTATCTAAGGCAGACATTTCTTCCTTCATTGTATGAGCCCATGCTAGAATACAAACCGCCTCCTGCCACATCTTAGGAATAGAGACCACAGACAAGAAAGATATAAAGTCCTGATGAAGTTGAGAAAGGTGATCATAAGCTATGAAGCACCGACACTCTTGGGTGGTCAACGTGTCCATGTCGGACTCTCTGACACGCGTCCGACACGTCGACACGCTCTGACACGCGTGTCGGCAGACCGATATGTTTGGGTCACGCGGGACTCGCGTGTCCCTCTTAATTGGACATGCGAGTCCAGCATAAGCCGGCTCTTTATTAATTTTAAACCTGCATCGTACCTGATTTTCTCCCATTAGCCGACTTATGTCTTCCTCCCGCGAGATCTAGGGCATCGACGTTCCTCTTCTCGATCAACCTCTGCGTGCTCCCCATCCTCTTCGTGCTCTTGCTTCTTTGAGGTAATGCATCCTCTTCGTGCTCTCGCTTCCTGCCGTTACTGGTTTCTCATCTTCTCTCGCTTCCTGGTTTATCACTTCCCGATTGCACAGTAGCTTGCAGAGATCTTCATGGTTTCTCATCTTCTTCGTGTTAGCTTCCCTCCCAGAAGGTTCTCCGGGAAACACGCAGAGGTCTTGTATTGTTTGTTGTTTGATATTCTTAGTGCTCTCGCTTCTTTGAGATAATGCATCCTCTTCGTATTGTTTGCTATTTTCAAAATTAAGACGCTGGTTGACGTTCTTGTTAAGCCAATGGGTTTGTAAAATATTTAGGAACATATTTAGAGGATGTATAAAAACATGATTAACTCATTTTGTCAAATTTTTTTGGATGAAATTTAGTTATCATTTCAATAAGACTGTTTTATTTAAAGGTGCGCTATGTATTTCAATAAGACTGTTTTTTTGGATGAATTTCAGTTATCATTTCAATAAGATTGTTTTATTTAAAGGTGCTATGTATTTCAATAAGGTTATTTTTTTGGATGAATTTCAATTATCATTTCAAATTTTTTTGGATGAATTTTTTATTATGTTCTTCTGGTTTTCTTTAAAGGTGTTATGTATTGTTTTCTTTTAGTAAGAACACCTAAATTATTTTTTGTAGAATGTCTTCAATCAAGGGTAGTGATAGTGGTTCACAAGAGCCTATATCTGATGATGATCCAAATAAATCATTATGGAGGTTTGTCACTAAGCTAGCTAATCATGGCGAGGCGGGAGACAATTTGTCATGGAAGTGTAATTTCTATCCATTGCTGATACAAGATTTGCTTCAATGATTGTGATGTTGAAAAGATTTAAGCTCATTAAAAACAGTCTCCAAAACATGGTGATTTGTGAGAAATAGAATATTTATCGAGATGATAATCAAGGAAAAGCAAGGTTTGTGAAGGAAAAAAGTACTAAATGATTCATGGTGGGACTCTATTCATTACATCATATCTTTCGCAGCTCCAATTTATGATATGTTGAGTTTTTGTGACATAGATAAGTCTTGCCTTCACTTAGTCTATGACATGTAGGATTTTATGATTGAAAAAGTGAAGAAAGTTATTTACGATCATGAGATTAAAAGGTTAGATGAACAATCAACTTTTTATGATGTTGTTCAAGCTATATTACTTGATCGTTGGTCAAAAAAACAACACTCTTCATTGCTTAGCACATGCCTTGAATCCAAAGTAATTTCTAATTTTTCATGTGTTTTTTATATTTATATTAATGTATAATTTTTATGTTATTAATACTTGTGTTTCTTTTTAAATATGTATTATATTGAACAATAACTCAATGACTTCAAGAGTTTCGCCATACAAGCATAGTGAGATAATTCTAAGCAGATATTAATACATAAATGGAGATTTTAGAGATTTTGATTCAATTCAAAGCAGATATTCTATGAATCTCATGGCTTGGTGGGTTGTTCATGGAGCAAGTACTCTTATTCTACAAAGTTTAGCCTTAAAGCTTCTTGCAAGACCATCATCATCATCATCTACGGAGAGAAATTGGAGTACATATTCTTTTGTGCACTCAATGAAGAGAAATAGAATTGACATCAAAGCGTGCAGAAGATCTAGTTTTCATACACAGCAATCTACGTCTACTTTTAAGAAGAAAAAAAACAAAATATACAAAAGGAGAAACAAAGATGTGGGATATTAGCGGAGATGCTTTTGATACATTCAAAGATGTTGGTATGCTGAAAATTGTAAATTTCTCACAGGATGAGCCGGACATGAAATCAGTTATCTTTTTAGATGATATATAATATGTACGTATGAGCATTACATTTTTATATGCTAAGTTTGTTCATTTCTTGTCTATTTATTAGTATTTTACAATTTCTATAATTATAAAATATAAATTTAACAAACGTGTCCGGACGTGTCGAATATTAGTTGTTTAGGAGAATGAACGAGTCGCGTGTCGTGTCGTGTCGCGTGTCGGTGCAACAAAGATCATAAGCAACATGATTAGAGATGGTGTTTCGTACACACAGCCTTACCTCTGAGAACAGCAAGGGGAACATGCAGATCAGCATCAGAGTCCAAAGACGGCACCGGCAGCGACGAAACAATGGTGGACTGTTTACCTGTTTGCCGACAATGATATATATGAGGGAACGGAGAGATGAGGAACGGATGATGATATGTAGGAAAAAAACAACATAGGTATAGGTGACGAAGGGGATGTAGGTGAAGGAGGTGAAGGTGTAGGAGTAACTGTAGGTGTAGAAGTAGATGTAGGAGGAATAGTAGGTATAAGAGAAATCAGAGGGAGTGACACTGAATCGATGACATCATTCTCCCTCTGACGAGTGGAGTGAGTCGAAACCAAGTAGTAAAATTCCTCCTCGCGGAAAGTCACGTCCATGGTACAGAAAACACGTCTGGAAGGGGGGTGATAACACTGATACCCTTTAGTGGTGGCAGAATAGCCAAGAAAGAAACAACGGGGAGCCCGAGGGTCAATCTTGTGATGATGAGGTTGATGGATGTGAACAAAATAAATGCACTCGAACACGCGGGGTGGAAGATGAGTGGTATGAACAACGGAAGTATAGAAGAGACGAGCTAGAGGTGTAGTATAATCTAGAACCCGTAAAGGAAGACGATTGATAAGATGAGTAGCAGTTAGAATAGCATCACCCCAATATGATTTCGCCTATGTTTGGGACAGCGGCTGCGGATCAGAAAGCTGCTCTCTGATCCGCAGCCGCTACTTTTTGCTCTTTGTTTTAGGTGCGGATGAAAAATCCCAAATGAAAAAATTCTGGATCCGCAGCTTTTTCCAGCGCTTCACACCTCTCGCATCTGGCTCCCTAAGAAGTGCTCCCGCACGGTTTTTTCTTCCCGTTCGCGCTCACCCGCCTCCTCCGTTCAATTTTTCTTCTCGATCGTGCTTCCCGATGGACCCGGTGCAGATCGACGCCCCCCCCCCCCCCCCCCCCCGCAATCTCCTCCGGCAGATCGACAACCCTCTTTTTGTTCTTCCCCGCGATGCCCGAGCTCGCCTGGTTCTCCTCCGACAGATCGAGGGCCAATCTACTCTCTTCCGCTTGATGTCGTAGCTCTCTGAGCACTGTTTTTCTACCAAACAATTTGCAGCTCTATTATTAGAGCTTTTAACATCTCAACTTCATTCGTCACTTTTCCATCCACCAGAGCTATCCTAAACAGAGCCTTCGGGAGGTGCATGGTGGTGAGAAGGCACCGGGCAACATCCAGGAGATGTCGGTTTTTCTGTTCAGCCACTGTTTTGGTGGAGGTGGAGGTGCAAGTGGTCTGGTGAATCATACCATGACTATTGAGGTACGAGTCAAATGCTCCACGATCATCGTATTCTCCCTCATTATCACTACGAAGAACATGGATAGTTCTATTGAACTGGGTTTGCACCATTTTATGAAAGATTTGCACCATTTTTTAAGAGGTAAACCCAAGCAGTGCGGGAAAAACAATCTATAAAGGTAACAAACCAACAATAACCAGTTAAAGACACAACGGGGGAAGACCCCCAAACATCATAATGTATAATAGCAAAAGGATTAATTCTAGGAGAATATAAATGTGACGATGAATGGCGAACATGTTTTGACGTTTCACAAACATCACATTTTAAAGCTTGAACAAATGGCGATAAAGCAGGAAATAATTTTGAAAGGTAGACTGAAGACGGATGTCCAAGACGCGAGTGCCAGCGTCGAGCATCAGCAACAGTAACAACGGAAGATGAGAGAGCTAGGGACGATGAAGTAGCATCCAAATAGTATAGGCCACCGCGATTCCTACCACTGCCAATGATCCGCTTTGTATCTAGTTTCTGAAAAACACATGAATCAGGGAAAAAGGTTACAGAACAATTAAGTGGCCGAGTAAGATTGCTAATAGAAAGAAGACTGTGAGGAAAAGATGGAACATGCAAGACAGAAGAAAGAGATAGAGAAGAGGAACATGAAATGTTGCCCTTGCCCGCAATATGAGATAGTGCCATTAGCGGAGATAACCTTGTCCTTACCAGACAAGGGGGTGTAAGAAGAGAAATCTGAGGAGTCGGTCATGTGATTAGTAGCTCCTGAGTCAATGATCCACTAAGATGGAGGTGTCGCAGCAGCATTGGCACTGGGCATAGTAGCAGTAGAAAAGGAAGTAGAAGTACCACTCAGAGAAATGTCTGACTGAGAGTGCAGGAGGCGACGGAGTGCATCCAATTCCGACGTGGTGAAATGTCCTGGGAGCTGACCATGATGATCATCATGAACCTCAGTGGAGTAAATCGTGAGAGCGAGAACCATCATGACGGTATCCCCCTCGTTCCGGGCCACGACCACGTCCTCGACCACGGGCAGATCCAGGTGGAGCAAGGTGAGGATGAAGCTTGAAGCACACGTCCCGAGTATGGTCCCTACGACCACAGTAATCACAAGTAAGAACAGCATTGGTATGGTTGGAGCCACCTCAATCAACATTAGTAAAGGCAGAGCGATCAGAAGGAGGGACAACCATGCTGAGGGACCTCTGACAGTCTTCGTCGCCCAGAACCATGCTAAAGGCCTCCCGAAGAGATGGAAGAGGAGATCGATGTAGAATATTTGTTCGAACCATATCCATTTTCATGCTCAAACCCGTCAGAAACACATGTAGACAAAATTGTTCATCGCTTTTTTTGCAGCAGGACTACTTCTGCAGTACAGGCAAGAGTAAACTATTCGAAATAATTCAATTCCTGAGAGATACGCTCGAATTCAGAGAAGTAGGTAGACACTGTCACGGATCCCTGTCGTAACTCCAACATTTGACGCATCAGCTCATAAACCTGAGAGGAATTGTCAATCTGAGAGTACGTTTCACGTGCTCGAGTCCAGATCTCATAGGCAGAGTCCATTAACATATAATTCTGGTACACCTTCGGGGACATGGAATGAAGAAGCCAGGAGACCACCGGGGAATTTTCCAAGTCCCAACGCAGCCAGGTAGGATCATCCAGAGAGGGTGCCACCTTAGTCCCATCAATGTATCCAAACAGTTGATGGATGTGAATGACATGCTGAGTCGCACGAGACCATTCTAGATAATTTGTCTCATCTAAGGGCACAGTGGTGATCTTCAAAGAGATAGCATGGCCAGAGGGCCGCTAGGGGTCACCCATCCGAGGAGCCACAACACTCGGCGATGAAGAATCGACCGCAGCCGAAGAAGCATCCATGAGACAAAAGGGAAAAGGAAAACACTGGATTAGAAGAACACCATTACAATGGATCTAGATCTGATCTTGGCACAGAGAGAACGGAAAGAGCACCATCTAGACACGGGATCACGTTCAGGAGCACGTCGGGAAGAGCAGCCCGAAACAGCAAATGAGGAGGAGGAGCCAGGAACAGCAGCCAGGAATAGCAGATGAGGAAGAGCGGATGGCCCTTTCAGCGTGCGGGACGATCAGAAGCCCCGTTCAGCGAGCAGGAACAACCGGCACTGGAACAACCGGGAGAAACGGCGCAAGAACGACCGACACTGGAACAGCCGGCACAGGATCAGCGGGAATGGAGAAGGAAGAGGCGGCGGAACTGAGCACACATCATGAGGAGCGGCCACCCCTTCAGCGTGCACCTCCGCCGGCGAGTGAACCGCGGCTCACCATGGATGGAGAGGCGAGCGACAAACGAGTTGCGGGAGGCGAAAGACGAGTCGCGGGATTAGGTTTCCCGGAACCCAAATTACTTATTAAACAACTCTATACTCTTATATAGAGAGTAAGGGGAAAAAGGCGTACAAGGACTAAAACAGCCTTTATGAGGGTAAAATACAAAAAAGACATAAAACGACTTGATTTCAACTGAAGATTGATTCAAATTCTATGAGTGAGGCTTTGAAAAATAAGCAAGTTACCAAATTTACCATGAAATGATGATTGAATTTCCAATGAAAACTATTTGCCACTTATGTCCTTTTATATAAACTCAATCACTATGAACAATCGCAAATCACATACACGCTAAAGGTCCTTTACTGGAGGAGTGGAATTATGAAAATAACACTAAAAGGTGGAAGAAAATTATTTCATATCATTATATATGCTAGATGATTACAGCTCAAGACTCTACTTATAGACCAAGTATGAGAAAGTAGTAGAAGATGGTCAATTGAAAGAATAATGAAGCACTGCATCGGATTATGTATTCGGAATGATATATTTTAACCAAATTACAATTCTCGTATTAGATATAAGAGAGGAAAATGCTCCAAAATGAGAGAATCAAACGCTTAATTGCCCAAGAACTGATGTGTAAACTGTAAAAAGACTGACTAGATGTAAGGTGAGCTCTGAAATGAAGAATAAGCAAGTAGTTCTTACCACAAAAGCAGAGAAAATGGTGGTCACAGATGCACCAATAAAGCCTTCCCATGTTTTATTCGGGGACAATTTAATCAATGGCGTTCTCCCAAAGAAGAACCCAAAAAAATATGCAGTGATATCATTGATGATAATAAGAGAGGTTGGTAAAAGAAACCTGCAAGAAAATCCAACTTCAGCGAAAATTACAATAATCAATACAACATCAAAAATATTTACAATAATTAATCCAAAGCATGGTTCATATCAAGGAACAACAAGAGGTTTGGAAACAAATATGTTAGCTCAACACATATGTATGTATGTTTTCACTTTTCAAAGAAAACGAGTAATCAGTTAGATTCACAAACGTTTACATGAACACTCATGATGCTAGAATTAATGAAACTTTTTAAATTAGTCCATTCACCTGCAGCAGATGCTAGTAATAATCAGACAGTATACCCAAAAGAATTATACATTTCCTCATGAGAGAAAATCTTTTTTGTGACAACCAGAAGATTGGAGATTGTATGAGAAAGTGCTGGAAAGTTCAGTTTAAAGTTTAAACTTTACAATAAAGTTCAAGTAGCAGACGAATTGGGTCAACATTGTAAAAAAACCTTTGGAGCCAAGTCATTTCTTGATGGCAAACCCGAATGGGAAAGTGGTGGAAACAGCCCCGATCTGAACGTCGCAAGGGTACCCGACGCCGCACCCGTCCGGACCTCTATCGGACCAGAATTTTAGGGTTACGTCACTTTGCAATTTGTGTATTTGTATTTTTTTTTGAAATATATATATAAGTATTTGGCAATATATATATATATATATATATATATATATATATATATATATATATATATATATATTCTAATATACATATACATATACATATATATTAGAAAAGCCCATGTAAAAGGCTCATTTGATGGCCCATTTTTTCCTCCTCCTTCTTTAGTCCCACATCATGTATAGGATTTATTCTTCTCTCTTCTCTCCTATATATTTGTATTCTCTCCTTGTATTTAGATACTTAAATAATACATACAAGCTTTGGGCACTATCAACATGGTATCAGAGCCAGGTTCCTTCTAGCTGCGACCTGCCCTTTTTCTGTCCGCCCGGTCTCCTGCGGACTGCCTTCCTGCATCCGCCTCTCTGCGGACTGCCCTTCTGCATCCGCCTCTTTGCGGACTGCCCTTCTGCATCCGCCTCTCTGCGGACTGCCCCTCTGCATCTGTCCGCTCGGCTACCCTACGGACTGCCTTCCTGTCCGCTCCGGTCTCGTGCGGACTGCCCTTCTGCTTCCGCCTCTCTTCTCTCCCTCCGTGGTTCCACCCTCCTCAGGCTTCTTATAGCCATCTTCTGCTCTGACTCGTGGGGCCCACCTCTCTCTATCCGCTCCGGACGATCCTTCCTGTCCGCTGCACTCTCTGTTTGTGTCCGCTCGAGCCTCTTTGCTCGCGGACTGCTCCCTCTAGCCCGCTCTATTTCTGTCCGCTCGAGCCTCTGTGCTCGCGGACTCTCTATCTGCAGTCTCTTGCGGACTGTTCCTGTCCGCTGCGGGCTCTCCTTGTGTCCACTGTGCGCTCTTCTCTTGCTGCGTGGCTTCTTTCTTGCGATCTGCTCCACATTGCTGCGACCTCTGCCGCGGACTGCCCCCAGTTCGCCGCGACCTCCTCCAAGCTCTGCTCCAAACCGCTGCGACCTCTGTCGCGGACTGCCCCAGCTCTGCTCTCAACAGCTGCGATCTGCTCCACTGATCTGCGACCTCTTCCAACTCGTCGCGACCTCCTTTCGCGGACTGCTCCTGTTCGTCGCGGCATCACTCAGTTCGCCGCGACCTCCAGTCTGCCGCGACCTCCTTTCTCCCACTGCTTGCCGCGCGGTTTGTTCTCTCCGAGCCCTGCTGTCTGCTCCTCCTCAGTCGTCATGTCCTCCAGCGACTCCACTACCGCTCAACCCCCGGCCGACCACGTGGCTCCTCTCGAACTCCGCGATGAGCTTCGGATTACTACTATTTCCCTCTCTGGCAAGTCCAACTTCATTCCCTGGGTCCACTCCGTCCGCAGGGTCTTACAGGCCAAGGGTCTTGCCCGTCACCTTACCCAGGGCTCACCAACTCCTCCTACTGATGATTGGCTCCGCAATGACGGTCGCGTCCAGACCTGGATCCTGAACTCGGTGGAGGGTGAGTCGTATCAGATGATCATGTATCATGAGACCGCCAAAGCCATGTGGGATGAACTTCATTCGTTGTACTCCGGGAAGGACAGCGTTCAGCACCTTTTTGACATCATCACTGATCTTCAAGCCTTGGATGTTGGCAAAGCTCTGGACATGCCCTCCTTCGTGGCCCGTGCTAAAACTCTCACGGAGGCCTGGATTCAGCACCAGCCCGCGACTACTGATCTCGCTGCCCAACGCGCCCAGAAGGAGGCTGTTTGTATTGCTATGATTATGGCTCGCGTCCCGCCACACCTGCACAGTATCCGGGCTCAGGTTCTGGCTTCACCCACTACCCCTTCCTTCTCTGATGTCTGCTCGATGTTACTTCGCGTACCACCTCCACCGGAGGCTCCTGCACCACCCTCGCCGGCCCTTCTTCAGCAAGCCCTTCCTCCTTTACTTCCACAACCCTCTTTTACTCGGGGTGGCCGTTCGGGCTGCCGTGGGCAGCGCTGTGGTGGCCGCGGACGGCCCAAGTGCACCTACTGCGGCCGGGATGGCCATACTGAAGCAGTCTGTCACAAGAAACATGGCTACCCTCCTCGCCCGCCTACTGCTGCTGTTACCGATAGCTCTCCTCCGACTGGTACGGATCTTGAGGCTCTTCGCCTTCAGCTGCAACAACTCCAGGGGCTCCTCAACCCACCCTCTGCTTCCATTGCCTCCACCTCCCATGCAGGTATTGTCTCCACCTCCACTGCAGGTACTGCCTGTCTTTCCTCCAGCTCTCGCTGGATCCTGGACTCGGGAGCCACCCACCACATCACTTCCATGCGGCCGCCCCAGTTCTCTGCTGCTGCTCATCCCCCGTCTATTACTGTGGCCAATGGTGCGCTTGTCCCGGTTTCCGGCTGCGCGGATCTCTTCCTCCCTCCCTCTCTCTCTCTTTGTTCCGTTCTTTATGTGCCAGCCTCACCTTTTAATTTACTCTCTGTTGGTCGTCTTACTACTGATATGAACTGCTTTATCACCTTCACCTCTTCTGGTTTTTTGATACAGGATCGGCAGACGCGGATTACCATTGGTAGGGGTCGACTGCAGAACGGGCTCTACCTCCTCGATGTCTCTCCCACATCCCTTTCCTCTGTTTCCTCGTCTGATTGGCATTGTCGGCTTGGGCATGCCCCTCTACCTATCCTCCAGAAGGCGCTTCCAGACCTTTCTCTTCCTGCTTTTAAATGCGATTCTTGTATTATTGGCAAACAGCCTCGCTCTTCTTATCCCGCTCATTGTACTAGGAGCTCTGCTCCGTTTGATTTAATACATTCTGATATTTGGGGACCATATAAAGTTTCTAGCATTTCTGGTTATCGTTATTTTCTAACATTTATTGATGATTACTCTCGCACTACCTGGTTGTATCTCCTACATGATCGCTCTGAGCTTCCTCGTGTCTTTCAGGCGTTTGTGTTAGAGACTCGTACGCAATTCTCTACCACCATTAAAACTTTCCGCTCTGATAATGCCCGGGAATACACTAGCCACGAGTTTGCCACTCTCTGCGCAAACTTCGGTATTGTTCACCAGACCTCTTGTCCCTACACCCCTCAACAAAACGGGGTCGCCGAACGAAAGAACCGCCACTTGCTCGATGTTGCTCGCTCCCTCATGCTTCACATGCACGTTCTCAAAGTCTTCTGGAACTTTGCGGTGTCCACTGCATGTTTTCTTATCAACCGTCTCCCCTCTCCAGTTCTCCAGAACGCTACCCCCTTCAGCCTTCTTTTTCCCTCCACACCTGCCTTCCCCCTCACCCCCCGGGTTTTTGGATGTACCTGCTTTGTCCATCACCTGGGCCCTACTCCTGACAAACTGGATCCCTGTGCGGCCAAACACATTTTCGTCGGCTACTCCCGCACCCAAAAGGGCTATGTTTGCTACTCTCCGCTCACCCGGAAGATCTCTGTATCGGCTGATGTTACTTTCGGGAGGATCAACCCTTCTCCCCCCCCCCCCCCCGCCCCTTTGCCACCACTTCTACCACCACCTCCTACAACACCCTCCCTCCCACGGCCGGTGATCCCCGTCCAGTCCCCTCCCACCATCCCTCCGCCTCCTCCCACCCTTGACCTTCCTCGACCCCCCGTCATTCGGGTCTATACTCGTCGCCCTCTTCCTCCCGTTGCTCCTCTGCAGTCGGCTTCGACCTCGGCTTCTTCGTGTTCTGCTGCTCCGGTGTCGGCCTCTACCGCTCATCCAATGGCGGACTATGTTTCTCTCCATCGCCTCTCTCCACCTCTTCAGACCTTGGCTACTTCGCTCTCCTCGGTCTCTATTCCTACTTCTGTCCAGGACGCTCTTCAACATCCTGGGTGGCGTGCGGCCATGGAAGACGAGATGGCTGCTCTTTGGGCCAACCAGACTTGGACTTTGGTGCCCCTTCCTCCCGGCCAGAAACCTGTTGGGTGCAAATGGGTCTTCGTCATTAAACATGCTCCTGATGGGACCATTGATCGCCTCAAAGCTCGTTTGGTTGCTCGTGGCTTCACCCAGCAACAGAGGCTGGACTATGACGAGACTTTCTCTCCGGTCGCTAAGCTCAACACGGTCCGCATTCTCATTTCTGTGGCTGTCCATCGCCAATGGCCCTTATTTCAACTCGACGTCAAGAACGCTTTCCTGAATGGCGACCTTCAGGAAACGGTTTACATGCAACAACCTCCCGGGTTTGAGACCACGGGGGAGTCACGGGTTTGTCATCTTCTCAAATCACTATATGGTCTTAAACAATCCCCTCGGGCATGGTTCGACAAGTTCAGCAAAGCTCTCCGGGAAATTGGCTTCACTCGCAGCTCGGCTGACTTCTCATTGTTTACTCGCCACCAGGCCACTGGTACGGTTCTCCTATTGGTATATGTCGACGACATCATTATTACTGGCAGTGACTTGGACAGCATACAGGCCGTTAAGCTACATCTGAGCTCCGTCTTCCAAACTAAAGATCTGGGACATCTTCGGTACTTCCTCGGTCTGGAAGTGGCCAGACGGTCAGATGGGTTGGTTCTCTCTCAGCGCAAATATTGTCTGGATCTTCTTCATGATGCAGGCTACTCTGGCTGCAAACCTATTAACACTCCCATGGATGCAAATCACAAAATATGTGCTCAGGGCTCGGATTCTGATTCGCTTCTACCAAATCCAGAATATTACCGTCGTCTAGTTGGGAAGCTTATCTACCTAACAGTTACAAGACCTGATATATCTTTCGCTGTGGGACTTGTGAGTCTCTATATGCACTCTCCTCGAAGCTCTCATCTCCAGGCTGTGGAACGCATTCTCAGATATCTTAAGACAGCTCCTGGCCAAGTACTTGTATACAAAACCTCATCTTCCATTCCTACACTAGTGGCATACTCTGATGCCGACTACGCTGGCTCCCTCGACGATCGACGATCTACTAGCTGGTTTTGCACCTATTTTGGAGGACATCTGATTACTTGGCGAAGCAAGAAACAAGCAGTGGTTGCTCGATCCTCAGCAGAAGCAGAATATCGGGCAATGGCTGCTGTGGTCTCTGAACTCACATGGATTGAGAGTCTCCTTACCGACCTTAGAGTTAAACTACCTTCACCAGCTCTCCTCCTATGTGACAGTCAAGCTGCCATACATATTGCTAAAAACTCGGTCTTCCATGAAAGAACGAAGCATATTGAGGTAGATTGTCATTTCATCCGAGAGAAAGTCCACATGAAGAAGATCGAGCTCAAACATGTTCCGGGTACTGAACAGGTTGCTGACAACCTCACCAAAGCTCTACCTAGTACCCTCTTCTATCAGTGCCTATCCAAGCTTGGCGCATACGACTTGTACGCTCCAGCTTGCGGGGGAGTATTAGAAAAGCCCATGTAAAAGGCCCATTTGATGGCCCATTTTTTCCTCCTCCTACTTTAGTCCCACATCATGTATAGGATTTATTCTTCTCTCTTCTCTCCTATATATTTGTATTCTCTCCTTGTATTTAGATACTTAAATAATACATACAAGCTTTGGGCACTATCAACAATATACAAAAGGTTATGTGATTAAATCGGATGGCTCACAGTTTATCTAACCCGGCCCGGTACTGTTCTTCCCCGATCTTGCAGTCTCCCGGTTTCGTCGGCTAAGGCTTCCGCACGCGAGACCGTGTCTCCCGTCCACGTGCCGCCACAGCTTCCTGTCGCCCTGCCAGGTCACGTCTTCTCCCATCTCCTCTCGACAATTTCGGCAGCGGTTTCAGCAACGATCCCTCCCCATGAAGCCGAAGATTTTGGCACTTATCCACACCTCTGCCATGGCCGACCCAAGCAAACAGCAAGTTTCTTTTTTTCGTTTTCATTTTACCCTATAAAAAAGAGCTGTAATCAGATGATGATGTTGTTGTTGAAGAATGTATTGAGTGATTGATGAATTTTTGCTTGCTATTGCTTCCGGTTTTGAGAATCCAGTAGACGGAGTGCTGCTTGTTAATTTCCCGTTTGAGAGTTGTTGAAGATTGATATGACTTTTAGTTGTTGATTAGTGTTAATGAAAATGTGTTTGCTGCTTGGGTAAATCCCCAATTTGAATTCCTAACTGCTGCTGTGAGAATTGGATGTATGTTTCAACATTTTTCTTCGAGAGTTGTAGGTTAGAAGTTGTGTCAGCTGTTTGGGTTTTCTCCTGAGCTGCTGAGAAGGAAACTTAATTCCTGTGATTGCTTTCGTGAGAGGGACTTAGGATTGCTGCCATGTTTGGCTTGTAAGAGTAGTTAATTTGGGCTCCTGTTTAGAGCTTCCAAGTGAAGACTGTACCAATTCATCGTGTCTTGTTTGTGTTTTTTTGTTGGGGCCACTCTTGTGATTTGAGATTTTGTGGAACCACTTGTGTGAGAGCAAGTGAATTTTAAGTTGTTTACTTTGTGGCTTCTTTGCACCATTGCGTGAGAGATTCCGTGGAACCACTATCGTGTGAGAGCGAGCAAATTTTCTCCGTGGTGTCTGTGTGCGACAGCGGCCGACCTCAGAGAGTGAGATCGAAGGTGACGAGGATATTCCTCGCGGGATCGCCATCGACTTTGATTGGGGAAAGACGCTTATTTTCGTGGGTAACTTGCTTTTATCTCTTCCTTTGTGTGCATATATAATTTTTCTTAGGGTCCGTTCGACGCGCAGGTATTGACTTTCTGGAATTGGCGTTGGTCAGAAAATCAATATTGGCAGGAATTGATTTTGTGCAAAAAACCAATTTTGTTGTTTGGTTGCAGGATGGTATTCAGAGAACAGAATTGACATTGATACATAAATGTTGTTCGGCCGCGCAAAGGAATTGGTTTTCTGAAATTGTAATTTTTAGAAATTAATTTTTTAAAAATTAAAGCATAAAATCTCAGAACTAATAATACTAGGAATCAAAGCCAAAGAAATTTGAAAGGATCGTGCACAAATAAATGTACAAAAATAGAACACAACTAGATAAAAAGTCGCTGCGACTGATGACGATATGATGATATCTCCCCTACGTTTTGCAACTCATTGTTATTCATTGCTTGACCAGTTATATCAATCGATTTACTTGACCAGTTACGTAGTGGATGAAATCACATAATCGGTTGATTATGTATTGGATGAAAGCCTCACACAAAATAACAACCAGATCCGGTGTTTTGCTTCACCAGATCTGCAATACCTTCGAATAATCGGCCAATAGTGAGAAAAAAACAAAAAATGGATGAAGAC
The DNA here is from genome assembly GCA_039583875.1 of Platanthera guangdongensis. Lineage (NCBI taxonomy): Eukaryota > Viridiplantae > Streptophyta > Magnoliopsida > Asparagales > Orchidaceae > Platanthera > Platanthera guangdongensis. Next base: position 152,635,997 of record CM077160.1, on the reverse strand, counting down.
GATACACAGAAATCCATACATCTCTATGCTCAAAAAGTAAGAAGAAAAGGTAGAAGATGGACGGGATCGGGCGCTTACCAGAAAACCTACTGCGTTAATGAGGAAGAGGAAGAAACCTGCAAATAACCTGTAAAAAAACTGGCGGAGAATGTGGAAGAGGAAGAGGAAGTCAAGTAAGAGGAAGAGGGGTCGGGATCGGGCGCATACCAGGCGGGGAAATCTGGATCGCGAGCAGGGAGAAGGCGGAGGCAGAAGCAAAATCGCGATATCGCCCAAATCGGGAGAAAACCCGTGCGGGAGGATAAGAAATGAGGCATTCGGTTTTTAGGTTTATAAGAAAACCCATGATTTTGCCACGAAAAACAAATACCCGGATAATTGGCGCGTGCCGAACAAAAGAATTGGCTTTCTGGAAGCCAATACCAATTCCAGAAAACCAATTCCTGCGCGCTGAACGAGACCTTAGGATAATTAGATTCATTGTTGGGTTTCTGTCCAAATTTTGTCAGTGAACGCTACGTCAAAAACTCCAAACGAAAACGTATTTGGAGTTCATGATTTCCATTTTGTTACGACAAGTGGAAGAGAATGAAAGTTATAAACTTACTTCTCAGATTTAGAATTGAACCATTTTTTAAGAAAAAATATTTTTAACAAAATAGTTCTTTGTGTTTTACAAAAATTAAAGTTGTTTATTTTTTCAAAGTTCATGCAATTATCGCTCAAACTGTTTGCATACATTTAGGGTTTCCTAAAAATATCTGATGGGAGCGCAAACCCTACGCGTCGACCTGCATCAATTTAACTCATCTAAGAGTCTCCTAGCAGGTATAGGAATAGACTCGTACCTCTCTAATAACTCAGATGCGTATTCAGGTAATAGGATTTGAGCGTATCAAGTATGACTATTCCAGTTGTCCCGACTCTAATGGTATTTATGATGCGATACGTTCGGATCCCTTTCATGATGAGACTGATTATCTCATTCAAGACGGATATTTGTTTTGTGGGACCCGTCTATGTATTTCCCGCACCTCGTTGCGAAACTTCATTGTATGAGAATTACATGGCGGAGGCTTAGGTGGACACTTTGGATGTGATAAGACGATAACCTTAGTAGAGGAGCGATTCTATTGGCCCGGGATGAAGCGGATTATCGCATAGATTATCAGTAGCTGCTGCACTTGTCAGGCAGCGAAGGGCAATAAACAGCCCGCTGGATTGTATACATCTCTACCGGTGCCCAGTATTCCTTGGGATAATGTTAGCATGGATTTTGTACTTGGGTTGCCGCGCACTTTTAGGAAACGCGATTTCATTCTTGTAGTGATTGATCGGCTCTCTAAAATGGCGTACTTCATCCCCTGCAACAAAACCGATGACGCCCCTCATATAACCCGCATTTATTATAAAGAGATTGTCGCACCTCGAGGAATACTTAAAACGATCGTTACCGATCAAGACGTTAAGTTCACCAGCTACTTTTGGAAGTCACTCTGGCGACTATTAGGGACTAAACTTCTATTTTCGACCGTCTATCATCCACAGACCGACGGTCAAACTGAAGTCGTAAATAGAAGTTTAGGAAATTTACTGTGTTGTTTGGTAGGAGATCAACAGGGAAATTGGAATGTAATTCTTCTGCAAACCCAATTGGCCTATAATAATTCGAAAAATAGATCCACGGGTTTATCTTCCAATGAGGTTGTTCATGGTCGCATTGCACGAGTGCCGCTAAACTTTGCACCACTGCCACTCACTTTTAGGACTAGTCAGTTTGCACATGAGTATGCATTGCATTTGTATGCAATCCAAGCTAACAAACACAAAAGAGTTATTAGTTTCAAAGTTAATGACTTGGTGATGGTTCGGCTAAATCCGGAACGGTTACCCTCGGGTACCATAAAGAAGGTAGCTGACAGTAGAACTGGACCCTTTCGAGTAGTAAAGCGGATTGGGCAAAATGCGTATGAACTTGAGGTGCCTTCCGTTTGGGGAGCAAATCCAGTTTTTAACGTAGCCGATCTGACTTTATTCCACGATTACCTGCATGAGTCTTTAGATTTTCCCTCGTCTTCTCCTCCGTTTGATTCTTATGGGTTGGTGAGTGTTGGTGAGGAGCGATATACAGGACACGCCGATATTCATTCAGTTGCTGACACGTCACCTGCAATTGTTCCTTTTTTCACTGACAGTTTTCAGGTCGAGCGTGAGACACCGGGAGATTCTTCCATACCAGTTCCCAGAGCCGCTGACAGACTTCCGCGACAGATCTTAGTTCCCGAACAAATACTGGATGACAAGACAGTGACCACTACTGATGGTGGTTTTCAGAGATACTTGGTTCATTGGCATGATAGATCAGAGACCGAGACCAGGTGGGTCTTGGCCGAGGAGTTACAATGAATGGATGATCTTCTACAGCACTATCGCTCGGAGCACTCACCAATGATGAGTGATTTCGAGAGGGGAAGACTTGGTGGAGACCAGCCCCGATCTGGACGTCGCAAGGGTACCCAGTGTCGCACCCGTCCGGACCTCTATCGGCCCTGAGATTTATGGTTGTGTCACTTTGCAACTTGTGTATTTGTATTTGTATTTTTTTGTGGAACATATATATATATATATATATATATATATATATATATATATATATATATATTCTAATATGCATATACATATATTTAAGGTTATGTGATTAAATCGGTCGGCTCACAGTTTATCCAACCCGGCCAGGTACTATTTTTCTTCCTCGATCCTGCAGTTTGCCAGTTTTGTCGGCTAGGGCTTCCGCATGCGAGACCGCGCCTCCCGTCTGCGTGCCACCACAGCTTTCTGTCGCCCTGACAGGCCACATCTTCTCACATCTCCTCTCGACAATTTCGGCAGTGGTTTCAGCCACGGTCCCTCCCCATGAAGTCGGTGATTTCGGCACTTATCCACGCCTCTGCCATGGCCGACCCAAGCAAACAGTTAGTTTCTTTTTTTCGTTTTCATTTTACCCTATAAAAGGGAGTTGTAATAAGATGATGATGTTGTTGTTGAAGAATGTATTGAGTGATTGATGAATTTTTGCTTGATATTGCTTCCGGTTTTGAGAATCCCGTAGACGGAGTGCTCCTTGTTAATTTCCCGTTTGAGAGTTGTTGAAGATTGATATGACTGTTTAGTTGTTGATTAGTGTTAATGAAAATGTGTTTGCAGCTTGGGTAAATCCCCGATTTGAATTCTTAACTGCTGTTGTGAGATTTTGCTGTGAGAATTGGATGTATGTGTAGAAAAGGCCTGAAACTTGTGTATATTGATTGAGTATGTAAATACAAAGAGAGTATACAAATATATAGGAAAGAAAGAGAGGAAATAAATCCTATACAAGATGTGGGACTAAAGAGGAGAGAACAAGAAAATGGGCCCAAAACATGGGCCTAATACATGGGCTATTCTAACACTCCCCCGCAAGCTGGAGCGTACAAATCGTATGCACCAAGCTTGGACAAGCATTGATAGAAGGATGCTTTGGGAAGAGCCTTTGTGAGGACATCTGCAACTTGTTCTGTCCCTGGAACATGCTTTAAATCGAGCTTCTTCATTTGAACCTTTTCTCGAACGAAGTGGCAATCAACTTCAATGTGCTTCGTTCTTTCGTGGAAGACTGGGTTCTTGGCGATATGTATAGCCGCTTGGCTATCACAAAGAAGTAGAGCAGGAGAAGGTAATTTAACACCCAGGTCAGTGAGAAGACTTTCAAGCCATGTGAGTTCGGATACAACAGAAGCCATTGCGCGGTATTCTGCCTCAGCCGATGAGCGAGCAACGACCGCTTGTTTCTTGCTTCGCCATGTAACCAAATGTCCCCCAAAGTATGTGCAGAAACCACTAGTAGACCGCCGGTCATCAAGAGAGCCCGCATAGTCCGCATCGGAGTATGCCACTAAGGTAGGAGCAGACGAGGAAGTCCGGTACACAAGTCCTTGACCCGGGGCTGTTTTTAAGTACCTCAGAATGCGTTCAACAGCCAGAAGATGAGACTTGCGAGGAGAGTGCATGTATCGACTGACAAGACCAACAGCAAAGGAAATATCTGGTCGGGTAACAGTAAGATAGATCAACTTGCCAACAAGTCGTCGATAATATAGCACACAACTTGTGGTTCACATCCATGGGGGTATCACATGGCTTACACCCTAAGAGGCCAGCATCATGAAAAAGATCAGTACAGTATTTCCGTTGAGATAGAATGAGGTCGTTCGGTCGCCTGGCAACCTCAAGTCCCAGAAAATATCGCAGAGTCCCCAGGTCCTTTGTCTGAAAGACCAAGTTCAGATGTGCTTTGACTGTATGTATCCCTTGGGAGTCATCTCCTGTGATGATGATGTCATCAACATATACTAATAGAAGGACCGTCCCTGATGGTCGGTGACGAGTGAAGAGCGAGAAATCAGCCGAGCTACGGCTAAAGCCGACAGCGCGAAGTACTTTACTGAATTTCTCAAACCAGGCCCGTGGAGATTGTTTGAGACCATACAGAGCCTTGCGAAGGCGGCAAACCTGAGACTCCCCCGTGGTCTCAAACCCGGGCGGTTGTTGCATGTAGACCGTTTCCTGGAGATCCCCATTTAAGAAAGCATTCTTAACATCAAGCTGAAAGAGAGGCCACCGGCGATGAACAGCGACAGAAAGAAGGACCCGAACGGTATTGAGCTTGGCGACCGGAGAGAAGGTTTCCTCATAGTCGAGCCCCTGTTGTTGAGTGAAGCCGCGAGCGACAAGGCGAGCCTTCAGACGGTCGATCGTCCCATCAGCATCATGTTTGATGACAAAGACCCACTTGCACCCTACCGGTTTGTGACCCGGAGGGAGGGGGACAACGGACCATGTCTGGTTAGCCCAGAGAGCAGACATCTCTTCTTCCATGGCGGCCCGCCAGCCCGGATGGTTAAGCGCCTCCTGTACAGAGTTAGGAACAGAAACCGAAGAAAGAGAAGTAGCAAAGGTGTGCAGAGGTGGAGAGAGGCGATGAAGAGAGACATAAGCCTCCAGAGGATGAGCAGTGGAGGGCGTTACCTGATCAGAGGGACGCGAAGCATCCGTGGTAGAGGTCGGCGGCAGAGGGGCGACGGAACAGGGAGGGCGACGAGAGTAGACCCGGATAACGGGTGGTTTGGTGGTAGAAGGAGCGGGTGGAGGAGAGAGCGGGGGTGGTGGTGGAGTAGCAGGAATAACGGGACGAGGGATGGACGGCGGGAGAGGAGGCGTTGGTGGAGCAGTAGGGAAAGGAGCAGGAAAGAACGGTTCGTCTTCCCGGAAGGTAACGTCCGCAGAGACAGTGACCTTGCCGGTAGTGGGTGAGTAATAAACATAGCCCTTCTGGGTGTGGGAGTAGCCAACAAAGATGTGTTTCGCCGCCCTGGGGTCCAATTTATCGGTGGAGGGCCCGAGGCAGTGGACATAGCAGGTGCTGCCGAAGATACGGGGCGAGAGAGGAAAGCCGGAGTGGAGGGAAACAATATGCTGAAGGGGGTCGCATAATTGAGGACAGAGGAAGGGAGGCGATTGATGAGAAAGCAGGCAGTGGAGACCGCAAAGTTCCAGTAAGCTTTAGGAACATGCATTTGGATCATGAGGGAGCGGGCAACATCCAATAAATGACGGTTCTTGCGTTCGGCAACCCCATTTTGTTGCGGGGTATACGCACAAGAGGTTTGATGGAGAATCCCGTATTCCGTACATAAGGTGGTAAAGTCGTGGCTGGTGTACTCACGAGCGTTATCAGTACGGAGAGTTTTGAGGGTGGTATGGAATTGTGTCCGGGTCTCGAGGACAAAGGCCCGAAACACCCGGGGAAGCTCGGAGCGGTCGCGAAGTAAGTAGAGCCACGTGGTGCGGGAATGATCATCAATAAAGGTTAGAAAATAACGATAACCACATATACTAGGAATCCGAAATGGACCCCAAATATCCGAATGAACAAGATCAAAAGGAGCCGCACTCCGAGTACAATGCGAAGGAAACGAAGAACGTGGCTGTTTGCCGAGAATACATGAATCACACTGAAAAGACGTAAAAGAAAGATCTGGAAGAGCCCGCTGGAGAACTGGCAGAGGGGCATGACCAAGGCGGCGATGCCAGGCAGTGGAGGAGACGGAAGACAGAGCGAGTGGAGAGGCATCGAGAAGGTAGAGCCCATTCCGCAGCTGACCTTTACCAATGGTAGTCCGCGTCCGTCGATCCTGTATAACAAAAGAAGAGGAAGTGAATATAACAGAACAATCCAAGTCACTCGTAAAACGCCCAACAGAGAGTAAGTTAAAAGGGGAACTCGGAACATGAAGAGCCGAGCGAAGAACGAGAGATGGGGAAATAGAAAGATCAGCCGAGCCGGAAACAGGAACCAGCGCCCCATTGGCCACGGTGATGGACTTCGGAGAAGGAGAACCCGAGTACTTGGCAGGTCGTTGCGAAGTAATGTGATGAGTAGCGCCAGAGTCCATAATCCAATCCGGGCTGTGGGAGAGACAAGCAGTACCTGTGTGGGAGACAGAGGCGACGGAGGCCGAGGGGGGATTGAGCAGCCCCTGGAGATGTTGTAGCTGAAGGCGGACGGTCTCGAGATCCGGAGGAGCATCAGTAACGGCAGAAGCCGTCGGGCGAGGGGGGTAGCCGAGTTTCTTGTAACAAGCCGCCTCAAGATGGCCATCCCGGCCGCAGAAGGAGCACTTTGGCCGGCCACGGCCGCCACGGCCACGGCCCCGCGAGCCCAACCGTCCCCCTGAGTAGAAGGAGGAGGAGGAGAGGGTAAGAGCGGAGGGGCATGCTGAAGGAGAGCCGGTGGAGAAGGAGCTGGAGGATCTGGAGGAGGCGAAACCCGGAGAAGCATGGAGCAGACATCCGAAAAAGAGGGCGTAGTAGGAGCGGCCAGGATCTGAGCACGAAGACTGTGAAGATGAGAAGGAAGGCGAGCCATAAGGATGGCAATGCAAGCAGCTTCCTTCTGAGCCCGCTGAGCAGCAAGATCAGTGGTCGGCGGCTGGTGTTGGATCCAGGCTTCAGCAAGCGTTTTAGCCCGGGCGACAAACGAGGTCATATCTGAGGCGCCGTCAGTGTCAAGAGTGAAGAGATCAGTGAGGATGTCAAAAAGATGCTGGAGGCTATCGCGGCCAGAATACAAGGAATGAAGCTCATCCCACATAGCCTTGGCGGTGTCGTGGTACATAGCCATTTGATAGGGCTCACCATCCAAGGAGTTCAGAATCCAAGTCTGAACACGACCGTCATTACGAAGCCAATCATCCGTAGGTGGAGAAGGAGGTGCCTGAGTAAGGTGCGGGAGAAGGCCCTTAGCCTGGAGAACCCGCCGAACAGAATGTACCCAAGGGATAAAGTTCTTCTTGCCAGAAAGAGAGATAGTAGTGATCCGGAGCTCGTCACGGAGGTCAACAGAACAGGACGGGCGGTCTGGAGGACAAGCCGGAGGAACAGGGGGCGGGCTGGCCGCTGAGCTGGGAGAAGAACCAGAGGAAGTCATGGAGACAGGCCGCAACCCTTAGACAGGGAAGGAAGAGGGCCGCGGTTAAAGAAATAAACCGGGCGGACTGAGACAAGCCGCACTGGACGGAGACAAGTCGGGCGACCAGGCGACGGGAGAAGATCGCGACCAAAATGCAAGCAGGAAGGAGGACAGCTCGCACGGTCAGGCAGATCGTATGCGCCGGACTGAGACAAGGTGTGCCGGACTGGGACAAGTCGCGTCGGACTGAGACAAGTCGCGCGACTAGGAGAGAGGCCGGAGATCGCGACCAAGATGAAGGCGAGAAGACAGCCCGCACGGTCAGGCAGATCTGAGCAGCGGACAGAGAAGGAGGCCGCGGCGAGAAGAGAGGGAGGCCGCGGTGAGAAGAAAGGCCGCGGCGGACAGAGAAGGAGGCCGCGGCGGACAGAAGAATACCAGGCCGCGGCGGACAGAAGAGAGACCGCGGCGGACAGAGGAGAGGTCGCGGCTAGGAGAGAGGCCGCAGCGGACAGGAAGAAAGTGGTCCCACGGAGAGAGGAAATGCTATAAAAGCAGGAGGGGGGGAAGGGGAAAGGTGGATCCACGGAGAGAAAATGAGGGCAGAGGAAGGCGGTCTGAAAGGGCAGGCCGCGAGGAAGTGCGGCTAGAAACGAAACAGGCCGCGAGAAACAAGCCGCGGGAGGAAGACCGCGAGAGTGTTTACACAGTGCGGTTAGATAGGGACAAACCGCGAGAGTCGGAACCTGGCTCTGATACCATGTAGAAAAGGCCTGAAACTTGTGTATATTGATTGAGTATGTAAATACAAAGAGAGTATACAAATATATAGGAAAGAAAGAGAGGAAATAAATCCTATACAAGATGTGGGACTAAAGAGGAGAGAACAAGAAAATGGGCCCAAAACATGGGCCTAATACATGGGCTATTCTAACAGTATGTATCAACTTTTTCCTTTGAGAGTTGTAGGTTAGAAGTTGTGTCTGCTATTTGGGTTTTCCCCTGAGCGGCTGAGAAGGAAACTTAATTCACGTGATTGCTTCCGTGAGAGGGACTTAGGATTGCTGCCTTGTTTGGTTTGTAAGAGTAGTTAATTTGGGCTCCTGTTTAGAGCTTACAAGTGAATATTGTACCAATTCATTGTGCCCTGTTTGTGTTTTTTCGTTGGGGCCACTCTTGTGCTTTGAGATTTCGAGTAACCACTTGTGTGAGAGCGAGTGAATTTTAGGTTGCTTAGTTTCTGGCTTCTTTACACCGTTGAGTGAGAGATTCAGTGGAATCACTATCCTGTGAGAGTGAGCGAATTTTCTCTATGGTGCCCGTGTGCGACAACAGCCGACCTCGGAGAGAGAGATCGAAGGTGACGATGATATTTCTCGCGGGATCGCCGTCAACTTCAATTGCGGATAGACGTCTCTTTCCGTGGGTAACCTGCTTCTATCTCTTCATTTGTGTGCGTCTACAATTTCTTTTAGGATAATTAGATTCATTGTTGGGTTTTCGCTCGAATTTTGTCAGCGAACGTTACGTCGAAAACTCTAAACAAAAAAGTATTTGGAGTTCACGATTTTCGTTTTGCTATGACAAGGGGAACGGAACGAAAGTTGCGAACTTCCTTTCCGGATTTAAAACTGAACCATTTTTTAAGAAAAAAATATTTTTGTAGAAATGGAGAAAGCCAACCTTGTATATATGTCCACTTGATACAAATACAAAGAATGAGTACATATATATAGATGAGAGAAAGAGAGAGAAAAGTCTTATACACAATGTGGGACTAAAGAGAGGAGAGAAAAAGCAATAAATGCTATACAAATGGGCCCAATGTTAAGTGGGCTTTTCCAACACTCCCCCGCAAGCTGGAGCGTATAGGTCATATGCACCCAGCTTGGACAAACATTGGTAGAACATAGTGCTTGATAAGGCCTTTGTGAGGATGTCGGCAACTTGATCAGTTCCTGGAACATGCTTTAATTCCAGTTTCTTCAATTGAACCTTTTCACGAACAAAGTGACAGTCAACCTCGATATGTTTTGTGCGCTCATGAAAGACCGGATTCTTTGCGATGTGTATGGCGGCTTGACTATCACAAAATAGAACAGCAGAGGAGGGGAGTTTTACTCCTAGGTCAGTAAGGAGACTTTCAAGCCATGTGAGTTCTGAAACAACTGAGGCCATCGATCTGTATTCAGCCTCTGCAGAGGAACGAGCCACCACAGCTTGTTTCTTACTCTTCCAAGTAATAAGATGCCCACCAAAATACGTACAGAACCCACTAGTTGACCTTCGATCGTCCAGGGAACCCGCATAGTCGGCATCAGAATAGGCAACCAATGCGGGAGCAGAGTCGGAGGTTTTGTAAACCAGCCCTTGGCCTGGAGCTCCCTTAAGGTATCGGAGAATCCGTTCAACCGCTCGGAGATGAGAAGCCCGGGGGGCATGCATGAACCTACTGACAACCCCAACTGCAAATGATATATCTGGCCTTGTGACTGTTAGATAGATCAACTTGCCCACCAGGCGTCGATAGTATTCCGGGTTCGGAAGAAGCAAATCGTCATCCGAAGCATGAGCGCATAATTTGTGATTTGCCTCCATCGGGGTACACGCAGGCTTGCAACCAGACTGGCCAGCATCTTTGAGAAGATCGAGACAGTACTTTCGTTGGGAGAGTACCAACCCGTCCGGCCGCCGGGCGATTTCGAGACCAAGGAAGTAGCGAAGTGTCCCCAGATCTTTAGTCTGAAAAACAGTGCTCAGGTGTTGTTTGACGTCTTGAATCCCCTTTGAGTCATCCCCAGTGAGAATGATGTCGTCAACATAAACCAATAGAAGAATGGTGCCAGTGGCCCGGTGTCGGGTAAAAAGGGAGAAATCTGCAGAGCTCCGAGTGAACCCCATGTCCCGAACCACCTTGCTAAACTTGTCAAACCACGCCCGTGGGGACTGTTTGAGACCATAGATGGACTTTTTGAGAAGACAGACCCGAGACTCCCCCGTGGTCTCAAACCCGGGCGGTTGGCGCATGTAGACAGTTTCCTGAAGGTCGCCATTCAAAAAAGGCGTTCTTGATATCAAGCTGATGAAGGGGCCAGCGGCGGTGCACCGCGACGGAGAGAAGAACGCGGACAGTGTTAAGCTTGGCTACCGGAGAAAATGTTTCCTCATAGTCGAGGCCCTCCTGTTGTGTGAAGCCACGGGCCACAAGACGGGCCTTCAGTCGGGCAATAGTGCCATCCGGAGCATGCTTGATGACGAAGACCCATTTGCATCCAACAGGTTGCTGACCGGGAGGTAAGGGAACCAAGACCCAGGTCTGGTTGGCCCAAAGGGCCGTCATTTCTTCGTCCATGGCAGCCCGCCAGCCAGGATGGTGAAGCGCCTCCTGCAAAGAGTTAGGGACTGAAACAGAAGATAAGGAGGTGGCAAAGTGAAGAAGAGAGGGGGAGAGGCGATGGAGCGAGACGTAGTTCGCCATCGGATGAGCGGTGGAGACGGGAGCCGGAGCAGCAGGGAGCAGAGCACCAGAGGGCGAAGCCGACTGCAGAGGAGCCACAGAATGAGGAGAGCGACGAGAATAGACCCGGATAACCGGTGGTGGTGGACGGACCGGAGGCGGGGAAGGGAGAGGGGCTGAGGAGTGAGGAGCAGGAATGACAGGACGAACGACGGGAGCGGGATGCAGAGCGATATCCGGAGCAGGAAAGAATGGAAGATCTTCACGGAAAGTTACGTCAGGCGAGACAGTAACCTTGCGGGTAGTAGGCGAATAACATACATACCCCTTCTGAGTGCGGGAGTACCCGACAAAGATCTGCTTGGTGGCACGAGGGTCCAACTTGTCCGCGGAGGGACCAAGGTGGTGAACGTAGCAGGTACACCCAAACACCCGTGGCGGAAGGGGAAAAGGCGGAGTTGTGGGAAAGAGGAGGCTGAAAGGAGTAGCATACTGGAGGACGGAAGACGGGAGGCGGTTGATGAGGAAGCAAGCCGTGGAGAGAGCGTAGTTCCAGTATGGTTTGGGGACCTGCATTTGAAGCATAAGCGAGCGAGCGACATCAAGAAGGTGACGATTCTTGCGCTCAGCGACACCATTCTGTTGTGGTGTGTACGGACAGGATGTTTGGTGAAGAATGCCGAACTCAGAGCAGAGGGTGGCAAACGTATGACTGGTGTACTCCCGCGCATTGTCAGTGCGAATAGTGCGAATAGGTGCAGAGAACTGAGTGCGAGTCTCAAGTATGAAGGCCCGAAATACGCGGGGAAGTTCAGAGCGATCCCGAAGGAGATATAACCACGTCATGCGAGAGTAATCATCAATAAAAGTAGGAAAATAACGATAGCCAGAAATACTAGTAAATTTGTACGGACCCCATATATCGGAGTGTACTAAAATAAAAGGAGCAGAGCTCCGAGTACAATGAGGGGGGAAAGAAGAACGGGGCTGTTTGCCCAAAATACATGTGTCACAACGAAAAGCAGGGAGAGTGACATCAGGAAGAGCCTTCCGGAGGACTGGAAGAGGAGCATGTCCCAGACGGCGATGCCAATCCGAAGAGGAGATAGATGCGAGGACAGTGGGAGAGTCGTCAAGAAGATAGAGCCCATTCTGCAGCCGTCCTCTACCAATGATAGTCTGCGTCTGCTGATCCTGTATGAGAAAAGAGGAAGAAGTAAATGTTACTGAGTAATTAGAATCTGTAGTAAGGCGACCGACAGAGAGTAAATTGAAAGGAGAGCCCGGAACATGAAGAGCCGAGCGGAGGAGGAGAGAAGAGGTGAGAGAAATATCAGCACATCCAGATACGGGAACCGACGCCCCATTAGCAACAGTAATGTACTTCGGGTGAGGTGAAGACAAGTACTGTGGTGGCCTAACAGAGGTGATATGATGAGTGGCACCAGAATCAAGGATCCAGCGCGTGCCAGAGGATAGGCAGGCGATACCTTCATTGGAGAGAGAGGCAGCAGAGGCAACCGAGGCAGGCGGACGGCTGAGCAAGCCATGAAGATGCTGGAGCTGAAGACGAACCTCGTCGAGCTCAGTACGAGAGGAGGCAGAGTCGGTAGTAGCAGCAGAGACCTGTGGACGAGGAGGTCGGCCATGTTTGCGAAAGCAAGTGGCCTCAAGATGACCAACTCTACCACAGAACGAGCATTGAGGCCTAGATCGGCCACCGCGACCCCGGCCGCGAGAGTCAGAGCGGCCACCCGGGCAGAGGGGGGAAGAGGTAATAAGGGAGCGGGTGCCTGTTGAACAAGGGCCGGAGAAGGAAGGCCGGGAACATCCGGAGGCGGGGAGACCTTGAGAAGCATTGAGCACACGTCGGAAAAGGACGGTGTAACAGTAGAGGAGAGGATGTGAGCCCGGACACTGTGAAGATGAGAGGGTACCCGAGCCATCATCATGGCGATACCCACAGCTTCCTTCTGGGTACGTTGGGCAGCGAGATCTAGAGTGGGAGGCTGATGGTGGATCCAAGCCTCAACCAGAGACCGGGCTTGAGCAACAAAGGACGTCAAGTCGGTTGCGCCACTGCTGTCAAGGGCCTGGAGAGCGGTGATGATATCGTAGAGATGGTGGAGGCTATCTTTGCCAGAATAGAGGGTGTGTAGCTCGTCCCACATGCCTTTGGCCGTCTCATGATACATGGCCAGGCGATAAGATTCTCCATCGAGAGAGTTGAGGAGCCAAGTCTGCACACGCCCATCATTGCGTAACCACTCCTCAGTAGGGACACCAATAACGGTCTGGGTCAGATGATGAAGGAAGCCCTTTGACTGAAGGACACGGCGAACTGAGTGTGCCCATTCCACAAAGTTCTTCTTGCCAGTGAGCGAAATAGTAGTGATCCGGAGCTCGTCGCGGACTTCTGGTATAGAGGGCGGGCGTTCAGGAGGAACTGCCGTACCAACGGAGTCTGCAGAGGTAGACATGGAGACCGCAGCGAGCTCAAGGAGGCCGCAGCGAGCTGGAGGAGACCGCAGCGGGCTGGAGGCAGCCGCGAGAGGAAGCAGACAGCGGACTGGGAGAGGTCGCGGCGACCTGGATGAGGTCGCGGCGAGCTGGAAGGCGCTGCGGTCTGGGTCAGGTCGCGGCGGTCTGGGTCAGGCCGCGGCGGTCTGGGTCAGGCCGCGGCGGTCTGGGTCAGGCCGCGGCGGACGGGAGAGCTGAGAAGAGAAGCCGGGGCTGACTGGCGAGCAGGCGGGCTGGCTGGCGGGCGACTGGCGAGCTGGCGAGCTGGCGACAAGCGAGCTGGCGAGCTGGCGAGCCGAAGAGGACCAAGAGGAGGAGGCGAGCTGGCGAGCTGGCGAGCTGGCGAGCTGGCGAGCTGGCGAGCTGGCGATCTGGCGATCTGGCGAGCTGGCGAAGACCAAGAAGTCCAAGAGGAGGAGGCGAGCTGGCGAGCTGGCGAGCTGGCGAGCTGGCGAACTGGCGAGCTGAAGGAGAGCAAGGAGAAGAAGCGAAAGCAGAGGTCGCGCCGGACAGGAAGAGTCCGCAGCGGACAAGGGAAAGCAGTGGACCCCACAGGATGGCTATAAATAAGGGGCAAGAGGAGGAAGGAGAAGACGAGAAGTGAAGTGGTTCCACGGGAGGAGAGTCTGCGGACTGGACAAGGAAGGCCGCAGGAGTGAAGCGGCTAGAAGGAGCGGACACACTGTCTCAGGTCGCAGAGGAGAGGTGGTTCCACGGAGAGGCTGCGGACTGGATAGGGGAGTCCGCAGGAGGTCGCAGGCCGCAGGGCGGACGGAGAGGGGAGTCCGCAGGAGTCAGGAACCTGGCTCTGATACCATGTAGAAATGGAGAAAGCCAACCTTGTATATATGTCCACTTGATACAAATACAAAGAATGAGTACATATATATAGATGAGAGAAAGAGAGAGAAAAGTCCTATACACAATGTGGGACTAAAGAGAGGAGAGAAAAAGCAATAAATGCTATACAAATGGGCCCAATGTTAAGTGGGCTTTTCCAACAATTTTAAACAAAATAGTTCTTTTTGTGCTTTACAAAAGCTGAAGTTGTTTATTTTTTTTCAAAGTTGGTGCAATTATTGCTCAAACCATTTGCATACACCTAGGGTTTTCTAGAAATAGCCGACAGAAGCGCAAACCCTACGCGTCGTCCAACATCAGAAAAGCAAGTGTTTGGCAATCATTTCTGATGTCATGAGGAAGTCTTAAGTCTGTGAATCCAAGTCAAGAAGGAATTGACCTATTGTAGAGCACAAAAGCATTCGAAAGTGTTGTCCACTCAACAAGAATTATAATGAAGAATGTGCTCTTCTTTAAATGTAGCACTAATCATGGAGAGGTTCCATTAGCAAAGCCAGCATTTCTACTACAAAGTTGAGCCCTCCATAAAGATCATCGCATGAGGAAATCAGTAAACCACAGTTGGGGCTTGCAACTCAAAACATTGCACAATGCGAGCGATCCACCGTAAAGAGTGGGTGCTCTAAAAGAGGAGAATCTCAGAAGGATGGGATAATGATGTCGGGGCGACCAAGACTGAGGTATTGTGATATTAAAATCAATCGTGTGTCCCAACCAAGTGAGGTCGATGGTGGTCATTATTGTAGGCGGGGATGGGGGGTGTCTTATTAAGGAAATGTGACCATGGTGTCGGAGTTGGAAAATGTCGGCAACAGATGACTCCGTGTTGTACACGCGGAATGTGGGTGAGCTCGCCATGCGATCGATTTTATCGATTTGATAAACCATGATGTGGATTAAGGGCATTTAGGATCGGAAGCTGATGAAAAGTGACGCCTAGAAAAAGCAAAAATAACGTCGCATGTTAAGATTGCATGTGAATCGACGAAGTATTGGAGTGCTAGAACAATAATTGGGTCAAATAGGAGAATACAAAATTTGTACGTCTGGCGCACAGGAGGAGGGTGCGCGGGTTGCCTGCTCGCCGTTGGATCCAACCTGCCAGCTGTCCGATCAAGAGTGCAGTAGCCTATTTTTTTTATTCTATTTTGTCTGTTTTTTGTTGGAGGTCGGATCTTAAATCGAACGGCGACCTTTTTACTCGCACCTACATCTATGTGCATGTGCGTACCTAAAAAACTCTCCAAGTAGGAAGATACAAAAATAATAATAAGCGGGACGATGAAACCGCGTGGATGTTATTGAATGTGAATCGACGAGGCTGACTAGAATGAGTTTTTCGGGTACCAGACACATGTCAAAGCGAAGCGACTAGGTCAAACGAAGTTGTTAGCACGTAAGGAGCAACGGTCAAAGAAAAAAGATATTCACAAATACGAAAGATACATACGAGAGAAGCTCTTGCTCACGCTGAACAAAACTGACGTCCTCGAATCTAACCAAAATCCTCATATCTTAAGACAGGACCAACCATTCAGTTTTAAACAAAATAGAAAAACCCTAACCTTAAGATCAAAAGGTTTAAAAAAACTTGGACGGTCCAATCAAATCAAAGCTTCCTATGCCATAGTCTCCATGCACATAATATGCTTGGAGATACAGACTACTCAAAAGGTTCGTAACTATGCTGAGGTCATGGTTCACTAGATTATGAGCTATAGGACACGACACTATGAAAAAGTGGAAAGTATGCTATATGGTAATCCATATTCCAATCACTTGACATCAAATGAAAGGAAAATAACAAATGCCATCAAAAAAAGGAATAGTGCATTTATATTAAAAAAATATGGTGTTCTATATAAATAAATCATCATACATTTCCCTGAAACTATAAGTTGCTCCAGATCGTTCATAAACCCATGAAGTAATGGGTGTGTAATTGAAAAATAGGAATTTTCTAAATATACTTCCATGTAAATCAAAAAAGAATTTGAAAAGTAAATTAGGAGAAAGAAAACCACATCTAATAAAGCAATAGTTTTTAAATGGTGACATGATATGCCTTGAACAAATAATTTTGCATGGAAAAGAATTACAACATTCATAAGATGAATTAAGATAACTTAAATTAGCACAATTAAGAAAGAAATTTTACCAGAGTATCCCTTCAAATATGTTTGCGACAGTGAAAGACGATTGTGCAAACACCATAAGAAGAATCATGTGTGTCCAAGCATATTGGCGAAATTGATACTTGTACATCCTTTTCTTCAATGTAAGGATAAACCATACAAAGCCTAAATCAGAAAAAAATAGTTCATAAAAAATAATCAACATAAGTATAAAATTGAACATCGCATTATATATCAACTTCCAATCTAACCATATCGAATAACCAATAACTATGCTTCTACTCAACTCCACTATGCTTCAGTAACCATCTTTCATTCATTCTCAAGCAGTTCACATCTTACTCGCAGTTTATTATGAAAAAGGTTTAATATATTTACAAAGGGTAAAACCAGATTCACAGATTATACAGTTCACTATGTCCCAGAGATACATAATAGCATTCACTTAATGACAGAAATTTAAACTATGCACTAGCAGGATCAGTGCTCCATCCTGATCATAAAATCAGTTCGTGTGCTGATCAATTCTAACATAGCAGAAACTAAGTTTTCCTGCACATTGAACTTTATTGATAAACAACTGGCTCTTGATTTAACAACCGTAGACATAGTTCCTTAAAATTGTGTTCTTCAATTCAGATATCAATTAACAAAGTTTCCAACAAAAAGACAAACTAAAACCCTTTACTAGCTGTGATATTCAAAAGATGATCAGATGTTTTGTCGAATGATTTTGAACATTTTTCCAATCTACAAATAACCTAGAAGCCATATGAGCAACTATTAACCGCCGCATCTTACAAGACAATAGCATTGATACGATCCCGGAGAGGAATCCGGTAAGGGGAAAGGTCGGCGGAGGTGAGGGAGAGGAAGGAGGAGAGAACAAGACAAAAAACCTAGGGAGCAACCCTAAACTCTATACATCCAAAACATAATCAGAGAGAGTTCAGCGCAACCCCTTATAGACGCGGGGTGCGGATAACGAGAAATAGTGCGAATAAAATAATGTGTACACAAATGAAAATAACATAACAATGCAAATAAAATGATCATGTCGGTGGCGCGTCTTCAGTATTTCCTCCTCCGGACGGACCCCTCATCATCACTCTCAGCATGCGAGCTCGTCATGGCGTCTCATAGGTGTGTGCATGTCCCAATGGCATGCGCAACCGTAACAATGTCGTCATCTGGAAAATATGTGATGCATCCTAAAATCTAAAATTGTTTTTAAAGATAATTTTGTGCTCGATTAAAAGTTTAGTGGAGTAGTCACGACATCGGGAGCGTCGTCTTGAGACAACTTAGGCTTCATTTGTTTTAGCGGTGGCGGGTCGATCCGGCGGGTGGAAACGGAGAGTTTGAACCGGAGGGGGGAGGTGGCTGCTCCAAACGGAGCTTTTTGGGGCATTTCTCAAGACGGGCGGGTGGAAACGGAGCAAACGCCGCCGGAGGTTCATTTGTTTACCCTCCTTCCGGCAGCGTTTGCCCAAAACGGAGTTGCAAAACGCCCAAACAAATAGAGCCTTAATCAAAAGTTTTGCAAAACCGCGTAATTGACTAACGTTTGCGCGCACGCTACAACATAACCAACTCATGCACAAGTTTTCTTAAAAAAAGGTTAGTAACAATAGTGAAAGCAAATTGATGGCAAACAGGGGCAAGATTGATTTGGGGCAAGCAAGCTCTGAAACTCTACCGTGATTGCATGAAATTGGACTAACGGAAATCAAGTGGCGAAATGGGGAGGGTTATACCTTCATCTTGAGCTAGCGAAGAGAGCTAGCCAAGGTGCAGCAAATCAGCCAAGTTTCCTGGTCCGGAATCTGGAACAGAGGGAAAAAACTCTGAATCGGAAAGGTAACGGCCAGAAAGGTAGCCGTTGGAGTCCTGTGATGTCAGGGGGTAGCCTGTCCCGCCAGATAGGGAGTGGAACCCGGCAGCGGAGGTGACAGAAAACCGGGAGAGGGGTGGCTCCGGTCTTGCCGGCGAGCCTAGCGGCGGGTCCGGTTGTGGTCGTCGAGCCCTTCCGCAGCTCCAGGTGGCGTCGATGGAGGGAGGAAGACAGTCGCCAGCGACGGGCGGGAGAAACCAAACAGGTGAGGCTTAAACGGGCAATACCGGTAAGCAGAGATAACATCTCTGGTTCCCGATTCCTTTTCCCGTGACTTTTTTCCTGGAAGGGTTGGAATATAAAAGTAGGTGGAGGGAGAGTTGCATTAAATGAAATAAAGTGGGAGTGAATGATCGGCTCAATATGTAAAGGGAGGAGTTATAAAATGGAAAGGCAGCAAAAGCAGTTTTCAAAATAAAGTTGGCTGGTCTTAAATGGCCGACTCTTTAATAATATTAAAGAGAGGAGTTTCCAATTTGGTGGGCCAGCTGAGAATGAATGTGCATGCCAATAAATTTAATAACTTTATTTCTTGCTTGCCCAAATTAATCCTACTCCTAATTTGACAGATCAATTTATTTAAGATCTTATTGGTCGATCACACCAAAAAGTCACGATACCAAACACAACAATACATAGAAAATAAAAGACAGCTAGCGTAACGACATTGCGCTACCAATTATTTAATAAAATATAATAAAGATAAGCAATGATGCACTTCAGGATGCATCAATTCTCCTGGGGTTGAAGGAGCTCGAACCCGTCGAGACTGTGATGGAACCTGTCACTGAAACTTTCAAACCATGATCTGGATCATGCACTGCCACTGCCTCACCATGGTGGGACTCATCATCGCAGCACAAGAACTTTTGGCAAACCCACTTTCTTGAAAGACACAGAAAACTCATCCCCATTGAAAAAAAATAACTCTAGGTGATGAGTTCAACCGTGAAGTTATAGTTTTCCAAAGTTTCTCGAAAACTATTAGTCAAAAATTCATGCATTACAGACAATTGTTTAATAGATTTCAGAGCTGAAAGGAAGTGAGTACGACAAAGTGAGAGAAAGTGGGCCAATAAAACAGGAAAAGAGACAAGGCCAAAAGGAATCATGATCAACTTGCGGATTTATTAGAACATATCGCATCATACGTACTATTGTTAGATGCCTACGAAAGTCCACAAAACCAAGATCAACTGTTGACATATCGTCGCCCACTGACAACTGACTAACACCACAAGTGTTTAAACCGAGCACAATCTGTTCATTTAAAATCAACCACAAAAATCTCTTAAATCGTGTGTTCCTATTAGGGGTACGAATTTTTTGAAACGTTTCAATTTCCCTAATAAGGCTATCCCAAAAAAATCCAAAGCTTATTAGACGAAACCCTAAATGCTCACTTACACTCACGGGATAGTGGTACGAACTAAACACACGATCACCGAATATAAAATCAACGTGTGGTGGTGATGACATATCATCTAAAATGGATGACTCACTGGAGCCAAGTGCGTCTTCCTGGAGTAGGGGTCCAGGCAGAAGTGCGGCACTAAATAATAGCGGTGTAGTGGTCACTAAGGAAGGTGAGGGAGATGGTGACAAGGTCCTCTTAGGAGCCTTAGGAACAAGACTATTCTTCTGGGGAAGAACAATTTTGCGCACACGGTGATCAAAGGAATGTGAGTTCCTCACACCATCATGCACGACGCGCCTATCGTACTACCATGCTCTACCTAACAAGATATGGCAGACATCGATGGGGGCGTCATCACAAAGAACAGAATCCTAATACACATCCCCGATAGAGAACTCTACAAGACAACGGTGAGAAACGGGCATAGTCATGTGACTATTAACCCCAGATAAAAGGTAGGGTCGCTCCAAGGGGTGCGTCTCGAGTCCTAGCTTATCAACCATACGTTTGGAAACGAAATTTTTCATGCTACCGCTGTCAATGATGATGGAACAAAAGTGTCCCTGAATACGCACAGTAGTGCGAAATATCTCGTGTCTCTGACAATCACGCTCAGTGGACTCACTATGGGAAATCAAGCTATATTGAAAGACACAAACTAGGTGTTCAGCTTATTCTCCCTCGACCTTGATAACGCTGTCAGACTCGGGCCCAGGCTTGGAGTCATTAAGGAAGACTCCATATTCTGGCTCACGCCCATCAGAGGAATCAGTAATTGCGACGAAGTGGCGTCGCGGGCACTCAGAAGATTTGTGGTCGGGCTCCATACACTTGAAGCATCGGAATGCTTCAGTGTTGGGCTTGGATCCCAGGGGCTCCTAACCTCGGGTGAGGACAGTGGGAGGAGCTGGGGTCCCAGTAGTGACATGAGGAGGGGAGACAGAATTCTTGGGAGTAGGTGCAGTGGTGGTGGTGCTCGAGGAGGGTCTATCAGTAGACCTATGCCCAGATGTCCTCTTCTGAAGTGAGGCCTCCACTCTTCGTGCTCGACTAGACACTTCACCCAAATCTCTAAAGTCATGCAATTCTAACTCATCCCTTATCGCATAGCGGAGCCCGTTCAGATAACGGGACACCGTCATATCGTCCTCCTCGTGTAAGTCTAATCTAGACTGCAACACTAAAAACTCGTGGGTGTACTCATCCACGGAAAGCTTGTCCTGTCGAAGGTTGAGGAACCTTCGATAAAGAGTTTGCAGATAGTCTGGGGGGACATATCGCTTCCGCAATTGCAACTTAAACTCTACCCACGTGGTGATAGGTGATAAGCGTAAGGTGTATCGGGTACGCTCAAGTTGAACCCACCAGACTAGTGCGGGTCCTTTAAGCCTAAGACAGCATACTCAACTTGTCGATTAACTGGCATTTGTTTCCACGCCATGAATCTTTCAACACACTCACACCAATCGAAGCATTTCTCGGGCTCTACGTGACCCTCAAAATCACCTACATCAAGCTTAACTTCATCGTCCCAACGGGGTTGGCGACCGAGTCCAAGGTCAGGCTGTGCAGGATCTGCGGGTCTAGGGTTTTGTTCCTCTTGCCTAGGATTTTGGTGAGGGGGCCGATTTAGTCCTAGGTGTCGAGCGGCTTCTAAGTTATTGACCGTGGTTCGCAACTCATTAACGACTTGGGTAACATCTCCCACTTGGAGGGTGAGTGTTTCCATCATCTGCATGAGGTTGCCCAAGTGCTGATTTAAGTCATTCACGCTAGATTCGAGTTTGTCCGCTCTACCCTCCATTTAAAAAAACACTTAATAATATTTTTTTTTGAAAAAGAGGGCTCAAAATAAAAAAAAAAATTTAAAAAGATTTTTTTAAAAAACAATTCTTTGTTTTTTTTGGGAAAACAAAATTTTAAAGCAAATAAAATGAAGTTGGCTCAATATGTAAAGGGAGGAGTTATAAAATGGAAAGGCAGCAAAAGCAGTTTTCAAAATAAAGTTGGCTGGTCTTAACTGGCTGACTCTTTAATAATATTAAAGAGAGGAGTTTCCAATTTGGTGGGCCAGCTGAGAATGAATGTGCATGCCAATAAATTTAATAACTTTATTTCTTGCTTGCCCAAATTAATCATAGTCTTAATTTGACAGATCAATTTATTTAAGATCTTATTGGCTGATCACACCAATAAGTCGCGATAACAAACACAACAATACATAGGAAATAAAAGACAGCGAGCGTAACGACATTATGCTACCAATTATTTAGTAAAAAATAATAAAGATAAGCAATGATGCACTTCAGGATGCAAATTCAGGATGCATCAATATGTCTTGTCCCCAAGGCAGTAGACGGAGGGGTGGCGGCAGAAGTGAACCTGGGGCAGTCACGAAGCTTCGGACTCCAAACGGTAAGACCCAGCAATAGGGACCTCCTGCGAGTCAGAATCTCCCTGAAGGTGGTAGCGGCGATCAAGTAACTTGGCTGGGTAGTACGGCGTCAACTGTCATCTTAGAAAGTTGGGCTGGTGGCAATCCTGTCGGGGGTTGGATGACGTCGGTGAGCACAGTAGAAAGCTCTTAATGGTCAGGCGGAAAAGGGAAGGACATGTCGGACGGGCCCGAGGGGGCCCACAGCCCCGCGGAGAGGCCGACGTCCGTGATCCGCGGGATCGTGCAGAAGGAGATCGGAGAGCAGAGAACCACAACCTCATCTCCGCGGGATCATGCAGTGGAGGAGCTGTCGCTGGTGGCCGCCAAGGCGGCCGAGGCTGGTGGTGGTCGGTCGTAGGAGCAGGCGGACGGGAAAGGAGGTTGGCTTCCACTAGACGCGACAAGTCCATGGCGTCGGAGATTGTGCGGGGGTGGGGCGTGCAGAGATGGGAGTGGATATGTGGCACGAAACCTTGCATGAAGAAGCCCAGGTAATGATCGGGCGGTAGAACGGGGACATGGGAGACCGGGGCGATGAACTCATCAACATAGTCGTCCAGACCGGCTGTCTGGCGGACACCGGAAAGACATTCGATAGCAGAAGAGCCGGAGTAGCGGGTGTCATAGTGTCGGATCATCTCCTGCTTGAAATCGGGCTAGGAGAGGCGTGGGTTGGAGTAGCGAAGCCACCGAGCCCGGTGGAGGGCCGAGTCGTCCAGGCCAACCACAGCGGTAGACACCTTGTCGTGCCCCGGCGTATAAATGAGGTCAAAATATTGCTCTACTTTGGCGATCCAACCCATCGGGTCAACCCGACGAAGGAGGGAATGTCGAGGGAGAAGGCGGATCGGCTCGGAATGGCGAAAAAGTGGTGTCGGAGAAAATGGGCGGCGGTCCAGCGCCGAGAAGAGAGTCGTTGCCCACGAGCGAGTAGGATCCGGAGGCGGCGGTCGACGCTTGGAGGGAGTCGATCTTGGAGTGGAGGGTAAGGAGAGAGGCATGCATAGAGGCGACGAGTTGCTCTTGAGACTCCAAACGACAGCTTAGGGCTTCGGCGGCCACCTCAGGGAGAAGAACACCGGAGGAGCGAGTGTTGGGGGTCATTTCCGTGGAGGCGGAGGGGAGGCAGCGAAGCCGCGCCGAAAGGAAGCCGTGTGATGTCGGTGTTGGGGCGAGAAGTGAAGCCGAAGTGTTGTGGCGTCGGCTGGAGTCGTTGTACCCGGCGGTGCGGAGCAAGGATGCGGTTGGAACAATCTGCAGGACGTCGTTGTACGTGGTAGAAGGAGGCAGCGGATCGCCACACGTATACGAAAGATGCGGCTATGTGTCGGCAACGAGAGAGGAGGCTGGCGGATCAGCCTTCGTGATCGCAATGGAGGCAGAAGTGGGATCAGTGGGCTTGGCGGGTCGTGATAGAGGCGAAAGCGGGATCTGTGGGATTCGCGGGTCGCAATGGAGGCGAAAGACGGTGCGAGAAATAGGTTTCGTGGTCGATTGGTTCGCACTGGCGGCGGAATGGCGTGCGGTGAGACAGGTCGGACCAAATTGATACGATCCCGGAGAGGAATTTAACAAGGGGAAGGGTCGGCAGAGGTAAGAGAGAGGAAGGATGAGAGAACAAGACGAAAAACCTAGGGAGCAACCCTAAATTCCATACATCCAAAACATAATTAGAGAGTTCGGTGCAACCCCTTATAAGCGTGAGCTGCGGATAACGAGAAGCTGTGCAAATAAAATAATGCGTACACAAATGAAAATAACATAACAATGCAAATAAAATGATCACCTCGGTGGCGCGTCTTCAGTCTCTCCTCCTTCGGACGGACCCATCACCGTCTCCCTCAGCGTGCGGGCTCGCCATGACGTCTCGTCGGCATGTGCGTGTTCCGTCGGCATGCGCAACCGTAACAATCATCATATCAAGCTAAAACAAAACAAGTTCTCTAAACAACAAAATCTCAAAGAGAAGGGTTTTAATTTTATGTTCTACATGTAACTAACATAATCTATATATGTACTGTAAAATAGACTTGTGGTGAGTATACAATAGATATGTCCATTCTCTCTCAATCTCTTTACGAGCAGAAAATCTGGAATCATCCAAATTTGGTGAGATTGGAAGACCGAAGTCTCATAATTGTGACAGTCAGACCCTCCGTATTTTTAATAAATACCTTCATATAAGCACGGATAAAAATTTTATGCACTAGTTTTTAGCAGTAAGCAACATTGATTCAGCTCTTCGCAACTTGCAAAGAAGACATTATAATACCATCATATTCTGCAAGAAATATATATAAATTATGGAAGGAAACGATGACCGAAAGGTGAACTTCCCATGTGAGACATGACATGAAAACAGAGAATGAGGCAATAACCTAAAAAACTATCTTTTCTATGCACGTGATATCTTATTCATGAAAGTAAAAAACATCGCAAAAGGACAGGCTCAAGTTATTTACACAATATAATTCATAGTTTATTGTCAGAAAGAGAGTCGGTTAATACAAATAACTAAGGAAACTAAGCCAACATATGATTATCTGACCTGCAATGTAGAGAAAGTAGCAAATAAACATTTGATACTTCACAATCCAACTCACAAGCCGATATAACAATTTATCTGTAGTTATAGTGTTGACAAGATGTTGGCTGAGAAAGCGTCCATAGGTGAATAGCATAGCAGTGAAAAAGAAATGCCTGCAAAGTAGTGATGACAGAAGTAAAGCTAGCCATCTATAAATATTCCATGAAAATGTATGATTAAATTAGTAGGTAAATCAAACAAAAAAATGACAAAAACTAATAACCAGGGAAGCAGGATATAATACCAATTCAAATTTCTGAATCCTGGAAGTTGTCTGTCTTCATTAGCTCTTCTGAGGAGATTAAACAACTCATTTGCCATGCAGATTTGGATGCCAACCACCAATAACCAAATGCACATATGGCCCATGTAGATGGTGAATATGAAGCCCCCTATCATCCGAATTGATGAATATGTCCTAATAAGCATTGACTTGTACTTATTTCGGTCATTGACAAGAAAGCGAGATCCACAGGATTTTTGAGCGTCTGTTAAAACCTAAAAAACAAAACAAATTTAAAATTTTCCACCCAAATTCAACCTCCATCCTTTCATGAACATGATACAACAAAAACTCTAAATATGATCAATAGACTGACTAGACGAAAGATTCAGAGATGAAAGAATGCATCACGGGGAACGAAGAGGTAGCGAGAAAGAGTGGGTCCCAGAACACCAAGAGGAAAAAGTGTGGCAAAGTGCCAAAGCCATTACAGTTTCAACATTCATCAATGAATAGAAACCCGTAAAAATAACTATAGGATCAACATATAATAAAACTTATCTCTAAATAGTAAATAGGCAAGATATTTAAAGAAAAATCAGATAATCCTGTTAGGGCCATGGCCGTAATGGGGGTGGAGGTGACGGATATTACATAATCTGAGCCTTGTCATGGCTTCCTAAGCAAGGGGTGCTCGAGAGCGGAGAGCTTTCACACCTTGTAAAAGAGGCCAAGGAGAGACTCAATTCTTGCTTCCTTCATTCCAACATTTTATGCCTTCAAATAGGCTTACATGACACTATCGAACTCTTGATGACCACTAATAACTTCTAACAACTAACACATTAATTAATGCATAGAGAAAATATAAAACACCTATGACTATAAATAATTGAGACGACCACGACGACTCATAACATAAATGATATTATTCGCATTGGGAACAGGTCACTCACATACGCTTGGATGATCAGCCTCACCTCGTTGGAGCCTCCCAATATTGTGATGTTTTGCGCTTTAATGTGTTGTTCTGTAGTGGGGAATCCATTTATACAAGGATCCTCTTAGGTTGAGATGAAGTGTTAGTCTTTTGGACTCTCATCAGAGAGGAGTGTTTTGGAGGACCCAGACTCTAGTTGCTTGGAGGGAGCTCGTCGCACGAATTTGTATCATTAATTCATGCAATGCAAATTATTGATCTGGTTCTTGTTCTTGATATGACATAGCAAGCACGTATCAATTGGACAGACCTGCCGCTCACCTAGGGTTTCCACCGGAACCCTACATGGATTTCCTCCCTTCCGGTCAAGAACCTGACTGTCATTGCCTTCCTTGCGGACTCATTGCAAGCTTATTGTGATCGACTTGATGCACCCAGGGATGACATCCTCGCCGTCGAGCACGAGTTACGTTGGAGGCTCCTTCTACATTCTCTGACACCAACTAGCTCTCTATGTTGTGCATGTGCCTGATGGTTGCTCCTAGGTAATCTGCAGACGCCCAACACGATGCCGAACCACACTCACCACACTGGAGTTCCAATCCATCTTCTGCGGGATTCCATCGCCAACACCAAAACCTCTGACCTTCTTGTTGCGCCCTTCCCCATCCAGTCGTCGTCGGCACCCATCGATCCATCGCACCGTCTGGCCTACTTCGTTCTTCACCCTTCGGACCCGTCTTTCTGTCACCTCTTCCTGGCATCTATCGACACTAGCCCACCATGGTGATCTCCGCATTCACGGGCTCCTCTGTGTGTTCCTTTACCACCTCACAGTGGTTCTCCTCCCCTGGGACTCATCGACGACCCCTTTTCCCATCTATCAAGCGTGGTGTCCGTCCCAGCAGCGTCAGACGGTTCTATCGCCCACTTCCCCTTAGCCCAACGCTTCCATCTGTAGTCTTCCACGATAGCACTGCCCGCCTACTACTTTTACTCCCTAGGTTCGCTCTTTCGCAGCTCTGTCGACCCCAATCAGACCACCCTCATGCAGGGCTGAGCATAATAATCGAAACTCGTAAATCGCTCGAATTTTCAGTCGAACTGAGATCAAAATAAAGTGATTTGAATCTGGCTCGAATTAAAACGGCTCAAAATTAATCTCAAGTTGATTTCGAGTCTAAGACGAGTCACTTGATTTTTTATTTGAGCGGACTCGATTTACTTCAAAAAAATCATTTTTTGGCTATGGAATAATGGAAATTATGGAATGAAATAATTATATTAATGTTGGCAGCCTGGCATTGAAATAATTATATTTACTTCAAAAAAACATTATGATTTTCCCCTTTTTGGAAACCCAAATAGAATTAAAATCCTTTCTATTTTCAGGCATCGCCGCATCGAGATAAGCCGCCTGACGGCTGATGCTCTGCTTATCTTTTTACTTTCCAAGTTTACCTTTTTGCTTCCTCAATTGAGTCAAATAGTTGAGATTTGGGATGACTCATTGGAAGTAGTTTAATATTCAAATTTAACTTTAATGGGATCTGTGTAATTGAGTTTACTTAGTCTGCAGAATTTTCTGGCCTCATTTTTTTTGGAAATAACTGTTCTGGAATGTAAAAAATAATATTAGATTATAGAAGAGCAATTTTTTTTGTGAAGTTCAAACAATATCAAAATTAACGACATGGCTTTATACTTACATTGTCATTTAAAAAATATATCTTGAATAAGGTTCTCTCCATAGCTGATTTAGAAAAACTTGTAATAATATATTATTTATAAAAAAATTATAAAAGTTTGTTTTTTATAAAAAATTAATTAACTTTGAGCCGACTCTAAATTGATTTGAGCTGACTTGGAAGCGAATAGATTTTGAGCCGAGTTGGCTCGACTCGAAATTGATTTCGAGTTCGAGTCAATTTCAAGCCGACCTAGAGTCAAAAATTTCAATTTCGAGCTGGGTTGAAATCGGCCGAAATTGACTTGATATCATCCCTACCCTCCTGCACCCTTGATCCCTCCCCCTTTCTTCCACATGGGCCCCACACAGGCTACCCCTGCACATTACCCATGCTTCCCTCTTCTTTTCCCTTTTTGGTGGTCCACCCCAAAACGCCCTCTGCCCACAGTCTTTCCTTTTACTTTTTGTTTCATCGCCTTACCCCTTATTATGGCTGGCATCCTCTCCTTATGCGTCGTGGCCACACTTCAAGCCCAATGCTAACCTTTTTTGCGCACACTATTTTCGTACTTACAAGCGCAACACTAATCAACAAATTTATTAATAATTCTCCCGCTCGGCCCGACTCTAGCCACTCCATGGCCCAACTAACGCATTTTGGTCACTAGGAAAGCTTGCATGTTCATGTCGCCTCGCTCGACCTTAAGGATTAGGTCAATTTTCAAGTCTGGAGCGTTAATAAGTATTCGCATTGGGAACAAATCACTTGCATACGCTCGGAAGATCAGTCTCACCTTACAAGACCCTCCCATGTCATGTTTACATTTATAATAATATTGTATTAATTAAGTGTTGTTTTGTCATTTAGTGTGTTGTCCTGTGGTGGGGGATCCATCTATATAAGGACCCCCTTAGGTTGCGAGTGAGAATCTTGAAATTTTTGTCTTTTGGGCTCTCACAGTGAGAGAGGAGTGCTTTGGAGGACAATTACTCATGTGATCCCCTACATTGTTTCCTTAAGTGCCAAGAAATCTGATGGAGTCACGTACTCCGCATATCAAAGTTGTGGATGTGTCCCCAACGAGATGTCACTTTCGTCGTGTCCAATCTTCTCGTACCTATTTCGTTGCTTTGTCGTGATCTGATGGGAGTGTATCTTTGGTGTTGATGTCAAAGTCCACCCACAACTCTCCTTACCTGGGAGCCTAATACGGTCGAAGTTAATCGACCTGAGAGGTTGAGACCCAAACAAACAAGAGCAAAAACATATAATGAAGCGATGTGTGAGTACTATTTCATTGGAAAATATTGTTACCATTAGAGGTCGCGTTGTTAACTCAGGAGGGTTAATTAATCTTTCGAGATCCAATATCAGATTTAATAAAAGGAGAAGAGGCTCAGGGAGAGTGCTCCAAAAAGATCACTTCCCTCTAACATTGAGAGGTTTATAGATTTGAAGCACTACCCGTGAGGCACCGTATGAGTCATCATGGGTAGATTGGCAGTAGGCTTCACCCATGTGAATGGGCCCTTGAAATTGGCTTTTGCTGCTCCATCCATTGTCGGCAACACCGCCATTGTGCTTGGCACCGTATTATTGACGATGCATGCCTCTGACGAGTGACTTGATTTAGGTGAGCACTACGATGTGCATGAATCCTCCAAATCTTTCGCAAGTACTTTATTCAGTTGTCACCATGGATGCTCTCTTCTGCTCCCCCTGCCTCCGCTATTGATTTTTCTCCCCGAGTAGCCTGTTCTCGCCCATCCACTAAAAACTACAATAGAGAAACAATGTTGAACATGTAACGTAGACGAAGGATTCCATAGAACTCCACTTACAAAATATATTGCTAGAATAGTGAGATAATGTTGATCATGTTTGTTAGGCGAGACAGTCAAACCAAATAAAGTTTTATAGTATTTTTTTGCTCATTTTAAATGTGTGAGCATGACATTTGTTGGAACCAAGAAATTCAGTTCACAAAAGTTCGAACCGAAAGGATGGCAAGAGGTTACATGCCCCCGAATTAGCGAGCATAGGCATGAAGCGAACAATAGAGAGGTCGCTTTTATTTTACTATTAGATGAGCTGGTCATGTTACATTGTAGAGATCCCGCCGCATACCTAGGAGGGTATAGTACCTCCCCCTCCCAAACCAAGTGTTGTGCGAGTCTGGGGGAAGGCATGTGAGGTCACCAAATCTTCAAATGGACGACTCTTGGCAGGGTGTGAACTGTCCTCTACCTGTTACACTTTATTTGGTTTACAGTAAAAAGATCGAGAGTTTAGTGCTTGCGTGATACGGAGCCGCTTAATGCAACGCAGGCCATCTCGCGCAGTGCTGAAGTTGTTGTGTCTTGTCTCTGAGGGGGTCGACACCCCCATCCTCTACCTCTCTCGCCTCCAACATGCCTTCCTTGACCACCAGACGCCAATCCCTCCTCGAGACGACCTCCAACAATCATCTCCCGCCCTCTCTAACCTTAGGCAACCCCGCCTCCACCTTCACATCCATCTATGATGCAACCTGAGTTGCATCTTATTATATTTTTATTTTAGCGCACACATTCGCGCATGTTTGTGTTTTGTTTCGCGCATTTTAGTCGTGCGCGCCTTTCGGCTTATTAGTGTGACCGACCTGTAAGACCCTAAATAAAAAGGTCCGTCAAATTATGTTATGTGATAATTAAGGCAAGCAAAGAAAATCATTTTAAAATTAAGTCCTTTATAAAAGAGTAAAATATAAATTATAATATTCCTCCACCCTTAATTCTTCAGAACGGTAAGAGGCACATAAGTTGAAAAATCCACCTCTCTTATTAATATATTCTTTAATATAAAAGCTATAAAATAAAACTGTCATCTTTAATTGCCTTGAGCCAACTTTGAAACGTTTCTTCCTCTTTTAATACATTTATAATATCAAATGGAACCAACCCCTAGCTTTATAAAAGTTGTCAGTATCCCCAAGAAATGGTAGCTGGATGAGAAACGACGGAGAAGAAAATCCTTCTTTTTTTTTCAATTCTCCAGCATGGCATCCCCCTTTCCCCTCCAACCGCTCGTTGCCTACCCTTTCAGCTCGGGCGCCGCCCTGGACTCTACCAAGGACCGGTGAACACTTCCCCGTCCATTCCCAAGGTGTTCGTCCCCTCCTCCATAACGATTTGACGCTCCATCCGGCTCCGCTTTCCACGTCTAGTTCCACCACTGACTTCCACGGCGACCCTGGCCACTAACGACCACTCCTGCTTGTCTCACCATAGGTGTTGGCGCGTCTTCTGTCATACTACTACCACCCTCCCCTCCGCTTGAGATCGTGTCTCCTCTCTGCTCTCCGACAGCCTCATTTCTCCTCTCCTCTGCCTGAATCGACGCTTTCCTAGCTGAGTCCAGCAACGCAGCGTCTCTCATGCAGCCACCTTCAGCTCCAACAAGTGTCGGATGACTGTCTCCTTTCAAGGAGACCCGTCCAACCTTCAATCCAGGAGGACTTAGTTGTCAACCCATTCTGGTGGAGGTATACCCTATACAATCATCTTTGCTCGTATGAAGTTAGAATATTTTATGCTTAATTTTAAATGAATTACTAAAGTCAGAGCTTGCCTTAATCATCAACTTGCTTATTTGTCATCAATTAGAAATTTCGTTATTTTTCTCTTGTTGAACAGCTTGTGGATAATTTAATTTGTATGGTGGTATGCGCCCGGAAGTTAGACATTTATGCGCGCTTGCTAATCCTCTGTCGTTTATTGCATGAAATTGCTCGTGAAATTCTCACTAGCGTCGCAAATATTTAAGAAAACTCATTTTAACATTTAAAATATAAATTCTAGAATATGAAATACATCAGTTTGGTATCAGAGCAGGTTGAATTACTTCTAACGTGAATCCGACGATCCTAAAATTTTAAAACAAAGTTTTTCTTAAAATAAACTTATTTTGTTTAAGGGGTTAACAAATAAAAAATTGTTTTTGTTTTTAAAAAAAGGCAGTTAGGATTTGTTTTTTTGTTTGTGCTTAAAAAATCCAACAAGTATTAGGGTGTTTTTTTAAACTTCATCTCTCCTTAAGGCAAAAAAAAAATTAAGATTCCAGTTTAAAACAAACAAAGGAGTTAAGTGTTTTGTTTTTTAAAATAATTAATCCAAAACATTTTAACAAAAAAAACAATTTTCTTAAAAAATTTATTTTCAATGGAGATCCATGTAGAGCGCATAGAAACTAGCATAGAGGACCTAGCTAAACGCGTGAGTGAGTTGGTAAAGGCAGTAGACACCCTCAATGACAGCATGAGGGATAATCATCACGTCATGAAAGGGTTAAGGGCCTATGTTAATAATCTAAAAGCCGCTCATCACCTCGGATTGAACCCAACACCACACCAAAACCCTAGACATGAGGATCAAAATCCTAGGCCAGCAGAGCCCGCACAACCTGAACCGGGACTCCATCGCCAACCTCATTCAGATGATGGAGTTAAGCTTGATGTAGGTGATTTTGAGGGTCATGTGGAGCCCAAGAAATGCCTCGATTGGTGTGATGGAAAGGGTCATGGCGTGGAAACAAATGCCTATGAATCATCAAGTTGAGTGTGTCGTCCTTAGGCTTAAGAGACTCGCACTAGTCTGGTGGGTTATGCTAGAGCGCACATGATTCACCTTGGGCCTAGCCCTTATCTCATGAGTTGAGTTTAAGTTGCAACTACGGAAGCAATATATCCCCCCGGACTATCTGCAAACTCTTTATGGAAGGTTTCACAACCTTCGTTAGGACAAGCTTTTCGTCGACAAGTACACCCACGAGTTCTTAGTATTACAGTCTAGGCTGAACCTACACGAAGAGGAGGATATGACAGTGTCACGTTATCGGAATGAGCTTTGTTATGCTATTAGGGGAGAGCTAGAGTTGCACAGTTTTATAGATTTGGGTGAAATGTCCAGTAGAGCACGTAGAGTTAAGATCACACTTCAGAAGAGAACATCTAGGCATAGGTCTACTGATAGGTATGCCTCAAGCACCACCACAACACCCACATCTCGGATTTCGGATCCCCCTCCTCATGTCGCTACTGGGACCACGGATCCTCCGACTGGCCCCACCCGGGGCAAGGAGCCCATGGAATCCAAGCCTAACACTGGAGTATTCCAAGGCTTCAAGTGTATAGAGCCTGAGCACAAATCTTCTGAATGTCTGCGACGTCATTTCGTCGCAATTACTGTCCACTGGTGGGCACGAACTTGAATATGGAGTATTCCTTAGTGACTCCAAGCCAGAGCCCGAGCCTGAGTCTGATAGCGTGATCGAAGTTGAAGGAAAGCAAGTTGAGCACTTAGTTTGTGTCCTACATAATAACTTGGTTTCCCCTAGTGCGACCATGGAGCATGAATTACAGAGGAATGAAATTTTCCGCACTACTAGGCGCATTCGGACACTTTTGTTTCATTGTCATTGATAGCGGTAGTATGAAATATTTTGTTTCCCAACGTATGGTTGACACGAGAGGACTCGAGACGCACCCTTTGGAGCGGCCCTACCACTTATTTAGGGTTAATAGTCACCTGACTATGCTCATTACCCATCGATGTTTTGTGGAGTTCTCTATAGGGGATGTGTATCACGATTTTGTTTCGTGTGATGTTGCATTCAACGATGGCTGTCATATCCTGCTAGGTAGAACATGGCAGTATGATAGACGTGTTACGCATGATGGTGCGAGAAACTCTCACTCCTTTGATCACCATGGGTGAAAGATGTTCTTCTTCCCCAGAAGAATAGTCTTGCCCGAGGATTCCTGGGAGGACCTCACCAGCATCTGCCTTGCCTTCCTTAGTTACCACTACATCACTCCTATTTAGTGTTACTCTTCTGCTTGCTGCTCCAAGAAGAAGCATTAGACTCTGGAGAGTCATTCATCTTGGATGTCTTGGAAGCACCACCACATATTGATTTTATATTCAGCGATCACAAGTTTAGCTCGCATCATTTCCATGTGAGTGTAGGCGAGCGCTTACAGCCTGTTCGTCTGATTTCCTATCTTTCAAGGCTTGGACGTGTTAGGAAAATTAAACCGATTCCTAGACTTTTTCTTCCTACTAGGGATACATGTTTTAAGGTATTTCTCTGGATGATTTTAAATGGTAAATTTGTGAACTATTTTAAAATTTGTCGTGCTAATCAGACTCTCGCAGATGATGTCTTTCAGTTGATTGGTCTTGGTTTACCAAACGCTCGTAGGTGTCTCGCATGAGTGCGTAAGAAGCTCTATGATTTAATAAATCCACAAGTTGATTGTGCTTACTTTCGGCCTTGCCCCTTCCTTTCTTGCTCCTTCCTTGCTCCTCATTTTGTTTTTTTGAACCACCTTCTTCCACAATTTGTGATGTGCACATTTTTGATCCTCTGATTTTGATTGTTCAATTATATATTATGCATGAAATTATAACTAACGGTTGGCAAGCATCTCTAGAAAAATATAACTCCGTGTTTTATTTTATCCCTGAGAGTTATATTTTTTCAATAGAGATTGGTTTCCTGCATCTTTCAGGAAAATAGGTGTACCTACAAGTCATGTGTTGCACAGATGAGTCATTCCTTTGCCCAACTATCTACTACAGCAGGTCGACATTTGGATCATTCATCTTTGGTTCTATCTTATTCTCGACTGGGTTGAGTTCTTTCAAACTCGGGGGAATTGATGCAACCTGAGATGCATCCTTATTTTATTATTATTTATAGCATTTTCTTTATTTGCGTAGTGCACGCATTCGAGCATGTTTGTGTATTGTTTTGCGTATTTCAGTCGCGCGTGCCTTTCGGCTTTATTGGTGTGGCCGACCAGTAAGACCCTGAATAAAAAGGTTCATCAAATTATGTTAGGCGATAATTAGGGCAAGCAAAAAAAACCATTTTAAAATTAAGGACTTTATAAACGAGCAAAATATGAATTCTAATATTCCTCTTTTTATTCCTCCACGCTTAATTCTTTTGAACGATAAGAGGCTCATAAGTTGAAAAATCCACGGCTCGTATTAATATATTCTTTAATATTAAAGTTATAATATATAACTGCCATCTTTAATTGCCTTGAGCCAACTTTGAAACGTCTCTCCCTCTTTTAAAATTTTTTTAATATCAAATGGAACCCACCCCTAGCTTTATAAACACGGTCAGCCTCCCCAAGAAATGGCAGCTGGAAGAGAAATGACAAAGAAGAAAATCTTTTTATGTTTTCGTTTCTCCACCACGGAATCCCCCTCTTTCCCCTCCACCGCTCGTCGCCTCACCTTCCAGCTCTGGCGCCGCTCTTGAGTCTCTTCCAAGGACGGAAGAACACTTCCCCGTCCATTCCCAAGGCGTTTCCCCCTCCTCCGCAACGATTCGAAGATCCAGCCGCCGCTGCTTTCTACGTCCAGTTCCGCTGCTGACTTCCACGGCAACCCTGGCCACTGTCGACCTCTCCTGCTTGTCACACTGTAGGTGTTGGCGCGTCTTCCGTCGTACTACTATACCACCCTCCCCTCCGCCTGAGATCGTGCCTCCTCTCTGCTCTCTGGCCTCATTTCTCCTCTCCTTTGCTTTAATCGACGCCTTCCTAGCCGAGTCCAGCAACACATTGTCTCTCATGCAGCCACCTTCAGCTCCAACAGAGGCCGAATGATTGTCTCCTTTCAAGGAGACCCGTCCAACCTTCAATTCAGGAGGACTTAGCTGTCAACCCATTCTCGTGGAGGTATACCCCGTGCAATCTTTCTTGTTCGTATGAATTTAGAATATTTTATGCATATTTTAAATGAATTAGTAAAGTCAGAGCTTTCCTTAATCATCGCCTTGCTTATTTGTCATCAATTAGAAATTTTGTTGTTTTTCACTCGTTGAATAGCTTGCGGATGATTTAATTTGTATGGC
The DNA here is from genome assembly GCA_039583875.1 of Platanthera guangdongensis. NCBI lineage: Eukaryota > Viridiplantae > Streptophyta > Magnoliopsida > Asparagales > Orchidaceae > Platanthera > Platanthera guangdongensis. The sequence goes on along the minus strand of CM077160.1, from coordinate 152,600,417 downwards.
GGTATGCGCCAGGAAGTTTAACATTTATGCGTGCTTGCTAATCCACGGTCGTTTATTGCATGAAATTGCTCGTGAAATTCTCGCTAGGGTCAGAAATATTTAAGAAAACTCATTTTAACATTTAAAACAAATTCCAAAATTTGGAATACATCAATCTACAACCTCCAGCAGCCCCACCTCCACCTCTGCAGCCCTCTCCCACCTCCCCAACCATATACTGCAGCACTTCACCTGATCCCTCGCATACCCATATATATTAGTATGAACCCTACATCCCCTCTTATATTGAGCCCTCCCCCAAACATCCCCCACCAGTCTTGGACAGCAACCTACATCGCTCTTCTCCCTTCCAAACAGCCCCTACTGTCTTCTCCCTTCCAAACAGCCCCTACTGCATTTATAACCATCGAATCTCCATTCCAATGTCAACGGCCCCTCTACTAGGTAAGTTATGCATTTATTTTCAAATTAATCTACATTTGTGTGGATGCATCATTATATTTTTATTCACACGGCCGATTATCCCTCGGCAAACCGGGTGGACTCCCCCGCTCCTCGCACGGACTACCCCAACTACGCACGTTCTGTCTGGATGAATTTTCTCATATACGAAGGCCACGAAGATCCTCTTCTTTGGCTTACCCGTTGTAACATTTTTCTTCGCCAACCAACGTACTCCAGAGGACGAGCACGTCGACATCACCTCCTTCCACTTACTTGGCCCGGCACAATTGTGGTTCACCCAACTTATGCGAGAACGCCCCAATTCATCGTGGGCGGATTTCAGTGCGGCCTGCAGCTTGCGGTTTGGTCCTGTTCTACCAAGAAACCAAATGGGTGACTTAGTGAACCTCAAACAGATCGACTTCATAGACGCCTATTTAGAACTTTCATATTTTGTTATCAAGGCATCGTCTGTTTTACCGGAACAACAAGTCCCCCTCTTCATTGACGGCCTTCATGAGTGGTTTCGTTGGGATGTAGAATTTCAGACTCTGCGTGATCTCTCCATGGCTATAAGCCTCGTCCGGGCTTGTGAACGGCGAATGCTATTAGATCGTCCGCCCATGAGATGTCATGACTACTAGGGAGAGTGGGAGACAGCTCTCTAGTTGATTTGACTGACAAATCTCCAATCAGAGAAGAGACATGGCGGTTTACTGTCCATCGTCGTCTATCCCGCTCCGAAATGGCTGAGCGCCGCGAAAAAGGCTTATGCTTCAATTGTGATGAACCTTTCACGTCGGGGCATTGGTTCAAATGATTATTTTGGCTCGAAGTAGATGATCCTTCCAACGATGACGCGGAGGGCAGAGCAGAACCTGGAATACCTTTTGATCCAGCTTGAGGACAAGCTGTCTTCCGACGATGGTGGCGATGTTATGATGAGCGACAGCCCGCATTGGGGTAGCGCGTGCTAACGTCGTCTACACGCAATGGAGGCATGACTTTGTGTTCTATCTTACTATGTGTTGTGTTTTACTTTTATTGTCCAGTTTATTTCCGTAATTGTCCATATGTTGTAAGCCCAAATGGGGGGCAGCTTGTAAACCTACTTAACCAGCTGGTTGGGTCCTTAGAATAGTATGCAAGAAATTAAATCTCAAATCTCTCTTTTACTTTCCCTCTTCCTATCTCTCTCTCTCTAAACCCCGATGGAACTCCCTCCGCATTTCTGACCTAGCCCAGTCCCGCGACAATCCCCCCTTCCACATATCACGCTCATCGTCGCTCCTCGTCACCAGCCATAGCACCTCCTCCGACGCATCCTTTTCCTTCGAGGCCAGACACGAGATCCCAAAAGTAAGAACACAACACGCTGCTAGTTCCATTACCACTTCAAGATGTTGAGATTCAATTAAATGAGGGATTAGAACAAAAGCGTGTGAGCAAAAAGATATAAAATAAATTATGTGCAATGGAAATGAGATAATGAAAAAATGCTATAAATGCAAAGATGCAATTAAATGGATGTGCACCTAAATGAAATGGTATGGAAAAATTATTATGCTAGCAATGAAGATTTGAAAACACAAAATCATATTTTACTGGAAATCACTCGGAATCATGTGTTAGAATGATATTAAGTTGTTCATTTGGAAAAAAAAAAATTCACCTCATTACATTATAACCCGCAGTTGAATTCAGTGGCTATGCGTGCACATGCAACACTTTAAATGCAATAAAAAACAGTAAAAAAACACTAGACTCAAGAAATAAATTAGATAAGGGGAAAGTAGTGGTGGGGCTCCCTTTCCACACCATTAAGGAGGAGCTCCACCCCAACATAGCTCCCTTTTCCATCGCAACCGAGCACCACCAACATCCAAACAGAGCCTCATTCAATTTTAGGTTCAATTGAATGAAAATACGACTCAGTATTGGGGCCTGATTTAGAAGTCACTAGTGCAATGATAAGAATGATCAGAATGATGTGTTGAAAGACAAATATTCATTAGGAGAAAAGTCATGAAATCATTGAATGTCATATGATTGTTACGGAATCACCATAAGTCTTGCATTATTATTATTATCTATAGTGGAGTCGTGTTGTGTCGTGTGCGTAGCGTTTAAGTGTTTTAAATTTTTTTAATTTGCCATGTTTATTTACAATTATGACATCGGTGCCTATATATAGGGCTTTTGGGATCTTGTAATTCTTATTGAAAAAATATTAGTGAAATCTCTCTCTCTCTCTAACCTTCCCTCTCTCTCTAGTTCTACCCTTCTTCCTTCCTCCCTTCTAGGGTTTCATCTCTCCCGCCGCCGGCGCCATTCCCTTGTCGGATTCCCCTCCTAGATTTATTTTCCTTGATCGTAACAATTGGTCTGACCTTCCGCAACCTAAGAAGCACCGGTACACAGATACGATACGTATCTGGTACGGCAGTACGGCAAAATTTAAAATCAAAGATACGGGTAAGGCGTGATTCGTTGTATTAAATAATAAATATATATGCATATATCACAAATACAATTATAAATTCTCAAAACAAAAAAAACATGAAGCATAAATAATCAATTGAAGTATAAGTCCATACTATATGCAATATAACATGAAGTACTAAAAATAAGTTATTCATAATTATTTCAAATAAAACGATGTTCATCACTCATTTTCTTCATCTTCCTTCATATTGTTGGAGATCAAGGCATCTTCAATTTCTGGCTCATCTAAAGACAAGTTGCCAACCGTAAGCATGTTAACTCCATCAAAAGGATTTGCTCATGCATCTCCTCCTATATCCCACATTCTACTCCTTCCTTGACTGTAGATCTCGTTTTTTCTCGATAATAAGCATAGATAGCTTACTATCACGACACAAATACACAAATCATCAGTCGTGTGGTAGAATTTTGTTTCTTCTCAATGAGGAATGAATGAGTATGTGCTTCAATTTCTCTCGCAGCAGGACGATGAAGAAGGTTGACCTAACAACTTCAAAGCAATTTTTTATAATTTATGTGCTGAAGTTCCATAGTAACTCCATCAATCTTTGGTCAATAATGAAGTTCTACTCTCCAAACTATTTGTCTCACTAAAAGCTTGATCAAATCCCGTGAACCTAGAGAACTCATTGATTACTATATTCCGCTCCAACACATCGGGAAAATATCTTCTTAAGCATTTATTCCTCTCCAAAGAAATCTCTTCATCCATATTTGGAGCAACTCTATTTGGCCCTTTTTCAAGCCATTCTCGACTATAAAACCTACAAAAATAAAAATATATAGTAAATAAATAAATCATAGTAAATGTTTAATATCAAATAAGAAAAAAATACCTTGGATTAAGAGAATGAGTCATGCAATGTAGTGGTGTGCAACACTTGGTTCATCGATCAACGAGGACATCATAAATTGCCTCATAAAGAGAGCAATGAGTTTTCAAGTCCATCAACTTCACGTGTTTATATATTTCAAGCTTCACATTTTCTATCATTGAATTACACATGTCATATACCAGATGAAGATTAGGTTTGTTTGTATCACAAACTTTAAGCATATCATATATGGGTCTTGTTATATCAAGAATCTTGTCCACATCATCCCACCATTTGTCACTATTGATGATGTTTTTAACCTCTAGAGCTTTCTCAACATCATTTGCTCTATACATAGTCCATTCGGGACATCCAACCATATTAAGCAAGTTCATCTTCACAAGTTTATATCTCTTCAACATCACTATAGTGGAAGCAAATCGTGTCTCAGTAACTGCAAGTAACTTCAGTGAAACAAAAGAGTTATACATGTTCAACCTGTATTGATGATTCATTATGAAAGTCCTGATTGATTGAGCATCATTAGTCACTTGAGTTATCCATCTGCATTGTTCTCTAACTGTTGCACAACAATCAGTATTATTGGATGCGCAAATATTTTTTAATGCTAGATTTAAAGTGTGCACAACACAAGATGTCCAAAAAATATATGGGAATCATGCCTCCACAATTGCTCCTGCTGTCTTACACACTGGTGCATTATCAGTGATAACTTGTATAACATTTTTGGCACCAACTTCATTAATAACTTCAATCATCAAATTTGCAATATAATGTTTATCCTTATACTCATCTGATGCATCAACTGCCTTTAAAAAAATAGGATCATCCTTGGAGGCCGGCATAAAATTAATCAAAGGTATTCTTTGAGCATCTGTCCAACCATCACTGACTAAGCAGATTCTCTTTAGGGGCCAAGTATCTTTAATTGGCTGAAGCATTCTAGAGATATTTGATTTTTCTTTCTGCAAAAGTGTTGTTCTGAGTGCATTATATACAGGAGAAACAAATTCATCAAGATTGTGGTTAGCAGCAAATTTATATGAACTAACATAATATGAATTTCTAGCTAGATGAAATGGCAAACCACCAGAATAGAACATTCTGGCTATGTGACTTTTTAACTCATTTCTAACTTTATTTTGAAAAGCCATATCAATAGGTCCCTCTCTTCTTTTTTTCATTTCCCCAACTAATTGAGAAGTTTGACTTGCATTATGAAAAGATAATACCTTGGGAGTCGGTTTGCATTTTTCTTCTGATGTAGCAACCACTCTTTGAAGCTCTTTTACATACTCTTGAGTTACTTTTGGACATACCCTAATACCATTCCCGGATATTTTTAGCAAGTGACTCTTTACTCTATAATACGAGCCACTAAAATCTATCTCACAAAAATTGTATTTTCATTTTTTGTTTCCTCCACCAACTTCTCTGCTATGGATAAGAGATACATAATCCCAAAGTGGCGCATTATCATCATTACTTGCATCATCAGAAATAAATCTACTTGTTGTTAAGGTAGAAGTTGAACCAGTGACACTAATAGAAGATTGTGATTGAGACATAATTGTTGTAATAAGGAAAAGATGAAAAAAATTGAAATGAACATTATTTAATATTCTCAAATTACTGAATAAGAATGAACTATAATACAGGAATGAACTAACACTCTAACAGACATGAACTATTACATTCACTAAAAATTAATTAAACTATAATACAGTATTTAGTATTCACGAACTAACAGCACATTCACAAATTAATTTGAACTAACTAATTGAACTAACAGTACATTCACAAATTAATTTGAACTAATTAATTGAACTAACAGCACATTCACAAATTAATTTGAACTAACTAATTGAACTAATGACACATTCACAAATTAATTTGAATTAATTAATTGAACTAACAGCACATTAAGAAGGCGCGGCATGCGGGATCGTCGAAGGCGCAGCATGCGGGATCGTCGAAGGCGCGTGCGGGATCGTCAAAGGTCGCAGCATAAGGGATCGAAGAAGAAGAGGAAGGTCGCAGAAAGGATCGTCGATGGCCGTCGCTGCGGGAAGAAATGCAGAACGCGGGATCGGCGAAGAAGGAAAAGGCGATGCGCTGCGGGAAGAAATGAAATGCGGAAACAAAACCCGACTGAAACCTAATAGCGCGTATCATACGCGTACCGGTACCGGAAACGTACATGGTACGGGTACGGGCCTAAATAAGACGTATTCGTGCTTCGTAGGCCGCAACGCCCGCCATCCCGCCGCCGGTGCACCTAATATCCCACCAAGGCTAATCCGCCCTTTTCCACATTACAGCTACAGCGCCACGCTTGTTTTTCGCCAATCCCGCCGAGCGTCGATTCCACCGAGTCATTTCGGTGCCGATTCCATCGACTAGGGTGTGAAATCCACTGTTCTGCCCCACTACAACTAGATCGCCCTGCTCGGCGCTTCCTCCGCCACACGCATCCAGATCTGGAGACTCGCGCCTATCTGTCGTTCCGCGATTTCGCCGCAGTGGCGAGGTTCTGCAACCCGGTTCTGCCGAAACCCCACCGGACCGACTTCCCTGCCGGCTCTCTCCTCTCTGCAGCCCCGATTTCGATGTTCCGCCACTTTTGCCAAGATCCACCGCTCTCTGCTGGTTTCCGCGCCTAAAACTGTCGGCCTCCGCCCGAAATCGCTTGATTCCGCCCATATCTGCCAGCCTCCGTCCACTATCACGCCAATCTGCTCGATTCCCCAGATTCTGCTCATTCTCAACCATAACCGTCGCACTATGTCGTTCCCGCATTGTTCTTCCAGATTCCGCCCAGCTTCTTCCGCCGTCTTCATCAAATCAACCCCTTGCCGGTCGTTCCCCGCCATATCTGCCCATTCTACACACTAATCGGTCGGCATCATATCCAGTCTATCTCCCTGGCAACATGGTCGCCGCCCAATAGGCCGTGTCCGGGCCACTGTTCTTGCCATCAGCGGACACCAGCCCTCGGTTGGATTTTAGGGTCCTCGATGCACAAATCCAGGCCACATGTGCCTCTCTCCACGCCAAAGTCGATCTTCTCCTTGCTCTTGACGGACGGGCATTCGCAACCTCCCTTGAGGCTCCCTGCCCTAGGTCGCCTCCATCACGGCTGCCTCCTGCACCTTGCGAGAGTTATCCCGTCATGCCCCCCCAACATTCCTCTATGACACAAACCTGCCCCTCCGCCCCGCAACATTTCTAATGTATCACCTGTCTCCATGGTGGTCGTCCCTCCACTACTTCTGCCACCTCTCCGACCACCCGCCCTGTCGCCTCCGGTAAACTCACCGCCTCCTCTACCGACTCTTACTCTGTCGGCCCCAGTCTTGCCGCCCCCTCCGGCCATCTCACCGCCTCCTCCGCCCCGCAACATTCCTCTATGACACCAAACCCTGCCCCTCCGCCCCGTAACATTTCTAATATCCACTATACGTCACTTCTCTCTCCATGGTGGTCGTCCCTCATTCTGCTTATGTCACCTCTCCGGCCACCCGCCCCCAACATTCCTCTATGACCCAACCTGCCCCTCCGCCCCCCAACATTTCTAATGTACCACCTCTCTCCATGGTGATCGTTCCTCCACTGCTTCTTCGCCACCTCTCCAGCCACCCTCTGCCCACCGCCGCCTCCGTTCTCGCCTCCTTTTAAACTCACCGTCTCCTCTACCTACTGACTAGCTTACTTACTACGCCGGCCAGTATTCCGGTAAAGATAGATCCTCTATGGATACACGACTCTCTATCTGACGGATCGGAAGATCTCATCATAATCGACGCTTTGTTGCTGAGTAAACCCTCGAGACATAAGACGAGCCTTTAGGCATTCAACTGTCTCATCTAAAACATGTTTGATTATATAGATCCACTTACATCTCACAAACGTCTGTCCCGGAGGAAGAGAGACAAAATCCCAAGTTTGATTAGCCCAAAGGGCAGACATTTCCTCATCCATAGCCACATGCCACACCGAACGTTGGAGATCTTCCTACAAAGAGTTAGGTATAGAAATGGAGGATAAAGAAGTGGCGATTTTGAGAAGTGTCGGGGAGAGGCGATGCAAGGATACATAATTCGCCAAAGGATGAGCCGTAGAGACTATTGTCGGATCTTCAGGATGCGAGGTATCACTCGTAGAGGGTAACTGCTGGAGGGCCTCAGATCTAGGATAGCGACGAGTGTATACACGAAGTGGTTTGGGGATACGGTAGTTGGTTTGAATTGGAAGGAGTGGTGGAAGATAAGACGTAACAGGGACGGTAGGACGTGGTAGAAGTGGAGATGTAGAAGCTGGATAAGGGGAGTGAAAAGGTTGGTCTTCAAGGAAAGTGACATCCACAGAAACCACAACCGTGTGATCGTTGGGAGAGTAGCACACATACATTTTTTGAGTGCGGGAGTAACCAACGAACATATACGAGCAAGCTTGTCAAGGAAAGGACCAAGATAATGGACATAATAGGTACATCCAAAGACCCGAGGGGTGACAGAAAAGGGGGCATAGAAGGGAAAAGGACTCTAAAAGGTGTTGCAAAGTTGAGAATGGAGGAAGTCGTGTGATTGATAAGATAGCAGACAGTAGAAACCGCAAAGTTCCAGTAGAGTTTAGGTGCCTGCATTTGCAACATTAGTGAGCGTACGACCTCAAAAAGGTGACGATTTTTGCGCCCAACCACGTCATTTTATTGAGGTGTATACGCACATGAAGTTTGGTGGATGATCCCAAACTCAATACACATAGTAATAAAAGTATGACTTTTATATCCACGCGCATTGTCGGTGCAAAGTATTTTGAGAGAACTGGAAAACTTCGTATGAGTCTCAGTAATAAAAGCACGGAAGATAGAAGTTACTTCAGCACGATCACGAAGTAAATACAATCAGGACATGCGAGAATAATCATCAATAAATGTAATAAAGTAGCGATGACCATAAACATTAGATGTTTTATATGAATCTCAAATATCAAAGTGTAATAAAGCAAAAGGAGCATTGCTCCGAGTACACTTAAGGGAAAAAAGAAGAATGATATTGTTTGCCGAAGATACATGATTCACAAGTGATGTCATGGGGGGAGATATCTAGGAAAGCTTTCTTGAGAATTTGAAGGGGAGTATGCCCAAGACGTCGATGTCAATCAACAGATGTGACAGATGTGCAAAGCATCAATGTCGTCGCGGGTAGTGGAGGCAGTATTGACCGCGATGAAAGCATGTTGTTGTGGAGGCATACCAAGTTTACGATAGCATGTTGTCTCAAGGTTACCATCCCGCCCGCAATGAGAACACTTAGAACGGGGTATTCTATTATGTCCCTTCCCCAAGAAATTGTGCGACCTCTACGAGCCAACGGAGAACCAAAGGGTGTGAAAGACTGTTGGAGGAGGGTCGAAGATAGAGTCCAAAGAGCATCGGGTGGTGGTGTAACCTTTAATAGCATGGAGCAATCATCAGAAAGAGTGGGGGTTGTAGTGGAGGAGAGAATTTGAGCCCGAACGTTGTGGAGATGTTAGGGAACACGAGTCATCATCATTGCGATCATGACTGCTTCTTTTTGTGCTTGTTGTGCAGCAAGATCTGTTCTATGAGGTTGATGTTGAATCTATATTTCAACAAGGGTCTTGGATCGCGCAACAAATGAGGTTAAGTCTCCTTCCACTCCAGAGTCAGGAGTTTGAAGATCAGTGATGTTATCGAACAAGTGTTGAAGGTTGTCCTTGCCAGAATAGAGAGTGCAGTTCCTCCCACATGGTCTTGGTTGTATGATGATACAAGACCATCTGATATGGTTCACTGTCTAAAAATGTCAAATCACATAAACCAATACAACAAGTGACTCACTAAGTGACTCACTAAGTAGCGAGTTGACCGTGGCACTGAAGATTCCGGAGCCGGATGCGTAGATCAGCGATCAAAAGTGGAACCGGCAGCGTGGAAATAGTGGTGGTGGTTGTCCTCGGCGGTGGATGGCAAGATCAGGCCGAAAATTGATAGATCCGGGCACGTGTGAGTAGATCCGTGCAAGCGATGGTTGGATCCGATGTTTGGGAGTGGATCTGGACTAAGAGAGAATATATGAGTGGTGGGGATGATGAACGGGTGGTGGAAATAACGGATCGGGGCTGGGCAGTCCGGATCGGGATTGTTTTGGCAAGGGGAGATGGAGGGGAAGTGGATCCATGGAGGGGAGTGAAGGAGGTGGCCGGCCAGTGGTAGCAAGAAGGGGTAGCCGGTTGTAGAGGGGGCGTGGCAGGGAGGCGGCGGCTGTGGGAGACATGTCGCGATGGGGGAGGGGTTGATGGGTGGTCGGTGGTGCTGTAGAAGTGGGGAGGAAGGGCGGAAGTGAGAGGGGGAAGCGGTAGTGCTGGCAGCGGCAGGGTTGGCGGCTAGGGTAGCATTTTGGGGGGCTGTAGCGGGTGGAGGTGAGGAATCAGGGGTGGAAAATGATGGTAAGAGTTAGGGGAAGAATATGGGAGGGGAAAACCAACCTGGGACATGAAGCACGGATACTTCCATGAAGGCAGCGTACCCGTACCGGATACGTATCTGGTACCGGTACGTACCCGATACTCGACAGATACACCTATGTAGACACACTTGAACTCGACGGATACGTAACCTGGGACATGCTGCGTATTGTGACAGGAGTCTATTTTTTTAAAGTAAACAAAAGTTGGCTCTATGCTAGGAATTGTTGACATGTCCAATTAATTTGTATATCTGTACCGAGTATGTTTCTAGTACTGATATGTTTCTATTACAAGTACGTGTATTGAACGTGTTGATACGACGCAAGTTATTAACAAAACGGCTAACTTGTCTCTGGACTAATCGGAGATTGAAGATGTTGATCTCAAATAATGAAGTTGATATCCAACAATGAAGAAGATGCTTGATAAGACGCAAGTTATTAACAAAACGGCTAACTTGTCTCTGAACTAACCGGAGATTGAAGATGTTGATCTCCGGCAATAAAGTTGATATCCAACAATGAAGAAGAAAAAATAAGACCGATGAGTAGACTTACGTTTAATTTTATCTCTTTTGGTTAAATATATGCGATGTTAAATTTTGTAATATTTATGAGCACTTAATGTTTGAAAAATTCATGTTATGTTGCATTGATTTGTACACTTGTACTTCAAGTTATGATTTATGTTTGATATTTCGATGTTTTGAGAACTATTTATTGCACTTGTGATATATATATATATATATATATATATATATATATATATATATATAATTTGTTATGACGTATCATGACGTACCTGTATCTTTAATTTTTAAATTTTGTCGTACCGCAGTACCGGGTACGGATCGTACCCGGCACCCGGACTCGTACCAGCGTTTCCTAGCTAGGAGCGTCACCTAGGGCTTCGCGGCGTCAGCACCGAGGGGTGATCGCTAGAATCCGGGAAGAAGACTCTGAAATTTTGCAATGCCTTGGATCAGCCCCTAATACATCTATTTATAATAACATGAAAACTAGGGCATCCTCAATCAACGGCTATGATTGGTCGGGGGAAAAGCACTTAAATATAACAATAATAAACTAAAATATAGAAAGTAATACATGATCTTGACTCGCGACGCGGATCTGGACACATCCGCGGAGTCGGATTGGCGATCTGATTAAGTCCTCCTGCGCGAATACATGAACATGGGTCCCGCCTTACGGCAAACCCCTCCCTCTGCACGATCTGATGGATCCCCATTAACTCCCCCCGACTGAAAAGCCTTCATCTCCGATGAATGGAGATGATCGTACTGAAATCGAAGTACAGGGGCGCATCGATCGAGCTCTGCTAGTAGTATCCAGCGTCGTTTGCGTCTAGACGGCCTTGTCAATGTACCAAGTAGCGACATCGCGGCCCGTATATGGTGGGAACGAACTGGTGAGATCTGACCTTTGTGATGCTCTCATCTCTCAACTGTCGAGTGGTGGAACCTGGTGCGATCGGCGTGTCGTAGGTGAAACCAGAGAAGACGAATCCCCAGGTGCGTGGGTGTCAGCAGTGGGTGGACTGTAGTGGCTATCAGACATAGGTGGAGTATGAGAGTGGTAAGGCAGCGAAAGTGGGGTGGGGACGACTGGGCATCTCCACTCCTCGGGTCCACATACTCGCGAGACTCGTAGTACGGCGTCATATTCTCGACATTAAATACTGGATGGATTCTCATACTTGCCGGAATATCGAGTCGATAGGCGTTTGTCTCAATACGACTTAATAGAGTAGGGGTCATTTGCCTGTCGCTTAACTTTTCGGCAGGCCCCGAGGAGAGCCTCTCAGGGCGGATTCGCACCATTACCTTTTCGCCAACTTGAAATACATGCTCCCGCCTTCACCTATTTGCATGGATTTATAATTATCATTGCTCGTTATTATCCATCGATGGACCGACTCATGCAACTCATACAAATGTCGTGCAAAAGACTCAGCAGACTCATGCAGGTAATGCAAATGATGCAAAATATAACACGACAAACATGATACACTCGCTATAGGAAAATCTAATAATGATCGAGATGTCTCTAAAATGTGGTGGCCTATCAGGAGGTTCTTTCGGTGGAATATAAAAATATTCATCTAGTGGGCGACGAATACCAAAAAGACATATTGGGACAGTAATACTGAGTTGCAGAACTATGAGATACCAAATACATTCCAAGGGTTGTGAGCCATCGGGCGGCTCATCTGATGGTAGATAGAAAAATTCATCGTGAATAATGTCATCATTGAAAGTACTGGCACGGGTGGGGACAAAAAACATAATGTAGGGGTGTGTCGAGAACTACTCAAATGATAAGGCCCGTCAGGCGGCTCTCCCGGAGGTATATAGGATAAGTCCTCTCGAATATTCAGCTCACTGGTACGAAGGTACAAATCAAGCATGCGAAGTGGAGTGCTCCTTGGGAAGGGAAGCTCGTCAAATGGGTCTTTTGGGGGCTCAACAAAGGGTTTCTCAAGAGGATCAATAATGACAAGTTGATCTGCTAAAAAAAAAACTATCACCAACAGTAGTGTCTACGAAAATAAATGGGACATCCACAACAAAGTGAATGCTAGACCCATGACCCTCCCAAGGGAGTAGTGGCTTTTCAGGAGGCTCATCAAGCGATTCAATGACGAAGTCAATAATAGTTGGATGATCCTCTGGATGAATGCCGATGATAGAGGTAATGTCCTCATAAGCAAGTGAGGCGATCACTGGGAGGTCAACGCTCTGCTCTCGGCTCTTGGTCGCAATATGGCTTGGGACAATGCTAAGAAAAGAGTGAGAAAAATTCATACTCAATAGCGGCCTGTTAGGTATAATGTCGAGGCCCATCTTTTTAGTCGACTGTGAAACTAAGTCTAAGTGAGGTGTAGAAGGTGGATATACCACTACTATTTCACTGAATCGCTCGTCCCCACTCTCATGACCACGCTCCCTAGTCATATTAGTATCACTCTCCACCGGTATGAAATAGTCATGATCGGACTGGACTCCAAGGTCAAGTGGGAACCGAGTCTCATCCAGACTAGATAAATCAAAATCAGGTGTCATGTCTTTCATATCAGTGGGAGCACTACTAGACATGTCGGTGGCTTGACTTAAATCCCTAGGCTTCCTCCGATTGATTTTTCTTAGGGCATATCTCATGTGATCAAAACGAGCATCCAAGCGGTCAAGTTGATCAAAAACTAATCGTCGGCCTCAGGAATTTTTGTTAGAGGAATATTAGGAGGGTCTTGATATGTGGTGTGATCTTGGCGATGGTGATCTCTATAGGGATCCTGAGAGTCACCTAGACGGTCATCCCTAATATAACCAGATCGTGTTCGTGGGTGGACATGATCCCTACGGATGGGCGACGATGGGCGAGGAATGAGAATGATCAGCATTATAGTATGAGAACCTCTCTGGAGGAACCTTATGGGGTCGAGCATATACTAAGTTTGATTCCTCTAATGTGGAGAAGCATAACGATGTTGACCTGAATGGGTACTAAGTCCTACCATTATACGGTCGTGAAGAGGTGCAATGATGATAATGTGAGGATATTCCATCATAGTGTTCGTCTCTATCATAATGGAATCATCTCAGAAGGTCGACACTCTCTTAGGAAGTAGTGTGCCGCAAACGATAATAATCATCATAATAATGTGAGAATTTCTCTGAAGTCGCTCTATGAAATTGGGTATAGGCGGACTCGGAATCCCCAAATAGAAGAGAGGAACACCGACGATAATTAGTCATGGATAAACCTAGAGACTCTATATGACCTACCACTACATGTATAAATGTGGCTCAAACGTGGCTTTGATACCAATTGATGTAGGGAAGGCTATGGGGGTGCACAAAACAAAGGCTACTAGGGACAGAATGCAAATGCGACACACAAACTCTTATCTAAATGCAATGCAACCGTCGATGACGGCAACGAATAATTCAGAGCAATGAAAATATTAACACCGCGCAAATTAATAAAAGAGCAGAGAACGAGCATTTAATTTTAAGCAATTTTGTAATGGCCTTCCTCCGCTCGGAGGGTCAAGGCCAAGCGCGCGGAGAATAAATCTCACCTGCAATTATTAGCGTATCGCAACAAAGTTCTACAAATACAAATCCAAGCAAAGCACAATATTCAATCTAGTAAAAATGTCAAATCACATAAACCAATACAACAAGGGACTCACTAAGTAGCGGGCTGACCGTGGCACTGAAGATTCGGGAACCGGATGCGTTGATCGGCGATCAAAAGTGGAACCGACGGCGTGGAAAAAGTGGTGGTGGTTGTCCTCGGCGGTGGATGGCAAGATCGGGCCGGAAATTGATAGATCCGGGCACGTAGGAGTAGATCCGGGCAAGGGATGGTTGGATCTGATGTTTGAGAGCGGATCCAGACTAAGAGAGGATATATGAGTGGTGGGGATGATGAACGAGTGGTGGAAAAAATGGATCGAGGCTGGACAGTCCGGGTCAAGACTGTTTTGGTAAAGGGAGGTGGAGAGGAAGTGGATCCACAGAGGGGAGTGAAGGCGGTGGCTGTCCAGTGGTAGGAAGAGGGGTAGCCGGTTGTAGAGGGGGCATGGGCGGGAAGCGGTGGCTTTGGGAGACTCGTCGGGATGGGGTAGGGCTGCAGCAGGTGGATATGAGGAATCAGGGATGAGAAATGATGGCAGGGGTTAGGGGAAGAATAGGGTAGGGGAAAACCAACCTAGGAATCGTCACCTAGGGCTCCACGGCATCGGCACCGAGGGGTGATCGCTGGAATTCGGGAAGAAGACTCTTCAAAATTCTGCAGTGCCTTGGATCAGCCCTTAACACCACTATTTATAATAACATAAAGACTAGGGCATCCTCAATCAACAGAAATGATTGGTCGGGGGGAAAATCACTTAAATATAACAATAATAAACAAAAATATATAAAGTAATATATGATCTCGGCTCGCAACGCGGATCCGGGCACATCCTCCTGCGCGAATACACGAACGTGGGTCCCTCCTTGCGGCGAACCCCTCCTGGTGCACGATCTGATGGATCCTCATAACCTTTGGTTTGCAGAACACGGCGAACGGAGTGTACCCGCTTAACAAAATTCTTCATCCCACTAAGAAAGATAGTGGTGATCTGAAGCTCATCACGGACTTTAGGAAGGGGTGTCGCAGCTCAAGCGGGAAGGGACAGAGCTTCAGTCGACTCCATGAATGCTCACACACGTCTAGAAGAACTGACAGAGGGGAACGCACGGCAAGAAGCTACGTACAAGCAATGAAAGGTTGGTCAATAGTTGCGGTCAAGCAGTCAGGAGATGCAGTCAAGCGGAGAGCAATAGCGGTAAGCAGGAGTCGTGACGAGCGGTCAATAGTTGCGAGTTGCCGACGTGATGAAAAGTTGCGAGCAGGAATTGCAAAGAGAAGCTGCGATGAGAGTTGTGAGCAATAGTGGTAAGCAGGAGCAAGCTACGTGTGGTCAATAGCTGCGAGCAGATGACAAAATGAAAAGCTACGAGCAGGAATGATGCATCCTGCGATGCATTGTAGTTTTTAGACATTTATTTATTTCATTTCATGTATTTCTTTTTCGTGCAAACGTATTTATTTCGTTTCATGTATTTCTTTCTCGCGCACTCGTATTTATTTTCGGCTCTTCGGGTTGACCGACCAAGGAGACCCTAAATAAAAGATCGGATAGTTTTAGGTAATTAGGACGTGAAAAGGCAAGTTTAAATTATTTACGGGTGCATAAATTTAAATAAGAATTGTACTTGGAAATGCAGGAAATCATCATATAGAGAGTTTACACATTTGGAGAAGTTTCAGAATAAAGCTATTAGTAATGTTGGGAAAATATTGTTAAGGAAATAAATCAAAAACAGCCATTTGGGAAATCCCCTCTGAATATATTAGAGGGAGCGCACACAAAAAAGGGGAGTCGGCGTATACAGGAGAATGAAGATTGCGATCACCCTGTAGTACCGACCATACCCCGCTGCTTTAGCTCTCTCCCTCCCGTTGGAACCACAGCCGACCACTGTTTTTCTCGGCAAAGCATGAGGCGACGGAGAACGTGAACTACAAAGACCACTCCGCCTTCTTCGTCTGGGATCCGCGACGGGGCCGCCGTCGACGTCGCTATTTCTTCCGGCGAGCCTGATTCCCCCGTGCACGTGAGGTGTGTCATTGACCATGAGCTCCTATTCTGGCACCCTCCAGCATGAGACATTTCAGATGATTGGTAGCCAACGGTGAGGTGTGTCGTCGACCACGAGCTCCTATTCTGGCACCCTCCAGTCGTGAATCACTTCAGAAGATTGGTGGCAAGCACACAGATCATCCTCTGCTCCTTCCTTAGTCGGATGGATTTGGACAGGACTAAATCTCCTGGATAGTAACTGCTCATTCCTTGCTCCAATTAAATTAGTTTAATTTTATGCGCTTCGTTAAATAACCAAAGTTGCCTCGAACGTTCAAATTGCTTATTATTGTAGTTATCCATAAATTATTGAATGTATTTTGCTAGTGGGATGTCGGACCTCGCTACGATTAAACTCAAAGACATTCGTGGAATCATGCTCAAATAACATTAACGGTTTTGTAAAATTCGTTGTTAGAAAGTGAATTTGAGCTCAAAACTCGATTTGGTCGCTCGGCCCCTTTCCAAAATAAAAAAACCAACTTAATTTCACAGCCTTAAATTTATTTTATAACAAATAAAATATTTTGCTTAAAAATATATTTAGATTTTGAAACCTTATTTTGAGTCTACATCAGCTTGGTATTAGAGCGATTGTGATTCGCTTCTATCGCGAATCACGCGATCCGGATTTCAAAAAAAAAATTATATTCTATTTAAATATATATATCCTATTTTCAAAAAAATTAAAAATTAAAATTATTTTAAATGGAAATTTGTGTGGGTAATTTAGAAAATAGTGCGGCCGATTTGAGCACACAAATTACAAATCTAACTAAAACCACTGAAGCGTTGAGTACGAATGTTACTGCAAACATGCGAGATATGGGGCAGGTGGTAAATGGGTTATGCACGCGTGTAAACACCTTAGAAGTCAATCAACAGTTAGGAATTATCCCACCCAAAATTGAAGAGGGTCCTAACCCTAGGCCACCTAAAAACGACAACCCTAATCCACGACAACTTGCGCAAGGGAAACAAAATATTAGGAATCCACCTCGATGGGATCTAGGAATCTAGTTGGACGTAGGAGATTTCGAGGGGCATTTTGAACTTGAGGGATGTCTAGATTTGTGTGATGGAATGGATCGTTTTCTAACTTCGAAGGAATTGCCCCAAGCTAGGCAAGTCGAGTACGCTACCCATAGGTTGAAGGGTTCTACATTAGTTTGGTGGGGACAGCTAAAGCGCTCTAGATTCAACTTAAGATTGCCCCCAGTTACCACTTGGGATGAGTTTAAAATTCAACTGCGAAAGCGGTACGTCCCAGCGGATTATCTGCAAACCCTCTACCGTAGGTTCCACAATCTACAGCAAGTCCAATTAACGGTAGATGAGTACACGAACAAATTCTTAGTCCTTCAGTTCTGCCTCGACCTCTGAGAGGATGATGATATGACTGTATCCCGTTATCTGAGATTCGGAATGGGTTGCGTTATTCCATTAGAGACTAGCTAGAGTTATTTGATTACAAGAACTTAGGAGAAATATCGAGTCGTGCATGGAGAGTGGAGGCCTTTCAAAAGCAGACATTTAGAGTTAGATCTACTAATAGATACACATCGAGCATCACCACTACCACCACTGCTAGGATCTCGGATTCCCCTCACCCTCCTATCACTGTCGGGACTCCAATCTCACCCACTGTTCCCTCCAAGGGTAAAGAGATTATTGGGGCTAAGCTCAGTACAAGAGTATTCTGATGCTTCAAGTGTATGGCGTTGGGGTCATGATTATCAGTATCGCAATCCGCATCGTAAGATCCTACGATCCAGATTTTGTAAATCGATCCGGATCTTACCTATGATCTAAATCAGCACATCTACGACTGGGATCGCGATCCGGATCTTAGGATCTTTAGGATCGCGATCCTGACCCGATTCTACTGGTATGGCCAAAGGTAATTAGAAACATGTCCAACCCTATCCTGACCTCATTCAATTTGTCTAACGCCCATAACCCATTGTTTAACCTTATCCCAATCCTGCTCTCATACCCCGTCGCAGAATCATATCATGCTGCTTTTCCGTATCCCAAGTGTTGATTGTCGACTGCCAATAGAGACCAAGAGCGGCTTCTTCGGTCACTTTCAGTCCAGATTTGTTTTTATTGTTAGTAAGCATTTGGTGTCTTATCTGAAACTGAAATTGAACTTAGTATGATTTTTTTTTTATTTTGTTATTCAAAAAATTTAATATAGTTATTCACATACTATTCAATTTATTGATTTTTTAATTAATTGAGCATGTAATTTAATGATACAAAATTCAATTTTATTTTTTTAGTCTTAATTTATGAATGTTGTAGGATCTTATGATCCTCGATCTGATCCTACTCTTCGATCCGATCCAACCTCAAAACAATCTCATCTAGGATCTCGATCCTGACAACCTTGGTTGGGGCACAAATCATCTGAGTGCCCGCGACGTCACTTCGTCGTTGTTATTGATTCCACTGATGGACGAGAGCCCGAGTATAGAGTTTACGTAAATGAGTCTCACCCTGAGCTTGAGCATGAGCACGAAGTCAGAGGATGTCGTAGAAGTGGAAGGCGAACATGCTGAACACTTAGTTTGTGTCTTACGATATAGTTTGATCACCCCTAGTGAGTCTATTGAGAATGACTATAGGAGGCATGACATTTTCAGCATTATTGCGCATCCAAGGACAATTTTGTTCTATTAGCATCGATAGTAGTAGTAGTACGGAGAATTGTCTCTCGGCGCATGGTCGACATATTAGGGTTTGCGACGCATCCGTTAGAACAACCCTACAGCCTATCCGGAGTCACTAATCATTTGACTACGTTTGTCACACACTACTGTCTAGTAGAGTTTTTTATATGGAGCACGTACACAGATCGAGTATTATGTCATGTCGCTGTCATGGATGTCTGTCACATCCTATTAGAGCGTGTTTGGCAGTACGATCGGCATATCATGAAGGATGGCACAAGGAATTCTCATTTCTTTGAGCACAATGGACACACGATTGTTCGTCTTCCCCAGAAGAACTGTCTGATTCCAAGGGCCCGCGAGAGAACCTCTACGTATTTTAGTTCACTTTTCATTGACTCTATCACATTACTACTCACCGCACTCCCGCCTGAATCCCCATCCAATGAAGTGACTCATGGCCCGATGTGGCGCTTTTATTTCGCACACCTCACTGCATTGATTTCATATTTAGAGATGACGCTTTTATCTCACCTCACCATTATTTAGAGATAGAAAGATTTGTGGAGTTGCGTCATTATATTAAACCATATTTTCTGAGTAATTTATGGGGTCGAAAGGAAGCCAAATTCGAATTTAGTAGCGTTTATCACTCTCTGATTGATGGACATACCAAGATCATTAATTGGAGTTTGGGGATCATTCTTAGGCATTTAAGTGAGGCGAATCTGATGCATTGGGATCTTGTACCTCCACGAGCAAAACTCACATTTAATAATTCTAAAATTCGCTCTCTTAATATATCTCCTTTCGAGATTATCAATTTGTAACTCCACCTACTTAACCGCTATCATCTCTCATTCCATGAACTTATTTCATTCGATGCGCAGGCTCATACTAATTATTTGTTGGAAACGCATAAAATTATTGCTAATAAATAACGAGCAACTTTTGAAAATTATAAATTCATGGACAGTCGTTATCGCCGTGAGTTGTATCTTTCAAAGGAAGAATGGTTGTTTGCTTGTTGCAGGAGGGGTGGTCCACTTCAAGTTCAGAAGCGTATCGAGCCACTTGCCAAGGCCCCAGACATACCACCTGATTCAACAATCAGCACCAGCGACGACATCAGTTTCCTTCCACGACATCAGTTTCCTTCGTTGTCAGTCATTGCAAATTCTCGTCGGGGTCAAGCTCTCTCAACCTCAGGAGAATTGATGCATCTTGCGATGACTCGTAGTTTTTATGCATTTATTTATTTTGTTTCATGTATTTATTTTTTGTGCACTCGTATTCAAGAACAGAAAACTTTGATTTCATGTATTTCTTTTTTGGCAAGACAAGAGACCGCGAAGAAGCCCAGATTAGCGGAGGAGAATGGCTATAAAAGTCGATGGAAGTCTAAGAAAAGACGGGGAAGAAACCAGAGGACGCGGAACTGCGGTTAGAAGGAATCCAACTTCCCAGAAGGCAGACGAGCGGGCGGGCTAGAGCAGGAAAAGAAAAAAACTTTAAAATCAATGCTCTGATATCATGTAGAAATACGCAGCAATAGAGAGAAATAAAAGAAATTTTCATTAATTTCTCAAATCTTACAAGTATACATACAGGTATTTGTACACTTATGTAGGAGAGAGAGGGGGGAGATATCCCATTCTAAGATGTGGGACTAAAAAACCTAATGAGATTGTGGGCTCAAGATGGACCTTAAACTGGGCCTTTTATACATGATTTCTTCAACACATACAAACATGTCATTATTAAAAGAGATAGGTCAACATATTAAAAACGAAGTTGGCGCAAAACTCACCTCATTAGCACGTTTACGATGTCTAAGCCGGGTTGTGAAATTTGATGGAGGATCGCCAATATTGTTTTCTTTATGCATTTCTTTTAACTTTTCAATCTGCAAAATAATATCCAAAATTACGTTACAATGATTATTCAATACAATATTCCTCACAGCAAAGACTTGACAAGTTGATGTCTAAAGATGTAATTGTTAGAAAAGGTAAGTTTTGACATCAAATGTGCATAGCATGGGAATACCTTCTACACTAATTTTAATCAGAATGGGGAAATTAATACATATTTGTTGAACAGATAAATCAATTGCATGAAATTGTACTAATTAAATTTTGAAGGGGGGAGACCACCTATTGTAAAAGGCGAGCTGAGTCATTCATGTGATGGCTCATAGAGAAGGTAAAAAAAAGGTATAAAACTCTAATAGCGGTTGGATGATTAAAGTTCAGACGTATGTAAAGCCTAACTTGGTATATTTCAAAACTTCAAGTAATTAAGAAGGCAAGCAGGATCAAACAAAAATTCAACTAAGAAGGGTTTTTACCACTCCATTTATTCATTATGACTACTCAATTAGTGCTTTATAATGTACTTTTTCATTTGATGTGACTGGTTTCCAAATTCTCTCGTGAATGATCTTCATTGAAATGTCAAAGTAGAAGGGAATACAAAAGTCGGTCATGTAGTTTCTTACAAATATAGGGACAAGTAGTTGTCTCATAAAAAAGAAGAAAAATATTTCTTTGAAAAATAGGGGCAAGGAAAGAACGGGCGTAACGCCTAAAAAGAAGGAAGGGTGATAGAACCTTATAGGAAAAACAAAACAAAAGATTTACAAACCAGTTTGAGAGCTTGGAAATATCAAAAGCATTCATTTATCTAATCATGATGACCTACAATTTCCTCCATGTCATTCTTTAGAAAACAGTTACAATCTATACTAATATTGCAGGCTATAGGTTTCATGAACTAGTGAGGCTAAAGGTATAAAATGAGTGCCGAGCCCGCTTAAAGATATTAATAATCAATTATTATTCAAGTATGAGAAGACAAATGATGAATATAAAAAAGCAAGAAGCATGCAAGAAGTTATAAAATCATAGAAGAGCGGAGTGTTACTTTTTTGAAATCAGGGCAAGAGATAAAACAGGAAAAATCTGTCAACTCCAGGGCCTAACTACCAATTAGATATATTCATTGAAATTTAATTTATTTCATGACACCAACTTCAGAAAATAAATGGTTAAAAAGATGATTTAAAGATATCTATAAAAACAAGATGCTGAAATTTAAGTAAGAGAACTTAGAAGAGGCCTAAACAGTGAGCAAAGCAAATGATGACTAAAATCTACAAAGCTGAGGTCATTGGACAAGTATTATATCACTTCTTAACACAAAAGCTTAACCCATTGTGTGTTGTTTATCTACAACAACATATTTTGCAACCATCCAAAGTAGGACAAGATGACATATTAATGTGTCTCAAAAGTAGGCAATACTGTTGAGAGCTTGTGTTTGATAGCTACAGGTGATAATATTGTATCATCTTGGCCCTATTTCTTAATACAATTTCTCATTGACGAAATAACTCATTCAATCTCATCATCCTGGAAATATGAACATTTCACTAATTTCATTTTGAGAGGCAAAATTTTCAATATTTTGAAAATGTGGAAGTATCCCATTTCATCAATTTAAGAAACATAACAATAGGAAATAAAAAATTAGAAATAAATATGAACAAGCTAAATAATACTGAAGTAATGGTGCAGTTACCAAAAGATTACAAATCACAGTAAATTTACATCAAGGATCAACATCAAGTGCTTATCTTTTTGTAATAGCAACAGAGAATATAAAGCAAGGGTGCCTTAGGGCCCGTTTGAGAGCACTTATTTGCTCCATTATGTTTATCTCGAGATGCTTCCGTATAAATTTTTGTTTGGATGCTGCTCCTTTTGTGAACGCTGCCACAATGCGACTCTATTTTTTCTGTTAGCTAACTTGAGCTCAGAACTCCAGTCTGCTGCTTTTCAACCGTTTGAGTTCCGCTGCTTTTCAACAACTTGCGTTCCGCTGCTTAGGTATTCCTCTAAAATCCGCAAACAGATCTCCCGCTCAAGTATCTTCTTGTGGCTCTCCTAATCAATTTTGATGGCAACTCAGAGAAAAACTTCTCTCTCAAGCTCGAGGAGACGGAAATCATTTGCTTCATCTCTCTTCCCCTCAATCCTCATCTTCGCCGGTAACATCAGCCTCTGTTGCTACCATATCCGACTAACAAAGCCCACGCTTCTTCTCCAACAACAAGATAAGGCAGTGATGCTGGTTGTTTGTTTTTCAAGCATATAAAATTGCCATCAATCTGCTTTGCATAAAAACACTTTTTTTTTCTTTGATTGGTTTTTTATTTTATAAGAAGACTCTAATGCCCGGAGTTTTTTTCACATATTGCGCATGCTTGCAAGATTTTTGGTGAAATGCCTCAATTAGTAATACAGTATGTAGAGTCCAGATTGGTTTGCTGAGTGGTCCTTTATTCAAGCTTCATGTTGGAATCAATTTGCCTATCTCTGTTTCAAACTAGAAATGTACTTATACACTCCGTATAAAGATATTTCAGCTATTTTCATTAAACAGTCACCACACCGGACTTTTGCCAAACAATTTACTATGATTCTTTATTATGAAAAGCTTTACAAACGGAGTTCAATCAAACAGATCTTCATTTGCAGCAGACGGATTCATAACACTTCATTTGCAACCCTTCTTTTGCAATCACTCATTTTCCAACTTCTACTGTTCTCCCAAACGGGACCTTAATGTATGTTTTTCCCTTAGAAGATGAAGGCTTCAAAAGTTCAAATTGGTAAAGCAGAGGTGTAACGACTCAAATATCAATATGAATTAAAAACACAATTAAGTGTTTGAAGATCAAATTAATGAGAGGAAAAGATGTTATAAAATTATTCATTGAAAAGTTGTCTGCAATAGAATTAGCAGTTGGTGTGCTAATACTATAAGAGTAGAATTTGCGGAGATTTAAAACAGTAATTTGGGTTCACTTAAAGCAATTGAACCTAGATGAATTCAATTAGGCTTAGGCTAAGCGGTAGGCGGGTAAGCGGCAATAAAATAAATGACGAGCCTTAAATCCCGCACTTGTCAACTCCTCCTAAACCTGCCGCTCTCGCCTTCAGCTATCAAAAGCCGCACGATAACATTTTTTCCTCGCTAAGGCTCGATGAGCTCTTCCCTACAGACGATGAAAGCAGTGACCTCCTCTCCCTTTCTCCCTCAATTTCTCATGAAGAAATCGGTGGTGCTGCCTTTGCCTTGTGCTGGAGACGATGATAGAGTGCGTTGGAGTTGCGATGAGGAAGTGATGTCATTGGTTCTAGCTTTGATCTATGCCCTAAGTTCTTCTACCCCACTGTAAGCTTTTCTTATTCATCTCCCCCACTTCCTTCACCCCTCTGAATACTGGACTTTTATGTAAATACAAGTTAAGGTTTTGGTTTATGAGATGAAATGGAGTTTCTTCCTCCCCTTCCTCTTCGTTAAACTTATGAAATTGGATTTAGATATTGGGTATTCTCGGTATTGTCAATGGTTAATAATGATGAAACAAAGATTTTTTTCTAAATTCTCTCTTATTAGAATCGGCTATTTTTAATTAAATGGATGTTGGAACTTCATTAATACAACCGTATTTCTAAAATCTAATGATGGGATTTTTATGGTGACAGTGGCCAGCTATAGCTTTTTATGAATTTAACACAAACGGAGTTCAATCAAACAGATCTTCATTTGCAGCAGACGGATTCATAACACTTCATTTGCAACCCTTCTTTTGCAATCACTCATTTTCCAACTTCTACTGTTCTCCCAAACGGGACCTTAATGTATGTTTTTCCCTTAGAAGATGAAAGCTTCAAAAGTTCAAATTGGTAAAGCAGAGGTGTAACGACTCAAATATCAATATGAATTAAAAACACAATTAAGTGTTTGAAGATCAAATTAATGAGAGGAAAAATGTTATAAAATTATTCATTGAAAAGTTGTCTGCAATAGAATTATGCAGTTGGTGTGCTAATACTATAATAGTAGAATTTGCGGAGATTTAAAACAGTAATTTGGGTTCACTTAAAGCAATTGAACCTAGATGAATTCAATTAGGCTTGGGCTAAGCGGTAGGCGGGTCAGCGGCAATAAAATAAATGTCGAGCCTTAAATCCCGCACTTGTCGACTCCTCCTAAACCTGCCGCTCTCGCCTTCAGCTATCAAAAGTCGCACGATAACATTTTTTCCTCGCTAAGGCTCGATGAGCTCTTCCCTACAGACGATGAAAGCAGTGACCTCCTCTCCCTTTCTCCCTCAATTTCTCATGAAGAAATCGGTGGTGCTGCCTTTGCCTTGTGTTGGAGACGATGATAGAGTGCGTTGGAGTTGCGATGAGGAAGTGATGTCGTTGGTCCTAGCTTCGATCTATGCCCGAAGTTCTTCTACCCCACTGTAAGCTTTTCTTATTCATCTCCCCCACTTCCTTCACCCCTCTGAATACTGGACTTTTATGTAAATACAAGTTAAGGTTTTGGTTTATGAGATGAAATGGAGTTTCTTCCTCCCCTTCCTCTTCGTTAAACTTATGAAATTGGATTTAGATATTGGGTATTCTCGGTATTGTCAATGGTTAATAATGATGAAACAAAGATTTTTTTCTAAATTCTCTCTTATTAGAATCGGCTATTTTTAATTACATGGATGTTGGAACTACATTAATACAACCGTATTTCTAAAATCTAATGATGGGATTTTTATGGTGACAGCGGCCAGCTATAGCTTTTTATGAATTTTATATGATATTTTTAGGCTTATTATGGGTAAGGCAATGTCCAAAAGAATTTTTTAACGAGATGTATATATATTTAATTTCTTATTTCTATTATTGGCCGAGTAAGGTTTGCTCCTAACACTTGAAACTAGAACATAATTTTAAATTATGGTACAGTAAGTTATAAGTTACATAGACATAATTTATTTAGAGGCTTAAAACATGGTAAGACATAAAGTTCTTTCACCAAAATTATTTAGAGGCAAACCTTTTTCGTTAACATCACAATTATTTAAGTGACGCGAACCAATTAAAAGATGTCATACAGATGGCGTTTCATGATTTGTCTGATGATGATGCCAAATAATTTCAGGGAAAGAGGATAACAACGGTGCGTACTTACCTCTTTAATTATACAAAGTTTTAAAGTATTTTTAGAATACATGTGTATAGCTTTTTCATACAGAAATCAATTTAATGTTTGTGCATTGACATGAATTGATATGAAATTTAAAGACTCTAAAAGATGCCAAGTTGGAAATAATAAATATTGTAGACCGTAATAGGAAATGATAAAAGATGCATAATAAGATACATATGAGAAATGTTAAGAAGATTTCAATGATGTAGGGGGTTTACCTACGGATGGATTTCCCACGTAGGAGGTTTGCCTACGTTTTATAACCCCGCGAGGGGTGGGCCCAAGAATTTGATGAATCCTTTAATATTTCCTGAGCTATATAATTAAATAAACGATCGAATGTTATGTGTAGAACAATTGAATCTGAATGAGATGAATGATTGAACAATTAAATGAGATTGAATCAAGAATTTGACTGAAAACGAGAAACAAGCAGAAGGGAGAATACACTGATGAACCTAAAGAACTGAATGCTAAATAATACAATATAAAACAATGTTGCTTCGATATTATTGATTATGATTGGTATTACATGAGATTAAGAAATTAAAAACTTATGCATATTAATACTGAAATTTCTTAGTTGCATGTACAGCAGTTAAAGAGGTACTTAACTCACTTAGTCATAATTTTTTTATGACTAAACCCGTTGTGATTATCATTTTAGGTAACTGCCCGCATTCCCGAGTATTTTGAAAGAGATTTGTATGTCTGATGAATAAAAGAAGACATGAGCTGAGTAATAACATAAGGTATGTGAAATTTACGAAAAGTTTTTATTATGTGTCTTATTTTGTACTCACTTTTCTTTATTCTGGGAAAATGACTTGAAATAAGCTTAGATACAGATTTCTTGTGGGGTATGAATTGGGACCTCACAAAGTGGTATCAGAGTCCGATTTTCAAGAAGTTCGGTTGCAGTGGGTACTTAATAATAACACACGATATCAACTTGAGAGGATCGTACATAGAAGTTGATCAAAGTTTAGGTATACGGAACCCAACCAAGTTGAATTGAGTAGAAGGATTTGAAAAGCCCAAGAAAAGTAAGACGTGAATTGTCTGCATAGTGCACTGATAGAAGGCAATCCAACTAAATTATAACAAGTACATAAACCATAAACGGAATTCGAAGATGGATTTACACGAATAAAAGAGTGATTCAGAAAAAAAGGTACCAGATGAATTCGAAGATGGATTAGATAAACGCTAGCTCGAATACTCAAAAAGGAAAGAGAGATTAGGATGAATGAAATTGGATAACCAAGGATGCTAATACAGGAAACTGAATTTAAATAACGAAAGTCCTGCTTGACATGTTTATGGTGATAGTGGCCGGTTGTAGCTTTTTATGAGTTTTAATGAGGTGTATAAATATTTAATTTCTTATTTCTACTATTGGACGAGTAGAGTTTGCCCCTAACACTTGAAACTAGAACATAATTTTAAATTATGGTATAGTAAGTTCTATGTTACATAGACATAATTTATTTAGAGGTTTAAAACACGGTAAGACATATAAAGTTCTTTGGCAGAAATCATTTAGAGGCAAACCTTTTTCCTTAACATCGCACTTATTTAAGTGACGCAACCCAATTAAAAGATGTCATACAGATATTTTTGTGGATGGCGTTTCATGATTTGACTGATGATGATGTCAAGTAATTTTAGAAAAAAGAGGATAACAACGGTGAGTACTTACCTCTTTAATTATGCATATCTTTAAAGTATTTTCATAATACATTTGTATAGCTTTTCCAGATAGAAATTAATTTAATGTTTGTGCATTGACATGAATTGATACGTGTTAGAATAACCCTTATATTGGGTCCATGTTTTGGCCCATTTATGCTTCTTCTCCTTTAGTCCCACATCTTGTATAGGATTTGTTTTCTCTCTCTCGCCTATATATTTGTATTCTCTCATTGTATTTACATAATCAATATACATAAGTTTTGGGCTCTTTCTACATGGTATCTGAGGCAGGTTACGATTCTCGCGGTCTGCCGACGTCTGACCGCGCTCTGTAATTTCTCTCGCGGTCTACTTCCTGCGGCTTGTTCTTCGCGGACTGTTCCTTTCTATCCGCGTTCCCCTGCGGCCTGCCCTCTCAGTCCGCTTCTTTATGCTACATCTTTTTCTCCTCTCCGTGGATCCACCTTCAACACCCCCCTCTTGCTTTTATAGCCTTTTTCCCCCTCCTAATTCGTGGGACCACCCTCTTATCTGTCCGTTGCGGCCTCTCTACTCGCTGCGGCCTCTCTACTCGTCGCGGCCTCTTCCTGCCCGCATGTCTTTCCTTGTGGTTTCTCTGTTCGCTGCTAAGATTTGCCTGACCGTGCGGGCTGTCTCCTTCTCGCCTGCATCTTGGTCGCGGTCTCCTGCGCTTCTCCTGGTCGCCCGCCTTTGTCTCTGCCCGCTACGACTTGTCTCAGTCCGGCGCGACTTGTCTATGCCCGACACTTTTCCTGGTCGCTCCGCCTTTTGGTCGCGGCCTCTTCCAGCCGCTTGTGCTTTTACCTCTTGACCGTGCGGTCTCTTATCCGTTGCGACCACTTCTCTCTGCATATCAGTCGCGCTCTGACTGCTCGTTGGTGCCATTGTGACCGTGCGGCCTTGTTCTTTTCCCTTCCCGCTCTCTTGGTCGCGGTCTCCTGTCCTCCTCGACGCGGCCTTGTCGCGCGGCCTCTTGCTCCATACGTGGCGGTCTTCCCTGGTCGTCTAAGGGCTGCGGCCTGTCTCTATGACTTCCTCTGGCACTTCTCCCAGCTCGACGGCCAGCCCGCCCCCTGTCCACCGGGCCTGTCCTCAAGACCGCCCGGCCTGTTCTGTCGAACTCCGTGACGAGCTCCGGATAAGTACCATCTCTCTTTCTGGCAAGAAGAACTTTATTCCTTGGGTGCATTCTGTTCGGCGGGTTCTCCAGGCTAAGGGCCTTCTGCCGCACCTTACTCAGGCACCTCCTTCTCCACTTACGGATGACTGGCTTCGTAATGACGGCCGTGTTCAGACTTGGATTCTGAACTCCTTGGATGGTGAGCCGTATCAAATGGCTATGTACCACGACACCGCCAAGGCTATGTGGGATGAGCTTCATTCCTTTTATTCTGACCGCGACAGCCTCCAGCATCTTTATGACATCCTCACTGATCTCTTCACTCTCGACACTGGCGGCGCCTCAGATATGACCTCGTTTGTCGCTCGGGCTAAAACTCTTGTTGAAGTCTGGATCCAGCACCAGCCGCCCACCAATGATCATGCTGCTCAGCGGGCTCAGAAGGAAGCTGCTTGCATTGTCATCCTTATGACCCGCCTTCCTTCTCATCTTCAAAGTCTTCGTGCTCAGGTCCTGGCCGCTCCCACTACACCCTCTTTCTCGGATGTCTGCTCCATGATTCTCCGGGTCTCCCCTCCTCGGATCCTCCTCCTCCTTCTCCACCGGCTCTTCTTCAGCATGCCCCTCCGCTCTTACCATCTCCTCCCACTTCTGCTCGGGGGGGGGGGGGGGGGGGGGGGGGGGGGGGGGGGTCGGGCTCGCGGGGCCGTGGAGGCCGTGGCCGGCCAAAGTGCTCCTTCTGCGGGAAAGATGGCCATCTTGAGGTGACTTGTTACAAGAAAATCGGCTACCCCCCTCGCCCGACGGCTTCTGCTGTTACTGGCGCTACTCCGGATCTCGAGACCGTCCGTCTTCAGCTCCAGCATCTCCAGGGTCTGCTCAACCCCCCTCGGCCTCCGTCGCCTCCGTCTCCCACACAGGTACTGTTTGTCTCTCCCCACAGCCCGGGTTGGATTGTGGACTCTGGCGCCACTCATCACATCACTTCGCAACGTCCTGCCCAGTACTCGGATTCTCCTTATCCGAAGTCTATCACCGTGGCCAATGGGGCGTTGGTTCCTGTCTCCGGCTCGGCCGATCTTTTTATCCACTCATCCCTCCCTCTTCGCTCGGCTCTTCATGTTCCGAGTTCACCTTTTAACTTACTCTCTGTTGGGCGTCTTACAAGTGACCTGTATTGTTCTGTTATATTCACTTCCTCTTCATTTGTTATACAGGATCGGCGGACGCGGACTACCATTGGTAAAGGTCGGCTGCGGAATGGGCTCTACCTTCTCGATGACTCTCCCATCGCTCTGTCTTCCGTCTCCTCCACTGCCTGGCATCGCCGACTTGGTCATGCCCCTCTGCCAGTTCCCCAGCGGGCTCTTCCAGACCTTTATTTTACTTCTTTTCAGTGTGATTCATGTATCCTCCTCGACGCGGCCTTGTCGCGCGGCCTCTTGCTCCATCCGTGGCGGTCTTCCCTGGTCGTCTAAGGGCTGCGGCCTGTCTCTATGACTTCCTCTGGCACTTCTCCCAGCTCGACGGCCAGCCCGCCCCCTGTCCACCGGGCCTGTCCTCAAGACCGTCCGGCCTGTTCTGTCGAACTCCGTGACGAGCTCCGGATAAGTACCATCTCTCTTTCTGGCAAGAAGAACTTTATTCCTTGGGTGCATTCTGTTCGGCGGGTTCTCCAGGCTAAGGGCATTCTGCCGCACCTTACTCAGGCACCTCCTTCTCCACTTACGGATGACTGGCTTCGTAATGACGGCCGTGTTCAGACTTGGATTCTGAACTCCTTGGATGGTGAGCCGTATCAAATGGCTATGTACCACGACACCGCCAAGGCTATGTGGGATGAGCTTCATTCCTTTTATTCTGACCGCGACAGCCTCCAGCATCTTTATGACATCCTCACTGATCTCTTCACTCTCGACACTGGCGGCGCCTCAGATATGACCTCGTTTGTCGCTCGGGCTAAAACTCTTGTTGAAGTCTGGATCCAGCACCAGCCGCCCACCAATGATCATGCTGCTCAGCGGGCTCAGAAGGAAGCTGCTTGCATTGTCATCCTTATGGCCCGCCTTCCTTCTCATCTTCAAAGTCTTCGTGCTCAGGTCCTGGCCGCTCCCACTACACCCTCTTTCTCGGATATCTGCTCCATGATTCTCCGGGTCTCCCCTCCTCCGGATCCTCCTCCTCCTTCTCCACCGGCTCTTCTTCAGCATGCCCCTCCGCTCTTACCATCTCCTCCCACTTCTGCTCGGGGGGGGGGGGGGGGGTCGGGCTCGCGGGGCCGTGGAGGCCGTGGCCGGCCAAAGTGCTCCTTCTGCGGGAAAGATGGCCATCTTGAGGTGACTTGTTACAAGAAAATCGGCTACCCCCCTCGCCCGACGGCTTCTGCTGTTACTGGCGCTACTCCGGATCTCGAGACCGTCCGTCTTCAGCTCCAGCATCTCCAGGGTCTGCTCAACCCCCCCTCGGCCTCCGTCGCCTCCGTCTCCCACACAGGTACTGTTTGTCTCTCCCACAGCCCGGGTTGGATTGTGGACTCTGGCGCCACTCATCACATCACTTCGCAACGTCCTGCCCAGTACTCGGATTCTCCTTATCCGAAGTCTATCACCGTGGCCAATGGGGCGCTGGTTCCTGTCTCCGGCTCGGCCGATCTTTTTATCCACTCATCCCTCCCTCTTCGCTCGGCTCTTCATGTTCCGAGTTCACCTTTTAACTTACTCTCTGTTGGGCGTCTTACAAGTGACCTGTATTGTTCTGTTATATTCACTTCCTCTTCATTTGTTATACAGGATCGGCGGACGCGGACTACCATTGGTAAAGGCCGGCTGCGGAATGGGCTCTACCTTCTCGATGACTCTCCCATCGCTCTGTCTTCCGTCTCCTCCACTGCCTGGCATCGCCGACTTGGTCATGCCCCTCTGCCAGTTCCCCAGCGGGCTCTTCCAGACCTTTATTTTACTTCTTTTCAGTGTGATTCATGTATTCTCGGCAAACAGTCACGTTATTCGTTTCCTTCGCATTGTACTCGGAGTGCGGCTCCTTTTGATCTTGTTCATTCGGATATTTGGGGACCATTTCGGATTCCTAGTATATGTGGTTTTCGTTATTTTCTCACCTTTATTGATGATCATTCACTCACCACGTGGCTCTACTTACTCCGAGAACGCTCCGAGCTTCCCCGGGTGTTTCGGGCATTTGTCCTCGAGACCCGAACGCAATTCCACACCACACTCAAAACTCTCTGTACTGATAATGCTCGTGAATACATCAGTCACGACTTTACCACCTTATGTTCGGAATACGGCATTCTCCATCAAACCTCTTGCGCTTATACCCCGCAACAAAATGAGGTTGTCGAACGCAAGAACCGCCATTTACTGGATGTTGCCCGCTCCCTCATGGTCCAAATGCATGTTCTCAAGGCATACTGGAACTTTGCGCTCTCCACTGCCTGCTTTCTCATCAATCGTCTCCCTTCCTCTGTCCTCAATTATGCGACTCCTTTCAGCATATTGTTTCCCTCCACTCCGGCTTTTCCTCTCTCGCCCCGTATCTTCGGAAGCACCTGTTATGTCCACTGCCTCGGGCCCTCCTCCGATAAATTGGATCCCAGGGCGGCGAAACACATCTTTGTTGGCTACTCCCGCACCTAGAAGGGCTATGTTTGTTACTCACCTGCTACCTGCAAGGTCACCGTTTCTGCTGACGTTACATTCAGGGAAGACGAATCGTTCTTTCCTGCTCCGTCCCCAACTGCGCTACCACCGACTCCTCTTTCGTTGTCCTTACCCCGTCCCATTATTCCTGCTACTACACCACAACCACCACTCTCCCCTCCCCCTGCTACTTCTACCACCAAACCACCCGTTATTCGTGTCTACACTCGTCGCCCTCCCAG
The DNA here is from genome assembly GCA_039583875.1 of Platanthera guangdongensis. Taxonomy (NCBI): domain Eukaryota; kingdom Viridiplantae; phylum Streptophyta; class Magnoliopsida; order Asparagales; family Orchidaceae; genus Platanthera; species Platanthera guangdongensis. The sequence goes on along the minus strand of CM077160.1, from coordinate 152,567,450 downwards.
CTCCGTTGCCCCTCTGCCGCCGACCTCTGCCATGGACACTTCGCGTCCCTCTGATCAAGTAACACCTTCCACTGCCCATCCTCTGGAAGCCTACGTCTCTCTTCATCGCCTTTCTCCACCTTTGCACACCTTTGCTACTTCTCTCTCTTTGATTTCTGTTCCTAACTCTGTGCAGTAGGCGCTTCAACATCCTGGCTGGCGGGCAGCCATGGAAGAGGAGATGTCTGCTCTCTGGGCTAACCAGACATGGACTGTTGTCCCTCTCCCTCCGGGTCAGACACCGGTGGGTTGCAAGTGGGTCTTTGTCATCAAACATGCTGCTGATGGGACGATCGACCGTCTGGACAGGCGACGCCGCCGGGCGGGGCAGGAAGAGGCGGTCGCAACTGGGCAGCAAGATGGCCTGATCGCGCCGGCTCAATCTCGCTTGTCGCTCGCGCTCACCCAGCAACAGGGACGATCACTATGAGGAAACCTTTTCTCCGGTCGCCAAGCTCAATACTGTTCGGGTCCTCCTCTCTGTCGTTGTTCATCGCCAGTGGCCTCTCTTTCAGCTCGATATCAAGAATGCTTTCTTAAATGGGGATCTCCAGGAGACGGTCTACATGCAACAACCGCCCGGGTTTGAGACCACGGGGGAGTCTCAGGTTTGCCGCCTTCTTAAGGTTCTGTATGGTCTCAAACAATCTCCACGGGCCTGATTTGAGAAATTCAGTAAGGTCCTTCGAGATGTCGGCTTTACTTGAAGCTCGGCTGACTTCTCGCTGTTCACTCGTCACCGACCATCAGGGACGGTCCTTCTGTTAGTATATGTTGACGACATCATCATCACAGGAGATGACTTACAAGGGATACATGTCGTCAAAGTTCATCTAAACTCGGTCTTTCAGACAAAGGACCTGGGAACTCTGCGATACTTTCTGGGTCTTAAGGTTGCCAGGTGACGGGACGGCCTTATTCTATCTCAACGAAAGTACTGTATTGATCTTCTTCATGATGCTGGTCTCTTAGGGTGTAAGCCATGTGATACCCCCATGGATGTAAACCACAAGCTATGTGCTCAGGCTTCTGACTCGGATCTTCTTCTCCAGAACCCTGAATATTATCGACGACTTGTTGGAAAGTTGATCTATCTTACTGTTACCAGACCAGATATTTCCTTTGTTGTTGGTCTTGTCAGTCGCTACATTCACTCTCCTCGCAAGTCTCATCTTCTGGCGGTTGAACGCATTCTGAGGTACTTAAAAACAGCCCCGGGTCAAGGACTTGTGTACCGGACTTCCTCGTCTGCTCCTACCTTAGTGGCATACTCTGATGCGGACTATGCGGGCTCTCTTGATGACCGGCGGTCTACCAGTGGTTTCTGCACATACTTTGGAGGACATTTGGTTACATGGAGAAGCAAGAAACAAGCGGTCGTTGCTCGCTCATCGGCTGAGGCAGAATACCGCGCAATGACATCTGTTGTATCAGAACTAACATGGCTTGAAAGTCTTCTCACTGATCTGGGTGTAAAATTACCTTCTCCTGCTCTCCTTCTTTGTGATAGCCAAGCGGCTATACATATCGTCAAGAACCCAGTCTTCCACGAAAGAACGAAGCACATTGAAGTCGATTGCCACTTCGTTCGAGAGAAAGTTCAAATGAAGAAGCTTGATTTAAAGCATGTTCCAGGGACGGAACAAGTTGCGGATGTCCTCACAAAGGCTCTTCCCAAAGCATCCTTCCATCAATGCTTGTCCAAGCTTGGTGCATACGATTTGTACGCTCCAGCTTGCGGGGGAGTGTTAGAATAACCCTTATATTGGGCCCATGTTTTGGCTCATTTATGCTTCTTCTTTAGTCTCACATCTTGTATAGGATTTGTTTTCTCTCTCTCTCTCCTATATATTTGTATTCTCTCATTGTATTTACATACTCAATCAATATACATAAGTTTTGGGCTCTTTCTACAATACGAAATTGAAAGACTCTAAAATATGCTAAGTTGGAGATAATAAAAAGAATTGATAAAAGAATTCAGATGAGAATATGTAAATAAAGAACATGATACAAGAATTTGATGCAAATACTGATATGGAAAAATGAATAAGAATAATACATTGATTTAAGAATTGTGGACCGTAATAGAAAAAGATAAAAGATGCATAATAAGATACAGATGAGAAATGTTAAGGAGAGTTTGATAATGTAGGGGGTTTGCCTACTGATGGATTTCCCACGTATGGGGCTTACCTACGTTTGATAACCCCGTGAGAAGTGAGCACAAGATTTTGATGAATCCCTTAAAATTTCCTGAGCTATGTAATTAAATAAACGATCAAATGTTATGTCTGAAATAATTGAATCTGAATGAGATGAGCGATTGAATAATTGAATGAAATTGAATCAAGAATTTGATTTAAGAAGAGAAACAAGAAGAAAGAAAAATACACTGAAGAACCTAAAGAACTTAATGCTAAACAATACAATATAAAACAATGTTGCTTCAATATTATTGATTATGATTGGTATTGCATTTCTTTATACTGAAATTAAGAAGTTAAAACTTATGAATATTGATACTGAAATTTTTTGGTTGCATGTACAGCAGTTAAAGAGGTACTTAACTCACTTGGTCAAATTTTTTTAATGACTAAACCCGTCGTAGTTACCATTTTAGGTAATTGTCTGCATTCCCGAGTATTTCGAAAGAGATTCGTATGTCTGATGAAAAAAGAAGACATGAGCTGAGTAATAACAAAAGTTATGTGAAATTTACGAAAAAATTTTATTGTGTTTTATTTTGTACTCATTTTCCTTGCTTCATCCTGAGGCGAATGACTTGAAATAAACTTAGATACAAATTTTCTATGGGGTCTGAATTGGGGTCACACAAGAGGTCATGTGCATTAAATACAATTTTAGTGGAGGCGATATTAGCAATTACCAATTTATCTTATTAGAAGATAAAAAGATACTTAGCTGTGAAAGGTTAGCATATCAGATCAATTCTTCAAATGAATGGAGATACAAATCAAGATCTAAACGCTTATGTTAAGGATTGAGTAGTAAAAATAGAGTAGTCCCTTAGAAGTACTATGCGATACGAATACCTTTAAGACTTCCAGGAAAATGATATAAACCGCTACTAGGTAAATGTTGTTGTATGATATAAACGTTGGCAGCGGAAAAGTCATTAATATGTAAGTTGAATGCCATAAAAAAATGCTAAGATATATCTACGTTGGGATAAGATTATTGATTATGATGATCATGATAAACCTATAATAACAATTATATTAATCCAGTGACAAGAACATTTTTCAACTACAAACTTCAACATAATTATGTAAAGTTTAAGAGGTCTGTTTTTTTTTTTGAACATGACACGTGATAAGAACTATAAAGTGGATCAACTTTAACTCAATAAGTCACTAAAACTGAATATGAGAGAAACCAATATCACTTAGAATAAAAAGTTATGTTATACAACTGCAAGAGACTAGTATCGACCCCAACTTTCCATTCAGATCCAAAGCAAAAAATCTTACATCCAGTCGATTGTAACGGAGGTCTAAATGTCCAATGGTGGAATCTACAGAAGCGCAGACAACAAAAATGAACTATAGTGATCCTCTCCTAACTGAATTTCTTCCAAGTGATTTTATATATCAAAACCAGGCATAGTGAAGAGCTCTATGCCTAAAATAGGGCTTGGATACCCATCTCCAACATTGGCAGCATTGTAGCAGAGCACTCACAATCTCAACTACTCTCCATGGACATCCTTTTCCCTTTCCCTCACTACTTCTCGCTACTTCACAAGCATGAGCTCTAGTGTTGCCTTGGGTTGGGTAGTTTTCAGAAAGACAAAGCAATTTTGAGAAAGGTGAGGCGGTTTAGGGAATTGAAAGGAAATGCAGGGAATGAGGGCATCAAATATGAGAATCGGATGGGCGGGACAAATAGTGGCTTTTTTTTGTTTCTCTAGGAATTGCGAGTTCAATTGCTATGTCGAGCAGGTATTAAAGATTTCAAGGGTAATTTTCAAAAATTGAATTGTTCCATTACACATAGCACGTCTAATTACATTGTAACCAACATACATACAGGTGATAGTTGTTTGTCATCATTCTACTTCTCTTGTTATGAATTAAAAAGAAACTAAAAGTGTAATTTGCAAATGATGCCAGAGGTTACTATAAACAGGACAAAACAGCAGAAAAAATGAAGCAATTTCCAACAATGACCTGCCAAAGAGAGGTTTTCAATCTCATCACTATGTTCCTTGATTTTAATTTCTGTCAAAACCCAATGCTATATTTCTTCCAACTTGCAACAGAAAGCTTTTCCAAAAACAAACGAGATGTCGTATCCCTCAAGCTTCGTTAAAAACTATGAGGTTTGTCCTGCCGTCGATAGTGCCGCCGGAAGGGATCTGTCGTGGTATCAAAAGCAGAACCTAGTCGTCGGAGATAGGTAGGGAAGAAGGAAGAGGAACGACCAAATAGGCGACGGGAGAAGGAAAACCTACCTTTAGAAGCTTCTTCTTCGTCGGCGCCGTCGATAGGGCCGCCGGAAGAGATCTGTCGTTGATGTAAAGAGCAGATGTCGCGGCTCGCGGTGGTTCGTCGAGAGAGACGTCGCGAAGAGGAAAAGTCGTGCGGCTCAGCGAAAATTGCGTCTGGACTATCACTCTCTTATTAAACCCAAGTGGCAAAAAATATATACAGAAAATAGAAAGTTGCAACAATATGCACAAAGCGAGCTGAGATAAATAAATAAATGAAAACAGGACTACAATTCATAATGATATCAAGCCTAATTAGGGCAACGTGATAATTATGTTTGGACGTGAGCTCGGTCCACTTAAAAGACTGACCAACAAAAGTGTAAGAGCTGTTATGACGCTCGAAGCATTCGGATGGTGATCAAAGTGCAATCACCTACCTGTTGCCCTTAAGTGGGTATAAATAGGCAAACACAAAAAGTTTTTACGGGTATCGGATCTACAGGTGTCTGAACTGACTCGTTATGCCTCCGGACTCGTTATTCGTCCAAATATACACTAACAATGTTCTTCTATATTTGTGACAAATAACGTGTATGTTTTGGAGTGCAGAAAATGGAAAGTATCAAAAACAAATTTCCGACTTACACATTTTCATAAGAGTTAGCACAGTTTAAAAAAAACGTAAGCATGAGTTTTAATCAATAACATAAATCATCCAAAAAATATAAATGTGTTAACTCCATAACAAGTAAGTCAGGAAAAACAAAAATGACAATGAATTAACGTGTAACAATTCGACTCAGAGAGTAGATCACCATCATCCAGGTCAAAGTCCAATTTTTCTCCTCCATCTTCACTAGTGCATGCAAAAAATTTCATGAATCAGACTCTATGAATTCATAAACATATGCAGTGACGTATCAAAGTAAACTAGCTCTACCTAAATGAGCTTATTACTTGTAGCAGTAGTGAATTAACACTGTCAGCATCTCTATCCAGTATAGCAAAAACCAGTCAAATTTTGGTTTTAATAAATCAAATGTTGTTATCTTACTCATTAGTGACCGCTATGTACCTCATCATATGATTTGACACACCGTCATTTGCAACATTATTAAATGTGGAATAATGTGTTATTATCATTAATGTTATATTAACTCATACAATGACTTTTTATTCCTAATTGAATAATTCTCAAATCAGCTTACAACGAGAAAGATGTTCTGTCATCAGGTGTGGAATGACTAGCATTTAACCATCTTTGGCTTTCATCAAGAAATTATTTGGGGTTTCAGTCTGTTATTAGATGCTTGAATATTGCGACTACAGGTTCTTGCTATCAAAACATAAACACAGGAGGAAGTTTCATATTTCTATGAACTTTAATCGCATCTCCCTCGATGTTTTAATCGTGAGAACTCTGTTTAAGTCATTTATCAAGGCGTCTGCAATATTATCTTTCGATCTCATATTCATAAGGGTTATAATCTCTTGACTTGTGAGAGAGATCAACCAGGCTTGTTTCATCCGGAGTTGTCTTCTTTTGCTATTGAACAAAGTGTTCGTAGCAATCGGTTTCGTAGCCTGATTGTCGCAGTAAACTGCAACAGAACTCAACTTCAGGCTCGACAGTGAAATGTTCATCATCAAATCTCTTATCCACTCTGCTTCTTCTCCCCCCGAAGCTAGAGCGTAGAGTTCGGATTCCATAGAAGAGAGTGCAATACATGATAGTCTCTTGGACTTTCAGGCTACAGCTGCTCCTCCTAGGGTGAATATAAATCCACTAGTGGACCTGCTGTCATTTAATTCTGAGCACCATGATGCATCAGAATATCCTTCCAAAATTGGAGGATGGTCATGGTAACATAAAGCATACGTTTGGCTGTGCTTTATATATCGCATCAAGCTATCGAGGGCATCTCAATGGTCTTGGCTAGGATTACTAGTGAATCTGCTCAACATGTCGACCGTAAAGGTTATGTCAAGTCTAATGCAGATCATAGTATGCATGAGACTACCAATCAGTTTAGCACAATCTAACTGTCTAATCGCAGCTCCATCATTGGGCTTCAAGCGATTATTGTAATCGTAAGGTGTCTCCACTTCTCTATGTTTACTGTATCCCCACGTGTCCAACATGGACTTTATATAGTGACTTTGACTTAGGAAATTGTCAATTTTTCTAAAGCTCACTTGCATGTCTAGTATAGTCTCAGCAACACCTAGCTCTTTAATGTTAAACCCTTTCATTAGTTCTGACTTAACGTCATCCACTATGGATTGATCAGAACCAAGAATCAACATATCATCTACATATAAGCATATTATATCGACTTTGTTCGATCTATTACGTATGTAAATACATTTGTCCGAGAGACTCGACATGAATTTCATGTTCTTTACATTATAGTCAAACTTCTCATGTCATAATTTGGGTGCTTGCTTTAGTCCGTATAGCGACTTGATTAACTTACAAACCTTACTTTCATGATCGTATGATATGAAACCTTCAGGTTGGCTCATATATATTTTTTCGGTCAGATCTTCGTTCAAGAACGCAGTCTTAACATCCATTTGATGAACAATAAGGTTCTCAATAGACGCAATAGCAAGGAGTATCCTAATAGTTGCTAAGTGACATACTGAGGAATATACATCAAAGTAATCCACTCCGCTAACTTGTGTGAAACCTTTAGGCACCAGGCGCGCTTTATACTTAGCTACGCTACTATCAGGATTGAGCTTCTTTTTCAGAACTCACTTACACTCTATAGTTTTAGCCCATTTTGGCTTATCAACCAACGTCCAGGTGTTGTTCTGAAGCAAACAGTGCATCTCTTCATCAATGGCATCTTTCTAGAGTAGTGAATCATTTAATCTTATCGAGTCCTTATAGGTGGATGGATCAGCCTCAACGTAGTAAGTGACAAAGTCACTACAAATGGTTCTGGGAGTTCGGTCTCTCACCGAAGTCTTTCCAGACTCTAGGACATTATTGTCTACCGGGACTAAATAAGAGATGCTTGGTACTGATTTAGGTTCTTCCTCAGTAATAGTTGCTTGCATACCTGGGATTGTCAGTTTCTTATCCTTAAAGAACTAATCCTCAAAGAACACAGCATCCCTAAATTCAATAATTATATTATTAGATATGTCTAAGAATCTATCTGCAACACTATCTTCAGCACAACCTAAGTAGACATACGTGTAGGTCCTAGGTCCAAGTTTAAACCGTCTAGGGTCAGAGACCCTGACATAGGTTATGCAGCCTCAGGTCTTAAGTCTAGTAAGAGATGGGGGTCTCTTAAATCAAAGCTCGTACGTCGTGACGTCTAACTTAGCATGAGGACTTTGTTTAGAATGTTGTTTGTAGTTAAAACTGCTTCTCCCCAATAGGCAATAGGCATGCTAGCAACGAGCAGCATAGAATTCAACATCTCTATTAACGTTCTATTCTTTCGCTCGACTATATCAATCAACTGTGGTGAGTAAGGAGCAGTGGTTTCTGATATGATGCCTTGAGAGGTAATGAAACATCTGAACTCACTGTACATATATTCTCTTCATCTATCACTTTTAAACATCTTTATTCTCATGTCTAGTTAGTTCTTTGCCCTGGTTTTGAAAAGACAAAACTTTTCAAATGTTTTATTGTTAGTTTTAAGAAGATAGTTGTGACAGACCCTAGAGCAGTCATCTATAAATGTGATCATATACTTCTTTCCTCCTCTTGTGACAAAACTTTTAAAGTCACATATATCGGAATGTATAAGCTCTCGGGGTGTTGTGCTCGTAGTAACCGTACTAAAAGGTTTCCTAGTGATCTTAGTCTGAGCACACACGTCACATTTCTCAAGCGGTGACTTAGTGTCTAATGTGATCTGGTGAGTTCTAGCTAGTTGGAACATTTTCTCATAGTTCGTGTGTCATAGTCTCTCATGTAGAGTCTTAGGGCTAACTAAGTTTATTTGAACTTGTTGAACTAACTCATTTGCTAGACTTAGTCGGTACATCCTATTTTGGACATATGCACATCCAAAATAGTGTGAGTTAACTGACAGTGTTACTCGACTGCTATAAAAGGTAAACGACATTTCAGCATCACATAATAGACTTATAGACACTAAGTTAGCAACCAGTGAATGAATGAATTTAACGTTCTTTAAAATTAAAGATTTACCTGAGGCTAGCAGCAAGGTTGCGTTCCTCACCTTCAGCACGTCAGTTGTCTCGTCATTGGCCACCGTCACAGACTCTCTTGCATTAGTGAGCCCTGTCATCAGAGTAGCATTTTTGCAAACGTGGCACGTCACCCCCGAATCCAAGTACCACTCAGTGCTGGCCTTAACATTTTCGATCATCGCAACAAAGTCGAAAGGCTCAGCTTGGCTAACCATATTGGCTTGGTTATCATTTTGTGGTGCTTTGGTTCTTTCTCTTTTAGGGAGCCTGCAATCAGATGTGTTGTGCCCCCACTTGTTGCAGTTAAAACACTTGCCCTTAAATTTTTTAATCCTTTTATTAGGACCTGGAACGTGGGAAGGTTTGGTCTTTTTAGGATTGGACGCGCGTTTATAACTAAAAATCATGTTAGCTGCAATCTTCTGCTAGCTAACAGTTTATAACGCGTGTCGAGTCCTTTTTTCATCCTCAATGCGAATAAATCGCTTGAGGTCATTCAGACCAACCTGCATCTTCTTGCTGTATATTTCAATTTTGAAATTGTACCACGTGGAAGACAACTTATACATAATTGTTCCCGCAACAAAACTATCGGGCAAAAAGATATTCTCACTGTGCCAAGAATCGACTAAGTTTTCAAAGGCAGATACCTGAGGGAGAATAACTTTCTCCTTGTCAAACATGAAAGAATGAAACTTGTCCACCATGTGTGCTTTTGACAGGTCATCTTCCTGCATGAAGTGCTCCTCCAGAGCCTCCCATATCTCCTTAGCAGATCCCATCTTGATGTATGTCTTGGTCAGGCTAGAAGATAAAGTTCAGTAGGTAATCCCTGCTGAAGTCTTCATTAGCAACCCACTGAGCTTCGTCATCAGTCCCCATAACATCATCACGAGCAAACTGAACGGTGTAGAACACATTCAGATACTTCATGCCAAACTGGATATTCAGCTTCCAGTCATTGAACTCAGTTGCAGTGAACTTTTCCAACTTGAGCATTGGCACCGGAGACGAAAAATTTCTCCTTCATCATTTTGATGATAGTAGACACCGGAAATCAAAATTGGTCCACTTAGCGCCAAACAGCAGCACTCGACGCCAAACAGCAACTCTCAACGCCTGGACGTGGACTCAACGCCTGGAGGTCCACACACAACGCTTTACGGCAGGATTCGTCGAGCAGCGGTGCTTGTCGAGCAGCGGTGCTCGTCGAGCAGCGGGGTTCGTCGAGCAGTGGGATTCGTCGAGCAGCGGGATTCGTCGAGAAGCGGGGATTCGTCGAACGGCTAACGATTCGTCGACCGGCTAGAGATTCGTCGATTGGCTAGCGACTCGTCGACCTGCTAGTGATTCGTCGACCCGCTAGTGATTCGTCGAGCGGGAGTATGGGAGCTGATTTATCGTCCGGTTGGGAATTCGTCGAACACAGAACGACGGCAGCACAGAACGACGATGACAGACACAGAAGGGCGACGGCAGACACAGAACGCCGGCGACAAATCTGCTACAGGAGACGTTTCCTCCTTCCCGATCGATTACCAACGGCAACGACGCGATTTCTCTGTCTTTCCCGATCGAAACCAGCTGCTATAAACCTTTCTTCCTCCCCGATTTTAGCGAGCAGCGGCTCCGGATTTTCAGAAACAACACCGGCGGCGGTTCCTTCCGCCTCCTTTTTTTTCTTTTGCCCTCGATTCTGATTACAGTGGTGGCTATCCCGAACGACGGCGAGACGATTCCTACAGTCGACTTTGATTTCTCCCATGTGAAACTACGACGGAGATGGTTACAGGAGAGAAAAAAATCGGGAGCATGATGCGTGAGCGACGGGGGGCGTTACTTTGAGAATGTTATGTCGCTCGAAACATCCGGATGGTGATCAAAGTGGAATCACCTATCCAATGCCCCTATGTGGGTATAAATAGGTAAACTCAAGAAGTTTCTACGAGAATCAGATCTACGTGTGTCCGAACTGACTCGTTATGCCTCTGAACCCGCTATTCGTCCAAATATACACTAACAAGAGCATTTTTAATGAGATATTTAAATATAGAGATCTCTATTATATCATGTTCTTCAATTATGAAGAACATGGAAGGAGCAACTCCAACCATGCTCTTCATATTTGAAGAACATGATATTATTTTATGTATATACATATATATAATTTATGTATATATATATAATATGTAATGTTTTTAATGTATTTTGTATATATATATATATATATTAGTATTATAATAATTATTATTTTTGTATTATTTTATTATATTCTTTAAAATAATTTAAAATAAAAATAACCATTACATAATTAAAACGCTAGGATTACATAAATAAAATAAAATAAGCATTATAATTCAAAAAAATATATTACATCTGTAATTAAAACTAAAATTCTAGAAGGACATCACTTGGTTCGCTACGACTTTCGTGCGCGCTTTCCCCTTGTTGTTCTCCTTCATACTTTGTTATGTCATTGTCGCTTCCTCCATACTAGCTTCCTCCATGCTGGTCTCCTCCGAACTGAGGTCCTCCAAATTGACTTCCGTCGCACTGCCTTTCTTCGTATTGGCTTTCTCGATGATGCTTTCTCGGTATTGACTTCTTCCAAATTGAGGTCCTCCAAATTGAGATCCTCCAAATTGAGGTCCTCGAAATTGTGGCCCTCCAAATTGAGGTCCTCCATATGGATCTCCTTCATACGGGCTTCCTCCATAACAATTACCTCCATATATGCCTCTTTCGTATTTAGTTCCTTCGAGTGATGAAGATTCTCCAAATAATGGTTTTATAATGTTTTTTATTCAAAATGACTTGTTTTTTGCTCAAAAGTACTCACCATCTGGAGTCATTTGATGTTATCCAAATCTAGCATCATGATATCGTTATCTTGTTTAGCGCTCTGAAGCTCTAGTTTTCTTCTTTCGTTTTTTGCTTTTAACTCCATGAGCTCTTGAATAGAAGACATATCATTTACTTATTGTTTTTGCCCTCTCTTTAGAACCTTTAATTTTTTTTTCATTTTTTTAGTGTGAGCCTCAATATCATAACTCTTACAACTCAATTTTCTTCTCCTTTCCTTTTCTTGATTTCTTCCAGTGGGTCGATTAATGGAAGTTGAGATTGGAGATTCTTCTTCACCAATACTACCAGTATTCATTTCATTGTTTTATGTATTTAAGTCTATACTTCTCCGTTGGCTGGGAGAGTTAGAATCTAAAATCTGTGACATGTCAATATTTTGAGAGTTCATACCTTTTGTGGACCGAGCCGTATTTATCCACTTCTCCGTATTTTTCAAAATAGTTCAAACATGATCAAACAAGAATCCCCTTTTCTCTTTTAGATCGTCTCCATACAAATTTTTTGCTTGATTGATCTACATAAAATAAATTATTTTAATAATATATTAATTAATGGATTTAATATTTAAAATTAAAAGAAATACTTATAATATCGAGTTCATATGCATCGCTGGGATTTCGTTGTTCAATCTGTCGAATGCATCATCAGAATTTACTAGCCTTACTTGCTAAAAAAGACCAACGACATGCGAGAGATTTTGGGGTTCTCTGTCCTATGCATGTAGGAGATCTTGTCTTGTGAAAGATGATTGAGATTCTTTCCCACAACTTGCGCTTTTTTTTATTACTCCCCATAATTGGGTTTTCTGAGATCTCAAGTCAAGCATAACATAATGCTTGATCTTTTTTATGGGAGAATGCTAGCTCACGGTTGACAGACATGATGAAAACTGAAGGAATAATAGAATGCTTGATTTGGAGGAAGGGAACATGGTACTTATAGAAGTGGGTGTGGGTCGAGAAAGAATCCATTATTGGGGAAAAAACAAGACCCCAGAATTGATGTTGGCATGATTGATGAGACAAAAGATATGTGTGAGTGGAGAAAGAATCAAATTCTTGATTGTGAGAAGGAATCCAATGCTGAGGAAAAAAATAAGACCCCGGAATTGATGTTGACATGATTGAAAGAATCCAATGCTTGATTGTGAGAAGGAATCCAATGCTGAGGAAAAAAACAAGGCCTCGGAATTGATGTTGACATGAATGAAAGAATTTAATGCTTGATTGCGAGAAGGAATCCAATGCTGGGGAAAAACAAGGCTCCGGAATTGATGTTGACATGATTGAAAGAATCAAATGCTTGATTGTGAGAAGGAATCCAATGCTGGGGAAAAACAATGCTTTCGGGGAAGGAATCCAATGCTAACTCTAGTCTTCTTCTATATAAACACTACTTCTGACCAACTACATAAGCATCCTAAATAATCGTTATAAACACTACTTCCGGCCAACCGCATATACTTCCGCGCACTAAAAAGTGAACTATGGAGCAGAGTCACCCCATTTACGATCTTCGTCATTTTCAGATGATGAAGTATTTGATAAAATACTTCTCAAATGGAAAAAAGACATAGATGAATGAGAGAAAGAAGATGAAATTTTAGCTCGCATGTATGCCTCCAACAATGTCATAATTGTAGCTCAACTTCGAGATGATGCACGTCCGCGATGCAGAGGATCAGTACCTGACCACGTGATAATCAACTGCTGGGAGGATTGAAGGTAACATTATACTTTGAAATGATTACTTCTCTGACCATCTCACATATAGGAAAACATTTTTTCGAAGAAGATTTCGCATGCGAAAGAATCTTTTTCTTCGCATTGTCGCTGATGTTGAATCACATGATAATTTTTTTCATTCAAAAGAAGGATGGTGTTGGTAAACTTAGACTATCAAGCTTACAAAAAATCATAACAGCATTTCGTATGTTGGCATATGAAACATCAGTTGATAATTGTGATGAATACATTCGAATTGGTGAGTTAACTGTGATTCAATGCTTGAAGAGATTTTGTAGGGCGATTGTACAAGTGTACGAAGATGAATATTTTAGATATCTCAATGCGAATGAGGTAACACGATTATTATAGAAAGGTGAATAACGAGGGTTTCCAGGGATGCTGGGAAGTCTAGATTGTATGCATTAGCAATGAAAGAACTGCCCAACAGCATGTGCATGCCAATATTCAGGATGTCACGGTGAACCAACAATCATTCTCGAGGCAGTAGCATCATATGACTTGTGGATATGACATGCATATTTTAGCTTACCGGGCTCTAACAACGATATCAATATCATGTCGTCGTCCAATTTATTTGTCAACTTAGCACAAGGTATTACGCCCCCTACTCATTACACAATCTTGGGGAAAAATTATGATGTTGGTTATTACTCAGCCGACAGAATATATCTAAAGTGGTCAACACTAGTTTAAACTATTTCTCTATCACAAGATAAAAAAAAACAGTACTTCGCAATGATGTAAGAAACATGCTGAAAAGATATAGAACGAGCATTTGGAGTTCTTCAATCACGATTTGTAATTATTAAGGGACTGTTTTGTTTTTGGGATAAACATGTGTTACATGATATTATGACAGCTTGCATTATAATGCACAATATGATTGTTGAAGATGAGCAAGATGAGAATGAATATGTCGATATTTCTACGACGTAACCCACTCAAAATGTTGAAGAGATGGACACAAGTGAAATCGAGAGATTTCGTCTGTTCCTAAATCGGCATAAAAAGATCAAAGACAGAGAGATGCACATTTTGCAATTCGAGATGCACTGATTGAACATTTGTGGGGAACGACATGACAATGAAGCAATGTAATTTTTAAAATTTTATGCATATTAATTTGAATGTATTTTGTTGTATGCGCGCGTTTAATCGGTAAAATGTATTCTCTTGCTCTTTGGCTAATAAATAATAATTAAAAAAATACTCAATATTAGGCTCATTTTATAGATCTCAAAAAAATAATTTTATTGATATATTATATGTCATAATTGAAAAAGTATATTAACGTTGATATCAATTATAGGTTAATACCAATATTTTCTAAATACATTAATTTAATATTAAAAAAATAATTAAAAAAATTTAAAAATGTCAAACGATTGGTGGGATCATCATCGCCAAAAATGAAAAAACCAGCCCGGTTGGAGATGCTCTAATGTCGTTTGGACAAAAGTTGTGTTTTTCAAAGCAAAATATAGCCATGAATGAGGATTTTCAAAAATATCAGTTTTTGGTATAATACATCCTAAAAGTTTAAATATATCACAATGCACCTCTCAAAATCAGTTTTTCTGCAATGTGCATTCTAAGTTGAAGAAGTAGAATTGAAAAATTATAACAGCTTAGGATGTACATTACCCAAAAAATTATTTTGTGGGTGCATTGTGCTAAATTTAAAATTTCAGAATGCATTCTGTCAAAAGTTTTTTTTTTTCTTTAATGATGCATTCTGCCAAAAAACCTCATGAATGATGTATTATGATCACTTTGTTAAACATCGCCCAACATGATTGAGGCCCGAGATCAAAACTTTTAAAAAAACATAGATTGCACCATAGATTTATCACTCTCACATTTGTCATTAGGGGTAAACTACCACATGGGATCACCTTCTCCCTCATATGCAGGTGACAGACGATAACTCCTGAAAAGGACCAAGTCGAGGAAGAAGAACGTGATAGGGAGTCGAGGTCCGGGAAGAAGAAAGCACGAGGAAGGGTGGGTAAGGATTTCGTTGGTTCGAGGGAGATCGCGAAATTTGTTGTCATCAGATCGAAGGAGGCACGTGATGGAGCCGGTTCGATCCGGAGGCGTGGGAAATGTTATGGCACAAAGATAAGGGTGTTGTTATAAGCAAATCTCTTTGGATGCTGGCAAATCAAATAAATTCATTTTTTAATGCTTCTTTTTCCTTTTTAAAATTTTTTATACTACCAAACCACCCTCCATGTACCCATAGGACTTGCCCCTTCACTATCCCCTCACTTGTCACAGTCACCATCTACAACCCCTCTCCTTGCACTCGCCTTGCCGACAAAGAAAGGCCACCACCGTGCGTGCCCGTCAAGAATGGGAAGCTGAGGAGAAAGGGGCAGAAACCCAAGTCATTATTTCCATTTTCATTCCCTCACCCAACTCCTATCTTAGTTCACTGCATATGACCAGCTCTCTCTCCCTCTCTCTCTCTCTTTGCTTCCCAACTGCACTGGTGACGATTGAGATAACTAGCTCTTACCCGCTGCTGTTCCTCTCCCTCTTCATGCCGCTCTCCTCCATTTCGGCATTGAATGTTACGTACGATCTGTAGGAAAAAACACAAAATAGAAAACTTCTTCAACTTAGAACATAGCAAAGTCTTTCATCCTCCCTTACAATAGACAAAACAACTCCATAACAGAAACAACACCGGGGCAAAACAGGAATATTACAAAACATGAAAAAAAATAAAAGAAACACCAGGACAGAAGCAGCGGCAGCTGGCGCAGGACATGAAAACATCAATAAGACATGTTTTTTACTACATTTAGGCTTCATTTGGTTTAGCGTTTTCGGGCGGCGTTTGGAACAAATGCCACCGGACGGCGGGTAACCAAACAAAGCTTCATCTCCGTTTGCACCATTTGCAACCGCAGTAAGGAGGAAAGACACCCCCCCCCCCCACCCCCCACCCGCCGCTCTGTTCCGACCCCCACTTCCCCCCCCCCCCCTCATGTTCGAAAGCTCCGTTTGGACCCGCTTGCTCCTCCCGCCACCGCTCAATCAAACGAAGCCTTAGTAACTTGCAACATCCTTTGTCTGATGAGTAATTTCTTTATCTTGCAGGTAATCTGGGGGACAGAGATCAGGCTGCGACATGGACAATAGACACCTAGGATTATAATCTCTATATCCCCCTGTAATCCCAGGATTCGTTAAGACCAAATGCTCGCGATGTCGGGTAAAAACATCGCTGGTTAGGGGTTTCACTAGAATATTAGCAACTTGCGCCTCTAATTTACAGTAATTGATGCAAACCTCTTCATTACTAACACAATCTCTGGTAAAGTGAAGCTTAAGTCCAGGTGTTTCGACCTCTTGTGAAACACGAGATTGTAAGCTAAGGCCATAACAGAGGAATTATTTAACCTTAGTTCAGTAGGTTCTCTCATCTCCTCTAACATTTCTCTTAACAAACTTTTGAGCCACAGAGATTCCTTTACAACTTAACATAGTGCAGTGTACTCTGCTTCAGTGAAGGAATGAGCGACTGCCCTTTGTTTTCTGGTGCACCGTGAAATTGGTTTAGAACCTATGAAAAATATGAACCTTGATATGCTCTTACAATCATCCTCACATCCCCTGGTGACTGTCAGAGTATCTCATAAGTTGATTGCAGTCTTCTTTGCGATAGAGTAAGCTAAAGTCCCTTTGTTCCATTAATGTAACTGTGAATCCTTTTCAGAGCCGCAAGGTATTTGACAGATGTCCCATGCATGTATCGGGAGATAAGGCTGACTGCATGATCTGGGTCTCACGGTCAGGGCCACCTCCGACGGTGGACCAGCCGGAGCACTGCCGAGATACCCCTGATGGGTTTGCCGGGGACCGGCGAGCCCGCCGGTGGGCTCCGCCGTCGGCGGCAACCCTAAAAATGTCCTGCGGGCAACCCGGCGGTGCACTGTGTGGGGCACGGGAGGGCGGTGCAGCGGGAAACGTTTCATCCTCCCTAAACGCAGCTAACTGGAGGTGCGCAGGAGGGTTTCAGGACGCGATATTTTGCGCATGGAGTGAAACGCGGCGGTTAAAAAAACAGCGGAAAAACAAATGAGTTCGAGCGACAATGTTGCGTTTTTCCAAACCGCACCAGCATGAAAAGCTCTACCAGATGAAGCCTAAGTCGCAGTCTTGCCATTATCGGTGCACTTATTCGAAGTCCGCACGAGCTTAAAAAAGTGTGGGAATTATGTTAAACAAAAATTACTGTGCCGCACCGGTGCCAGTTATTTTTAGTCAGAGCAATCTGCGGACACCCCAGCAGTGCATGCGGAGATCCCAGCAGTACCGGCGGTTACCATTCTAGTTGTCACACTACCCTCAGTCTCAGAGTGGGCGATTACTTGCGAAGTGTTTGCACGCTTCTCCAACCAACCCTGTATATATGGCTGCCCCCCCCCCCCCCCCCAGAGGAATTTGGGCAGATACAGCCAGAGTTCGTCGAGCTCAGGATTCAAATTTCGTTGAGCTCAGCTCACAGTTCGTCGAGCTCAGCTCACAAATCGTCGAGCTCAGCTCATCATTCCTTGAGCTAAACCCGGGAGCTTAGGATTCAAATTTCGTCGAGTTCAGCTCATAGTTCGTCGAGCTCAGCTCACAGATCGTCGAGCTCAGCTCACTACTCATTGAGCTAAATTCAGAAGCTTGAGGTTCAGAATTCGTCGAGCTCAGCCAACCAATCGTCGAACACAGTTCAACATTCGTCGACTTAAAGTCAGACAAATTGACTAAGGCAAAACCGCTGAGACAGCTGAGAAGCATGTCCCAGCATAACCGCTGAGAAGAAACCGCTGAGATAGAAGACAGTCTCAGCTGAGAAGAAGAAAGCGCTGAGACCGCTGAGAAAAAACCGCTGAGATAAAATACAGTCTCAGCTGAGAAGAAGAAAGCGTTGAGACCGCTGAGAAGAAACCACTGAGACAGAAGACAGTCTCAGCTGAGAAGAAGAAAGCGTTGAGACCGCTGAGAAGGAAGCGCTGAGACAGAAGATAGTCTCAGCTGTTAAAGAATAAACCGCTGAGAAAGCTGAGAAAGAACCGCTGAGACGAAGCCAGTAAAAATTCACAAGTCCAGAAGAGCTGAAAGCCAAGACAGATGGCGTTAAGTGACTTAACATCACTCAACGCTTATTGAAGATCTGAAATTTTTCTAAGTCCAGAATGTGATGACCGCTGCTGATGTCATCAAAAGTCAACAAGTCAAAGTGGTTCAAGTCGTTGCGGGAAAACTATAGCAGCACCAGGATGACCACTGCTGACGTCACCAAGAAGTCAACAAAGTCAAATTACATGAAGCAGTTGCGGGAAAACTGCAGTAGCGCCGAAAGCTGGTTTGTCCTTTTCTGAGGGAGGTGGCGCTCACCAATCCTTGGCTGGGTCCACTCCTCAATTGTGTCGTTGATTCAAATCAACAGATATAAAAAGGAAAAAGAAAAGGATTAGGGTTACGGAGAACAAACGCAGAACATACAAAGAAAACCCGGGGCGGCTGGACTTCATCTTCTCCAATAAGCTTGAAAGCAAAAGTCCAGCAGAGTTAGCCAGAAGGCAAAGAAAGAAAGCTGAAGTTCTTCAAGTTCAGCAAGACTGTTCTCTCCAGAACAAGGCAGCTGATTCATCTATTCAGCAAGAACTTAGCTTTGTGAAAGGTTGTTAGCCTTCAACAGCAGATAGTTGTTCATCAGTGCAGCAAAGGAGTTAGTTGTAGAAGAAGACTCATTTCTTCTACAACAAGTGGACTGGACTGATATCTGCTCAGTCCAGCAAGGTAGACTCAGAGATTTATCTCTGAGTCAGTTATTTTAAATTTATTTCATCTTGTATGAACTACTGTAGGATTTAGTTTACCTGAATCTGAGTTGTAGGAGCTTTTAGCCTGAGTTGTAGGTGACTAACTAGTCACGGAGGTAGGTGCCCTGCTGGGTACTGAGGTAGGATCCAAGTGTGGATCTGAGAGTAGGGCTGTCCTCCCAGCCTGAGTAGTAGGCCTTAGAAATAAGGTTGAGGTAGGTAATTGGTGAGTCACTGAGCTGTAGGTGACAAGTGTCACTGAGTTGTAGGCCTTCGAGGAGGCTGAGCTGTAGGTGTCTGGAAGGGCACTAAGGTAGGTACTTGGAAGGGTACTGAGTTGTAGGAGTGTTACAACACTCTGAGAGTATGGTTGTGTGCCTGAAGTTGTAGGTTTGAAAAGCTTGAGCTGTAGGTCTTAGAAATAAGGCTGAGGTAGGTGGTCAATGGACCACTACGATGTAGGAGCTCTGCAGGGCTCTGAGGTAGGAACCCTTGTGGTTCTGAGATTGAGTTCTGAAGAGAACCTGTGTGCAAGGCTGAGGGCCTGAGGTGTAAGCTCTGAGGAGCATATTGGTGGAGTTTGTGCCTAGTCCAACAAGATAGTTGGATATGCGGGAGAGAAAGTGGATGTACCCAATTGAGGAACCACTATAAACACTTGTGTGTTTGGCTGTGTTGTTTGTTTTCTTTCATATTGCAGAACCTAAGGACAAACTCTAGTTCACACAAGAAGAAAACAGCATAAAGACTAATAAAATTTCAAAGACCTATTCACCCCCCCTCTAGGTGACTAGCTAAGCTTAAGTAAATAACTTTCAAGTGATATCAGAGGGAGGTTACTCAAAAAAGATCTAACAATCTGAGTATACCTCCAAGATTAGCTATAAGATATAAGAATGGGGTCTGGTGTAAACTACAAGGAACTGGGGGTCATGAAATTACCAATCTGCAGAAAAAAGAGTTTTGACCTCTGGAAGGAAAGGGTCAGACTATTCATGAAAGCTGCTGACCCTACGATATACATCACAGTTAAAGAGGGATATTTCATCCCTATGAAGACCTCAGTTCAGGATGCCAACGTCCAGACACCTAAATCTTATGAAGAAATGAACAAGGATGAGCTCCTTCTTGCCTCCATGGACAAGAGAGCTCAAAACATTATTGTCAGTGCAGTAGATAATTCAACGTTCCAGAATCTGGTGCACTGCAAGACCTCCAAGGAGATGTGAGACACCCTAGTTGTGTTCATAGAGGGCTTAGAGGAGGTGAGGGATGACAAAAAATTCATGCTCAACCAGGAGTATGAGGCCTTCAGACAAGGAAAGTCTGAGGGCATTGCTGAAAGCTTTGAAAGATTTTTCAGAATTGTAAATGAATTGAGAACATATGGAAGGGTCTTCAGCACATATGAGCTGAATAACAAATTTCTCAGGTCTCTCATAAAGGATTGAGACACAAAGATTTGTGTCATCAGGGAGATGGGCAAGTTAGGTGACACTCCACCTCCAACCCTATTTGGAAAGCTACTGTCTTATGAGATGCAGCTTGCTGCAAGGAAGGAAGAAGAAGAGAAGAGCAGTAAGTCACAGGCATTGTTTTAAATGTCCTCCGACATCTCCGACATGTCTCCCGTCATGTCATTTTTTAGAGGAAAACGATATGTTTTTCTCAAAATAATAGCTTATGTCCATTTGTAAAATATAGGCCGACATATCCGATTTTTCCGACATATCAGCCGACACGACTTTTAAATATATCACCCGCTATTTTATTTTATGTTTTATTTGCAGACAAATATCATATATTTAAATCACCTATGAATACTATATTATGTATGTTTAAATCGATTAAACTTATTATTTTCAATTTGTAACATTTTATTTTTACAATCAATTTTGTATAATTGTTTCACAAATTTTTAATTTCATATTATAAAAAATAGGAAAATATTTAATACATTTATTAGGTGATTGTTTCATATTTTTAATATAAATTTATAATTTTGAAAAAACTTATAATAAATCAAGTATTTTTAACTTTTAAATCTTTTTAATTTGCAATAAACTTATTGTTATCAAAATAAAATTAGTATATAGTATTAAATATATTTTATAATGTATCATTTTGTATTTGTTAATAATATTTTTTCTTAGATATAATTTAAATTTATTTCATAATATAAATGACTCATTTTTTATCTATTTGTTATATTACTTTTTTATTTTTATAATATATAATTATAGTTAGTATACATTAAATAAAAAATTTATTTATAATATATGAAAATCTGATATTTTAAAATATTCCTGACATGTCTCCGACTTCCAACATCCGACATTTAAAAACACAATCCGATATGTGTCCGACATCCGATATTTAAAACATTGGTCACAGGACAAGGAGAAATTTGTGGCCTTCAAAGCTGTTGCTTCAACCAGGAGTAGAAGGAAGATCTCTCCAGTCAGAAGAACTGCTGAGTCAGAGTCTGAGGGCTCAAGGACCAGCTCCTCTGACAGCCACATATCTGATGAGGACCTTGCTGCCTTCTCCAGCCAGTTTCAGAAATTCATGAAGAAGGGGCATTGGAAGAACAGAAGGTCATCCTCTTCCTCACAGCATAGAAGGAATACCTCTAAGGAGGACAGATATGCTTCTAACTCCAGCAAACAAATTTCTTCTAATATTATTTGTTTCTGTTGCAGCAAGCTTGTGCATATAGTTGCTGACTGCCCAGTAAAGATGAAAGGAGTGAAGAAGCACCACAAGGGAAAGAAGAAAGAGAAGTCACTTGTGGCCAAGAAGGAAAAGACCTGGTCTGACTCATCATCTGGGTCAGACAGTGAAGAAGAAGAAGCCTACATTGGGCTGATGGCTCTTGCTGAAGGAGAACCTGAGGAATATCCTGCTGCCAGGATAGGAATCAGGGCCCCTCTGTCACATTCAGATAGTGACTCAGAGGTGGATGAAGATGAAGAAGAATATGCTCAATGTCATAGACTGGTGGAAATTACCGATGATGAGAGCAGCCAGGATCAGCCTGGACAAGCTCAGGTAAATTCAAAATCTCTGCATTCTATTTCAAGTCATGAGGCTAGCTCAGATTCTGAAGCTCAATCATCAAGAGATGAAGGGGATTCAGATTCTGAGGATGATGTCAATTTTTTAATTGACAAGTATGAAGAACTTTTTGAAGCATTCAAGAGGTGCAAGCTCTTTACCAAGAGACAGAGAAAAGAGCTTCTCGGTCTCAAGAGCAAGTGTGAAAGTCAAGAAAAAGCTCTCACTGACATGACTGCAAAGTCAGCCCAGCTCAAGGAGATCATTGATGAGCAGTCTATGGTAAAAGTCTCAAATGAGAATCTTATCCAGAAACTTGAAAATGATCTCCTAAGTGAGAAATTGCTATTGACAATTTTCTAAGCTAAACACTGTGCTTCCCTTAATTGACACCCACCTCATCCAAGTGGTTAAGAAAGGGTTAGGATTTAAGGGACCCGCTAGACCCCCCAATCCAAAAGGAAACGGAAAGGGAAAGGCACCAGTTGTGTCTCTAGACTCATTGCCTCAAATTTCTTTTCAGAGAGTCATGTTGCCTTCAAACAGGTATGACCGTGAAAGCTGTTATGGTCACTGGGAGAATGACAGATCCACTGCTATGGACCAATGTGGCCCTAACCAAGGTGGAAGATACAACCATGTGAGGGTCTTTAAGGCTGCCCATGAGGAAATTCAAATGGTCAATCCTGGACCATTTATCTTTGGTGTCCCAGCCCCAAAACTCAAGGATATTGCTGCTACAGGAAATGTGAGTCAACCAGCAAAAGTAATAACCCAAGGTGAGTCTTCTGTCATGGCTGGGATGACAGTTTCTGATGTTATCAAATGCATGTTAGCTGAAAAGAGACATGCAGCTGGTGGATCTCAGAAAAGTCTAAAACAGTTAGTTGAAAAACTCTCCTTCAATCGAACGACTGCTGGAAGAAAACAGAAATGTACAGCAACACATCTTCCCACTGTTCATGGAGCAGTCAAGACAAGTGTTGGTCCTAAACAGAAAAGGAGATATAATATCTATGAGTGCTGGTACTGTGGCAAAGTGGGTCACTATGCTGTAGATTGCTGGCACAATCCTTCTGTGTCTAGAGGTAGCCAACCTGTCAAGAATACTGCAGGAAGGCAAGGATATTTTCAGGCTAATGTGAACCTAGGATCCAATAGATATTGGGGTCCTAAAGTGAGATAATTTGTGTTCTTTTCAGGTTAGTTCAGGTACCTATTCCCCTAAATGGTACCTGAACAATGGATGTTCCAGGAACATGACTGGAACAAAGGAGCTGTTGAAGGAGTACACTCCAGTAAAGAATGGACCTAAGGTCATCTTTGGAGGCTCTGACAAGGGAATAACGAGAGGTTATGGTAAGATCTCAAATGACATAATCAACATCACAAAGGTGGCTTATGTGGAGAGGCTACAACACAACTTCATAAGCATAATCCAACTATGTGACCTTGGTTATGACATTTCCTTCCACAAGGATAAGTGTCACATCAAAAGGTTAAGTGACCAAAGTGTCATCTTAACAGACACTATGAGTGGGAATGTTTATTGTTTAAATTTTTCATGCTTAGATAGTAGTTCCCCTATATGCCTAGTTGCAAATGACAATGTCTCACTTTGTGTCCAATGACACAAGAGACTGGTTCATTTGAACTATAAGACCATTGGTCAGCTCTTTAATGATGAGCTAGTTAGAAATGGTCCCAAAATAAAATGCTCCAAGAAGGGTATCTGTGCTGCTTGTCAAAAGGGTAAGCAGACTAAGGCCTTATTCAAGAGCATTGGGACCAAGGACTCTGTGAGATGCTTATATCTCCTGCATATTGACTAGTTTGGTCATATGCCTGTTTATAGTCTAAGTAGTAAGCTCTACACCCTTGTGGTGGTTGATAATTATTCCAGATTTGCTTGAGTGTTCTTCCTTAGAAGAAAAGATGAAGCCCTTGATATCTTCATGAATTTTGTCAGACAGATTCAGAATGAACTTACATGCTCTGTGGTCAAAATAAGAAGTGACCATGGAACTGAATTTCAGTCTGCTGCCATGACTACTTTCTGTGAGGAGCAAGAGATTCATCAGGAATTCTCCTCTCCAAGAACAGCACAGCAAAATGGAATAGCTGAGAGGAAAAACAGGACTCTCATAGAAGCTGAGAGAACATTGTTGAATGACACTTCTCTCCCTGAGTATTTCTGGGCCGAGGCAGTTAACACTACTTGTCATGTTCTCAACATGACTTCTATCACCAAAGGCCACAAGAAGACTCTCTATGAGATCTTGAAGGGCAGAAAATCAAACATAGCCTATTTCAGGATCTTTGGTTGTAAGTGTTTCATCTTGAACAATGGTAAGTCAAAAATGACTAAGTTTTCTGTCAAATCCCATGAGGGGATCTTTGTTGGGTACAATAATAATAGTAAGACATATAGAGTCTACAACTTGACTAATCAGATTGTAGAATAATTTGTCCATGTTGTGTTTGATGAGTCAAGCATGATTAACAATGAGCTGTCAAGCTCCTTGCCTAGTTCTGCAGATACAGAAGTCATGATGGAAAAACTCTTCATCAAAGATAAACACCCAGCTATGCAAAATGAAGGTGGAGAGGGATGCTGTCCAGAGGAAGCACAGGACTGTCTACCTGGAGATGAAGACCAACCAGTTGAAGAAAATGGTGCTCAGCTAAAAGCAGTCAGGTTGCCCCCTGCAGTCAGATATCTGAGTGATCATCCTCCAGATCAGATAATTGGTGAGGTCAGCCAAGATGTACAGACCAAACGCAAAAGTTTCAACACAGCTCTATATTTCAGCTTCCTGTCACAAGAAGAGCCCAAGAAATTTGAAGAAGCAAATCAAGACCAATTCTGGATTGGTGTAATGCAAGAAGAACTGAATCAGTTCAATAGGTGCAAGGCCTGAAAGCTGGTTCCCAGACCAGATGGACATAATGTCATTGGAGTCGAGTGGGTTTTCAGAAACAAACTTGATGAAAATGACATTATAATAAAAAAATAAAGCTGGACTGGTGGCCAAAGGTTATAGACAGGAAGAGGGGATTGATTATGATCAGACTTTTGCTCCAGTTGCAAGGTTAGAAGCAATCAGACTGTTTCTTGCATTTGCAGCTGATGCAGGACGGCGTGTAGGGTTTGCGCGTCTGTCGGCCTTTTTCTGGGAACCCAAAATGTATGCAATGAAATATGACTTTTAACAAATAATTGAAGCGGATGTTGCGCGGATTTATGAATTTAAGAACCGTTTTATAAAGCACGAGAAATACTATTTTTGCTTAAAAAGAATTTTCTTAAATTGATGGTTCGATTCTAAATCTGGGGACGGAAGTTCGCAATCTTTGCTCTGTTCCCCTTGTCGTAGCAAACGGAAATCGTGAACTCTAAATACGTTTTCGTTTGGAGTTTTCGACGTAGCGTTTGCTGACAAAATTCGAGCGAATGCCCAGCAAAGAATCTATTATCCTACGAGAAAATATTGAGGCGCACACAAAGGAAAAGGTAGAAACAATTACCCACGGAAGAGACGTCTTCCGTATTTGAAGTCGATGGCGACCACGCGAGAAACTCCTCGTCACCTTCGTTCTCCGCTCCGAGGTCGGCCGCTATCGTACACGGGCGCCAAGGAATTAAAGTGCTCCCTCACAAGAGGTGGTTCCACGGAATCACTCAACAAAGTAAGGAAGTCACAAACCTAACAAACCTAAAATTCACTCGCTCTCACACACAAGAGTGGCTCCACAAAATCTCTACCACAAGAAATCACTGTTCACGGAGTTATAAAACTCACAGCGATATCAAAGCATCAATCACACCTAACTCAACACACTATCCACTGAAACATTATTTCAATTTTTATGTTCACTGTTCACGGAAGCCAGTAACAGTACTTCACAAAGTTACTGTTCTTCTTCAAGCAGCCAATCAAATTCCAAATATGCTACAGCAAAATTTCCTCTCAATCGAAAATCAAGTTCACAGCACCATTAACAGAAATCAATAACTCATTCCTCAACAACTAACAGGGCTGGGTTGTTCAAAAGGATCTTGATATATCTTAAAAGCACCCCAGATCTTGGCCTATGGTACCCCAGGAATGGGGAATTTGAACTAACAGGCTATTCAGATGCAGATTTGCAGGCTGCAAGGAGGACAGGAAGAGCACTTCTGGCTCCTGTCAATTTCTAGGTGGAAGGCTTGTCTCTTGGAGCAGCAAGAAACAAACGAGTGTTGCAATCTCGACAGCAGAGTCGGATTATATTTCAGCTGGAAGCTGCTGTGCTCAGTTGCTGTGGATCCAACATCAACTTCAGGACTACAATATTCAGATAAGTAGAACTCCACTCTTTTGTGATTCTACTAGTGCAGTTTCTATATCTAGTAATCTTATCTCTCATAGCAGGAATATGCATATAGAAATTAGGTATCACTTCATTAAAGAACATGTGGAAAGGAAAGACATCAGCCTTGAGTATGTTTCCACAGACAAGCAAGTGGTTGATATTTTCACTAAGCCAATAGATGAAGCCAAGTTCAACACCTTCAAATTTGAATTTGGTATGTTGAATCTTGTGTAGCTTCAATTCTCTCTTTTATCATATGCTACATTGTCCATTTTGCAGGTAGTACAAGTTCTTTCTCCAAATAATGAAGATAGTGTGCAACTGTTGAGGGGGAGCTAGCCCAACAGCTGAACTGGATTGAGTCAAAGTGGGAAGATCTACTTCAGACAGATAGGGGGAGAAAAAAAACCCCACAGAATGCTCCATATTGCAGAAGTCAAAAGGGGGAAGGATAGTCAAGGGGTAAGAAGAATAGACAGGTGGAATAGTAAGGGTGGCAGCATGCCAGGGGGAGCAAGTAAAATTCTCCATAGTCTGGAGAAATGAGATAACATTTCCATACTCTAATAATGTTAAATTTTGTTTTATGATTAATTTGTTGTGTTTTCAATAACTTGTATTATTGATCAAGCAAAGTTTTGACTTCTTCAAATATGGGGAGATTGTTGGGTTTATTGATCCTAATATTCCAGATTTGTAAGAAGTCAAACAGGTCAATAACATACACACATAATGTATTTAATGTGTGTTTGAGTTCATGCATGCAGATAGTCCATGATTGGACAGGTCAACAAAAAGAATATGCTGGAGATTTATTTCTGCTCACTCCTAGCAATTGGGAGTCTTATTTGCAAATCCTCCTTGAGAGATCATTTGACTTCCACCAAGAAAATATTACTAGTTTTGAACATAAAAGTAGATGAAGTTCCTTAGGTGAGGTTGTGAACTCTTGGTTATTGTGGAGAAAACCGCAACTTGTATATATTTTCTCAATAATCAAATACAAGGTATGAATACACATTTATAGGAGGGAGAAAGAGAGAAGAGATTCTTATACATGATGTGGGACCAAAGAAGAGAGAAGAAGAAACATAAACAAACGGGTTCTATCATGGGCTTCTATACATGGGCTTTTCCAACACTCCCCCGCAAGCTGGAGCGTACAAGTCATAGGCACCCAACTTGGACAGGAAATGATAAAATAGGGTACTTGGTAGGGCCTTTGTGAGGATATCAGCAACTTATTCAGTACCCGTAACATGCTTCAATTCTATCTTCTTCATTTGAACTTTCTCCCGGATAAAGTGACAGTCCACTTCAATATGTTTCGTTTTTTCATGGAAAATCGGATTCTTTGTTATGTGTATTGCTGCTTGGCTGTCACAAAACAAGATAGCTGGTGAGGGAAGTTTCACTCCTAGATCGGTGAGGAGACTTTCAAGCCACGTGAGCTCAGAGAAAACCGATGTCATCGATCGGTATTCTGCTTCAGCTGAGGATCGAGCAACCACGTCTTGTTTCTTACTTCGCAAGGTAACAAGATGACCTCCAAAATAGGAATAAAAACCACCGGTTAACCGCCGATCATCTAAAGAACCAGCATAGTCTGCATCAGAATATACAACCAACGTTGGAGTAGAGTATGAGGTTTTGTATACCAGCCCTTGACCCTGAGATGTTTTAAGATATCTTATGATGCATTCGACGGCTTGAAAGTGAGATATTCGAGGGGCATGCATAAACCGACTGACCACCCCAACAATAAAGGATATATACGGTCTTGTGACTGTTAGGTAGATCAATTTTCCAACAAGTCGTCGATAGTATTAATGATTTTGGAGAGGAAGATCTGTATCGGAAGCATGTGCACACAACTTATGATTTGCATCCATTGGAGTAGTAGTCGGCTTGCATCCAGAGTAGCCAGCATCTTGAATGAGATCAAGGCAGTACTTCCGTTGGGAGAGGACAAGTCCATCCGGACGTCTCGCGACCTCAAAACCAAGGAAGTATCGAAGGTGCCCCAGATATTTTGTTTGAAAGACGGAGCTAAGGTGTTGTTTGACCGCTTGGATTCTCAATGAATCGTCTCCAGTGATTAAGATGTCATCAACATTACTAACAGAAGAACCGTTCCAGTTGTCCGATGTCAAGTGAACAAGGAGAAGTCTGCTGAGCTCCAAATAAAGCCAACTTCCCGAATTGTCGTACTGAACCTGTCGAACCATACCCGAGGGGATTGTTTGAGACCATAGATGGACTTCTTAAGATGACAAACTCGGGACTCCCCCGTGGTCTCAAACCCAGGAGGTTGCTGCATATAGACCGTTTCCTTGAGGTCGTCATTCAAAAACACATTCTTGATATCCAGTTGATGTAAGGGTCATAATTGAGACTTTGTTGTTGGGTGAAGCCACGAGCCACCGGGAGGGCTTTCAGATGGTCAATTGTCCCATCAGGAGCATGTTTGATGACAAAGACCCATTTACACCCAACCGGTGTCTGGCCGGTAGGTATTGGTACCAAGTTCCATGTCTAGTTAGCCCAGAGAGCAGTCATTTCTTCTTCCAAGGCCGCCCGCCAGCCAGGATGTTGGAGAGCCTCCTACACAGAGTTAGGTACAAAAATCGAGGATAATGAAGTGACAAATGTTTGAAGTTGTGGGGATAGGCAATGTAAGGAGACATAGTTCGTCATGGGATGAGCGGTTGATTCTGGTGTCGGAGCAGCAGGACACAGAGCGTCAGAGGTCGAAGCCGACTGCATTGGGGCAACGGAGCCAGGATGACGACGAGTGTAGACATGTATAAGAGGCGGCTTGGAAAGAGTGGGAGCCCGGTCAGGAATTTTTGGTGGTGGAGGAGTGATAACAGGAATAACGGGTTGCAGGACAGGTGGTGGTAGAGGAGTTGGATCTGGAGCGGAGAAGAAAGGAAGATCCCCTCGAAAGGTAACATCAGCAGAAACAGTCACCTTGCGGGTAACAGGAGAATAGCACACATAGCCTTTTTGAATTCGTGAATAGCCAACGAAGATGTGTTTGGCCGTCCGGCGATCCAACTTGTTCGTGAATGGACCAAGAATGTGAACGTAGCAAGTACAACCAAAGATGCGGGCTGTGAGAGAGAATGTCGGAGTAGAGGGGAACATGAGGCTGAACGGAGTGACATTGTGGAGAATGGGGGAAAGGAGACGGTTAATCAGATAGCATGTCGTTGAAAGCGTAAAGTTCCAATAAGCTTTGGGGACTTGCGTGTGAAGCATGAGAGAGCGAGCGACATCAAGCAAATGTTGATTCTCACGTTCCGCGACTCCATTTTGTTGGGGGGTATAGGCACACGATGTTTGGTGAATGACCCCAAATTTAGAGCATAGATTCGCAAATTTGTGGGTAGTGTATTCGCGAGCATTATCAGTGCGAAGAGTTTTGATGTTTGTGGAGAATTACGTACGGGTCTAAAGGAGGAATGCATGAAAGACACGGGGAAGCTCGGAGCGATCACGAAGTAAATATATTCACGTCATCCAGGAATACTCATCAATAAAAGTTAAAAAAATAGCGATACCCAAAAATGCTAGTGATTTTGTACGGACCCCAAATATCGGAGTGTACTAAAATAAAAGGAGCAGAGCTCCGAGTACAATGAGATGAAAAAGATGAACGGGATTGTTTGCCGAAAATACAAGATTCGCACTGAAAAGGAGGAAGAGATACATTTGGTAGAGCCTTTTGGAGGAACGGTAAAGAGGAATGCCCAAGACACCGATGTCAATCGACGGAGGAGACGAAGGAGAGGATAGTAGGAGAGTCATCAAGAGGGTAAAACTCGTTCTGCAGTCGTCACTTACCAATGATATTCCGCGTCCGTTGATCCTATATCAGAAAAGAAGATGATGTAAATGCATAGTAGCTTAAATCGGCAATGAGCCGGCCAACAGAAAGTAAATTAAACGGGGAGCCCGGAACATGAAGAGCCGAGCGTAGGGATAGAGAAGAAGTGAGAGGGATATCAGCAGAGCCGGAGACCGGAACAGTGTCCTCATTGGACACAGTGATACACTTAGGATGAGGAGAATCCAGGTACTGATGTGGCCGCAGGGAGGTGATATGATGAGTGGCTCATAAATCCACTATCCAGCGCGGACTAGTGAAGAGACAAGCGATACCTTCATTTGAGATGGATGCAGTGAAGGCAACGGAGGCAGGTGGGCGACCGAGCAGACCCTGAAGTTATTGGAGCTAAAGTAGAACCTCTTCAAGGTCAATACGAGTGACAGATGAGTCATTGGCAACAGCAGCGGCAAGAGGACGAGGAGGAAGTCCATGCGTGCAGTAGCAAGTGGCCTCAAGGTGGTTGTCCTTACCGCAGAAGGAACACTTAGGTCGTGGCCGGCCACCCCGACCTCTGCCCCGAGAACCTGAACGCCCCCCACGAGCAGGAGGGAGAGGCAGTAAGACCGCAGAAGTCTGTTGAAGGAGGGTCGGTGACCGAGGTCCAGAACTGTCAGGAGGTGGTGAGACCTTCAACAACATGGAACACACATCAGATAGTGATGAAGTAGCAGCAGAGGAGAGGATCTGAGCCCGAACACTCTGAAGATAAGGCGAGACACGAGCCATCATCATGACAACACCAACGGCTTGTTTTTGGGCACGTTGGGCAACAAGATCCATCGTAGGGGGCTGATGTTGAATCCAGGCTTCAACCAGAGTCTTGGCCCGAGCAACAAAAGAGGTGAGGTCGGCGGCCCCGCCAACGTCAAGAGTCTGAAGATCTGTTATGATGTCATACAGGTGCTGGAGACTATCTTTGCAGGAATAGAGAGAATGAAGCTCATCCCACATCGCCTTAGCCGTCACGTGATACATGGTTATGCGATAAGGTTCGTCATCAAGGGAGTTGAGGAGCCACGTCTGAACGCGACCATCGTTGCACAACCAATCTTCAGTAGGAGCAGCGAGAACAGCTTGAGTCAAGTGATGTAGAAAGTCTTTGGACTGAAGAACACGGCGAACAGAGTGCACCCACTCCACAAAGTTCTTCTTCCCATCTAAAGAAATAGTGGTGATCCGCAATTCATCCTGTAGTTTAGGAACAAGGGCTAGGCGGTCTGCAGAAGAGGAAGCCGTCTGTCCGGTAGAATCAAGAGAGGACCCCATGGCAAGGCGGTCAAGAGGCTAGATCGGCGGCAAGAAGACCAGCGAATTGAGAGGAGACCGCACGAGCAGAACAGGCGATCAGAATGGCGAGCAGAAGGAGGCCGCACGGTAAACCGCACGAGAAGACCGCACGGTCTCTGTGACAACACACCAGCGACAAGGCAATGAAGAGGCCACGACCAAAATGCGAAGTGGTTAGAGGGGAGAAGTCGCCGCGACTAGAGAAGAGGAGAAGTTGCACGGTCACGGTGACAACACACCAGCGGCAAGGCAGGGGAGAGGTCGCGACCAAAATGCGGAGCGGTTAGAGAGGGCAAGCCGTCGCGACTAGATAAGAGGAGAAGCCGCACGGTCACGGTGACAACACACCAGCAACAAGGAAGATGTCGCGACCAACATGCGGAGCCCGCAACAGAGAGGTGAAGTCGCAGCGATTAGATAAGTCGCAACGACCAGGCAGCGAAGAAACCGCAAGAGAAGTCCACACGGTCACGGTGAGAACACACCAGCAGCAAGGAAAGATGTCGCGGCCAAGATGCGGAGCCCGCAGCGGTTAGAAGAAGCACGCGGCGAGAAGGCTAGAACGTGGCAGCGAGGCGAGTAGACAAGGAGACTGCAGCGAGTAGAAATGGGAGAGGGTAGACGGGAAGAAACCGCACGATTAGATGGGGAAAGGGGAAATGGCCCCACCTGACAGAGAAAGAGTTATAAAAGGGCCAAGAGGAAGAGGAAGAAGGGAAGGTGGAAG
The DNA here is from genome assembly GCA_039583875.1 of Platanthera guangdongensis. NCBI lineage: Eukaryota > Viridiplantae > Streptophyta > Magnoliopsida > Asparagales > Orchidaceae > Platanthera > Platanthera guangdongensis. The sequence goes on along the minus strand of CM077160.1, from coordinate 152,535,007 downwards.
CCACGAGAGAGAGAGAGTAGGAGGCGCAGTTAGAAATGATTTAACCGCACGGGAAGCAACAGTTAGAAAAAGAGTTAACCGCACTGAGGACATGTTCCCTCTGATACCATGTGGAGAAAACCTCAAACTTTATATACTTTCTCAATAATCAAATACAAGATATGTATACACATTTATAGGAGGGAGAAAGAGAGAAGAGATCCATATACATGATGTGGGACTAAAGAGGAGAGAAGAAAAAACATAAACAAATGAGCTCCTTCATGAGCCTCTATACATGGGCTTTTCCAACAGTTATGAACCGTCGTTCGTTAATGTCCAGCCTCACCTAAGGAACTTCATTCACTTTTATGTTCAAAATTAGTTTTCTTCTCTTGGTAACAGCCATAATCGTTGTCATGCCAAACATACATTCTATGATGGTTGCGTTTTTGTCCAAACTTACCGGACCAAAAACGGTGCGCCAAACAGAGCCTAAGGGTCCATTTGGCATGGCGGTGGTGGCGGCGGTCGTGAACGTGGTGGTTATGAAGCGTCGTTCGTGAACGACGCATCTCTCCTAAGGAACTCTATCCACCTTCAATTTCAAAAATAGGTTTTTTTCTTGGTGGTGGTCATAACCATTGTCATGTCAAACACATATGGTGTTTTTGTAAAAACTCCCCGGAGGAAAAACACCACACCAAAAGGACGATTAGGTATTTGGTTTTCTTCGGTTGCACATATAAGAGGAACTAACTGAAAAATACTCCCGTTTGAGCATAAAAGAACAATATAACATAAGGAAATCTTGATAAAATGAGATCTTACTCTACTCTCTACAGGATATCATGGAGGCGTCCAATTTACATTGCATCTCATCATCATCAGTAGCCATATCCCAACTATTTAGGGGAATCCCCTTTGCAATATATAAGTTTCTACTGACATCTTCAATATTTGATTAGCACAAGCCCAAACTTTCATAAAAGACAACCTTTTCCCCTTCTCCCCATCTTCCATTCCTCTATCACCAACCAAGTCAAAGACTACACTATATCTCAGAATGATTGTCCATCCTTCCACTGATATGAACAAGAAAGATCAAAAAAAACAAATCAAATGTGTTCACTCATATCTCACTGTACACTTTCATCAGCAAGACACACACTCTGAATCCTCAAAAACTGGTTCAATAAAATTCAAACCTGGGAAATGACCAATATCATGGCCAGGAACAGCTCCAAATGAATCATGGAGGCCAACAGAAAACTCCTCTGGTTGACCACCACCACATTGAAAGTAATCTGCCATATGATTTCCCAGTGACATCCCACTTAAAGCAGCATCTTCCATGCTGGAACCAAGTAACCAGTCTCCACAAATGCCAGCACGCCCGTAAGGATCAAACATACAAGGAACCCCCGGCGTATTCGTCGGCAGAGCCGCTCCCCATAACTGAACACGAGCATAAAACGGCGGCGGAATCGAACCCCTGGACAGTCCAAGAGCACTCTCTACACCATCAAGCATCTCCACCTTCACCCTTTCGGCCGTGACCCTCGGAATGTTCTCCTGCGGAACCTTGTTTCGTCCCCCAAATCTAGCAGTGCTAAAAAATGTCCAGCATTGAGGGACGCCATTACCACTCTGAAGAGGAAAAAGCTTACTGGTGTTGTTAGCTATCCATGAAACGGAATCAACGCCCTTCACAAAAGCTCCTTCCAACGCATTTGAATCTCCGTCACGAGGAACAGGAAGAGGATCATTGAATGTCGCGAGAAGAGCCCAAATAGAACTCAGTTCAAGCCTCTTCATCTGCCGGAAGAGCTGCGGCAGACCGGAAGAAGATAGCAAGCGGTTTGCGCACTTTCCATTATGGGCGATAACGATGGCGTCAAAAGAGCCGCGGGGATTTCTGTTCTCCGTCAAGTGCCACATGCCGTTGAAGGGCTCCAGTTTACTAATCCAGCATGGCCGGATGATTTGAACGGAGTTAGAATTTTTCTGAAGTGAATCTGCAAGAGGGCGCATACCTTGGATTCCGATGTACTTTGCAGTGGAGCTGGGGATCGTAGTGAATCGCCCGCCGGCTTCGAGAATTCCGACGGCGCCCATCCACTCACGAACCAGTCCTTCCGTCATCCATTTCTCAACCAGTTTCTGGAATCTTGCGTCACTTGCTGTGAAGAACTGAGCGGCGTGATCAAACACTAGGTGTTGCTGGAATTCAACGAGGGCCCTCGTTGCCATCCGACCTCCGAGTCCATGAACTCCGGTGTCAAATACAGTGGATCGAATGCCCCTCTCCTCGAGTGTGGCGGCGCAGAGGAGGCCCGAGATGCCGCCGCCGATGATGGCGACGGATGGGTTGCGGGACACGGGTGCGTTGAATGACACCTGCTCCTGCGAGAAGCTCTTCTTCATCGCTGACCTCCGGGACGCTCCATGAGAGCTCGGTTTCCTTTGAACGGGAGGTCTTACATGGCCCGGGGCTGCGCTATCCGCGCGTCTTTCCCTCGACGCGCAGAGGGGAATTAGGGTTCGGCAGATTCTGGGTTTTTTGTGGACTGGAGTGAAGGAGAACTTGAGGGGTTCGAGGATGAAGACGACAGGCGCCCGAGAAACCCTGGTCATGGCCGGATTTGGATGAGGTTGCCGAGAGCGAACCGAAGAAACCTTTGAGGGCGGGAGTTTCGCTTTTTGGCACTTTGCACGCTCAATTATCGGGTTTTTGCACTTTGCACCTCCAAACTTTAAAATTGGCAGATTGCACCCCCGAATTCATAAATTCTGGCATTTTGCACCCCATGACAGATTTTTGAGGGGTATTTAGGTCCGGCTCCTCTCCAAAAAATAATTTTGACGCTTTGCACCCCGGACTTTTTTTTTTAGCTATTTGCACACTGTAATTTATCATTAATTTTTCCTACAGATTTATTATTAAGAAGAAGCGGCATGATGAGAAACTAACTTCTCATATAAAACTTTCTACTCATTTTTAACAAGCTAAAAAAAAAAGAAGTCCGGGGTGCAAAATGCCAAAATGACTTTTTGGAGAGGAGCCGGACATAAATACCCCTCAAAAATCGGTCATGGGGTGCAAAGTGCCAGAATTTATGAATTCGGGGGGTGCAATCTGCCAATTTTAAACTTTGGGGGTGCAAAGTGCCAAAATCCGGTAATTGGGGGTGCAAAGTGCCAAAAATCCCGGGAGTTTGGACACCAAACGGCAAAGCGGATTTGGGCCCAAGTAAATAAAATGTGCATACACACTAGTAAGCCTGTAAAATCTAGATGTAATTACTTTGGGCCAGTTATTATTATATACAGTTTATGTTATTATAGTTTCATGGACACCAAAATTATATTCCTAATTTCAGCCTTCATATCTTTACTCTGGCCACTTGTTGCGGCCGCGATCTTTTTCGGGGCTTAAATCGGGTGTTTAAACGGCTTCAAATAAAAAAGTAATCAACATGAAAGTTATAGAATAAAAAACATTTGGGGCTCAAAATACTTGGTGCTCCCAAAGCATCTCGCGGCACGTCTCGGCTTAGCCCACTCGACCGATCCCGACCTGAGCACATCCATTCACAGAATAAAGTGATGTGACAAAGTAGGTTTTGTACCAACAACGAAACAGACAGTATTTATGCAGAATGATCAAAATTATTAAATATTCACGAATTAACAAGAATTGTTTGGTTAGTTCCCGCAGGACATAAAAAAAGAAATAATAATAAGCAAATTTAGTCCGCACAAATCTAGTTCTCGTAAAATTAGTGCATGACTTATTTCCATGAGCCCTTTCCTCGCATCCTCACTTGTGGATCCCCCCTCTGGGTGACTTCCTCGCAGATAGCTGCGATTTCATGGTAAAGAGTTTGACAACATTCCACCATTTTCTTTAGATGCGCCTCCATTGAGGTCGTGTTCCCTCCGAGAAGTCTCCGCAACGAACTCGTAAATGAGGCGCACTCGTAAACGAGGCGCACTCGTAAACGAGGCGCACTCGTGTTCTAGTGTCTCCACCCACTGTTGTAGAGCGAGCAAGTGAGGAAAGCTGTCATTCGCTGGCTGAGCTCGCTCGTCCTGTATCTCGCGGAGCAGGAACCCGTGATTCTGCAGGATAGTTGCCACCTGGTCAGTTAGCTCTGCGATAGATGTCGGCTCGCCCAGGAAGCCTCAGATCATGTCAGGAGAGGGCGGTGCTGAGTACGTCGCGGCGCCATACTGGTCGCCCCCTATGGAGATGCTGGTCGCGTCTGGATAAGGTAAGCGAGAGATCAGTTTAGGCGGGTGCGACGAAAGTTACGAGATGTTGGCTACTGACCTAGAGAGACCACGCCCCCCTCACCTGGGTAGTGTGAGGGAAGGCTTGGTTGACCACCAAAAGGATCGTTGAGGGATAGTATCAACGGCTTTCCCGATCCAACCCGCGGGACAACAATATTATGAGGAGATTGAACTTGCAGCGCTGAGATCCCTGCGCCTCCACTCGCCAGGGATTTTGCGGCATCGTCGAGATATGGACTGAGGTCGCGAGTTAGAGACCTGGTCGGCGAAGGAGTCGAGATGACGTCAATAAAAGGAGGCACTGTGTAGACATAAGGTAAGTTCAGAATCGTGCCAGCTGGAGAGCGCAAATGGAATAGGAAAATAAATACTGACCAGGAATTTGCGCGGGAGTATCCAACTCGCCCACACTCGCAGGTGTATCCACACCTCGTCAGCAGAGGCGTTGATCTGCGAAGGAGTGCGTCAAGAGCTCGGTTCAGCTTCGCGAATGCAGAATAGGCATTTTGCAAAAAAGTTGCAGAAGAACGTACCTGAGGTTAAGGTATGACCTCACGGCCAGAGGCGGTTGGGAAGATTTTGTCGAGCCTGACACCTCTCTAACGGGACCAGCCCTCGACTTCTTGGGCGTGCGATCCTCCTGTTTCTTCGTAACGAGTCGCGATGAGTGTTCCGTAGTAAGGGCCATCAGGTTGGCTGTGGTCGTCATGTTCTTTTCTCGGTCAGCGGCAAGACGCGCGAGAGCAGCCTGCAAGATCGGCATAACGATGGAGGATGAGAGTTTTCTCAAGGAGCGGGAAAGAAGAGGGCGTCAGAGATGGGGTCGCAGGGGTGACCACTCCCCATGGTATTTATAAGCTTGGGAGGGGACCCACCAGGAAATTCCCTTCGACCCCCACTAGCTAAATAACGTTGGGGTTGAACTATCTTTCTGAGCTTGGGTCAGGTCTCGCAAAGAGCGGGGATTTTGTACAACCCCATATTTATCGAGTATGCCCGGCTGGTCCAAAGGCAGGGAGCAAGAAGTCAGTTTTATCATGTGCTCGCTGGTTATCTAGTGTAGTAATAGGAGTAGAGTCTGTGAGTTGAGATCTCTCCTGTAGGTGAGAGGCGAGGTGGCAAGTGCCCAACTGTGATCTAGTATTCGCCGACCGGGCGAGTGACGAAAGCTCAGTCTCATCGAGTTCTCGGCGCCTAGGCGAGTAGCCTGAGGTGCGCCGACTTGCCATTAGAGGATATTCACCTCTGTTTCTTTGTTTTTCGATAATTCGTTTCTGGTCTACCTTTAGTCGATCCGGGCAGCGAGATCTCGCTATTGTTAGGACACTTTGGTTTGCATTTAACCGTTTCCAGAAGACAGATCACGCTATTGGCAGACCATCTCCCAAAAAACTATAAATAGATCCCTAAGGGCACCTCTGGAGGGGACCTCTTTTTGAGTTTTCCTCTCCCCTAACTAGCTTTAGTTGGCAGGAGCTTCAGCTCATCACTCACCGTGAATTCTGGGTGGGTGGTCGGAAGCTCCCTTGGTTCTCCAAAGGTGCTCGGTCCAGCTTTGGTTTGGGAGTGGAAGCCATCTAAGATCTTCCGAGTGTATGACAGGACCTTCTCGTTGCGACTCGGGGTCTGTTTGAGGTTGTTCTTGTAGGAAGGTTTTCATACTTTAAGTCAATAGTAGAGGCATCAATTTGAGGGAAGTAAAGACGAACTAACCTCAGGTTCGAACTCTTTGAACTGTGCTTTTTGAGTTCAATAACGGGGGAAAAGGGCACACCTTTGATCTGTGACAGTGCGAGGCCATTCGTGCCAAGTAGCGAGAGGTCGCAAGAGCGGAGCACGTTGACAGGAGGTAGGTGTTATGAGCACGCTGCACGAGGACAGGTGTTGTAAGCGTAATGCTTGAATGTGGTTGTTGTTAATGAGCGCATTACACGAAGGTAGGTGCTGTTAATGAACGCACTGCAATTGGGCATATGTTGTTAATAAGCTTGTTGCATAAAGGCAGGTGTTGTTAATGAGTGCGCTGCACGAGGGCAGGTGCTGTTGATGAGTGTGTTGCACGAGGGCAGTTGCTATTAATGAGCGCACTGCCCGAAGGCAGATGTTGTTAATGAGCGCGTTGTATAGGGCAGGTGTTGTAAGCGCGCTGCCCAAAGGCAGGTGTTGTTAATAAGCGTGCTACACGAGGGTAGAAATTGTGAGTGTGCTGCCCGAGGGCAGGTATTGTTAATGAGCGCGCTGCACGAGGGCAGGTGCTGGTAATGAGCTTATTGCCCGAAGGCAGGTACTATTAATGAGCGCGCTGCACGAGGGCAGGTGTTGTTAATGAACGCCTTGCTCGAAGGCAGGTGCTGTTACTGAGCATGTTACACGATGGCAGGTGCTGTTAATGAGTGCGTTGCCCGAAGGCTTGTGTTGTTAATGAGCGCGCTACGCAAGGGCAGGTGTTGTTAATGAGTGCGCTGCAGGTGTTGTTAATGAGCGCGCTGCACGAAGGCGAGTGATGTTAATGAGTGCGTTGTACAAGGGCATATGTTGTTAATGTGTGCGATACACAAAGGCAGGTGTTGTTAATGAGCACACTGCCTGAAAGGTGGTGATGTTAATGGGCGCGCTGCACGAGGGCAAGTGTTGTGAGCGCACCGCCTGAAGGCACGTGATGTTAATGTATGAGGGTGTCCTTTTTTGGGGCAAGATGTGTACATAATCCTAATGACATGGATGATGCTTGTCTTTATAGACCTGAAATGCACGAACTTTAAAAATTATTAGAACCTCAATCACAAGTATGTTCATTTGGTAATTTTCATGAAGCATTCATGGAAAAAGAAAGCTAAAAAAATTGTGTTGGCACGGGTAGAGCCCCGCTGATGGATAAGGAGCTTTCTCTTGAGTTGACTGTCCTACGGGTTGCCCCATGGACCATCTTGGTGAGCTCATGGCTGACCTTCCACTGGTCGATTCAGTGTTTGCCCCTTTAAGAATTTTTCCAACAACCCTTGTCTGACGAGGCAGTCGATCTGCTCTTTCAGCTTGGAGCAATTTTCTATGTTGTGTTCTTGTCCGTGGTGGAACTCATAGTACTTTGACTGGTCTCTTGCATTTTTTGCGAGCGGTCTGGGTTTGAAGAATATTCCCCCATCATGGATTGCATATAGTATGTTCATTCTGGAGGTATTGAGAGGTGCATAGTTCTTATGCTGTCTTGGTTGCAGATTATCAAGACGCTCACTATTCTTCGCAACGTTTGATGAGTCTTATTGTCCCTTCCTTCTTTTTGGGTTTCTATCGAACTGTCATAGGTGTGTCTCGACTGCTTCATCAGCAGTGATCTGTGCTTCAACTCGTCGTACCAGCTCAGGGTAACTTGGTACAGTTTCTCTCATTAATGTTGAGCAGAAGCTTCCGGGGCGGAGACCTCCTAAGAAGAAGCCTAACAAGAGTTCTGGTTTGACTCATGAGATTTGTCGTGCCTAAGTGGTGAAACGTTGAAAGAAATCTTTAAGTGTTTCCCCTTCACTCAGTCGGATCCCAAAAAGGATAGAAGGGTCTCGTGCAACCCTCTTTTTTGCAACAAACTGGCCGACAAAGAGTCGAGACAAATTTGTAAAGTTGTCGATCCCTCCATCCTTCAGGGAGCAGAACCAAGTCCGGTCTTATCCTTTCAAAGTTGTTGGAAATACTTGACACAATAACTGATCAGAGGCCTTGTTAAGTCTCATGATGTGCGAGAAATGATGGACGTGCTTTGATGGGTCGTCTATTCCGTCGAATGCCATGATTTTTGGGAGCTTGAAACCAAGTGGGATTGGGTGCACTGGAACTTCGGGCGCTAGTGAGGACCCGGTCTCGACGGGGCGGTATAGATACACGACAAGTTGGACAACCAGGCCATACTCTTCTGTCATGAATTCTCTAATTTCTTCCCTGATTGGTCTTTTGGTGGGATTTACGAGCGTGGCCACCCGTTGGTATTGTTGTTGCCATCCGGCTCTGACGGCTCTAGCCAAACGGGCACGGTGCGAAGTGCTCGCTGCTTCCGAGTATTCCTCAGATTTTTCTTCTGGGCGGTTCTCTGGAATAGGGACCACAAGCGGAGGCACTTGATTGACGGGTGTTGAAGGTGCTGCGACTGCTTATGTTTTTCCCAGATTTCTGAGAAGTGTGAGCACTTCAGCTTGCTGCTCTCCTATGTGATTGATTCTTTTAGTGAGCATGTTGTCCGGTGTGGTAATTGTTTCCTCATGTTGAAGTGTGTTGACCCGGGAATGTAAGGGCCCGACGTTGTCCAGTCTTTGACGGACTGGTCCCTGAGTTGAGCAAGTATTTCTTCTCGTCATTAATTTCAGTCATGAGTGTCGTTGAGCAGAGTACATTGTCTTCAAAGTCTTCGTTAAACTTTGTCGTACTTTTGGGAGAACGTGTTCCCACAGACGGCACCAATCTGTTGCGACCAACTCATCCCTACTTGCAGACCAGACTAAACTTGTCCACCTTAGCTCGTGGAGCAGTTGAGCGCGCACACACTTAAAAATGAGCAGAAGCACACAAGGATTTTAATGTGGATAAAATTCTTAAATGGGTAAAAAAATCACGTGACCGGAATGGTGCCAGTAAAACTTCACTATTGGCGGATGTTTACAGAGTTTTTAGAGAACTGAGGGCGACAGATAGTTCCTCGTTACAGCCTTGAGATGAGAGATTGTAGAGTGCATGATGAGCAACAGACCGCCACATTCGAAGCTGATTTCTTTCCCACACTCGGATGGAGATTAACGTCCTCGGGAGTTTCTTGGCGAGCAGGCTTTGTGGCAGAGCGTGTCAGGATGCGTTGGTGGTGATTTGAGTGGCTCGCGCACATGCGAGGTGTAACATCCCGACTTTTATTGCGCCACGGGAACCCTAATGGGCCCAATAAAAGTGACCCGAACCTCTACTCATGACCCATACCAAGGTAGGTGGTAACCCTAGATGGGAATATAGGGCTAGAGAACTCCGATTTGAGTTCTGTCAGTTCTTGTGGCCTCTTATAGTCAATAGGAGTGTGTCGGAACTCGTTCCGTTGAATTCCGAGGTCATATGGTGGATATGGTCGTTCCTCGTAGAACGTCGCAAAAATGAGATTTTTGAATATTGACCTAGAGAACTCCGATTCGAGTTCTGTCAGTTCCTATGGCTCGTATAGTCAATACGAGTGCGTCGGAACTCGTTCCGTTGAATTCCGAGGTCATATGATGGATATGGCTGTTCCTCGTAGAGCGTCGCGAAAACGAGATTTTTGAATATTGACTAGAGAACTCGGATTCGAGTTTTGTCAGTTCCTATGACTTCATATGGTCAATACGAATGCATCAGAACTAGTTGTGTCGTGATTCGAAGCCTAACGATGATTATGAGCGTTTTGACCGTTTTAGCCCGATGCGATACGCTGATTTTGAATACTTAGCAAACGAACTCTGATTTGACCCTGGTTAGTGGCATTGGATTTGTATGGTGCGGGAAGTTCGATGACTCAAGGCGATAGGGAGATGAGTACCACAGGTGACCGGCCGTTATGATTTTCCCGTTAGGTTTCCTCCGCTGGTCGGCCAAAATGTTGTATCGCCGGATGTCGCTCAAATCCAAGAGTACACGGGGTTGTACGTTAGGTCCTGGGATGTGCGGTACGACCACCCCCAGAAGTGGCAGGACTGGCCAGTCACCGACGACCACATCGGTGAGGCCCGCGGGGCTCGCTACCTTGCTTGAAAAGAAGTGGTTCATACTATGTCGACATAGGGTGTTATGCACGTCTGTGAATGTCTGTGATGTGTACGCGGCTGTGAATACCTGCGATGTGTACGCGGCTGTGAATGTCTGCGATGTGTACGCGGCTGTGAATGTTTGTGATATGTAAGCAACTGTGAATGCATGTGTTGTTTATACGGGTTATGAATACCTGTTATGCTGCTGTGCTAGTGGAGCCTAAATTATAACTGACGTATATTACTGCTGCTTGTCTAGTTATATTATGTTGCGCCTCTATTTGGTTGCTCCTAGCTTAATCATGAAATGTTGTAATAACCCTCTCATGCTTCGGCTATCTAACTTTGATGGGTACGTGAGCTCGTCCCCAGGATATGGATTTGAGGAGGAGATTTGTTTCCACTTAGCTCTATGATTAATGATTATTTAAATAACCATTCACAGGAGATGGTGCACCGTAGCAACCAGTTGATGCAGGACGTTAAGCTAGCTGATAGGACTACTTGAGAAGAGACACCCTCGTCGTCTCTAGAGTTACGAGACGTGAATACTAGAAAATAGAGTTGAGTGAGAGAGAAGTTGTTAGTCATAGTACAGTATATAGCCTACAGGCTCTATGTATAAACAGTGGCTACGACCTTTTGCGATTTTGTTAAATATATAATGTTATATATATTTGTTGTGCTTTCCTGTTAATGTTTCTGCAATACTCTGTGATGTGATGTGAATGTTGTGATTCAAGCCGAGCAAGACAGCCAACTTGTGCTTAGCAAGTGGGTCGTTACCCCTTAAGTAGAACTGGGTGGACGCCTTAGGCAGTAAGATCCCCTTCGGCCCGACCCGAGGTAATGGTTGGGGGGTCTTACAAATGGATCAGAGCGATCACGATCTGTCCTTGTGTAGCAGTCTCAGGATCCCCCCTTCCCTCGCTTCATTCTTTGGTTCGGGACGAACCATGCAACGGAAGCCTGATGGACCCTAGTGTAGAGGCTTAGGGATTCTAGACTGTGTGATAACATGCCCGCACACCTTTGTTTCTGCTTTGTTAGTCTTTTGTAATTTTTTTGCAATTTTTGCAAAATTCTAATGCGTGTTCCATGTTACTTCTCCAAATAGCGGAGTCCAGTAATGGAAGATCCTCATCCTGAGGATATGTCCCCACCACCCCACCTAGTTGTTCTTGCAACTGTACCGTTCGCCGAGACAGACTCGGGGCAAACGTTGATAACTATTCTGGCAATGTTCCGGACAGCTGTGACACAGCCACTGCAGTAGTTGATGGTACCCACTAACCTACTGACGACCTATCGGGGCTAAGGCCTCCCACCTTCAGAGGTACAGAGACCGTCATACAGACATAAGAGTGGGTTGAGCGCGTAGAGGAGCTGTTGGTAGGATTGATGTGCCCGGCAGTAGATGCAGTGTCACTAGTGATGACCTTGTTTGCTAGAGACTGGTGGAGAGTGGTCAGCCGCTCGACGTTCAGAGGACGACCGTTGAGCACGATCCTGTGGGGGGAGTTTTTGGAAGCATTCCTGGAGCACTTCATTTCGGATGCCGACTGAGTTGCACTGCAGGAGATGTTCCTGCACATCTGTCAGGGTGACCGGACGATGCCAGACTACGTGAGAAAGTTTAACCACCTGGCACGTTTTGTTAGAAACCTCGCAGCCACGAACAGAGATAGAGCTGCTCGCTTCTATGAGTCTTGCGAGGTGACCTGAGACAGGTCTTGATCATGATCTCTCAGGCCACCTTCCACATTATAGCAACTCACGTTGCTGCATTGGAGTTAGACCAGAGGATGGTGGCCCAGTAGTGTCGGGGACAGGTCGAGGTCCCTAGAGGTCAGGGATGAAATAGAGGAGCCGCTCCCCGCCAACATGAGAGAGAGAGCACAAACAGCCTTATAGGCTCCCACCAACACCCCCAGCACCGCAGCAGGAGCCCAGGATAGCTCCAGTACCATAACCCACACTAGTAATATGATGATATGTTCCCCTTGCAGGGAACTACTCTCTGTGCCAGCAGCCGGGACACATGAGGGCTTTCTGCCTGCAGGCGATAGGAAGGCCAGGATTAGGAGCAGTTCAAGGAGGACATGCAGTGTGTGGGCATGGCTAAAGAGGCTGAAGGGGTAGAGCTATCAGGAAAGTTCAGCAGGGCCGAGCTGCATCGTTGGAAACTTATGCGTTGGACCTTCAACATAGACCGGCCCCCGATGTGATGATAGGTATATATCTTAGACGCTAAAGTTACGTTGGATACTGATACCTATGCATATGTATGTCTACATCAGATGCATGTTTTGTTGTATGATATGTATATACTCCTCATCTACTTCAAAATGAAGAATCAAGTTCAAGTGCTCAGCAAAGTTCCGGAGGTGCAAAATTTTCTGGATGTTTTCCCTGAGCACCTCCCGGGTTTGCCACCACAGCAAGAGGTTGACCCTCAGATTGAGCTTGTGTCCGGAGCTCGACCAGTGTCCCAAGCACCCTATCGAATGTCCCCTAAGGAATTGGCCGAATTAAAGACCCAGCTTTAGGAACTAATAGATGTTGGAATCGTCCGCCCAAGTTCCTCGCCCTGCGGAGCCCCTGTACTATTTGTAAAAAAATACGGGACACTGAGCTTGTATATAGACTATGGAGAACTAAACAAGCTCACTATACGGAATACATACCCACTTCAGAGGATTGATGAATTATTCGATAAATTACAAGGTGCATCTGTATTCCCCAAGATGGACCTAAGATCCTGCTACTATCAGCTTCAGGTCTGGGAGAAGGATATCCCCAAGACTTCCTTTAGTTACTGATATGATCTATAGGAGTTTATGGTGATGCCTTTTAGACTCACTAACGCACCCTCTGCCTTTATGACTTTAATGAATGGACACCTGTAGATGGTGTTACTTAAGCTTCGTGAGCACTCTCTCTCTCTCTCTCTCTCTCTCTCTCTCTCTCTCTCTCTTCACCAAGTTCAGCAAGTGTGAATTCTGGTTAGAGGAGGTCAGATTTTTTGGGGCCATACCATCGACAAGAGTGGAGTAGCGGTAGATCAAGCCAAAATCCAGGCAGTTTAAAGCTGGCCGCAACTTAAGATGACAGCAGACATACGAAATTTCCTTTGTCTTTCCGGGTATTACAGGAAATTCATGGAATTTTTTTTTCTGTTTCCAAGATTGTGTTACCCCTTACATCTCTTACAAGAATGGATGTATTTTGATGGATGCCAGAATGTGAGACTGTGTTCATTAAGTTAAAGAAATAGCTAACTTCTGCCTCAATCCTTTTGATCCCCTCGAGAATCGAAGGATTCCAGATTTATGTTGATGCCTCCCTGAAAGGATTAAGAGCTGTTCGGATATAGCATGACAAGACATCAGCGTGCGCGTCGTGCCAGCAAAAGCCGCACAAGCTGAATCACGCAACCCATGATCTAGAGTTGGGCAACGTCGTTTTCACCCTCAAGATCTGGAGACATTACTTGTATGAAGTAAGGTGCGAGATCTTCTCCGACCATAAGAATATATCTTACAGAAAAAGGAGAGTTGAACCTTCGGCAGTGTCGATGGTTGGAATTTCTGTGTAATTATTATTTCGCTCACCAGTGACACCCTGGGAAGGCTAATAAAATGCTGACGTGTTGAGCCGCAACCCTCGATAGCTAGGAGCTAGATGGAGCAGATTCCAAGGGAATGGTTTCAGTCTTCAGTAGACTTGGAGATTACTCTTGTTGCTCGTAGGGACCTGAAAGAGTACCATATACAATTATATTGGATTGAAATTCAGTGCGACATCTGGGATCGAATACGGGAAGCCCAAAAGGTCGATCTGGAGGTAGTCTCGATCATCTAGTCCCTACAAGATGAGTACAAGAGGAGTTCAACATGCACAATGGAATCTTGCAGTTCAGGCACCGTATGTTTATTCCCTCCACCGAAGGAATCCCAGATAAGATTCTTTGAGAAGTGCACCCGTTGAGGTATTTTATTCACCCTGATGTGGTTAAGATATATGTTAGTCTACGCAGGACCATTTACTGGCCAGGAATGAAAAGCGACGTCACCAACTTCGTGGCGCAGCATCAGGCCTATCAAAAAAAAGCTAAAGCTGAATGTCGCAACCCAGGAGGCCTATTGTATCCCCGCCGATACCATAATGGAAATTTGAGGACATTTTCATGGACTTTGTTCATGACTTACCGCGATCACGTGCTGCAAATTACCCTATATATGGGTTGTCGTGGATCGACTTACCAAGGTAGCGCGGTTCATTCCAAACCGACTTGATAATAGAGTCGACGTCTTGCCAGATTGTTCATAGAGCAAGTGGTCCGGTTCCACGGAGTGTCGAAGTCTATTGTGTCAGATCGTGATGGAAGTTTCACATCCAAGGAGTGGAGGCATGTGCATGCATACTTGAAGACAAAGTTGGCCTCTAGCACCGCCTCCCACCCGCAGACAGAAAGGACGAATCGCACAATGGAGGATCTACTGCAACTTTGTATAATACAGCACATCAAGATGTGGGAGTAGTTGTTGTCTTTAGTCAAGTTTTCTTGTAATAACAGCTATCAGGTCAGCATCAAGATGACCCAATACGAGACATTGTATGAGAGACGTTGTCGAACCCCGTTAACTTGGGCTCAAGGTGAGGACCCGGAAGCCATAGGAGTGGCTTATAGTAATGATACTACAACAGTGATGCAGCTAATCCAGGCGCGAATGTGGGATGCGCGGAGCCGACAGGCCAAATATTATGATGTGCGGCACCGACCGGTGGAGTTTAGCATGGGAGAAATGATATTTTTGAAAATTAAGCTCATACATGGTGTCTCCCGGTTGAGGAAGCAAAAGAAACTAGATCCCCGCTATTTGGGCCCCTATCAGGTGATAGAGTGTGTTAGCCCTGTTGCCTATCGATTAGCCCTGCACCCAGAATTGGGAAATCTCCATGATATGTTTCATGTCTCTTCCTTGAGGCGAGTCCTCCGGCAACTAGAACAACACCTTCCTACACCGCCATTACAGCTACAGTCAGATAGATCAATCCAACTTTAACCGGTCAGCATAGTAGATTATAAAGTAAAGAATCTGCGCAACAAGACCATTCTGATGGTCAAGATTTTGTGATTGAATTGCGGACGAGACGAGTATACATGGGACCTGAAGCACTCGTCCGAAAAAAACACCTAGAGCTCTTCCCCCAGGTATGTCACTTTTCCCCTACTTTAAGCAAATTTTTGGGGACGAAAATCCTTTTATTTTTATTGGATTGTAACATCCTGACTTTTATTGGGTCACCGGAATCCTAATGGGCCCAATAAAAGTGACCCGAACATCTACCCATGGTCCATACCAAGGTAGGAGGTAATCCTAGATGGGAATATAGGGCTAGAGAACTCTGATTTGAGTTCTATCAGTTCCTATTACCTCGTATAGTCAATATGAGTGCGTCGGAACTCGTTCCGTTGAATTCCGAGGTAATATGGTGGATATGGTCGTTCCTCGTAGAACGTCGCAAAAATGAGATTTTTGAATATTGACCTAGAGAACTCCGATTTGAGTTCTGTCAGTTCCTGTCGCTTCGTACAGTCAATACGAGTTCGTCGGAACTCGTTCCGTTGAATTCTGAGGTCATATGGTGGATATGGTTGTTCCTCGTAGAACGTGGCGAAAACGAGATTTTCGAATATTGACCTAGAGAACTCCGATTCAAGTTCTGTCAGTTCCTATGACTTCATATGATCAATAAGAACGCATCAGAACTAGTTGCATCGCGATTCGAAGACTAATGATGATTATTAGCGTTTTGACCGTTTTAGCGCGACGCGACGCGCTGATTTTGAATACTTAGCAAACGAACTCTGATTCGACCCCGATCAGTGGCATTGAATTCGTATGGTCAATACAAAGTCAACGAAGTTGGTCTCGGTTAGTTTCGATGACGAGTGGTCAAACTGTGGTCAAATCAAGCTCAGTCGTGCACCGAAAATCATGCACACGTAAATTATGACACGAACACTCTAACTTTGACTCGAACCCGATGTCATGGACCTCTTTTGACTTTGACCATCATGGGGACCCGCCCCATGATTGACTTGGTCAAACCTCCCAAAAAATTGAATTTTCATGAAGAAATTCTAATTTTCAAGTTACCCCCACTTGAGGTCATTCATGTAGGCCACCCTTTGCCCCAACATCAGCTTTATAGGGGCTTTATTTTACAACAAAATTACATCAATGTGGGTGGGCTATGGGCCAAGCCAAGAGAGAGCATCTCTCCTTCCCTTTCTCTCTTTCTCAATTCCAAAGCCCAAGCTCATCTAAGCTATACTCAACATGAGGACACATGGTTGTCCTTGGCCATTCAGATGAATGCCACCTACCCTAACTTTGCTAAGAAAAAAAGCTCTCTCTCCCTCTCTTCCTATTGGCCAAAACTCACCCCCATCACATGACTAAATAGCTCAATCCCTATCCTAGCCACTAGGGGGTACAACCAGCCACCAGGTTGCTGACACCTCACCCTCGTTTCACCATGACATGATTAGCTTAATCCGACTAATCTTCTTCCTTAAGAAATCATGGCAGAGAGAGAGAGAGGGAGGAGGAGGGAGGTGTTCTCCTCTCCTTCTATAAATAGGCCCCTCTGCCTTCAGAGGAGTACACCCCTCTCCAAGCTCAAACGAGCCACCACCATACCTCTGCCGGAGCTCTGCCTCGCCGGAGAAAGAAGACCCGAGCTCCGCCACCCTGCACCACCACTAATGGCGGAACTCGCCGAGAGCTCCCGGAGACCCTAAGAAAGGTGGAAACCTTCTCCTCTCCTTCCTCCCTATCTTTCTGTCGCGTTGCATGCAAGCTCCGGCGGTCGGAGCGCCGCCGCCGTCACCCCTTCCTTCCGTTCAAAAAAAAGGAGAGCTCTGGAGATGGCCGGCGACGGAAGGCCGCCTGACCATCGCCGAGGGGAGCGTCGGTCACCAAAGAGTTGGTCGGGGGCGGAGTCATGGCCGGCCGGCGGCTGGGAAGGCCCGCAAGGGCTCCGTTTTGATACACGCGGCCATCTCCTATGCATATGTTATAATAAAAGTTTATAAAATTTTATAAATTTTATAATTTTATAATTTTATAATTAATAAAAAAGGGACTAAATTTTCTAGAGCCACACTGGAGCCCTGATGGAAAAGTTTTGAACATAAAAGTTGTTCCCCATAATGAGGACAATCTCCACAAAACTTTTGAGAATTTTTGAAATTGATTTGATATTTTTAAAATCCTAAATAAAAATTATTTGACAAATTTAGAGACCCAAATTTGCTCGGAAAATTTTGGAAAATTTTCTAAGATCTTTTTAGGTCCTCTTAAAGATTGTATTAAAATTTGGGAACCTTTGGATAAAAATTGAAGATTTTCCAATTTTTGGAGCCTTGGGTCGCGCTCGGAAATTTATACGCTCAAATTTTTTGAAAATGAAAATCGAAACGCGCGATCACCTTATATATTGAATATTAAGTTCAATTGATTAATCGACGAGAGTTATCTAAGTAAGATTTTCCAGCTCCGAGTATTTCGAGATTTTTGCGAAACCACTGAGCGCCTTGTTCTTAAAATAACTCGTGGGCATTTTGGGTGAACTCGAAAGTTGAAAGTATGAGCTTCGAGTAATATATTCTTCAATCTCGTTTCGGGTAAAGAATTTCCCTTATGTGTTGGAAACGATTTTCGAGGTTAAAATTCGAGAAATAATGTGCTCTTTGACGAGATTCTCAGATTCAATCCAACATAAGCAAGCGAGTTGATATTTATTCTCGGATAAATAATAAAAATATAACTCATAATAAGCTCTCCCTGATCCGATTAAGCCGTGATTAAAGAGGGCTGAACTGAATTTTTATTGGATCTTAATAATGAGTGAAACCCAAAGAAACCTCCTGAGAATGGAGATGGAACTGAACTAAATCTCCTGAGAACGGAGATGGAACTGAATATGCCTCCTAAGAACGGAGATGAAACTGAAAATACCTTCTGAGAACGGAGAAGAAACTGAAAATGCCTCCTGAGAATGAAGATAGAACTGAAGACTCCTGAATTGAGTGATTGTACTACTAACCATTTTCTTTATGATTATTCCAGTCTTGCACTGGTCCAGTTCCTTACTTATTTCAGTTTAGTACTTTCAATTCAGTTCTGCTACAGTCCCATACTAGTCAAGTTCAATTCAGTACTTTCAATTCAGTTCTACTCCAGTCCCGTACTGGTCAGTTAAATTCAGTACTTTCATTTCAGTTCTACTCCAGTCCCGTACTGGTCGAGTTCAATTCAGTACTTTTGAATTCAGTTATACTCCAGTCCCGTACTGGTCAAGTTCAATTTAGTACTTTCAATTAAGTTCTACTACAGTCCAGTACTGGTTAAGTTCAATTCAGTACTTTCATTTCAGTACTACTCCAGTCTCGTACTGGTCACATTTCATTCCAGCACTCTAATTATGCAGCTTATATTATCAGCAGGTTTAATTACCGCATTTTCATTACTGCAATTTATTATTATAAGTACGGGTCCTGCTCTGACGAGCAGCCATATGTTAAGGTCAAGCCTTAGTTGAGGATAACCGGAGTTGAGGTGTTCCTCCAGGTTTATCCCCAACTAAAGTGCTCTCATGCTCCTTGTAGAAAGTTGAGATGAGTGTTACTGCCCAAAGATTGAAGCATAGTAGGGCAGACCGCCACAGACCCGGTGTGTGCTAACAAAATTGACTGTTCGATTGCATGTAAATTGCTTGCGGTAAACTGTGGAGGGTCAGTCACTTTCACAGACTGTTCGTACCAGTGCGGGAAGTTCGACGACTCAAGGCGAGAGGTAGATGAGTATCACAGGTGACCGGGCGTTATGATTTCCCCGTTAGGTTTCCTCCGCTGGTCGGCCAAAATGTTGAATCGCTGGATGTCGCCCACATCCAAGAGTACACGAGGTTGTACGTTAGGGCCTGGGCTGTGCGGTACAACCACCCCCAGAAGTGGCAGGACTAGCCAATGTCACCGACGGCCACATCAGTGAGGCCCGCGGGGCTCGCTATCCTACTTGAAAAGAAGCAGTCCATACTATGTCGACATAGGGTGTTATGTGCGGCTATGAATGCCTGCAATGTGTACGCGGCTGTGAATGCCTGCGATGTGTACGCGGTTGTGAATGTCTGCGATGTGTACGCAACTGTGAATGCACGTGATGTGTGCGTGGCTGTGAATGCCTGCAATGTGTAAGCGACTGTGAATGCCTGCGTTTTTTGTACGGGTTATGAAAACCTGCTATGCTATTGTGTTAGTGGAGCCTAAATTGTAGCTGACGTATATTACTGATGCTAGTCTAGTTATATCATGATGCGTCTCTTTTTGGTTGCTCCTAACTTAATCATGAAATGTTGTACTAACCCTCTCATGCTTCGGCTATCTACTTTTGTTGGGTGCGTGAGCTCGTCCCCAGGATATGGATTTGGGGAGGAGATTTGTTTCCACTTAGCTCTATGACTAACGGTTATTTAAATAACCATTCACATGAGATGGTGCACCGTAGCGACCAGTTGCTGCAGTACGTTACACCAGCTGATAGGACTACTCGAGCAGAGGCATCACCGTCGTCTCTAGAGTTTCGAGACGTGAATACTAGCAAGCAGAGTTGAGTGAGAGAGAAGTTGTTAGTCATAGTACTATATATAGCCTACGAGCTCTATGTATAAACAGTGGCTACGACCTTTTGCGGTTTTGTTAAATATATACTGTTATATATATTTGTTGTGGTTTCCTGTTAATGTTTCTGCAATAATCTATGATGTGATGTGAATGTTGTGATTCAAGTCGAGCAATACACCTAACTAGTGCTTAGCAGAGTGGGTCGTTACCCCTTAAGTAGCACTGGGTGGATGCCTTGGGCAGTAAGATCCCCTCCAGCCCGACCCAGGGTAAAGGCTGGGGGGGGGGGGGGGGGGGGGTCTTACACGAGGCTCTCTAGAGTCGCACGCAGAATGCCTTCTTTCTCAAAATGTTATGGACCTGGACAAATTTTGTAACAGTCTTGCTGGTGGTGGAGGCTCGTAGGAGAATTCCGGCAGAGCTCCAGCTTGAGGAAGAAGAAGGTAGGAGGAGAAAATTAGAAATAAAGGGGGGGTCATGTGGCCATTCTATAGGCTTTAGGAGGTGGTTACTATGGTTACGCGGATATCCGCTCACCATAACCACTCATGCTACAAGAAAAACTTCATTTAGCAATGAAAATTAAGAAGGCTAAATAATTTGTTGCTAATTAACATCGAATTTAAGTAGATATATGATATTTGTTTTCACCTAAAAAAATAGAAAAAAAAAATTCATTGTAAAAATAGCAACGAATTATTTTGTTGCAAAATACTTGTTGCTAAATATAAACGAAATATTTTTTTTCACAGTTTATATACTAATTATTTTAGATTAAATATTTATGGAAAGAAAGATTCAATTCCCTCCAATTATTTTCATCTCACTTTAATACATATATATATTAAAAGTTCTTAAACAAATTAAAGAAGCTCTTTATATCCTCATCTCATGCCGATACTGCTCCCCTACCAAGATTGTCACTCTCCCGCACGATCTCCCCGCCGAGCTCGTCACACTCTCGTGCAATCTCCCTGCCTTGCTCCAATGAAAAATAAGTAAATATATACATATAAAATATATAAATTAATAAACAAATATAAAATATAGGACATATATAAATATATATAATATACAGAAATAACGATAAATAAAAATAATAATATATAATAAACTATACATAAAAATATAAATGTAAATAAATGAATATATATATGTATGTATAAATAAATTATATAAATATATAAAAATATAAATATATAAGTACATAAATATATAAATATATATATATATATATATATATATATATATATATATATATATATATATATATATATATATATATATATATATATATATATATATATATATATATATATATATATATATATATACTAGTGACAGGCACAGGCCTCTGGCCCTCGTGCCCTGCGCGACAGTACACGACCAGCAGTGGTGGGCTTCGCCCGCCACCCACGGCGGGTTTCGCCCGCCCCCCACGTCGAGCTTCGCCTGCCTCGCACGACGGGCTTCGCCGCCCGCCCCGGCGGATTGTTTTAAATTTTTTTAAATTTAATTGTTTTAAAACTAAATAATTTTGTTTATATTTTAAAATTAAAATTATTAGAAATTAATAGTTTATTTATTATTAATTATTTTTTGATTTTTTAAAATTTAAAATTTAAAAAACTGCGTGCGGCACGGGCTCCGGCCCCTGCCGCACGCAGTTTATTCATCGTGGCCGCCGGCAGAGCCGGCGGCGGCCTGCCCAGTTATCCACGGCGGGTTCGCCAGAGGCCAGCGAGTCCGCCGATGGGTGTCGGTCAGGTCGCCGCCGGCTACGCCGGCGGCCGTGATGAAGAAAATGGTTGCAGTTCGCTACAGCCATTTTCTTCCTCCCGATCGGTGGCTCCGCCGCCGGCGGGCTCGCCGAAGGCCGACGAGGCCGCCGGTGGGTGCCGGGCAGGCCGCCGGCGGCGGGGAGGTTTTTTGGCTACCACACATTTTTTTGGCGGGGGGGGGGGGTAACTGTGGATCAGATTTTAGGAGAGAGAGGGTGAGGTTTTTTGGGTTTTTTTATGTGCAAACCTAATCTGTTATTTGCAGCCCCGGATCCAATGACTTTGGATCAAAAGATTGTAACCCGACGGCCCTTGTTTTTTCCAAATTTTTTGAACTCACGATATTAGCAGACCACCATATATCTTTTTAGAATAATATATATATATATATATATATATATATATATATATATATATATATATATATTACCGCCACCTATAAACAAATTACTTAATTATGAGGGTTGGTTATATAAGGAAATTATTTATTAGAGGTCTCTAGTTCGATTCTCAACAAGTGTATATTAAAAAAATATTTTTTCTGTGTATAAATATTATTTAAATTTACCCAAATATTTATATAAAATACAAAACATTAGTATCAAAAGAATTCCTTCTTAAAAATCCTTCCTAATTTATCTAATTTGCAACGAATTTTACTACTTGCTAATCAAGATTTTTTCTTGTTGATCATAATTACTATTTGTAAGTCACTTCTAATATAGTTTTGGGAGAATATTATGCGTATAATTTTCACTAAAGGCAGACCATTTTTAAATTACTGACAACACTAATCATGACAATTAGTGGGTGGTATCCGAAAAATGTAAGGCGGCGATCGCGATGGAATCATCAGACGATGGTGAGGGCCCGCTACAAAAGAGTGGTCATCCCACCGGCGAACGGACGCCGACGAGGGGAGAGGAGGAGTCGCGGCCGACGAGGCAGTCGTCTGCAGCAAGAGGAACCACGTGGAGGGGCGGCCAGGCACGACCATCCTCGCGCGGGCGGCGCCCCGCGACCGCGGGACGAGGCCGCGGGGAGGGGCAGACAGGCCCGCCGCCCTTGCGCAGGTGGCGCCCCGCTACCGCGGTAGGCGGCTATGGGGAGGGGGGGTGCACCGCGTCCGCGAGAGGAGGGGCGGTCATGCGCAACCTCCTCGTTGTGGGTGGCGTCCTGCGGTCGTGGGAGGCGGCTGCGGGGAGGGGTGGCCGGGCGTGGCCTCCCCTTGCGGGCTTCGCCCACGACGCTGCCCTGACGCGGTCGGCCGGTCGTGGACCGCCTGGTCCTACTGATGGCGGCGCCGGCGGCCGATTGTGTTGGAGGATCGGATGGTGTACGAGGATCGTGTGACGATCTCGTGTGCAACTGTCACATTCATGATCCCATCAAGTTAATGGAAATAATGGGGAGAAGGCTATTTGTCACCTCTTATAAATAATTTTTATGAAAGTACAGGAAAATTCCTTGTCTAGAATACAAAAAAACATACACCAAGAAAATTATAAGCAATCTTTCAATTTTATTTCAAATATAATATTCATTATTATATTTTGTACACCATAAATGGCTATTTATAACTCATGGATATTTGTACATCCAAAAATTATATTTGTACCCCAAGTGACTATTTAAAACCCAATTTTTGAAATTTTAAAACTAACATTAAGAGAACAATTAAAAGAAGAATAAGTACTATATGGTTCTCAAAGTATAAGGTTACATAAAAGTAGTAGGCAAAAAATCAGTATCCTTTTGGTGATAACTCGGCTCAGAAAAAGTCAGCAACCATATATTGTCTTCAATATTTCCTGCATGAAGTTGCATCAAATTGATCTGTTAATAAAATAATTACTACGACTAAAAATTGTTACAATATACTTAATAAGTTGTGATATATTTGAAGATCCAAAAAGATGCATTAAGCTCAATTTTCGAATGTGACTCTGCAAAATAACAATAATATTAGATTAAGATATTGCTAAAATTTTTAGATATTAAAAATAATATACAATTTTTACATACCTTTGGTCAAAATAGTCGTGTAATATTTGGAACTTCTCTTTGCTTTGTCACCTCTTCATGATATATCTTGTCCACAATGAAAATATTGGCGGTTGTGGACATTCTTCTTTCATCTGCAATTCAATGAAATGGTTGTCATTTATATATCCGATATAAACAACCCTTTTAATATATGACAGAGCTGAATGTAGTGGTAGAAATGTGAAGGATTGTTGGCTCGAGAATTGAACTAGTTGTATGTTATAGCATTGAACATCTCCTCCACTATTTTGTAGTCATTGACGTCTAATCTACCGGCATAAGGATGTGCTTCAATATGAACAAACTCATGGTTGTGTACACCATTGTTGAAGCCAGAAAAATTCTCAACCTCAGAAATAGGATCAAGGCAGCCTAAGGTTACTGATTCTACGATCCAACGTCACAGTTCAAATGGCTAGCGAGAAAGAGTGGAAACTATCTACAAGCCCACCGCAAGTGCTCCAGCAGGGAGGTCCCACCACGTACCCGAAAGCTTAAAAGAAGCTTCCCCGCCGTAACCAAAATGCTGGGCGAGATACTAGGCAGGCATGGACTGGGCGAGTATCCACTTGGGGGGACCTCGACCTCTTCCAAAAGTACCATTTCCAGTACCCCTGGGGGGCTATTTATAGATAAATCTTATGGGGGGGTATAAGCGAGTATCTAGCTTCTGCCAGCGAGTTCCAAGAGATACTCACTCATACTTGCAAGTTGCTCACCCAAGCTCGCATCTGGTCGCCCAAGCTCGCCACAGCTCGCCTCTGCTCGTCCAAGCTCGTCACAGCTCGCCCAAGCTCGCCACAGCTCGCCTCTGCTCGCCACAGCTTGCCTCTGCTCGCCCAAGCTCGGCACAGCTCGCCTCTGCTTGCCCAAGCTCGCCACAACTTGCCTCTGCTCGCCCAAGCTCGTCACAGCTTGCTGAATGGTCTACGGATAGCCGTCTGCTGGGGTACTTCTGATCTCGACGAATTATGGGTTATACACAATCCCCGCTTTTTTCGAGCTCGTCACGAGCTTGGAAAAACATTGTTGAACCAGTTGTTCGGACAGATGACGCTAGACGATGCACTGCGCGAGGTCTTTCCTAGGAGTGGAGCTCAACTGGAAGGGGAGAGAAGGTTAATACCTCATAGGAACCAAGTTCAACTGAACTGTAGAAGAGGTCGACACCTCACGGGAGAAAGCTCAACCGGAGGTACAGACGGTCGACACCAAGCAGGAGCTGAGCACAACTGGAGGTGGAGAAAAAGGTCGACACCTAGCAGGAGCCGAGCTCAACTGGAGATTTAGAGTATAGTCGACACCTAGCAGGAGCTGAGCTCAACTAGAGGTGGAGAGTATAGTCGACGCCTAGCAGGAGCCCAGCTCAACTGGAGGTGGAGAGAAGAGGTCAACACCTCACAAGAGCCGAACTCAACTGGAGGTTGAGAGAAGAGGTGGACACCTCGCAGGAGCCGAGCTCAACTGGAGGTGGAGAGTATAGTCGACACCTAGCAGGAGCCAAGCTCAACTGGAGGTGGAGAGAAGAGGTCGACACCTCGCAGGAGCCGAGCTCAACTGGAGGTGGAGAAAAAGGTCGACACCTAGCAGGAGCCGAGCTCAACTGAAGGTGGAGAAAAGAGGTCGACACCTCGCAGGAGCCGAGCTCAACTAGAGGTGGAAAGTATAGTCGACACCTAGCAGGAGCCAAGCTCAACTGGAGGTGGAGAGAAGAGGTAGACACCTCGCAGGAACCAAACTCAACTGGAGGTGGAGAGTAGAGGTCGACACCTCGCAGGAGCCGAGCTCAACAGGAGGTGGAGAGAAGTATAGTCGACACCTAGCAGGAGCCAAGCTCAACTGGAGGTGGAGAGAAGAGGTCGACACCTTGCAGGAGCCGAGCTCAACTAGAGGTGGAGAAAAGAGGTCGACACCTCGCAGGAGCCGAGCTCAACTAGAGGTGGAGAAAAATGTCGACACCTAGCAGGAGTCGAGCTCAACTGAAGGTGGAGAAAATAGGTCGACACCACGCAGGAGCCGAGCTCAACTGGAGGTGGGAATCAGTCGACTCTGGGATGCAAGTAGTTGGTCTGCAGTAGAGGAGCTCGTATAGAGTTCACAGACTACAACATCACTCCAACGAGAAACTTGATCTCGCTCGAGGAGGTCCTTGGCCAATATGCAGAAGAGGAGCTCGCGCAGGGACTTGGAATTACGACGACACTACCACTCGAGGACTTGAACATTGTTGGAGTCGACAACTCTCAGGAGTCTTACTCAACTAGAGTGGTGTAAGTCGACTTAGGGAGGCAAGTAGTCGGTCTGCAGGAGAGGAGCTCATACAGAGATCTCGGACTACAACATCACTCCACCGAGGAACTTGATCTCACTCGAGGAGGTCGTTGGCCAATATGCAGGAGAGGAGCTCGTGCATGGTCTTGGACTTACGAGGACACTGCCACTCAAGGACTTGAACATTGTTGGAGTCGATAGCTCTCAGGAGCCTTGCTCAACTAGAGTGGTGTAAGTCGACTCAGGGAGGCAAGTAGTCGTTCTGCAGGAGAGGAGCTCGTACAGGGACTTGGACTTACGAGGACACTGCCACTCGAGGATTTGAACATTGTTGTAGTCGACAACTCTCAGGAGGCTTGCTCAATTAGAGTGGTGTAAGTCGACTCGGGGAGGCAAGTAGTCGGTCTGCAGGAGAGGAGCTCGTACAGAGATCTCGGACTACGACATCACTCCACCAAGAAACTTGATCTCACTCGAGGAGGTCATTGGCCAATATGCAAGAGAGGAGCTCGTGCAGGGACTTGGACTTACGACGACACTACCACTTGAGGACTTGAAACATTGTTGGAGCAGTTTTTCCCTACTGCTTAAGAGATTGTCAATTAATCAAATGCATCAATATCTTTGAGGATGAAGAAACTATAAAGAGAGCGATGATCCCGCCGCCGTCGAGTTGGGAGGTTGGCGTTCAGCCCTGTTCCTGATAGTTCCTCCAGTCGAAGGAGAGATGCAATCGGGGGTAGCTAGCCCGACATGTAATGGGGGAGCTGATCTCGGTCGTCAATGCAGGGGTTCAGTCTTACAAGGATGCTTACATCCTGAGGCATCGTCCCATCGTCCGCCTTGGGCTATCTAGGAGAAACAGGTCGAATGCTCGCTTCCTAATCCAATTGTGGAGATCATTTTCAGCTCTGTCACTTGGCTACGAAGGTCAGCGTACGAGCGAAGGGAAATGGCCCTCGGGGGGTCCTACAGGACACACACTCGAGCCCACCATCCTTCTGCGAACTTGTACTTCTCAGAGCTCGGCATGTTATCCTGCTTTGGTGACAACAGAGATGCGTCCTGCTTACAGGACAAACATTCGCTACGAGTGGGTCTTTTAGTCTTCTTAAAGACCGATGACGCCTTTGTACAAGACATCACTTTGTGAGGTCGATCCTTTATCGAGTTTAGGAGGTTAGCGTCCAGACCCATTCCTGATAGTTCCTCCAGTTAGAGGAGAGATGCAATCGGGGGTAGCTAGGCCGACATGCAAGGGGGGAGCTGATCTCGGTCGTCAATGCAGGGGTTCGGTCTTACAAGGACACTTAAATCCCGAGGCATCGTCCCATCGTCCGCCCTGGGCTAAATAGGAGAAACAAGTCAAGCGTTGGTTTCCTAAATCGATCGTGGAGCTGAACTTAACCGCACCTAGCTAACTTGAGATGAATCAACACAAAGAAGATAACTCGCATTAACCCGTGACTCTAGGGGCGAGGAAATGTATAAACAACTCAGAAACAATGTTACAGGTAAGCAATACGTGTTACCGCTAGGGGTAGAACCTTTTCAGGTCATTCCCGCTCCAGATATTTGAGGAGATGGAAGGAATAGCATTGTGTCCTGGTTGCTGAAGTGATAGCCTTGCGCGTATAAACTCGCAGAATTCGAACACCATAGTTGCTGAAGTAGTGATCTCGCGAGTATGAACTCAAGGAATTAAAGGAGAGCACCATAGATGTTGAATAGATGACCTCGCGAGTATGGAACTCGCGTAATCGAAGAGAGTACCAAGTAAGCATGAAGAGCATCACGAGCAGGAGCTCGTAGAATACTAGCTGGAAGATGCCATGAGTAAGCCGTCTCATGGAATGTAGGTTTTATGAGGAGATCATCGCAAGTAGGAGCTCGCAGAGCACCTCACATGTTTTTCCCCGGTGGTGAACATGTCGTGATTCGCCCTGTTGATTAGTCATACAAAAAGTACTCACTGGCTTTACCAAAGCACCCGTAAGTATAAACTTAACATGTATGAAAAACACCACTATTGAAAAATGAGAGCAAGTCGCCCGCGAAACTCACCTATGGGCGAACAACAAACGCTCCTTCAACTCACCTTTGGGCGAGTAATAAAGATACTCGCCTATTCACCTGCAGAACTCACCTATGGGCGAGCAACAAAGATACTCGCCTCTTTGAAGTCGTCAATCCCACCTATACTCGCCTATGGGCGAGTAACAAGGAAGCTCGTCAACCTGCGAACACGACACCTGCGAGTTGATTTGGAGCTCTCTGTATGAAACGCGCCAGAGTATATCGTCATTCGCAACTCGCCTGCATGAACTCGCTTGCACATACTCGCTAACCGAAGTCATCATCTGGAATTCGCCTAAGGAGGTCGCGATCTGGAACTCGCTTATGAGCGAGTAATAGGTAAGCTCTCCCCATGAAGCCTCGAGCTTGAAAGGCGCCATCGTGAAGTCGCCTATAGGCGAGTAACCAGGAAACTCGCCCACCTTGCCGAGAACTTGCTCACCTTGCCGAGAACTTGCCCACCTTACCGAGAACTCGCCCACCTTGCCGAGAACTCGCGAGTTCCTGCCTTTGGTCTCCAGCTCGCCATCTTAAGCTATGAAGTCTTCTCGCAAAAATTTCTTCCTCGGCTACTATCCACGCTCACCGCACCAAGTGTTGAAGCCAGGAAAATTCCCAACATCAGAAATAGGATCAAGACAGCCTAAGGTTACTGATTCTACGATCCGACATCACAATTCAAATGGCTAGTGAGAAAGAGAGGAAACTATCTACAAGCACACCCCAAGTGCTCCAATAGGGAGGTCCCACCACGTACCCAGAAGCTTAGAAGAAGCTTCCCCTCCGAAACCAAAAGGCTGGGCGAGGTACTAGGCAGGCATGGACTGGGCGAGTATCCACTTGGGGGGACCTCGACCTCTTCCAAAAGTATCATTTCCAGTACCCCTGGGGGGCTATTTATAGAGAAATCCTGGGAGAGGGTATAGACGAGTATCCAGCTTCTGCCAGCGAGTTCCAAGAGATACTAGCACATACTCGCAAGTTGCTTGCCCAAGCTCACCTCTGCTCGCCCAAGCTCGCCACAACTCGTCTCTGCTCGCCCAAGCTCGCCACAGCTCGCGTCTGCTCGCCCAAGCTCGCCACAGCTCGCCCAAGCTCGTCATAGCTCGCTGAATGGTCTGCGGATAGCGGTCTGCTGGGGTACTTTTGATCTCGACGAATTACGGGTTATACAACCATATTTAACTACAAGTTTCCATTTATCATTCACATCTTTTTGTCCTTTTTAATGCAAACTTACACCCACAACGTTTCAAATTAGTTTTTCTTATGTTTTTCTTGATGTATCATTTGTTGTCATTAGGTAACCCGACTCTATCACAACCTAATGTTACCCTTGGTGATGCTCTGGATGTGATTTTATCAGCTCTCAGAATAATTATAACAAACCCCAAATTTTTGGCCATTTTTCGAGCTCATTCAATCAACGCTTCTTTACTTTCAAAATTCAAATTAGTAAAAAAGTGCATCCCAACATCACACTCAGTGTCTTTAGAGAACTCTTCATTACACAATAACAAAACATTTTCTGAACTTATTGCACAATCTACACAATAATAACATAAATATGCATGAGATGCAGTCACTAAAAAAGTCTTGCAATTTACAAATTTCATTGCATTCTAGATGCAATCGCTAACAAAATCACAATAACCCTAAACAAGAAATTCCGACTCTACTTATGATGGAGAAATCAATAATATATGCTATTGTTGTTATAGGGAAAACCAAAATAAGACAACTAATAATTAATCCTAAATGATGGGATGAAAATATTTGGAAGAAGAGAAAATATACCTAAGTAAGGTTTCCGGCGGCTGCGGGAATGTGGAAAACGGCAGCTGCAGGTATGTGGAAAATGGCAGCTACTTGAATGTGGAAGCCGGCGGCGATTTCGGGGTCGGGAACGGCGGTGGCTGGTATGTGGAAGGCGGCGATGTCGGGGTCGGGACCGGCGGCTGCTGGTTAGTCAAAGCCGACGATGGCGATGTCGGGGTTGGGAACGACGGGATCAGGAGAAGCGCGATGGAGCGGGAGCGGCAGCTGTTTAGGGTCTGAGGAAATGTTGAACCGGATTTAATATTTTGGGTACAAATATTACATTTTAGGTATATAAATGAGAAGTTTTATTGTGATGAATGGTGTGTTAATAGTCAATAAACTTTCTATTTTGAACATTTTTCCTTGCTCAACAAGCAAACATGCCCTCACATACTTCCTTTCATATAATTGGACCCGGAGACGCTTAGATAATGTTGTTCGCAAATCAAATAGTTCATAAATAATTTGGAAATCAATTTAATCAAGATTCTTATTTTTCAAATTCCAAGCCAAATTCCAATTTGAGTGGCATTCAAATTTGAATTCAAATAATTTTGTCTTTGTTGCCAAAATTTGTGATTAGTTCTTGAATAATTTTCGGATAATGACAATACCTATATTACATATGAAAATTGTACAACCTTGGGCTCGCGGGGGACAATCCGAGTGGGATCGTTGGGCTAGGGGAGAGAGGGACTGCAGGTGTGAGTGGGACCATGGGGTCTACTCGCCGAAGGCGAGAAGGGGTGCAGCGAAGTAGGCGAGACCTCTCTCGCGACACGGGCTGGCCCTTGGCGGCAGGATGACTCTCGCAAGACAGGAGACTCGCGAGACAGGAGACTCGCGAGACGAGCAGGTGGGCTCGTCTCGCCCGCTGGCTAATTTCTCACTCGCCGTATGAGGAAAAAAGGTGTTTTACCTTCATATCCCAAGGGGGATTTTATTCTTCTACCCCAGGTAATTTTACCTTTTTGTCTTGGTGGACTGCGTATATCCCTTCAGAATAGCGGAGTTTGGCTGTTGGTAGACCCAACCCAGGGTATTTTGGTAATTTCAGGTCGGTTCAGTTTGGTTATTAGCAGGTCAAACTTAGAGGCCTATAAATAGACCGATAAGGTGCCTTGAAAAGGTTGTTGAACTCTTTTTATCTTCTTCCTCTAAGGCACCTAGCTCAGCACTGGCTAGGGAGCGGGAGAACTTCTTATTCTTCCGGGTAAGAGGTGGGACCTCTGAGCTGAGACCCTCGGTCTGTTTCTGGTTCTGAGACTCACGTCGAGAGGATTCTTTGAGAATAGTATGTGTGAGTTGTAGCTTAGGTCTGAACTCTAGGCGAAGTCGGGTTACTGGCTTCAATATTTTTGGTGCGGTGAGCATGGACCGCGGCTTACATAGAAGAATCATGAGCTACCTCATGGCGGGAGGACATGGAGAAGGAGACGGGGACGGGTCAGAGAACCCGGGAGGAATTGTAGGAAGGGAGGAATTCATGGCATCCATCAAAGGCATTATGGACATGTTACAGGGGATCTCGCGGTAGGGCGACTGTTCGACCCCGTTATCTCAGGCGCCCGCTCTCGCATAGCAGGATGAGATCGTCTCGGCAAGAGTTGGAGAGGACTCTCCTGGGAGGCGACCTGGAAAGGAGGTGATGGTAGAGGAAGGTGGGCGAGACCTGGCGGGAAGAGAGTTGTTCCCAAGCCCAGCGAGTGCCATCTCACCGGGAGACGTCGTCGCGCGAGTGGGAGCGGCGAGACCCGTGGCGAGAGGGTCCCCATTCTGCGAGTTGATCCTATCAGCTCCAGTCCCAGAAGGGTTCAGGGAGCCCGAGATGAACTACTACGTGGGGAAATACGACCCTCTCCAGCACCTACAATGGTTCGAAGATGTGGTCTCCATCAGGCCGATGATGGACGCATTCAACTGTCGTCTTTTTGCCATCACGTTAAAAGATAAAGCTAGAGATTTATTTCATCAGCTCCCGATAGGCTCAATATACAGCTTTGAGGATCTAAGTAGAAGCTTCCAGTTACGTTTCTCAACTTCAAAGAAAAGTAAGAAGAATCCAGAGTCTATTTTTCCTAATTCGATAGAGGGCGAATGAGTCCTTGGCCCAATATGTAGACAGGTTATAGTAAGAGATCTTGGATATTCAGGAGGTGCCTGGATTTGCCCTCCAGATGGCCTTCACCGTTGGACTACGGGAGGGTTTCTTTAAGATGAGCCTCACTCGGAAGGCGCCACTGTCGTTTGAAGGATTGATGGAGAAGGCTGCAAAAGAAATAACAATGGAGGCAGCAAACCCGGCCTTTGCTAGAAAGCTGGCAAGGCTGACGGAGGTTGAATCAAGAGAACCAGGAGGAGGGATACAACAAGAAGGGAGAAGAAGGGAAGATTTGAGGGCGCCGATGTACCAAGAGTTAGGATGGAGGCAGCAAGGAGGCCCTGCCCAAGGGCAAGGAAGAGGTTTTCCCCACGGGGGAAGGAGCCAACAAGGAGGACCTGGAAGGTTCAACCAGTAGGGGTGGGGATATGGTCCAAGACCACCCCTACCCCCTCCTCAGCAAGCTATGACTATCGGCCAAGGAAGAGGTAGAGGCAGAGAAAGAGGAAGAGCAGGAGCGGGAGCTGGAAGAAGGAGGAATCCTCAGGAGGGGAGACGAGGGGAGGAGGTAGTGTTGCCATACTGTGACTTCCACGAAGAGGAGGGCCACGCAACGGCTAACTGCCCAGAATTCTTGAAGATGAGAAGAGCTAGGAGAGCAGGGGAGCAGCAGATGTCAGTGCGGATAGTGGAGGTGACAGGTACCGGGGAGGAGGATCGGTGTGTGGACCGAGCAGATGTAGGAGATCGAGGGGGATCAGAGTGATTCATGGGGGAGTAGGGATTGAGGCTGCCCGTAAGGCGAGCCTTCATACCATGTACCATCAGAGCGTAACCTCGACGTCACAAGCCCCTCCCCCGGACGAGAAGATCATCTTCTCTCAAAAGGACATGTCGGCCCATGAAGACCCCTTTTGTGATGTGCTGGTGATCCAGACGGCCATCAAAAACTTCATGGTATCGCGAATCATGGTCGACAATGGGAGTTCGGTGAATGTCATCTTCAAAAAGACATTCAATTATATGAGGGTGGTGGTCTGATGGGTGCTGGTAGCGGATGAGCCGTTGTTCGGATTCTCGGGGGAGAGGAAGGAAGTCGAGGGGGAAGTAGGGCTCCAGGTAACTCTGTGGGGCTGTCCAGGAATTGTCGTTTTGTCATAGTGGACGCCCCTAACAGTTATAATGACATTTTGGGCGCCCATTGATCAGTGCTTTAATATGTGTCCCGTTCTATTTCCACCAATATCTGAAGCTCAATGCTGGAGGGACCCAGATCAGAGTGCGAGGAGACCCAAAGGCGGTCAGGGAATGCTATGTGACGGCGATGAACACCATTTCTTGGCAGGGAGAGGCCGAGGAGATGGAGAAGAGGATGAAGCGGTGGTAGCAGGAGTTTAGAGGCGAAGTAGAGGAGGAGAAAGGAGATAGGGAGGTCGGAGGGGAAGGAGAGGTAGAGATGGAGGGAGGCTTTGGGTGGAGCCGGAGATAGCGGGAGAGAAAGAAGGAGAGATGTAAGTAGAGGAGGAGAAAGGAGACAGGGAGGTCGAAGGGGAAGGAGTAGAGATGGAAGGAGTCATTTTGGTGGAGCCGGGAATGACATGAGAGAAAGAAGGAGAGATGAGGGTTGGGGAAGAGAAAGGAGGAGAGGTGGAGTCGAAGGAAAGTGGAGGGGGGAGGAAAGAAAAAAGAAGGATGGAGGCAGTGGGAGAATCGTCCGGGGGGAAGCCCGACTGAAGAAGAGGGTAAGTTCACTACTCGAAGGGGGAAGCACAAGCGAGCTAGAGGTGGAGAAGTTTCGGGAGGAAGTGGTTGTGGCTATTATGGAGCACGAGGCAGCGAACCATGAAGCCAGAGAACATGAGGATATGTTGGGGGAGCAGGAGAAAGAGGAGGAGCCGTCAAGGCTGAAGGCGGCCGTGAAGGTGCTAGAGATGAAGATCCTCACCAAAGAAGTGAGGAAGGAGAAGGTAAAAATCAGTGGCGAGCTCAATTCCTAGGACCAGTAGGAGATCAAGGCATGCATACAGAGGAACATTGACATCTTCACCTGGAGCGCAGCTGACATTTCGGGGGTTGACGTGGACGTGGCGTGCCACCGCCTCAACCTCGACCCCAACGCTCGTCCTATACAACAAAAGAAAAGGGTGATCACAACTAAGATGGTCGGGCCCATCAGAGAAGAAGTAGAGAAGCTGCTTAAGGTGGGGTTCGTGTCTGCATGTAAATATTCGGGGTGAATGGTTTTCAGTTCTTGTGTCACCTCCAACGACCACCGCGAGACCCCGCACATGGGGGCCGACCAGGGATGTGAAAGGCGTGAATGACATCCAGACCGTGGCGCGCGAGACGGAGGTGCTGGTTTGCGCCGCTTATGATGGTCTGGGGGTCAGTCTCATCTATTTCAACCCCGACATCGATCTCGGAGGAGAGGTGCGCGCACTCGATTTCCAGCCAATCAATGCGTCGGTCAGTGGTTTGCTTCTCCCGTTCCATCTCACGAATAATGTGCGTATACTTTCGAAGCATCACAGCCGTCGTGCTCTTCATCTCCAGCGGATCCATGTGATCACCCAGACAGTCTTCGATCTAATCTGGGTGAGGAAGAGACGAGAGGGCGGGCGGCCCGGAGAAGTCCTCAATGGTCGAGTCGATCTGGATACCTACACAAGAAAAATCGAAGATCAGAATGCAGGATGGCCTCGCAAGAAGGCTTGGAGGCCGCGACCTGTACGCGGATGAAAGGGCAAGGTTGATTCATTTACTTGGGATGCGAGAGTTACCCACAAGATGCGAGAGGTCGTCATTCTTCACGAAAGGGGGCGTCGATTTCTAAGGAGATTCAGAGTCTTGATAATGTTGTTCAGTGGCGTCAGGGGGATTCGTAGGCGGCGGGTGGGGGGGGGAATAGACAAGGTTTCCCTGAAAAAGCTCGAAGTTAGTAGGCGAAATGATAATAAGAAAAGGCAAAGGCAAAGGCGAGAGGAGGAATCAAGAAATCACCTGTCTCTCCCGAGACAACGTGAGAGGAGGTGCTTTGGCTCTCAACGGTGCTGAAGTAGTCGCACCAGCCGAGAAGGGGGGCCAGCGGTTTTTGCCTTCTTTAGGCGAGACGATGAAGGTGCAGAAGCGGGGGTGTGAACCAGAGCAGGGGTCAGGCCAGCCACATTGGCCTTGTTTTGCTTACGGACCATCGCGAGGCGCTCGCAAAAACTCTGACTGTGAGACATGTTGACAGTAGAAGAGAGGAGGAAATGAGAGAGGGTGCAATCTCCACGATGAGATGGGGTCACATATTTATAGACTCCAGAGCGGGGCCCAGCCAAAAATTCTCTCGTGAATGAATCTCAACACTGCGAGCCTCGGTTGGACTTTCTTTCTGCGCCTAAGACAACCTCAAAAAGAGCGGGAATTGTGTACAACCTTGGGCTCGCGGGGGACAATCCGAGTGGGAGCGCTAGGCTAGGGGCGAGAGGGACTGCAGGTGCGAGTGGGACAATGGGGTCCACTCGCCGAAGGCGAGAAGGGGACCAGCGGAGTAGGCAAGACCTCTCTCGCGGCGCGGGCTGGCCCTTGGCGGCAGGATGACTCTCGCAAGACAGGAGACTCGCGAGACGAGCAGGTAGGCTCGTCTCGCCCGCTGGCCAATTTCTCACTCGCCGTATGAGGAAAAAAGTGTTTTTACCTTCATACCCCCAAGGGGGATTTTACTCTTCTGCCCCAAGTAATTTTACTCTTTTGCCCTTGGTGGTCTGCGTATATCCCTTCAGAATAGCGGAGTTTGGTTGTTGGCAGACCCAGTCAGGGGTATTTTGGTAATTTTAGGTCGGTTCAGTTTGGTTATTGGCAGGTCAAACTCAAAATTCCTATAAACAGACCGATAAGGTGCCTTGAAAAGGTTGTTGAACCTTTTCTATCTTCTTCCTCTAAGGCACTTAGCTCAGCACCGACTAGGGAGGGGAGAACTTCTGATTCTTCCGGGTAAGAGATGAGACCTCCGAGCTGAAACCCTCGGTCTGTTTCTGTTTCTGAGACTCACGTCGAGAGGACGGTTTGAGAAGAGTAGGTGTGAGCTGCAACTTAGGTCCAAACTATAGGCGAAGTCGGGTTACTGACTTCAACAAAAATTTTCATAATTGTTAGATCAAAATTTATTTGGTCTTTCATTTGAAGTGAATAAGAAGTCAAATCCAAATTTAAATCTGTTGTTGTATGAATCAGAATCTAAATTCAAATTCACATATTTGAACAAATTCCGATCTGAATCTTTGCTTTCTATAGCAAATTTGATTTGCAGTGACGGTCATGAAAATATGGGTTAAATTGTCATTCGTTAACGTTCATTTAAATAACTTCATTCACTTTTATGTTCAAAAGGATAATATTTATAAGACAATACTTAACGAATGACAATTTAACTCATGAGTTTACGAACGTCACCACCATGCCAAACTGGGCATGACACGGAATAGAAACAAAAATGTTCATAAATATATTTCATACATATATTTCGTGAAAATTACAAACCTTTATTCAGCTAATAAGAATACAACTTACTAGCGTGCTGACAAGTGGCGTGTTAGTGTTGATAACTAGGAGAAGACTGCCGGCCGAAGGCAGCTAGCTCATCGCACCAATATTATCTATGTAACTATATCTATCAAATAATTGAGTGTTATAAAAAAACTATATGTTGAAACAATTAAATATTCAAAGAAGCTAATGCTAACCATATGTCACGGCCTCCTTTTTTTTTTGCCAAACACGTTCACATCTCTAAAAGTAGTTGGGCTATCATTATCACTAAGGGTCTCTTTCTTTCAACAACATTAATATTAAAGTATTGAATTTGAGAAAATGAAAGTCATTTTAGTTATTAGTATAAACAATTGTATAGTAGAATTATCTATTGGAAAGTCGTTGATATTCATCAAAAACTAAAAACTCATTGTTTCAATGTCTATCTCCAATTGTGAATGTTGAGATTGCCAATGTCGACTTTTCAAATGAAGAGCAATTTTTTCTGCATGAATGCGATTTTTTCGGTGCAGACACGATTTTTTCGCCCAGGAGCGATTATTTCGCTCGGGTGCGATTTTTTCGCTCTGGTGCGTTTTTTTCGCCCGGACGCGATTTTTTTGCCCGTGAGTGATTTTTTCGCCCGGGCGCGCTTTTTCTCTCAGACGCGATTTTTTCTCCTCGGGCACGTTTTTTCGCCCCGGGCACGCTTTTTGCGCCCGACCACGCTATTTTCGCCCGGGCGCGCTATTTTCGCCCCGGCGAATTTTTTTTGACCGGACGCACTTTTTTCGTCCGGGCACGTTTTTTTCGCCCAAACGCAATTTTTCCCTCGGGCGCGCTGTTTTCGCATGTGCGCTATCTTTGCCAGTGCGCGTCTTTTTCGCCATGACGCGATTTTTTAACCCGGGCAGGATTTTTTCGCCCCGACGCGATTTTTTCGCCCGAGCGTGATTTTTTTGTCCGGGCGCGAATTTTTCTCCCCGACTCGTTTTTACGCCCAGACATAAATTTTTTCGACCGGACACGATTTTTTTGCCCATACACGATTTTTTCGCCCCGACGCGTTTTTTTTCGCGTGGGGGAGTTTTCATCGCCCGGACGCGATTTCTTCGCCCGGGCGCTATTTCTTAGCCCAGGCACGATTTCTTTGCCCGAGCGCGCTTTTTTCGCAATTTTTTCGCTTCGGCGCAATTTTTTCGCTCGAGCGCGCTTTTTCGCCCGGATGAGAATTTTTCGTCCTGAGCGATTTTTTCGACTGCACGCGATTTTTACGGATGGACGCGATTTTTTCACTCCGACGCGATTTTTTCCCGGCGACAATTTTTTCACCCGGACGCGATTGCTTCGCCCGGGCGCAATTTATTCGCCCGGAAGCGATTTCTTCGCCCGGACGCAATTTTTTTGCACGGACGCGATTATTTTGCCTGGACATGATTTTTTTGCCCGGACATGTTTTTTCGTCCGGACGCGATTTTTTTTCGCCTAGACACTATTTTTTCTCCGACGCGCTTTTTCTCCCTGACATGATTTTTTCACGTCGGGGCGAAAAAACCGCGATGGGGCAAAAAAATCGCGGCAAGGCGAAAAATTTGTGTCTCGGCGAAATAATAACGTCCGGGCAAAAATATCGCGTTGGGGCAAAAAAGTTGCGTCCGTGCGAAATAGTCGCGTCCGGGCGAAAAAGTCGTGCCCGCGCGAAAAAATCGCGTCCGGGAGAAAAAATTGCGCCCGGGTGAAAATATTGCTTCTGAGCGAAGTAAAGGTCCACGGGCCAAAAAACGTGTCGGACCGAAAAAATCACGTCCTGGCGAAAAAAATCGTGTCCGGGCGATAAAGTCGTGTTCGGGCGAAAATATCGCGTCCGGGTGAAAAAATCATGTTCGGGCGAACAAAGTCGCATCCGGGATTAAAAGTCGCGTCCCAACGAAAAAGTAGCGTGCGAGTGAAAAAATTGCGTTCGGATGAAAAAATCGCGTATGTGCGAAAAAATCGCATTCGGACGAAAAATTTTGCTTTCGGACCGAGAAATTTTAGTCCGGGCAAAAACATCACGTCATGACGGAAAAATCGAGTCCAGACGATAAAATTGATGTCGGGCGGAAAATCCGCGTATGTTATTTTTAATTGAGAGCATTGACCAGTGCCAATTCCAATGATTAAAATTTTTTCTGCAAACGAACAATAAAAAGTGATTAATGTCAATTCCTATGACAGAAAGTATCATGCGGCCGAACAAAAGAATTAGATTTAAACTCAATGTCATTTTTCATGTGTATTGATATTGGATTGAAAGCAAATACTTCAATATCAATGTCGTTGAAACGAACATACCCTAAGAGATTTAGGTTCTATTTGGGGGGCTTATCTTCACCGGTCAAGCGGTTAAGACCGCATGAACCGGACCTATGAAAATAAGTCTTGTTCATCAGATAAGTTAATGTGATCATAACCGCTTGACCGGCGAAAATAAGTCCCCCCAAACGGAGCCTTAAGTTCTAAATACACCCTATTTCAAAAATGTTGCATATATCTTTAGTAAAGGCAATGATTTTTAATTGAACATATTGCAACATTTACAAAATATTGACTTGTACATAGAATTATTTTTGATAAACATTGCAAAAGTTTTAATTAATAAAAATATATAAATTAAATAAATGAATGAAAATAAATTGGAGTTCCAAGCACACGAACCTGCATGAACATCCAAAATCAGATAAAAATGGAACATTATCAAAATTATATTCACTCCAAACAACAATGCATACAAAATTTACAATAATGAGAGTTTCATTTCATACCACATTAATAGATAACAATTTACATTATGTTTGGCGCGACTTATCGCAGATTATTTGCTCCGCTGAAGTTGGACAAAAATGTCATTGTCATGCCAAAATCTTTTGTGTTAAACTAGTTTCTTTTTTTGATAACGGTAATAAAAATTATCATATCAAACATACAACGATTTTGTCTGATCTTACCGGAGCAAATAAGTTACGATAAGCCGTATGAAACGCAGCCTTAATTACCATATTACGGGATGATCGCCAGATTGTGACAGTGGAAAACTATGAGCGTCATATATTGTGCACAGCGGGGCCCTTCATATAATATGAATGGCTACGAATAAAACAAAGTTCTCAAGTTTTATTTGAACTTTCAGTTTCAGAAGTACTCTGAAGTAATCAGTCCTTGCTCAAATTAATCCTTACATCCCAACCTGTGAATTGATCCTCCATAGCCTTGGATCGAGGTTCAATCTCGCCGCCGAGGTCTCCCGGAGAAACAGGCCGGCCGGAAGTCATGAATCCTTCGAAGGGGAGGAACGCAGAGACCCGGCGAGCGAATGTGATCTACTTCCTAAATAGAAACGGCATCATCGAGCAGCCGCATCTCATCCGCGTCCACCATTTCTGCCATTCCGGCGTTCATCTTCGCGGTAAGATGGAACCCAATCTCGCTCCCAGATTCTCTTATTAGTAAATTTACTTCTCTGTTATTGTTTTCTTTCATGACTGATCGCAATCCAACATGTAGATGTGAAGAGATGGATGTCCGAATTGAGGGGAAATGAAATGCCCGAATCCTTCTCTTGGTCTTTTCAGAGGCAATATTCAATTTCACTCTCGCTCTATTTTAGCTTCGTTGTTTCGGGGCTGGAGATTCACACAACAAATCGAACTAAAACGAATTGATTGCTTAATTGCAGGCGATATAACGACGGATTGTTGTGGCAGGATTTGACCGATGACGATCTTATTACTCCAATCTCCAATTACGAGTACGTTCTTTTGGGATCTCTTCATTCCAATACTCCATACACCTCCGCCGCCGCTGCTGTGGCCACCTCCTCCTCCGTTTGCATCCCCTTCTCAGGTAGCCTACAAGTGAATTTAAAACTTTAATTTATTTCATTATTAATATTTCTACAATTTTGATGGTAACACTTTTTTTGAAGTTCTTTTGGTTAAACATTTATTTTCATATTTTATTTTTTTTAATTGTTTTTTTAAATTTTAAAAAAAATGAGTTTTCATATAAATAAAGTGTTTTACATACATAAAAATGAGTTTTCTCCACTGCTTGCAACCCCGTGTACACTGTAAAAATGAGCAATTGACGGAGTATAACGTGTAGGGGTTTGCGAGCAATGAGGGCGCCGTCATATCGGGACAATATCGTGACCGAGATAATGTCGTGCGGGACACGAAATCCCCCGTGCCCTATCGCTACTGAGATACTGCAACTGTTGGCAGCAGGGGGTCTATGCCTGTCAGTCTTATGGTCGTATTACAAAAGCTAATTAATATTTTTCAGTCTATTTCCTGTTGAATTATGGAAGTTTTGCTCCAGCTGTTTTAATAATTATGTTTAATATATTAAAAATTAGATAATAATAAAATTGGACACATTTAAATGTTTCACCGAGATTTAATTCACCGTTCTCAATTTCGTACCAAAATCAGGAGCAGAAGTGAATAGGCCTTCGGCGAACGAGGAAGTTGGGGTCGTCGACGGCGTCTTGTCGGCCCTGCAGCCGCCGAATGAGGAGCAATTTCCTAAAGAAAAGGTGGAGAACGCGATGAAATCGCCGGCAGGAAACTCCGGCTGCCGGAGCTGCTCGTGGAGGGCGTCGCACCTGTTCTGCAACTTCATCACTTGCAGAGTTGCGGAGACGGAAGACTACGCCGTGCTAAACACCTCGCGCAGGATCATAGCCGCCGGCGGCGATTCCGGTCGACGGAGGCGTAAGGGGCTGCGCTCGTCAAACTGGGCCTCACGGCGGGGCGTCGATGGAGGTGGGGTCCACCGCTCGCCGATGCTTCTTCAAAGTCCCGACGAGAGTTATAATTTGAAGTGAACGAGGTCGTTATTTTCTGCTGTTTGAAAGAACATTGAACGTACGAGATTTGAGACGGGTTATTTTTTGCTACTTGTAACACAGGGTGATTTATAATGCATGATGATTAATGTTGTGTGTCATCCTGTTTTCCTCCCGTTCAGAGTTTCAAACTGTTTTAGCTTGCAGTTGGATCAGGCGAGCGAACAGTCGGCGAAAATCTAGCAGCAATGACGTGAGATTTTTTACTGTGGAAAATCCGGAAAGAGTGAAAAATGAAGGTGTCGCTCGAAGCATCCGGATGGAGATGTAGGTGGAATATCCTATTCGTTGCCCATAGGTGGGTATAAATAGGCAAAACCTAAGAGTTACTACGGGTATTGGATATCCGTGTATCCGAACCAACCTGTTAAGCCTCCGAACTCATTATTTGTCCAAATATACATTAACAATCTTCTCATATATTTGTGACAAATAACGTGTACGTCTCGGAGTGCAAAAAGTAGAGAGTACGAAAAGAAAAATTTCAATTTTACGTATTTGCAGAATAGTTAGCACATTTAGAGCATAAATATTAGTTTTCAAAGACAGTAACATAAACATTCAAACATAACGTGTTATTCATGAATAAATAAGTTTGAAAACAAAATAACAATAAATCAAAACGTATAACAATTCTACTCAAATAGTAGATCATCATCGTCCATATCAAAGTCTACTTTCTCTCTTTCATCTTCACTAGTGTCTGCAAGAAATTTCATGAGTTATACTCTATGAATTTATGAACGTATGCAGTGATGTATCAAAGTAAACTAGCTATACCTAAATGAGCTTAGTACTTGTTGTTGAAGGCAGGAAAATTTCTAACCTCAGAAATAGGATCAAGACAGCCTAATGTTACTGATTCTACGATCCGACGTCACAATTCAAATGACTAGCGAGAGAGAGAGAAAACTATCTACAAGCACACCCCAAGTGCTCCAGTAGGAGGTCTCACCACGTACCCAGAAGTTTGGGAGAAACTTCCCCTCCACAACCAAAAGGCTGGGTGAGGTACTAGACAGACATGGACTTGGCGAGTATCCACTTGGGGGGACCTTAGCCTCTTCCAAAAGTGCAATTTCCAGTACCCAAGAGGGGCTATTTATAGAGAAATTCTGGGGGGGGGGGTATAGGCGAGTATCCAGCTTCTGCCAGCGAGTTCCAAGGGATACTCGCCCATACTCGCAAGTTACTCGCCCAAGCTCGCCTCTGCTCGCCACAGCTCGCCACAACTCGCCTCTGCTTGCCCAAGCTCGCCTCTGCTCGCCCAAGCTCGCCTCTGCTCGCACAAGCTCGCCTCTGCTCGCCCAAGCTCGTCTCTGCTCGCCCACGCTCGCCTCTGCTCGTCTAATGGTTTGCGAATAGCCATCTACTAGGGTACTTCTGATCTCGATGAATTACGGGTTATACACTTGTAGTAATAGTGATGTAACATTGTCAGCATCTCTATCTAGTCTCTAAATGATCAGTCAAGTTATGATTTCAATAAATCACACATTGTTATCTTACTTGTTAGTGACCACTATGTATCTTATCATATGACTTGATACACCGTCATTTGCAACATTATCAGATGTGGAATAATGTGTTATGATCACTAATATTAGATTAACTCGTACGACTTTCTATTCCCAGTTGAATAATTCTCGAATCAACTTAAAATGAGAGAGATGTTAAGTCATTAAATGTGGAATGACTAGCATCCAATCATCTTGAGTTTTCATTAAAAAATTATTTGGGGTTTTCAGTTTGTTATTAGATGTTTGAATGTTATAACTATAGACTCTTACCATTA
Source organism: Platanthera guangdongensis (assembly GCA_039583875.1). Taxonomy (NCBI): domain Eukaryota; kingdom Viridiplantae; phylum Streptophyta; class Magnoliopsida; order Asparagales; family Orchidaceae; genus Platanthera; species Platanthera guangdongensis. The sequence goes on along the minus strand of CM077160.1, from coordinate 152,491,994 downwards.
AAACATAAATATAAGAGGAAAGTTTCATATTTTTATGAACTTTAATCTCATCTTCACGATGTTTTGATTGTGAGAGCTCTATTTAAGCCTTTTGTCAAGACGTCTACAACATTATCTTTCAACCTCACATCAATTAGGGTAGTAATCTCTTGACTTGTGAGGGAGGTCAACGAGGCTTGTTTCATCCTTAGTTTCATTCTATTGTCATTGAACAAAGTGTTTGTAGCAATCATTTTAGTAGCCTAATTATCACAGTAAACTGTAACATAACTCAATTTCAGGCTCGACAATGGAATGTTCATCATCAAATCTCTTATCCACTCTGCTTCTTCTCCAGCTGAAGTTAGAGCGTAGAGTTCGGATTCTGTAGAAGATAGTACAATACATGATTGTCTCTTGGACTTTTATGCTACAGCTGCTCCTCCTAGTGTGAATATAAATCCACTAGTGGACTTGTTATCGTTTATTTCTGAGCAATCATCTATAAATGTGATCATATGCTTCTTTTCTCCTTTAGTGACAAAACTTTTAAAGTCATATATGTCAAAATATATAAGCTCTAGGGGTGTTGTGCTCCTAGTAACCGCACTAAAAGGTTTTCTAGTGATCTTAGTCTGAGCACACACTTCACATTTCTCGGGTTGGTTTTTAGTGTCTAATGTGATATGATGAGTTCTAGCTATTTGAAACATTTTCATATAGTTCACGTGTCCTAATCTTTCTTATAGAATCTTAGGGCTAACTAAGTTTGAGTGTACTTGTTGAACTATTTCGTTTGCTAGACTTAGTCGGTACATCCTATTTTGGATGTATGCACATCCAAAATAGTGAGAATTAACTGACAGTGTTACTCTACTGCTACAAAAAGTAAAAGACACGACATCATCACATAACAAACTTATAGATATTAAATTAGCAGCTAACGAAGGAATGAATTTAACATTCTTTAAAGTTAAAGTCTTACCTGAGGAAAATAAGAGGGTTGCGTTCACCACCTTCAGCACGTCAGCTGTCTCGACATTTGCCACCGTCACAGACTCTCTTACAGTAGTGAGCCTTGTCATTAGATTATCGTTGTTGCAAACGTGGTACGTTGCCCCCGAATCCAGGTACCACTCAGTGCTGATCTTCATGTTTCCAACCATGATAACAAAGTTGGATGGCTCGGCAAGGCTAACCATATTGGCCCGGTTGTCGTCTTTGTGGTGCTCTGGTCCTTTCCTTTATAGGGAGTCTGCAATCAGATGCACTGTGTCCCCACTTGTTGCAGTTGAAACACTTACCCTTAAACTTTTTAATCTTTTTATTTGAGCCTGCAACTTGGGATAGTTTGGTCTTTTAAAGATCGGGGGCGCGTTTCGAGCTAGAAATCATGTTAGCCACAACTTTCTGCTTGCTAACAGCTTCTAACGCGTGTCTGGTCCTATTTTCATCCTCAATGCATATGAAACGCTTGAGGTCATTCAGACCAACTCACATCTTCTTGCGGTACATTTTAGTTTTGAAATTATACCACATGGAGGGTAATTTATAAACAATTGTGCACACAACCAAACTATCTGGTAAACTAATATTTTCATTGTGCAAAGAATCAACTAAGTTTTCAAATTCTGATACCCGAGGGAGAATGACTTTCTCCTCGTCGAATGTGAAGGAGTGAAACTTGTCCACCGAGTGTGCTTTTGACAGGTCCTTCTCATGCTTGAAATGCTCCTCCAGAGCCTCCCAGATTTCTTTGGTAGTCTTCATCTTGATATACATCTTTGTCGGTGTTGAAGCCAAAAATGGCCTCTGTGGAGTTCGGGGTCCCTGGAAAGGGGTGACCTCACACCTGTACAACCTCGGGCTCGCAAAGAGCCCTCAAGAAGTAAAAAGAGCGAGACAGGCAAAGGGTACCAAGAGGGCCCACTCGCAAGCGGCGAGATGATGGGCTCCCCAAAGGGCAAAATGCCCCCGCCTAGAGGCGAGAGGGCCCCCAGAGGCGAGAGGGCCCCCAGAAGCGAGAGGACCTCCAAGGGCGAGAGGCTCCGGCGAGACGGGCGGCGGGTCCTTCTCGCGGCAGGCGCCTTTCCTCTCGCCAGGGGGGGAGAAGGTTTTTTTACTCTTTCCTTTCAAAGCAGGGGGTTTTTACTTTTCTACCCCGGGTATTTTTACCCTTTTACCCTTGGTGGACTGCGTATAGCTGCTCAGAACAGCGGAGTTTGGCTGTTGGCAGACCCAGCCAAGGGTACCCCAGTAATTTCAGGCCGAAGCAGTTTTGTTATTTGCAGTTCAGATTCTGAAATCTATAAATAAGCCCATAGGGGTTCTTCAGAAAGGACCTTTTTTGGAGACTCGGGTGCGGATTCATCGGCACGGTCTTCTGAGGAACTCCAAGCCCAGCTTTTGGCTTTGGAGGGGAAGCTCTCTGTGACCTTCCGGGTAAGCGGTGGGACCTCCCTGCTGCGGCTTTGGTCCAGTTTTCTAATCCTTCACGACCGGTCGGAGGTCGGAGCTTGGGCCAAGTAGGAGTCGGCTACGCCCCTATTTTGTGAACATTCGTCGAAGTCAAATTTTGGCTTCAACAGTTCTGGTGCGGTGAGCGTGGAAGTAGCCGGTTCAAGAAAAGTTTGAGTTTGGTCCTATGACAGGAGGTGAAGGAGAAGGATCTGGTTCTGGAGGTTCCCCCTCACAGGTAGAAGAGGCGACGAGGAAAATGCTGGAGGACTTCAGGCGAGAGGTCATGCAAACCATAAGCTTGGCCTTCTCAGCAAGGAGCGAGTGGGCGACACCTCAGGTCCCAATCGAGGTGGTCCCGCTTTTGGGCGAGAACGCCCCTGGACAGCGCCCGGGAAAGGAGGTCCCCACAGAGGCTGGCGAGAGGGACGTAGCGGCGCGAGAGCTCTTCCCAGGCCAGCGCCCCGGGAAAGAGATCCCGGCAGAAGACGGCGAGAAGGAGGCAGCTGTGCGGGAGCTCTTCCCTGGGCACGGTCTCGCAGATCGGGCCAGTCAGCCGAGGCCGCGAGACGTGCCCTCTCGGCAAGCAGTCGGCGAGAGCCCGTTCAGTGAACTTGTCATCTCGGCTCCGGTGCCGGAGGGGTTCCGGGAGCCCGACATGTCCTACTACTCAGGAAAGGATGATCCGGTACAGCATGTACAGTGGTTTGAGGATGTGGTTAGATCAGACAAATGACGGATGCGTTTAAGTGTCGGCTGTTTGTCATCACCTTGAAGGAGAAGGCGCGAGATTGGTTCCACCAGTTACCGGCGAGATCGATCTATTGCTTCGAGGATCTGCGGAGGGGCTTCTTATTGAGGTTTTCAACATCAAAGAAGCGTAAGAAGGAGGCGGAGTGCTTGTTCTCAGTAAGGCAGAGCCAGGATGAGACGTTGGGTCACTACGTGGATCGGTTTCAGGAAGAGATCCTCCAGGTCCAGGAGGTCCCTGGGTACACGCTGATGCTCGCGTTCACCCTGGGACTGAGGCCGGGCTTCTTCAGCATGGAGTTGAAAAGGGTGCCCCCCTCTCTTTTGAGGAACTCATGGAGAGGGCGGCGAAGGAGACTGATTTCGAGAGGGCCAATCCAGCGTTTGCAAGGAGGTTAGTCAGGTTGGCAGAGGATGACGCAAAGGAACCAGGAGCAGTGAAGCAGCAGGAGCAGAGGGAGCATAGAGAAGAAAGAAGGAAGGAGGAACCCCGAGGCCAGGGGCACCAGGGACAGATTCATCGGGGGGCCCGAGAGCCGAACAACCGGATAGGTTGGAGGCCTCATGAGGGTCGCCCCCAGGAGTTGGAAGGAGGCTTCCAGGGAAGAGATAATTTCCGAGAGCCAAGGAGGTTCGATCAACCAGCATGGAGACAGGGAGCGAGGGATCATTTTCAGCATCAGCAGGAGGCAATGGGGATAGGTCGAGGAAGGGGAGCCCGAGGAGGAAGGAGAGGAAGAGGAGATGGAAGAAGGGGTGGGGTGGCGTTGCCTTTCTGTGACTTCCATCAAAAGAGAGGTCACGCTACAGCCACGTGCCCAGAGTTTTTGGAGATGAGAGAGACCAGAGGTTTGAGGAGGCAGGATCCGCCGGTGAGGACTGAGGAAATGCAGCAGGGGGAGACGGAAGATAGGTGCGAGGACCGGGTGGATGTGGGAACCCGGGGGGGGGGGGAATCGGGGCCATCCATGGGGGGATTGGGATCGAGGCCACCCGGAAGGGGAGCTTCCAGACTATGTTCCGAAAGGGGGTAGCCTCAACCTCCCAGACCCCACCCCCACTAGAAAAAATTACCTTCTCTTCATAGGATATGCCGGAGTACGAGGACCCATTCTGCGACGCCTTGGTGATCCAGACAGCGGTGGAAAACTTTACGGTCTCCAAGATCCTAGTGGATAACGGGAGCTCCGTGAATGTGATTTTTAAGAAGGCCTTCGATGAGATGCAGGTGGAAGCCAAGAGGGTGTTGGCCTCGGATGGACTGTTGTTCGGATTCTCCTGGGAGAGAAAAGAAGTGGAAGGGGGAGTAGGGCTGCACGTGAGGTTGGGGGGGCGTATCACGGAACTGCCGGTTCGTGATTGTAGATGCCCCGAGCAGCTACAGCGCCATCTTTGGGCGTCCCCTCATCAGCGCCTTTCGCTGCGTCCCCTCCTCATTCCATCAATGTCTCAAGTTTAACAATGGAGGGGTGCAGGTCAGGGTCAGGGGAAATCCAAAAGTGGCGAGGCAGTGTTACGTCACGGCGGTTAACACCATATCTTGGATAGCAGAGGCGGAGGAGTTGGAAAAGGAGATGGCGGCGCAAGAAGAAGCTATCAGGGAAGAAGAGGTGAGCCCAGAGGAAGCGAGAGGAGGAGCCGAAGAGGAAGTCGGGCAAGAGGAGACTAAGAAGCAGAAAGGAGGAGGTGTGCAGGAGGCGCAGGAGGATGTTGAGGTCGAGCAGCAACAGGAGAGTCCGAAGGAGGGAATGGAGATTGAGGAGGTGCAGGAGGGAGAAGATGTGCAGGAAGTCAGGAGGAGCGGGGAGTCGGAGCCACGGGAAAGAATGCAGGAGAAAGTGGGAGAAGAAGGGGCAGAGGAGGAAGCCCGAAGGGACATGGAAATTGAGCAGCAGCAGGACGAGGTGATAGAAGTTAAGGGAGCAGGAGGGGAGGAAGAGATGGAAGAAGAAGCAGGGGACGGTTGGGAGCAGTCGCAGTTGGAGGTGGCCGAGGAAATAGTGGAGGTGGAGGTCCGCACCAGCCAGGGGCAGGTACGAAGGGTACGGATCAGCGGGGGCTTGAGTCCCGAAGACCAGGAGCGGATGCGGGCCTGCATCCAGAGCAACATCGACGTCTTCGCTTGGAGCGTGGCGGACATGCCGGGCATTGATGCGGACGTGGCCTGCCACCGCCTAAATCTGGACCCTCGGACGCGCCCCATACGCCAGAAAATGAGGACCATCGCCACCAAGCTCGAGGAGCCCATTCGCAAGGAGGTCAAGAAGCTCCTGGAGGCGGGCTTCATCTCAGAGATCCAGTACCCAGGCTGGATCTACAATGTTGTAATGGTGAAGAAGGGGGGAGGAAAATGGAGAATGTGTATCGACTTTTCGTTATTAAATAAATCATGCCCTAAGGATTGCTACCCCCTGCCTCGAATCGACGCGCTGGTTGATTCAGCCGTTGGTTTTTCTGTTATGAGTTTTCTGGATGCTTTTTCAGGTTACCATCAGATCCGGATGCACCCTCCTGACGTCAAGGACGTCTCCTTCATCACAAGGGAAGGGTGCTTTAGTTATAACATGATGCCCTTTGGGTTAAAAAATGCGGGAGCGACATACCAACGGATGATGGATCGAGTTTTCCAGGGCCAGAGGGGTCGGAACCTAGAAGTCTACGTTGACGATCTTATGGTAAAGAGCAAGGGGGTGAACTCGCATCTCCAGGATCTGGAGGAGACGTTCGCCACCTTGAGAAAGTTCAAAATGAGGTTGAACCCCTTGAAGTGTGTTTTCGGGGCTAGTCGTGGGAAGTTTCTCGGGCACCTTTTGACCCCGGCGGGAGTAGAACCTAATCCTGATAAAGTAAAGGCCATCCTGGAGCTGGAATCACCTAGAAACGCTAAGGAGGTGCAGCGCTTGACTGGGAAGCTGGCCGGCCTTAGCAGATTCCTCTCCAGGTCAGGAGAGAAGTGCTCGCCTTTCTTTAAAGTGCTACGAGGGAATCAGAGATTTGAATGGACAGCGAAGTGCGAAGAAGCTTTTCAAAAACTGAAGGAGCAACTCTCCCGGGCTCCTCTGCTTCAAAGCCCTAAGGAGGGGGAAGATTTGACCCTGTACCTAAGAGTGGGAGCAGAGGCGGTAAGCTCCGTCCTAGTCAGAGAAGAGGGAAAGAAGCAGCTGCCCATTTATTATGTTAGCAGGATCCTAAGGAAGACGGAGCTCCGCTACCCTATCCTAGAGAAACTGGCATACGCTTTGGTTATTTCGGCCAGGAAGCTCCGGCCATATTTCCAGGCCCATTCGATCAGGGTGGTCACGGACCATCCTCTCCGAAAGATTTTTGAAGGGGTAGAGCACTCGGGTAGGCTAGCCAAGTGGTCTGTCGAGTTGAGTGAGTTCAATATTTCGTTCATACCAAGGCTCTCCATTAAGGCACAGGTGGTGGCCGACTTCTTGGCAGACTACGTCGCGGAGGATGGGGTCGAGGAGCCGCAGCGGCCAGAAGCATGGAAGATAATGGTCGACGGGGCCTCAGGAAAGCACTCCCTCGGAGCAGGGGTGGTACTGACAAGTCCTCAGGGAGTGACCATAAAACAAGCCGTCGCCTTGCATTTCCCCACAACCAACAACCAAGCAGAGTACGAGGCAGTGATAGCCGACCTTCGCCTGGCCAAGGAGCTCGAGATCAAGGACGTTGAGGTTTTCACAGACTCATTGGTAGTGGCGTCGCAGATACGCGGAGAGTTCGAGGCGCGGGAGCCCACCCTTGTGAAATACTTGTCCAAGGTGAGGACGATCATCGGGGGGTTCCGGACGTTCTCCATCCAACACGTCCCCAGAGAAGAGAACACTGCTGCCGATCAATTGGCCAAGTTCGGACCTTGGGAAGGGGGTGCCCTCACTGACTTATTCCACCCAGCGATTGAAGAGGGGGAGCTAATGGAGGTGGATCGGCGGCCCTCGTGGGTAGATCCTTTCATTACCTTTTTTCTGACTGGAACCCTCCCTGAGGGGGTCAAGGAGGCAAGAATCTTCCGCCATAAGGCGGCTCATTATCTCATGCATGAAGGAGGACTTCACCGGAGGATGCTCTCGGGTCTCCTAGCTCGATGCGTAACGGAGGAGGAGACCAGACACATTCTGGAGGAGGTGCACTCCGGAGAATGTGGTAGTCATTCCGGAGGGAGGACATTGGAAGCAAGGGTGGTCAGGCAGGGGTACTTCTGGCCCACCCTGAGGAAGGACGCGACAGAGTTTGCGAGGAAGTGCCGGAAGTGCCAGCTCTACGCCCCCCTCCAGCTCTTGTCGGCTCAAAGACTCTGAAGCATCACAGCGCCATGGCCCTTCGCCATTTGGGGAATGGATCTGGTGGGGCATTTTCCTCCAGCTAGTGGACAAAGAAGATTCCTCCTGGTCATGATAGATTACTTCTCGAAGTGGCTGGAGGTTAAGGCACTAGCAAAGGTGACCTCCCAAGTCATCAGAAACTTCGTCTGGGGGGAGATCATCTGCAGGCACGGGCTGCCTCAGGCCATCGTCACGGATAACGGCCCCCAGTTCGCTAGTGAAGAGTTCATCAGCTTCTGCACTCAGCAGGGCATCGACCTCAGGTTTGCCTCTGTACACCACCCCAGGAGCAACGGTCAGGTGGAGGCGGCGAACAAGGTTATCGTTAACTTGCTAAAGAAGAAGGTAGAGAATCTGAGAGGGAACTGGGTAGAGCAGCTCCCCTCGGTCCTGTGGGCTCTAAGAACAACCCCGAACACGGCCACTGGTGAGACCCCTTTCAAACTTTCCCATGGTTGTGAGGCGGTACTACCAGTGGAATTCGAGGTCCGATCCCCACGAGTTGCGGCCGCAGGTGATGGAGACGAGGCTTGGAGAATGGAAAATGAGGAAGGTCTGCGCCTCTCGCTAGACCTGGCAGAGGAGCTGCGAGACGTGGCAGCCATCAGACAGGAGGAAATCAAGCGACGAATGACAAAGCACTTCGACAAGCATATCAGGATAAAACAGTTCGCGGAAGGAGACCTAGTACTAAAAAAGGTTGATGCGGCAGGGAGGTTCGCCCCGGTGGGAAAGCTCAATCCAAATTGGGAAGGGCCTTATATTGTATAGAGAGTGTTGAAAGCGGGGGGTTACTATCTCCAAGATGTGGAGGGTAGGACCTTGAACCACTCCTGGAGTGGGGATGACTTAAAACGCTTCTACCCATGAAAAAGGGAGAGCGGTAGATGTGTACTTAAAGCATGGACAATATAATATATTTCTCAAAACATCTCTTGTTTTTGTTTATTATGACGTCCTAAAGGCAGGATCGAGGTATCTTCATTGGCACCCCGAGCTCGGCTCGGCCCCAGGTAGACCCGCTGCGCAGGCTCCCATCTAGCTGGCAGGTCCGAAGGCTCGCCTGTGGGGGATAGGTTTTGAGTTGGGATCTTCATCGGCACCCCGAGCTCGTCTCGGCCCCAGGTAGACCCGCTGCGCAGGCTCCCATCTAGCTGGCAGGTCCGAAGGCTCGCCTGTGGGGGATAGGTTTTGAGTTGGGATCTTCATCGGCACCCCGAGCTCGGCTCGGCCCCAGGTAGACCCGCTGCGCAGGCTCCCATCTAGCTGGCAGGTCCGAAGGCTCGCCTGTGGGGGATAGGTTTTGAGTTGGGATCTTCATCGGCACCCCGAGCTCGGCTCGGCCCCAGGTAGACCCGCTGCGCAGGCTCCCATCTAGCTGGCAGGTCCGAAGGCTCGCCTGTGGGGGATAGGTTTTGAGTTGGGATCTTCATCGGCACCCCGAGCTCGTCTCGGCCCCAGGTAGACCCGCTGCGCAGGCTCCCATCTAGCTGGCAGGTCCGAAGGCTCGCCTGTGGGGGATATGTTTTGAGTTGGGATCTTCATCGGCACCCCGAGCTCGTCTCGGCCCCAGGTAGACCCGCTGCGCAGGCTCCCATTTAGCTGGCAGGTCCGAAGGCTCGCCTGTGGGGGATAGGTTTTGAGTTGGGATCTTCATCGGCACCCCGAGCTCGTCTCGGCCCCAGGTAGACCCGCTGCGCAGGCTCCCATCTAGCTGGCAGGTCCGAAGGCTCGCCTGTGGGGGATAGGTTTTGAGTTGGGATCTTCATCGGCACCCCGAGCTCGGCTCGGCCCCAGGTAGACCCGCTGCGCAGGCTCCCATCTAGCTGGCAGGTCCGAAGGCTCGCCTGTGGGGGATAGGTTTTGAGTTGGGATCTTCATCGGTACCCCGAGCTCGTCTCGGCCCCAGGTAGACCCGCTGCGCAGGCTCCCATCTAGCTGGCAGGTCCGAAGGCTCGCCTGTGGGGGATAGGTTTTGAGTTGGGATCTTCATCGGCACCCCGAGGTCGTCTCGGCCCCAGGTAGACCCGCTGCGCAGGCTCCCATCTAGCTGGCAGGTCCGAAGACTCGCCTGTGGGGGATAGGTTTTGAGTTGGGATCTTCATCGGCACCCCGAGCTCGGCTCGGCCCCAGGTAGACCCGCTGCGCAGGCTCCCATCTAGCTGGTAGGTCCGAAGGCTCGCCTGTGGGGGATAGGTTTTGAGTTGAGATCTTCATCGGCACCCCGAGCTCGGCTCGGCCCCAGGTAGACCCGTTGCGCAGGCTCCCATCTAGCTGGCAGGTCCGAAGGCTCGCCTGTGGGGGATAGGTTTTGAGTTGGGATCTTCATCGGCACCCCGAGCTCGTCTCAGCCCCAGGTAGACCCGCTGCGCAGGCTCCCATCTAGCTGGCAGGTCTGAAGGCTCGCCTGTGGGGGATAGGTTTTGAGTTGAGATCTTCATCGGCACCCCGAGCTCGTCTCGGCCCCAGGTAGACCCGCTGCGCAGGCTCACATCTAGCTGGCAGGTCCGAAGGCTCGCCTGTGGGGGATAGGTTTTGAGTTGAGATCTTCATCGGCACCCCGAGCTCGGCTCGGCCCCAGGTAGACCCGCTGTGCAGGCTCCCATCTAGCTGGCAGGTCCGAAGGCTCGCCTGTGGGGGATAGGTTTTGAGTTGAGATCTTCATTGGCCCCTCGAGCTCGGCTCGGCCCCAGGTAGACTCGCTGCGCAGGCTCCCATCTAGCTGGCAGGTCCGAAGGCTCGCCTGTGGGGGATAGGGTTGGGTCAAGCTATCTCCATCAACATCAAACTAACAAGGCAGAATTCATTTTGGCGGAATAGGGTGAAAAGTCCCCTTGAGCGACACTACACCTTGGCATCCCAACTTAGTCCTAAGGTACAAAATAAACTAAGGAAAAAGGGGTGTGGAGTAGAGCAGGTGACAACACTCGCAGCGAACGACTCTTTGAGGATCGTCTCGCCGAGCGAAAGGGCACTCGCGAGGCAAGCCATTTCGCCAAATCCGCGGACGATAAGCGCGTCGAGAACCCGTCTCGCGTAGGACATAAAACAGAAAAGTATATATACAGAAAGGTTACGCGGCGAGACGAAATAGTAGCATCGTCCCGCGGGCAAAAGGCAAACCAGAGATTAACTTCACAAAAATAAGAAATAAAAAATAGACAGCAAAATTGAGCACTCGCTCGTCACTTGGCAGATGCCACAAAATATGGCTTAAAGTCTTTACATCAGGAGGAGGAGAGAGTGATTCTAAAACTTGGAGGCGGCGCATCAGTCCTCCTCGCCGGATGAAGAATCATCGCTCTCCTCGCTATAGAGCCCGGGGACCAAGTCGCGCGCAGTTACTGTCTCAGAGTCATCCTTCACGACCCCCAGGTCTTTCATCATCTGCAGCACCAGCTCAGCCCCACGGACGCCAGCGTCTCGGCATTGTTCCTCGACTTCCTCATAAGAATAATGTGGCGGGGGAGTCTGGAAGGGCTCGCGGCGAGACGACGACGCGGCAGCTGCCTGGAGGCACGCATTCTCAGCCGTCAGCGCCTGGACCTCCTCCTCCAAGGCCGCCACGCGCGAACGAAGTTGTCCCGCCGTCTCGGCATCCTGCGGGATGACCTGGCAATCAGCCAAGAATCGTGGAAAAGAAAAAACCCAAGGGAAAAAGAGAGTTGTGGCTTACCACACCGCCTTGGGCCTTCGCGAGGAGTAACTCGGCATCTGACAGCCTTCTCGCTAGACCGGCAGATTTCTCCCGTTCCGCCTCCAGGTTTTCCTCGCTGGCTTTCCATTTTGAATTGATGTAAATAAGGCGGCGAGAGGAACGGTGCGAGAACTCCAAGGCCCGCATCTGATGGTGGCAGGTTCTCAGCACAAGGTCCTTGGTGGACTCGCTTTCAGGCGAAGAGGCGTCTAGGCCACCATAAAGGCCGTACCCTATGGCGAAGGCGTGGCCGGAAGGGACCTCTTGCTCTTTCCATGATGGAAGGAGGGTGGAGATGGACACGCGGTTGGCGTCCCGCCCCCACAGCAGAACCGGGTCGCCGACGGCATCGTGAACCAGGGGACCCAAGTTATAATTCATGTGAGAGGAGGGAGCGGGACGGCCAGAGGAGTCACCCTCGCGAGAGGAGGTACCGGCCACCTGTTCAGGAGCAGCAGCGTGCGGATCAGGAGCAGCAGCGCGCGGGTTGGAAGCAGTAGCGGGCAGGCTGGAAGCAGCAGCAGGTTGGCCAGAAGGCACCGTCTCGCGGATAGGCGAGACGGCTTGGTGATTAGGCGAGGGAGGCGGTGGAGTTTCCCCTAAAGAGATAGGGCTCCCTTGGGGAGCCTTCCCCCTTTCCTTGGAGATAGCTACGGCTTTCTTCATTTTCTTTTTTGGAGGGCTGGAGTGAGAGGGGACGGTGTCATCTCCGGGACGCTTCAGCGGGATAACCGCAAGGGACTCTCTCGCCGCCTCTGCCGCTGCATTGGCGAGATCAAGACCCTTGGAAGGGTGAATATTGCTCTTATAAGGAGGGGATGTTGGGATAATTCGCTCACCTAAAAGCGAGCGGGCGGGGGTTAGGAAAAAGCGAGACGACAAATAGCCAAGAGAGAGGAATAGAAGAATACCCTCGCCCGGGAGCACTGGGAGAAGCGAGTCGAGGCCTCGCCGCAAGAAGTTGACCTCGAAGTTCTTGCCAGCAAGGTACTCGCACAACAGCTTCTCTGGCCCGCTGACTTGGGGGGTGGCGTAGAAGCTCTCTGGCGGAGAGACCGGCGCGAGAGGGACGCCGCCGAAGTCAGCCCGGTCTCCCCGGATGAAGACAAATCGGGTGAGCCAGTGATGATTCTTGTTAGGCGTCTCGCATACCTTGAGCCCCTGCCCAGTGAAATACGAGACGCCATCGGCATTGGCGTGGTAGATAAAAAGCTTGCGGAAGGCCGTCAAGCTGAACTCGATGCGCTCTCGGCGCATGTAGCAGGCAAACGCAATCAACACCGAGATGGCGTTGGGATTGAACTGTGCCGGGACAACGCCAAAGTACTTGAGGACCTGCTTCACCTCAGGCCAGAGGGGCAGTCGCAACCCCGCCTCGAAGTGCGAGACGGGGAAGGCGAGTTCCCCAGGGTAGTATGTGTTGATGCACTCGCCGACCTTAGGGGGACGCGACTCGATGCCCTCCCCCAGATACTCACGGGCAAATTTATCATGGTCCTCCCGAGGGAGCCTGCCGAGCGGGAAGTCGTGGTCAGTAAACCTCTTCCCGCAGCGGCTGCGCCCCTCGCCTTCCTCCACTTTCTTCTTACCCATCTTCTTTGCCGAACTAGTCCTAGGCGAGACGAAAGAGTTAAGAGGCGAGAATGGGCCGGCGAGACGGAGAGGTCAGAGGGCCAAGACTTGGTTAATGGCGAAGGCGGAAAGTGTGGTATCTAGTCCAGGACTATGCATATTTATAACTGATGCAAGGCCAATGATTAAAAGGGCGGGAAAATAAGGGGGAGAGGAAAAGTCGGCATTTTTCTCTCTCCTATACCTCGAACGGCGCGACCCGTCACAGTCAGCAAAAATTATAAATAAATATCTAGCATAAATTAAAAAGGAGGATTAAAAAAGAAAGAAAATCAAGCCTTAAGAAATATATATATGCGATCAGACATCATCCCGCAGGAGGCCAAACTCCCGGCATACTTTGGCGAGACTGCCATTATTACAAATCTTGTGAGAAGAAGAAAAAGATGAATAGTAGGACGGACATTCGTCAGTATGGGCGCCACTCCCAGCGGCCGCCGCGAGCTCCCCCGCGAGGAGGCCTACTCCGCGAGTGGAAGGAACGGATGGTTTGGAGGCCACGCCGCGCGAGACGGAGCTGCATATCGGTCTCATTGATGATGGCCTCGGGGTCGGTGCCGTCGACATCCGGCTCGGCATGGGCTCCAGAAGATAGACGGGCGCACTCGCCCTCCAGCGACTCGATGCGCTTCTCCGCAGCCTGTTTATCTAAAGTCAAGGAGTGAATGAGGCGCGCGTGCTTCTGGAAGAGCTCAGCCGTCTTCCGCTTCATCTCCACTGGATCTGAGGGATCGCCCAGATAGTCTTCAATCCCGTCCGCAAGAGGAGGCGAGACGGAGAGTTTCTTTGGCTGCTCCTCAATAGGAGAGTTGGCTCGAGAATCTGCGCAAGGAGTGCAGGGGCAAGGTGGAAGAGGCACTCGCAGGAGAGAGTGAGAGTAGCGAAGGGGATTCAAAAGGGCGAGGGAGGGTCCCTTACCAGGATGACGAGAGGTATCGGCAGCCGGGGAGGGGTTGTCCCTCCTCTCGCTGGGAGTAGTTGGAGGAGTAGATGAGGGTAGCGAATCAAGTTCCTCGCAACGGACAGAAGAACCATCTCGCGGACTCTTCGGGGACGGCGGAACCACAAGAGCCCCCTGAAAAAAGCGTTAGTCAGCAAAAGAGCACCCGGTCACGGAAATAACAGTAGTAATCGCGAGTGTCCACCTCTTTTTCCGTAGAGAGCGCACGGGGAGTGGGGGCAGGTTTCAAAGAGGCGCGAGACGAATCTACTGCTGCAAGAGAAGGGCCCCCAGCCTTCGTCTTTTTCGAGCGAGACGACGGGGCGAGGGGACGACCCAGGGAAGAGGTGAAAGCAGCCACGTTGGCCTTATGTTGCTCTCGCACCAGGGCGAGACGTTCGCGAAAACTTTGACTGTGCGTCATTGTGCAAGAACTCGAGGACAGGGAAGAAGAAGAATATGCAGAGCGGGGCATCAGGAGCGCAGGGCAGGAGTCATATATTTATAGACCCCGGTGGGGGCCTCAGAAGATTCCTCATAAATACGTTTTTTAATGCACCTTGAATAACGAGCCTCGGTTGAACATTCTTTTTGAGCTTAGAGTAATCTCAAAAAGAGCGGGGATTGTGTACAATCTCGGGCTCGCAAAGAGCCCTCAAGAAGTAAAAAGAGCGAGACAGGCAAAGGGTACCAAGAGGGCCCACTCGCAAGCGGCGAGATGATGGGCTCCCCAAAGGGCAAAATGCCCCCGCCTAGAGGAGAGAGGGCCCCCAGAGGCGAGAGGGCCCCCAGAAGCGAGAGGACCTCCAAGGGCGAGAGGCTCCGGCGAGACGGGCGGCGGGTCCTTCTCGCCGGCAGGCGCCTTTCCTCTCTCCAGGGGGGGAGAAGGTTTTTTTACTCTTTCCTTTCAAAGCAGGGGGTTTTTACTTTTCTACCCCGGGTATTTTTACCCTTTTACCCTTGGTGGACTGCGTATAGCTCCTCAGAACAGCGGAGTTTGGCTGTTGGCAGACCCAGCCAAGGGTACCCCAGTAATTTCAGGCCGGAGCAGTTTTGTTATTTGCAGTTCAGATTCTGAAATCTATAAATAAGCCCATAGGGGTTCTTCAGAAAGGACCTTTTTTGGAGACTCGGGTGCGGATTCATCGGCACGGTCTTCTGAGGAACTCCAAGCCCAGCTTTTGGCTTTGGAGGGCAAGCTCTTTGTGACCTTCCGGGTAAGCGGTGGGACCTCCCTGCTGCGGCTTTGGGCCAGTTTTCTAATCCTTCACGACCGGTCGGAGGTCGGAGCTTGGGCCAAGTAGGAGTCGGCTACGCCCCTATTTTGTGAACATTCGTCGAAGTCAAATTTTGGCTTCAACAACACCTACTACACTCAAGAGAACGTCACGGACCAAAGGATCAAGAAGCTAAGAACAGACCCTCGGCACTAGCGCGGAGGTCCCACCTCACACCCGGAAGGCTACCTGAGCACTTCCCCTCCATAGCCAATGCTCAAGCTAGGGTGCCTTGGAGGAGCTCTCTCTACTCTACCAAGAAGAAGCTAAGTGAGGAGGAAGCAAGAAAAAGTCTCTCCTCCAAAAGCACCCAAGGGGGTCTATTTATAGTTTTCCAAATCTCATGTACTGAAATGCCCGAAATACCCCTACGCCCAACATACCTTGGGCCAATAGAAAACAGCCACACCAGGGGGTAAAGAGGGAATTCCCCCCGAGGGCAAGACGGTAAAAGTAGGGGGGCAAGGGCGAGACCCCGGCCTCTGGCCGGTCTCGCCCCGCCAGGCCGCCAGGCAGGAAGGGGCAGGGGCGAGACCCCGGCCCCCGGCCGGTCTCGCCCCGCCAGGCTGCCAGGCAGGAAGGGGCGGGGGCGAGACCCCGGCCCCCGGCCGATCTCGCCCCGCCAGGCCGCCAGGCAGGAAGGGGTGGGGGCGAGACCCCGGCTCCCGGCCGGTCTCGCCCCGCCAGGCCGCCAGGCAGGAAGGGGGCAGGGCGAGACCACGGCCCCCGGCCGGTCTCGCCCCGCCAGGCCGCCAAGCAAGAAGAGGGCAAGGCGAGACCCCGGCCCCCGGACGGTCTCGCCCCGCCAGGCCGCCAAGCTAGAAGAGGGCAGGGCGAGACCCCGGCCCCCGGCCGGTCTCGCCCCTCCAGACCGCCAAGCTAGAAGAGGGCAAGGTGAGACCACGGCCCCCGGCCGGTCTCGCCCCGCCAGGCCGCCAAGCTCCTATCGGGACGGGGCGGGTGTCAGCCAACTTGTCGCACCCGACCCCCAAAAGAGGGCCACTGGAGGGAGGTAGATTTTTCCTCCCCCTACTAGTATGTTTCCAAGCTAGAGCCAAAATTGGCCACCGAGAGTGCTCATATGTCCAAAAAGCTTAAAATTAAATATGGGCGAATACTGGGTTGTACACAATCTCCGCTCTTTTCGAGGTTGGCACAAGCTCGGAAAGAAACGTCCAACCCAACGTATTCGCTGAGTGTAATTTTCTTGCGCGGCACCCCGGGGAGTCAACTTGTCATGCCAGCTGATGGGAGCCTGGGTGACGAGACCCCCTATAGGTAAAAAACACTTCACCCTCCGGAGTGGTCAACCTGCCATGCCAGGTATGGGAGCCTGGGTGGCGAGACCTCCTCCAGGTAAAAAACACTTCACCCCCCAGAGGGGTCAACCTGCCATGCCAGCTATGGGAGCCTGGATGGCGAGACCTCCTCCGGGTAGAAAACTTGGCTTTCACGAGAGATCAACCAGCTCTGTCAGCTAGTGAGAGCCTCACGGCGGAATCATCATCGGAGCAAAGGGCTTGACTTCCACGAGAGATCAACCTGCCCTGTCAGCTAGATGAGAGCCTGACAGCGGAATCCATCTCGGAGCAAAGGGTTTGGCTTCCACGAGAGATCAACCTGCCCTGCCAGCTAGATGAGAGCCTGACAGCGGAATCCATCTCGAGGTGAGACCTACCCCACCCTCCAAGAGATCAACCAGCCCTGTCATCTAGTGAGAGCCTGACAGTAGAATCATCATCGGAGCAAAGGGCTTGGCTTCCACAAGAGATCAACCTGCTCTGCCAGCTAGATGAGAGCCTGACAGCGAAATTCATCTCGGAGCAAAGGGCTTGGCTTCCACGAGAGATCAACCTGCCCTGCCAGCTAGATGAGAGCCTGATAGCGGAATCCATCTCGAGGTGAGACCTACCCCACCCTCCGAGAGATCAACCTTCCCTGCCAGCTAGGTGAGAGCCTGGTAGCGGAATCCATCTCGAGGTGAGACCTACCCCACCCTCCGAGAGATCAACCTGCCCTGTTAGCTAGGTGAGAGCCTGGTAGCGGAATCCATCTCTAGGTGAGACCTACCCACCCTCCGAGAGATCAACCTGCCCTGCCAGCTAGATGAGAGCCTGACAGCGGAATCAATCTCGAGGTGAGACCTACCCCACCCTCCGAGAGATCAACCTGCCCTGCCAGCTAGGTGAGAGCCTGACAGCGGAATCCATCTCGAGGTGAGACCTACCCCACCCTCCGAGAGATCAACCTGCCCTGCCAGCTAGGTGAGAGCCTGACAGCGGAATCCATCTCGAGGTCAGACCTACCCCACCCTCCGAGAGATCAACCTGCCCTGCCAGCTAGGTGAGAGCCTGGCAGCGGAATCCATCTCAAGGTGAGACCTACCACACCCTCCGAGAGATCAACCTGCCCTGCCAGCTAGGTGAGAGCCTGGCAGCGGAATCCATCTCGAGGTGAGACCTACCCCACCCTCCGAGAGATCAACCTGCCCTGCCAGCTAGGTGAGAGCCTGACAGCGGAATCCATCTCGAGGTGAAACCTCTAGGCATCCACGAGAGGTACCACCGACCCTGCCCAGCTAGTGAGATCCTGGGCAGCGGGACCGTCTCGGAGCAAAAGGACTAGGCATCTCAATCAGACCTTACCAAATCCTACATCCTCAAACATGAAAAATAGATGGATTACATAGTCCCCTGACTTCAGCTGGTCAGGGGTAGCACTTGTTACAAGACAAGAAAGGGAAAAAAACTATCGCGAGGCGAGGCTCCCTCAGGGGGCCTGGGCATGATGGTCGTCTTCTGCTTCCTTCTCCTCGGGCATTTCGAAGATGGCGTTGTAGCTGCTTGGAGCATCAACAATGACGAACCGGGAGTTCCTTGAAGCCCCTCCCAACTTTACTTGGAGTCCGACTCCAGCTTCCACTTCCTTCCTCTCCCCTGAAAATCCAAACAGGGGTTCGTCCGAGGCCAACACCCTCCTTGGCTCTACCTTCATCTCGTCAAACGCGTTCTTGAAAACGACGTTGACGGAGCTTCCTTTGTCAACCAAGATTCGGGAGACGGTGTAGCCCTCGATGGCCGTCTGGATGACCAGTGCATCGCAAAACGGATCCTCATGATCCGACAGGTCCTTCACCGAGAAGGTGTTCTTCTCCTCCTGGGGCGGTGTCTGGGAGGTTGAGGCGACGCTCCTCCTGTACATGACATGGAGGCTTGCCTTCCGAGTGGCCTCAACCCCCACTCCACCGTGGATCACTGCTATACCGCCTCGGGGTCCGACATCAACCCGGTCCTCACACACATCATATCCCCCTTCTCTGGGCAGGACCTCTTCAACCCGCACTGGTGGTTGTGGCTGGGCAAGGCCTCTCGCCCCCCTCACCTCCAGGAACTCGGGGCAGGTAGCTGTGGCGTGCCCCTCCACCTGGTGGAAGTCACAGTACGACAACTCCACCCTGACCCTTCTCCTTCCCCGGCGGTTCCTCCTCTCTCTTCGACCAATCTCCATCGCTTGCTGTGGTGGGGGTAGGAGCTGCCTAGGGGCCTGCCTCTGGAAGTTGAACCTCCCTTGGCCCCCATGGAAGTTTTCCCCCTCTTGGGCGTAACCTCTTCCCGGGCCCTGTACGGGTCCTCCCTGCTGCCTCCAACCTGGTTCCGGACCCTCCTGAGCTCTCCGCTCCTCTCTCCTTCTTCCTTCCTGAGGTCTCGAGCCACCTTGCTCCTTTGCCTCCATCTTTGTTAGTTTTGCCAACTTCTTGACAAAGGCCGGGTTGGCGGCCTCCATGACAATCTCCTCTGCCGCCCTTTCCATCAGCTTCTCGAAGGAAAGGGGGGCCTTCCGGGTCAAGCTCATCTTGAAAAACCCCTCCTTCAGCCCAACGGTGAAGGCCATCTGGAGAGCATACCTTGGCATCTCCTGGACCTCCAAGATCTCCTCTTGGAACCTGTCAACGTAATGGGCCAACGACTCCTCGGCCCCCTGCCTTATCAGGAAGATGGATTCAGGACTCCTCTTCCTCTTCTTGGTGGTGGAGAAGCGGAGCTGGAAGCTCCGGCTCAAGTCTTCGAACCCATAGATCGACCTTGGAGGGAGTTGATGAAACCAGTCCCTTGCCTTCTCCTTCAACGTGATCGCAAAGAGGCGACACTTGAAGGCGTCCGTCATTGGCCTGATGGAGACGGCGTGCTCGAACCACTGCAGATGCTGGACGGGGTCATCCTTCCCAGTATAGTAAGCAATGTCTGGCTCTCTGAACCCCTCGGGAATGGGAGCTGAGATGATCAGCTCGCTGAAGGGTGACCCCCTAAGGGGTGGTCTCGCCGCCTCCACTCGCGCGAGCTGCTCGCCTGGGAGGTTGGCACTCGCTGGGATGGAGAACAGCTCCCGGCCGGTGAGGTCTCGCTCGACCTCATCTCCCATCCTCTCCTTCCCTGTCCTTCTTCATGGTGCACTTCCTTCTCCCCCCACTGGAGTCATCTCGCCTAGACCCATGGGAGTCGACTCGTCGAGGGGGGGAGCTAGCTCCTGGGGGGTCGGGGTGGAGCTGTCACCCTGAGGAGCAATGCTTCGCAGCATCTCCGTGATGCCTTGAATGGACATGAACTCTTGCCTCCCCACAAAGGGTCCTGAGCTGGGGAGCTCGCCGAGATCATCACTACCTCCCTGACCTCCAGTCATGACACTCTCCCGAGATCTTCTGTGCTGGTCACTCTCCACGCTCACCGCACCGAAGTGTTGAAGCCAAAATGGCATCTATGGAGTTCGGGGTCCCTGGAAAGAGGGACCTCACACCTACTACACTCAAGAGAACGTCACGGACCAAAGGATCAAGAAGCTAGGAACAGACCCTCGGCTCTATCACGTAGGTCACACCTCACACCCGGAAGGCTACCTGAGCACTTCCCCTCCCTAGCCAATGCTCGAGCTAGGGTGCCTTGGAGGAGCTCTCTCTACTCTACCAAGAAGAAGCTAAGGGAGGAGGAAGCAAGGAAAAGTCTCTCCTCTAAAGGCACCCAAGAGGGTCTATTTATAGTTTTCCAAATCTCATTCACCGAAATGCCCGAAATACCCCTACGCCCCAACATACCTTGGGCCAATAAAAAACAACCACACCGGGGGGTAAAGGGGGAATTCCCCCCGAGGGCAAGACGATAAAAACAGGGGGGGCAAGGGAGAGACCCCGACCTCTGACCGGTCTCGCCCCGCCAGGCCGCCAGGCAGGAAGGGGCAGGGGCGAGACCCCGGCCCCCGGCCGGTCTCCCCCCGCCAGGCCGCCAGGCAGGAAGGGGCGGGGGCGAGACCCCGGCCCCCGGCCGGTCCCGCCCCGCCAGGCCGCCAAGCAGAAAGGGGGCACGGCGAGACCCCGGCCCCCGGCCGGTCTCGCCCCGTCAGGCCGCCAAGCAAGAAGAGGGCAGAACGAGACCCCGGCCCCCGGCCGGTCTCCCCCCTCCAGGCCGCTAAGCTAGAAGAGGGCAGGGCGAGACCCCAGCCCCGGGCCGGTCTCGCCCCGCCAGACCGCCAAGCTAGAAGAGGGCAGGGCGAGACCCCGGCCCCCGGCCGGTCTCGCCCCGCCAGGCCGCCAAGCTAGAAGAGGGCAGGGCGAGACCCCGACCCCCGGCCGGTCTCGCCCCGCCAGGCAGCCAAGCCAGAAGAGGGCAGGGCGAGACCCCGGCCCCCGGCCGGTCTCGCCCCGCCAGACCGCCAAGCACCTATCGGGACGGGGCGGGTGTCAGCCAACTTGTCGCACCCGCCCCCCAAAAGAGTGCCACTGGGGGGAGGTAGATTTTTCCTCCCCCTACTAGTATGTTTCCAAGGTAGAGCCAAAATTGGCCACCGAGAGTGCCCATATGTCCAAAAAACTTAAAATTAAATAGGGGCGAATACGGGGTTGTACAGTCGGGCTGGGAAAGACAGTTCAGCAGGTAGTCGCGATAGAAGTCCTCATCGTGGACCCACTATGCCTCATCGATAGTCCCCATAACGTCAGCACGATCAGACTGAACTGTGTAGAACATGTTTAGGTACTTCATCACGAACTGGGTATTCAGCTTCCAATCGTTGAACTCGGTCGCCATGAATTTCTCCAATTTTATCATCGGAATAGAGGATGAGAAATTGTTTCCCTTCATCATCGTTCCTCTTTCTAGGTCTCTGGAACTCCAACCAAGTAGACCTCAATTAATGCAACAAGCGACCAAACTGCCAAAAAATTCATGATCAACTCTTGGAGTACAGGGCTGAACACTTTAGATTCGACCAGGAGGATAGCCTTGTAACCTTCAGACAGAGAATTGGAGGTCGATCTGCAACAAGAATCAGCCTATCCTAGATTTCAGGCAGCAGGAACCAGAACGATCTGGATGAGAGGTTTCCTTTTTCTTGGTCTGCCCTAGATTAGCAGATCAAAGAAAACCATGGGATAATCCTCTGTTAGGCGGCAGAAATCTAATAAGAAACTCCAGAGCGGCAAGTTTCCAGGAAAAAAAAATTAACAGGAGGTGATTTCCGATTAGAGGCAGGCGGCGGCCACAACTTCGTTTCTCCCAATTCAGATACGGTGGTGGATCTGCTTCACAGCAGCGGTGGCGGCTCTAGATCTGCGGCGGCGTGATTTCGGAAAGGCGAGAACGACAGAGCTTCTTCCCCTTTTTCCTTTTACGATCCCGACCAGCTTCACGATTTAGCGGCGACAATCAATTGCCGGTGAAGAGAAAACCCCGTATGGCAGCGGAAATCCAATAGGAAATTTTTTTTTTCTCCTCTTTGCTTTCGGTCCTCCCGATCCAGAGGCACCGGACAAACTTTTCACAAACGAGTACCGTCAGGTTCTGCTTTTCCTCCTTTTGTCCCGAAATCAGGAGCGCTGGAAAACGCACAAGAATGGTGATGAATTCCTTCTCCCGATCACACGGCGGCGCGATCCAGCGAAGTAGCGGCAGAACTCAACTTTTCCGATTTTGATTCTAGCGGCGCACAAAAAATCGCAGAGACGAGAGCGGGATTCGTTCTGATTTCAGCGACGGAAACCTGGAGCAGTGGTACGGGAGAGAAACCAGGAGCGTGATGCATCGAGCGGCTAAGGTGTTGCTAGAAGCATCCAGATAAAGATCTAGGTGGAATCTTTTATATGTTGCCCCTTGGTGGGTATATATAGGAAAAATCCTAGGAGTTACTACGGGTATAGGATATCCGTGTATCCAAACCGACCCGTTAAGCCTCCGAACCTATTATTTTTCCAAATATACATTACCAAAAAAATTACGTGGCAGATCGGTGTCGAGCCAAAATCCATTATTAAGCTTTGATTACAAGTATTGAGGGTTCTTTGGAGGGTGACAAACCACCTCTCCGTTACAAGCTTTAAATATAGAAAGAGCGAAAAATAAACCAAGTTCACAAAGCTTGGATGAGTGCGTTCTCGTGGAGAAAAATGTTAAGTCCTTGAAGTCTTAGATTGTCTTCACACAAGGGCCTATGAGAGCGTTTTCCAGTGCCTACGAGAGCGCTTTCCAGTGTCTTCTCTCGAGCTCAAAAAACATTCAAGTGAGTGTCGGGCATTGTGCACACTAGAGAGGGAGCAGAGCGAGTTCCAAGCGGAAAAACGATCTAAGTACCACGTTCTTGTTGGAAAACCTAAAAGCTCTTTCAAGTCTCTGGAGTTGTTTGTCCTTAAATGAAGGTCTGTGAGTCAATTTATAGTTTTATTGCACCGAGTTGAATCCTGAGTTGGTGAATGACGTTGATCTGTTTAGGTACCTGGATCACCAATTTTCACAAAATGACTGACGCCCCCCCCCCCATGCAGTCCGAGCAGCCCGGGCAAAGGTGGCCGACGACAACCGGCGGGGGCTGAGGGCGGAGACTGCTGGCGCGTGCAAGCAGGGGACGACAACGCGTGAGGGTCGGCCGCGTGCGCCCGCCAACTGCCCGCGTGCGAACATGCTGCCCACGCGTGCGCGCCGCTCCCGCGGGCGTGTGCTTCCTGCTTGCATGCGCATGCTCGCTTGGCTTCACTCCCCTTTTGGTGTGTTTCTGGGTCTTTGGGAGCGAGCGCGACTGCGACTCATTCAGTCGGGTTGGCTTGCCTCCGAGTCCTTGGTCCAAATCTTCCTGGTTTGACTTGGAAAATTCAAGGGGACCCCATCAATTAAGTTTAGTCCCTTTCAAGGCTAGACACATTCGAGCCGCCCGTGTGCTGGGCGGCCATGGGGCGGCTGACCCTCGCGGGGTCGGCTGTGGCCGAGGCCGCCCATGCGACAGGCTGCCTGGGGGCGGCCAAGTGAGCGGTCAACGTACGAGATCACATGCGGTGGTTGGGATCCCGTGCGTGGGGGTTATCGCGCAGATCAGACACGTAGATCGCGCGTGCGGTGGTTCCACGCATAACTCCTCATTTTTCTATAAATTGGGGCCGACACTCCATCACACTTTTTTTATTATGCCAATTATAAGCAGTTTTAGATAATTAAAAGATTTCTCCTTGGCTTATTTGTGACGGCCCAAGGATTTATACTGCCATTGCATAGAACTTGTCCTGGCTTCCTGGGCTTTACCTTGGCTTCGCCCGGGCTGTTGCCCAAATACCCAACCCATCTCTGGTCTGCTTCTGGGTACAGCGGGTTGTTGGAGGTCTTGACCCCCTTTGATGAGCAAACTCTACTGTTCAGCGTATCCTATTGGGACTTTTCAGGAGGTCACCCATCCCAAAATTTCTCTGGCCTGAACACGCTTAACTATGAAGTTTTTCAATTTCTCATCATCAATTGAGCTGCAACGCGCTTAACTATTAATTATGAGGCATGCAATAATTATCATTGAAAGTAATTTGGATCATTCCTTATGCCCAGGCTTGGGATTTGCTTTCATCACACTGAGGCTTCCCTTCTTAATTGGAATCCCGGAGGGCATAATGGTCAGGCTTTTGCCAGGTTCAGTCCGAGCACGTTAAAAATCAATATATTAATTATTAATTTTGTTTTTTTGAATTAAATAATAAATAGTTACAGAAAATTATATTAAAAAAAATGTATCCCCTCGTGCTTGCACCAGGCCTCATACTCGGGCCTAGCTTGGGCCTGGTTGAGCGTTGCCCGAGCACCGGGCCAAGTTTCTGGTCGAAATGGGTGCCTACTTGGACCCCCCTCCTCCAAGAACTTGCTTGGGCCTAAACCAAGCCTAATTAGGCCTTTTCCAGGTCGGGCTTTCCAGCCTCAACCCTTTTGAACACCTCTAAGGGCCTGTTTGGGACGACGGTGACATCGGAAAAAGTTTTATTCTCATCGTCACCATAATTTTATTAGCGTCTGCATAGTGACGACAAAAGAACTTGTCAAAAACTGGAGTTTTAAGGTTTTTCAAAAAGCCCCGGAATCTCTACTTTTCATAAAAAGCTTTTTTTAAAACCTGCTTTTCATAAAGGCTTGTTCGTTCAGACAATAATTTTTATCATGCGGCACATTTTTGTTCAAACACACATTTTTCTCACAAACATATTTTTGCCCATGGGCGCTCATTTTCAGCCAGGTGTGATTTTTCTTCCAGAGATCGCATCTTTTCGTCCGGACGTGCATTTTCTGCCAGGGCATGCATTTATTGCTCAGACACCCATTTTTCCATTTAGGACGATGGGATTCGGCAGGAGCCATCCCTCCCGCATCCATCAGGTGCCGGGCGCGGCCGGCCGCATCCCGCCCTCCTTCGGCGGTATCGTGCGGGCCGGTTTGCTATTATTATGGGATTAATAGTTGTTACACCATCTAAATGGTAAAATAATAATAATCCAAACTCATTTATATCAAAACTTGGGAACGAATAGCTCACTCCCCCATGATCTCATCATCCTAAATGGAGATCATGGAAGAAACGTCGCGCAGGCGATTGATACGTGCAATCCGCGCGCGGTGTCCCATTATCCGAACCACTCGGGGCCGACCCCTCCCTCTCGGTCGACCGACCATCAAGGTCGTCGCGCTGATCCCTCCGGCCACCTCGGCCGGCGGGAGCCATCCCTCCCGCGGCCTCCGCGGAAGGTGCCGGGTGCGGCCGAGCGCAACCGTCCGCGCCCCGCCCTCCTTCGGCGATCGGCCGGCCCCCGCACGGGGCGAATCTGGCCGGCGCGCCGTGCGGCCGGCCGATGCCTCACTTTGCAGCCGGCGTCGGGGCACGCCTGGTGGTCCGCTCCGGGATCACCCCCGGCGCCGCGCCCGCGCCCGACGGTGGTCGGTGGGGCCCGCCCCAGTGCGCTGCCTGAGTATGGTCGACCGAAAGGCGCCGCGCCTGTAACGGCCCGTAGTCCGCCACAATCAACATAATTATCCTATCTATACTCCATAAAACCATATTCAATATTTCATCCATTCAGCATTTCACAATGAGCACATACATACGTACAAGTCTAAATAAAAGTACATACATCATGTTCATGTTATAGTGTTTATCTTCTACTTATACTATGCATATACATGAATTTATTACAAATTTAGACTTTAACAACAGTCTTTACAAAAGTAAGTACATAACAACAAAAGTGGTTAAGCTATGCCATCAACAAAAGTAGATAAGCATCTGCATATATATATCTCCAATTATATCATTAGCATTGTCTAGTTTGTGATTTGTCTGTACCTAAAAATGTTAGAATTTGAAACAATTAGTCTCTATTAAAGACTAAGCGAGAACAAACCTTTTTAACCAGCTGTACATGCAAAACAAGAGATGTTACATATAGCCATATGCCTAACATTATAATAGTTAAAATTGAAGCTAGTAAAGGAAGTTAAGCAGTAATGATATAACATCATTTCTATGCAACAGTAGAGTACAATGTATGGACATATTAGTGAGCATGTATACGGTACAGTATGAATTATCATGAACAGCTATATATAACAATAAAGTGAGAGATCATTTATTTCTTTGAAATGTTCATTAGCTAGGAAATATTAAAGACAGTTGACTTTGCAATCAGTATACTTTCTCATAATTCAGTATTTGAGTCCGACCCTTCCAGGTCATCAATCTTCAGAACCAGTACGTACAACACGCGTTTATGCCCTTAGGCCGACTGGTTTGGCAAATCATCTGTATCATTTATTTACATGCATCAATCTACTCATAACATAACCTCGCGTCGACACGTTAACACTTAGATAAACAGTAAGTTATTTATTTTATAATCCCCTCAGATTTTAATTCCTTCGTCTGTTTGCTTTTTTGCAAGGCCATACATATAAGTGAGCATTATTTTTCAGTGATAAACAAGGTATTCATGACGTGACATGTCATATAAAACTCATTTCCATATCTTAAAAACATTGCAAATAAGTGAAAATACTTGAAGTAAGCATAAATGAAAAAGATAACTCTCACCATTCCATTTTCCTTTCCCGCGTCACGCCCCGCGTCATTGCCATGCCTATGTTGGGTTGCCATCCTTCGCGATATCTGATTAGGAATCGTGTCATTAGAGCGCTTTATATCGGGGTTGCATCTTGCTATACTGATGACATTAATGCATAAGGGTTGACTAGACTTTTTAGGAGTGGTCTAAGGAGGAAAACTAGAAAATGAAACTACTCAGAAGAAGAGGAAGAAAAGAGTAACCCAAATAGTAAAACAATCTTCCTGGGGATACCAGTCAACATATAAAAAATAAAGATCTCACATTGAATGCTCCCCTCACGTAGAACTGGAGCCAAGCATAACAACAACAACAACCGGTTTAAGCCAACAAGGATTTCCCTTTCCAAATACCCAAACTATCTGTCCATATAGAAAGAAAAAAAAAACAGCGGGGCAACTAAACAGTCACATATTGTACAACCTCGGGCTCGCAAAGAGCCCCCAAGGAGCAAATAGGTTGAGATGGGCGAATGGGACCAGGGGGACCACTCGCAAGAGGCGAGATGATGAACTCTCCAATGGGCAAGATACCCCCCTCCAGAGGCGAGAGGGCCTCCAGAGGCGAGAGGGTCTCCATGGGCGAGAGAGTCTCCAGCAGCAAGGAGATTTCGTGATAAAGGGCGAGAGGCGCCGGCGAGACGGGTAGTTGGGCCCCTCTCGCCGGCAGGAACCTTTCCACTCGCCAGGGCGAGAAGAGGTCTTTTTTATTTTATATATTATATTTCCCTGTCAAACAGAGGTTTTTACTCTTCTACTCCGGGTATTTTTACCCTCTTACCCTTAGTGGACTGCATATAGCTCCTCAGAACAGCGGAGTTTGGCTGTTGGCAGACCTAGCCAAGGGTACCCCGGTAATTTCAGACTGGTACAGTTTTGTTATTGGCAGTTCAGATTCTGAAATCTATAAATAAGCCCATAGGGGTTCTTCAGAAGAGACTTCTTTTCAGACTCCAAGAAGAGGATTCATTTGGCAAAGTGTTCTGAGGAACTCCAAGCCCAGCTTTTGGCTTTGGAGGGGAAGCTCTCTGTGACCTTCCGGGCAAGCGGTGAGACTTCCCTGCTGCGGCTTTGGGCCAGTTTTTCTTAGTCCTTCACGACCAGTCGGAGGTCGAGCTTGGGCCAAGTAGGTGCCGGCTACGCCCCTATTTTGTGAACGCTTGTCGGAGTCAAATTTTGGCTTCAACACATATGAACTGGTACAGGAAGGACTAGCAACACCCGACCCCCAACTGAATAAAACAGAAAAGAAGATTTTATGCCCTGGACAGGAAACTCCCAAGTATTATTAACACTTGCTATGATAGTAAAAATCAGGGATAGAACAGAGCTCATGATAGTAACATCATCCAGTTAAGAAGAAGAAACAACAACCAGCCGTCTAAATATCTCCCACCATTCGGCACATAAGAGCATATCTACATGAAGCTTTCACCGTTTCAAAACCTAATCAACTTAGCGGCATGTAAGAACTAACTGTAAATTCTCACCTCTTAATGAAACCTGAAAACCCTAACAATAGACACTGGAAAACGCTAAATCAATACATATTAAATAAGAAGAGAAAGTGGCTTATAGTGAAGATTTGAAGTTGAAATCTACCGATCAAATGATCCAACCTCTACGAAAACCACAACAGTACCTCACAAACCACCCATACAAGGCCTTGCTTAACAATTTTATGTCGAGCTGTACACAGTTCAACATAAAGAAGAAGAATGAGATGGATCAAGCCCTAACATCCACCTTCTGTCGAAAAGTCAGGCGATGAGAACAAGTGGAATGAATAGACAGGAAGGAAACAAGGCTCTGAGCATTAAATAATTCCACCGCTGACTAGTCCTACCGCCTCATTTAATGAAATTAACTCCTAATGACCCAAATTTCTAGTAAGTAAACAACCAAAAGTAAATTGTCTCTCTACTTTTTTGTCCACTTACAATCGCACACATTATATTTATAATATCAAAACAACATACCCAAACCACCAATGTCAACCGAGCACCGAAAAAACTTAAAAGTTGCGAATGTACGGCGACGCCGAATCGACACTGACTTCATTTATTTCCTCATCATAGGGGATATTTAATATATATATATATATATATATATATATATATGTATATATATATATATATATATATATAATGATTTTATAATGTGTAATTCACTTACGAGGAAATGCTGAACGTCACGGCGCCGGCAGCCCGCCGTCCTCACCGTGGCCGGTCATCTCCTCAAAAGGGGGGGGGGGGGGGGGTCGGTCGCTTCTCTTGTCCTCCTTGGGCACCTTCTCGGCATCCAATCGTTCTGCCACGATCGCGACCGTCCGATGCGTGGGCAACCACCCGCGTAACCACCACCAATAGTGGGAGAGGGACGTGATTTTAGCGGGGGGTCTGCATTTAGTAAAATTAAATATACAATTAATATTCCCTCAAAACTATACTCATAATTATGATATTGGTAGTTACGGTGTGCGGATACCGCATAACCACCGTAACCACTTCTTGGAGGCTATAATTGAGAGCCAAACCCATTTAAATGGTAACCACCTCCTGTACCGTGCGGGCTGGTTGGCTATTATTATGAGATTAGTTTTTACACCCTTTAAATGGTAAAATAATAATAATTTCACATTGCGGGATAAATGTCTTATAAAAAATTTAGGTGATGGGAGCCAAGCCCATTTAAATCAAAACCGGGGGTGCGAATAGCCCACTTCCCCATGATCCCATAATCCTAAATGGAGATCACGGGGGAACCGTCGCACACGCGATCGACACGCGTAATCGCCTGCGATCCGCGCGCGGGGTCCCGTTCTCCGAACCACACAGGGCCGACCCCTCCCTCTCGACCGACCGACCAACATGGCCACGCCACGTAGTGCGACGATCCCGCCGGCTACCTCGGTCGGCGGGAGACATCCCTCTCGCGCCCTCCACAGTAGATGCTCCTCCGGGTATAGTGGGCCGGTCGGCCCTCGCACGAGCCGACTCCGGCCGGCTGCGTCGTGCGACCGACAGATGCCGCACTTTGCGACCAACGTCCGGAGCCGGCGCCACGCTTGACGTCGAGCATCAGGATCTCCCCCGGCGGCTGGCGTTGGGCCGGCACCCGACGGTGGCCGGCGGGGCCGGCCCCAATGCGTCACCCGAGTGTGGCCGGTCGGCGCCGCGCCGGTGGCCCGCCGTCCTCACTGGGGCCAGCCACCTCCTCAAAAGGGGGGCCGCCGCCTCTCTTGCCCTCATTGGGCACCTTGCCGCTGTCCGATCATTCTGCCGCGATCGCGCTCGTCTGATGTGTGGGTAACCACCCGCATAACCACCTCCAATAGTGGGAGGGGGTATGATTTTAGTGCGGGACTGCATTTAGTAAAATTAAATATACGATTAATATTCCCCCAAAACTATAGTCATAATTATGATATTGGTGGTTACGATGTGCAGATTGCCGCATAACCACCGTAACCACCTCACGAAGGGTATAAAAAGACTCTCAGGCATTCTCATTTTTCACTTTTCTCCATCGTATTTTCTTCTTCCTCAGGCGAAAGCTCTACCAAAATTTTCCTACGAGTCAGCGTTTCTCCACCGGAATTCTCTTACGAGCCACCGCTTCTCCACCAGGTTCCTGCGAACGATCCCTATGCCTTGTGGGGTCGGGAACTTCATGGATACGTGTGGAATTGACGGGATCGCTCGAAAAACTGACTGGACCGGCCTTACGAAGATGGCGTTGTAGGTTGATCTTAAGTTGATGACGACGAACTGGATATCATGAGTAACCAACCTCGAGAATTCACCAATTGTTACTGGCAAGGTGATTGTTCCTTGAACGGAAACCGGATGGTTGTCGAAGCCATATACGGGTCATGCGGCGAGACTGAGATGTTGTTGAGTAACTTTCATGATGTAAAGAGTGGATAAGAACATGACGTCGATTGAACTTCCGTTGTCTACGAAAATTCTTTTGACGTTGAAGCAGAGATTTCCAATTCCCACGCAGATGACGAGTGGGTGCTGATGGGGGGGGGGGGGGGGGGGGGGTCTACAATCCTTTGAGGTCTTCATTTCTGAAGGAAATGATGAAATCCTGGTTAAGCTCTGTACTCTTGCTGGGTCCATTTGTAGTTTTGACTGGGAATATCTGAGTAGAGAGGAGTAGGGGCCCGATGATGATTTCGATATTGCCTACAATTTTTGCCTGACGCCAGGGACCCCCTATGACGCGTTCTGCTGGTCTCTTGATGTTGTACTTGCTGACCCTGTACTTGTCTCTACAGGAATCTTCCAAGGACTCCATGACGGACAAGGAGCTCGATTTCATTCTTCAGTCCGAAACATTCCTCGGTAGTGTGATCAGCTGTGCGGTGAAACTCACAATATTTCGACTGATCATTCTTGGATTCAGCGACGGCGGCACTCTCGGTCGCTGAAATGCCTGATCATTCTGAATTGTGTGCAATATGGTGCGAGTGGTATTTAGTGAAGTGTATTCCAGCGCATGCCGCCCTTGATTATACCAACAAGTTGTAAGCTGAGCTGATAGTGGAGTTTGACCGACACAGATCCGTTCACGTGATTTTTTACCGATTGAGGGGTTTTTTCATGTAAAAATCGCCCTGTGCACTTAATTCTTACTCTGTGACTGATTGCGCGCTCGACCGCTCCAAGGCTAAGACGGTCATGCCCAGACCGGTTTAGGAGCGCCGAGTTAGACCGCAACAATAGGTTTAGAATCATATCATCCTAGGTTTAAGAGACCTATAAAAATGATGACGAACGATCTCGATTCATTTGTGCGATTGAACGGCTGAGATCATCACAAAACAAATTGGACGGTTCAGATTTATTTTGATTGGCTGGTGATATCTATTTGTATACATAGTATAGATACCTATCTTACCATAATATATTTTGATAACGCAGATCTCAGCATAATATTTCACCTCTTGCGGAGTGCAGGCGGGCGGGCAATCTATACTATGTATACAAATAGATATCATAGTGGAGGCGCACTGTGGATCTCAGCAAGAGGTGA
This sequence comes from Platanthera guangdongensis, assembly GCA_039583875.1. Classification (NCBI taxonomy): domain Eukaryota; kingdom Viridiplantae; phylum Streptophyta; class Magnoliopsida; order Asparagales; family Orchidaceae; genus Platanthera; species Platanthera guangdongensis. The sequence continues at coordinate 152,460,491 of CM077160.1, read as the reverse complement.
AATATTATGCTGAGATCTGCGTTATCAAAATATTATGCTTTAATTCAAGTTTCTTCATTTGAACTTTCTCCCGAATAAAATGACAGTCTACCTCGATATGTTTTGTGCGCTCGTGAAATATCAGATTCTTTGCAATGTGTATGGCCGCTTGACTGTCACAAAATAGAACAACAGATGAAAGAAGTTTTACCCCCAGGTCAGCAAGGAGGCTTTCGAGTCATGTGAGTTTTGAGACAACCGATGCCATCGATCGGTATTCAGCTTCCGCGGAGGACCGAGCAACCACAGCTTGTTTCTTACTTTTCCATGTAATGAGATGACTGCCAAAATATGTACAGAATCCACTGGTGGATCGCCGATCGTCCAGGGAGGCAGCATAATCGGCATCTGAATATGCAACTAATGCTGGAGTAGAGTTGGAGGTTTTGTAAACCAGCCCTCGACCCGGAGCTGCATTAAGGTATCAAAGAATCCATTCAACCGCCTGTAGATGGGAAACCCGGGGAGCATGCATGAACCGACTGACAATCTCAACAACGAACGATATATCAGGCCTCTTGACCGTTAGGTAGATCAATTTTCCCACAAGGCGTCGATAGTATTCCGGGTTCTGGAGAGGCAGATCATCATCAAAGGCATGAACACAAAACTTGTGATTTGCCTCCATTGGAGTAGCAGCTGACTTGCAACCCGACTGCCCAGCATCTTTGAGAAGATCAAGACAATACTTCCGTTGGGAGAGAACAAGCCCATCCGGACGTCGTGCGACCTCAAGACCGAGGAAGTAGCGAAGATGCCCCAGGTCTTTGGTCTGAAACACAGTGCTAAGATGCTATTTAACCGCGTGAATCCCCTTTGAATCATCCCCAGTGAGCAGGATATCATCCACACAAACCAGCAGCAGGACCGTTCCAGTTGCCCGGTGTCGAGTGAATAGGGAGAAGTCTGCGGAACTTCGAGTGAAGCCCATGTCCCAAACAATCTTGCTGAACTTGTCAAACCACGCCCGAGGGGATTGTTTGAGACCATAGATGGATTTCTTTAGAAGACACACACGAGACTCCCCCGTGGTCTCAAACCCGGGCGGTTGGCGCATGTAGACGATTTCCTGTAGATCACCATTCAAGAACGCATTCTTGATATCCAGCTGATGAATGGGCCAGTGACGATGCACAACCACGGAGAGCAGGACACGAACGGTGTTGAGCTTGGCTATCGAAGAGAAAGTTTCCTCATAATCAAGGCCCTGCCGTTGAGTGAAGCCACGGGCCACCAGGCGGGCCTTCAAACGGTCAACAGTGCCATCAGGAGCATGTTTGATGACGAAAACCCATTTACACCCAACAGGTTGCTGACCGGGAGGCAAAGGGACAAGAACCCAGGTCTGGTTGGCCCAGAGGGCCGTCATTTCCTCGTCCATGACAGCCCGCCAGCCCGGATGCTGAAGCGCCTCCTGCATAGAGTTTGAGACAGAAACAGAGGATAACAATGTGACAAAGTGAAGAAGTGATGGTGAAAGGCGATGAAGAGATACATAATTAGCCATAGGATGAGCGGTGGAGGCTGGAGCCGGAGCAGCAGGCTGCGGAGCTTCAGAGGTCGAAGCCGAATACAGTTGGGAAACGTGACGAGCAGAGCGACGAGAATAGACCCGGATGACAGGTGGCTGGGGAAGGACCGGAGGCTGGGCAGGAGGCGGGGAAGGCGGAGACCGGGGAACAGAGATGACAGGGCGCACAACGGGCTCCGGAAGAGGAGCGAGATCCAGAGCAGAGAAGAAGGGAAGTTTTTTCCGGAAAGTGACATCCGCAGAAACCGTCATCTTGCGGGTAGTGGGAAAATAATACACATAGCCCTTTTGAGTGCGCGAGTAGTCCACAAAGACATATTTGACCGCACCGGGATCCAACTTGTTGGTAGATGGACCGAGGCGGTGAACGGAGCATGTACACCCAAAAATACGAGTAGTAAGAGGAAAGGCCGGAGTGGAGGGAAAGAGGAGGCTGAAGGGAGTAGCATTCTGGAGGACGGAGGACGGGAGACGGTTGATAAGAAAACAGGTCGTGGAGAGCGCAAAGTTCCAGTATGGTTTGAGAACCCGCATTTGAAGCATAAGAGAGCGAACCACATCAAAGAGGTGACGATTCTTGCGTTCGGCGACACCATTCTGCTGTGGGGTATATGCACAAGATGTTTGGTGAATAACCTCAAACTCGGAGCAGAGGGTCGCGAAGTCATGACCGGTGTACTCGCGCGCATTGTCAGTGCGAATAGTTTGAATTGACACAGAGAATTGAATGCGAGTTTTAAGAATGAAGGTCCGAAATACGCGGGGAAGCTCAGAACGATCACGAAGGAGATACAACCATGTCATGCGAGAATAATCATCGATGAATGTAAGAAAATAACGGTAGCCAGAAATACTAGTAATCTTGTACGGACCCTAGATATCGGAGTGTACCAAAGCAAAAGGAGCAGAGCTCCGAGTACACTGAGAAGGAAAAAATGAATGTGGCTGTTTGCCAAAAATACAGGTTTCACACTGAAAAGCAGGAAGAGATACATCCGGGAGAGCCTTCTGATGGACGGGAAGAGGAGCATGACCAAGATGCCGATGCCAATCTGAAGAGGAGACAGATGCGGGGAGAGTAGAAGAGTCATCAAGAAGGTAGAGCACGTTCTGCAGTCGCCCCCTACCAATGATAGTCCGTGTCTGCTGATCCTGTATCGGAAAAGAAGAATAAGTAAATATCACAAAGCAGTTTAAGTCAGTCGTAAGGCGACCAACAGAAAGTAAATTGAAAGGAGATCTCGGAACATGAAGAGCCGAGCGCATGAGAAGGGAGGAGGCGAGTGGAATATCAGCACAGCCAGAGACAGGGACAACGACCCCATTGGCGATAGTGATGTACTTCGGGTGAGGAGAAGACAAGTACTGAGGCGGGAGAACAGAGGTGATGTGATGAGTGACATCAGAATCGATGATCCATCGCGGGCCAGTGGAGAGGCAGGTGATACCTTCATTGGAGATGGAGGCAGCGGAGGCAACCGAGGCCGGCGGGCGGCTGAGCAGGCCATGAAGATGCTGGAGCTGAAGGCGAACCTCGTCGAGGTCAGTACGAGTGGGAGAGGAGTCGATGTTAGCAACAGAGGCCTGCGGATGAGGAGGTCGACCATGCTTGCGATAACACGTAGCTTCAAGATGCCCGTCTTTGCCGCAAAAAGAACACTTAGGCCGCGACCGGCCACCCCGACCATGTCCCCGAGAATCAGAACGGCCCCCACGGGCTGAAGGAGGGAGAGACAATAAAGGTGCAGGGGCCTGCTGGACCAGGGCCGAAGAAGGAGGTCCAGAAAAATCCAGAGGCGGGGAGACCTTGAGAAGCATCGAGCACACATCCGAGAAAGACGGGGTAACTGTAAAGGAGAGGATCTGAGCCCGCACACTGTGAAGGTGATGCAGGACCCGAGCCATCATTATGGCGATGCCAACAGCTTCCTTCTGGGCACGTTGGGCAGCAAGGTCCACAGTAGGAGGCTGATGTTGGATCCAAGCTTCGACTAGAGACCGAGCCTGGGCAACAAAGGAGGTCAGATCGGTTGCCCCACCACTATCCAGGGCCTGAAGTGCAGTGATAATGTCATACAAATGATGAAGACTATCTTTGCCGGAGTAGAGGGTATGGAGCTCGTCCTACATGCCCTTAGCCGTCTCGTGGTACATGGCCAGGCGATAAGACTCGCCATCAAGAGAGTTAAGGATCCATGTCTGCACACGACCATTGTTGCGTAACCAATCGTCAGTAGAGTACCAGTAACAACCTGAGTCAAGTGATGAAGAAACCCCTTCGATTGCAGGACTCAGCGAACAGAGTGCGCCCATTCCACAAAATTCTTTTTACCAGTCAGAGAGATAATAGTAATCCAGAGCTCATCACGTACATCCGGAAGAGAGGTCGGGCGGTCTGCAGGAGAAACTGCCGTGCCGGTAGAGTCAGCAGAAGAGGTCATGATGACGAACTGAGGCTAGGAGAAAAGACCTGCAAGAGAGGAGGCCGCACGGGTAGGGAAGTCGCCCGACTAGAAGGGAGACCGCCCGGTCACAGTGTGAAGACACCAGCGGCAAGGAGGCCGCGAGCAAAGGCGGAGCCCGGAAACCACGTAGCGGTCAGAGCGGACAGGGAAACAGTCCGCACGGTCTGGCTGAGCACAGCAGCGCCATAACAAAAGAGGCCGCAAGAGGAAGGCGAGCGGACAGGGAGGAGAAGACCGCGACCTAAATGCGGACAAGGAATTAGTCCGCACGGTCTGGCTGAGCACAACAGCAGTCAGAGCAAGAGGCCGCGAGCAGGACACCAACGACAAGAAGGCCGCAGATAGCAGAGCACGGCGGTCAAGAAGAGCCCGCGAGTAAGAGAAGAGGAGGAGCGCGGCGAGCAGAAACAGACCGCGACGAGTAAGAGGAGACCGCATCGGGCTGAGAGAGAACAATGGGGAGAACAGGGCCGTGGCGGACTGGAGCAGTCCACAAGAGGGAAAAACACCGACCGAGAACAGTCCGCGAGCAGGGAGGAGAGCGGACTGGAAGAAAGAGAGCAGACTGGAAGAAAGCTCGCAGGAAGAAGAGTAGGAGGTCGCAACGGATTGCAGAGAGGCAGCGGACAAAATGAGAACTTTAGGGAGAAGTGGGCCCCACGGTACATGGAAAGAAGTGGCTATAAGAAACCTGGGGTGGGAGGGTGGAACCACGGTGAAGAAGAGGAAGCAGATGCAGAAGAGCAGGCCACTGAACCGACGGAGGTCGCAGCAGGTCGCAGGCCGCAGCGGGTAGACGAGCAGGCCGCTGAACCGACGGAGGTCGCAGCAGACCGCAGGCCGCAGCGGGTAGACGAGCAAGCCGCAAATAATCAAAACAGGCGGACAGAGATCAGGAGTCCGAAATCTTCCTCTGATACATGTAGAGATGAAAAAAGGAACCTTGTATATATGTTCACTTGCCTCAAATACAAAGAATGAGTACATATTTATAGGATGAAGAGAGAGAGAAGAAGGTCCTATACATGGTGTGAGACTAAAAAGAATAGAGAAATAACAATAAAAAATACATAATGGGCCTTTGTCAAATGAGCTTCTCTAACAGTGGGAATAAGTGATAGATGGGTTGTCACGATCATGCAAGGATGGGGAACAAAAAAAATTGAGGATATGGAAAAGTTGTATCCAAGCTAAAACTGCCTTTGGTTATCTTGTCGGTTAGGATAAGACAATGACAAAAAGTGTGTGATAGAGGTGGCAGATAGGAAATGATTAGGTGTCTTACCCAGGATAGGGTGTGTGAGAGGCGACTAGAGCTGTCACGGTTCCGGTTTGGTTCCGGTTCTACTAAAATCATGAACAGAACCGCTAAGGTAACATTTCTTCAAATTAGAACAAAAACATTATTTTGTTTGATCGGCATCGGTTTCAGCATAATTTTTTGAACCGACGTGTTAATAGTTCCGGTTCTGGTTCAACAAGAACCAAAATCAAACCGACCACTAATGGTTCTGTCTGGTTCTATGCTGTTCGGTCCGGTTCTATGCGGTTTGGTCTGGTTTCAATCAGTTCTATGTGTTATAGTTACAATCGTTTTATAACTCTATAATTTGAGTCATTAGAGACATTGACAAAGATTATTATCTCTTTAAAAATATATATTTGAAAAGGAGATTGAATTCAAATTGTTGGAGCAATAATTTCACGATTTCTTAAGTCTAAATATGTTAAATTGTACTAATACATATATGTTTGCAATAATATCTGATTTGACGAACTAAATAAAAAAGAATGAGTAACATTGTATGATTACAATAAACCTGATCCAAAAAATAATTAATATAAGCATGGTCATTAACATGATGGACAACTAGTAATACTATAATACTCAATGTTCAACAAAAACAATCGTTCTACCAAAATAGTTGATGAATAGAAAACATAAACATGCACAAGTTGATAATATAATTATCAACAAAATCAAATAACAAAAACCAAATACCATTTTTGTAAGTTGGCATGGTCCATCACTGAGTACGGCTGCAATCAGACGACGCTAAAATCGGACGGGAGATATATGTATTAATATTATAAATAATAATAATAAATATATTATAAATAGTAATAATAATAATAAACAGATTGTGGTTCGGTTCTGTTTTGGTCCGGTTCGGATTGAGTCAAAAAATTCTGAAATCGCATTTATGTTGCGGTTCCGGTTCCGGTCCGGATAACAAAATGAAGGAACCGCACCCGAACTGTTCTTGTTTACTGTTCCAAAATTCAAATCAGAACCTGAATAATTTGCGAATGGTTCGGTCCGGTTTTTTGCGGTTCTGGTTCGGCTCATAATTTTCGATTTTAAATGATAGCTCTAGGGGAGACAAGTGGGTCGGCATTGCACAAAAATGCGTGAGGCGTACGGTACGTTGCTCGAGAATGGATGGTTGGGCGGTCGATGAGAAGTGGACGTTGGATGGTGTCGGAAACAAAGAGGTTAGAAGTGGACTAGGAAAAGTGGCGAGGGGTTGAGAAAAGCTGTCAAAGCAGGGTCGAGGCAGAGAAGGCATGGGGAAGCCGAACGGTGAGGATGGTATGAGTATAGGGCTCAAGGGTGTAATCGAGGGCTCGGTGAGGATTGTTGACACGATGGTCAGCAGGGAAATCATCGCAGGCGCGGACGTCGGTGCGTGGCCGGCCAATCGGGGCAGGTTCGGTACTGTAAGTGCCTGCGGGGAATTGATGTGAAGGACTTCTGCGAGCCGGCTACCTATGCTGGGACAGAACGAAGCAACAGTGATGCTGCTGATGCATGTGGAGCACGAAATAGGTGGGGGATCCATGGAGTCGACGAATTTGTTAGACACGCTCAAAAGAGGTGCAACTGCGAATGATTGTGGATCAATGTGGCAGGATGAGTAATCAGACGCCTCCAAAGGTGGGGTGGCACTGATGTTGGAAGATGCAACAACTTTGGTGACCGCCATGGGATTCATTGGGGTCATTTTCAAGCTTGTCGACGAGGTGGCATCCTCCGGTGGTTCCTCGGTGAGGGTCAGCTGGCGGCAGGCGAGTGCAGATTCCTCTTTTATGCGTGTGGTGCTGGCGAGGTGCTTGGTAATGAGGGCAATCTTAGCTCGGAGCTCGTTGAGGGGGTCGAGGGCGAGCATAATGCTGGTTCCCGATGATTGCAAGGGCAGTGGGCGGAGAGCAACAAGTCGGACTATTTCTACAAAGTAGAAACTTTAGCGATTACGAGCGAGAGAATGAACACAAAGACATATTGCATTCACTAAAAATAATATAGTATACAATCCGAAGCAAACTCCGGCCTAGTTCCCGGAGACTGGGTCCTTCGAAGAACCTTCTCTCCAAATGAGAGCCTAAAAGAACTAGATCATCCAAGATAACCAAAACACTCCCACCCCTCTCCCTTATATAGATCAGGGACGAACACTTAATATCACTTAATGTAATATTAACCAATTACTCAATACTAATTAATTGCCAATTTATATCTGCACATACAAATATTTAAGAGTTTCCATATGCGAGCATTGGTGGTCTCGATGAGGAGGGGGTTTGCATGGGCGAAAGCATGTGCGTAACATGTTTTGATGCTAAAACAAAAAATTCAAAGGATAGAAACCAATGTTTGAAGATGTATTATTCGTGCAATTTAAATTTGTGTTATTTTCCCCTTCTGGAAATGTTGAAGGAGAACATTTTTATTGTATTGATTCCATGAATCCAGTATTGTCAGAGACAACTAGGTTCTAACACAATTTTTCCAAAGAGGTTTTTTCCTAGTCAATTCTATTGGTAAGCTTACCATCTAAACATTTACATTCAATTAAAATCATTTTTTATTTTTTTGTGCGCACACACACACACATATATTACCATATCACGACAATGCATGAATGATGGTGTAACACATAAGCACGCTTTTATGATCTATGTCTCGTAATTCTTTATTGTCTTTTTCTACCCCGCTAAGGTTTTCTATTGAGTCTTCTTGTTAAGATACAAGTAGTTGTAAATCCTTACATAACAAGGATTATATAGTTAATTCTTAAGGGTCCTACTTAAAGTATTCTCCCTATTGGGTGAGCATGCTATGAACACCACCCCAAGTTGGTCATCTATGGTGGCAGTCTGAGCCTACTTTGGTGCTCCCAAAGTTTTTCTAGGAGTCCTTTTTGGGTGCTACCTAGGGCTGGCCATGCCCCCGTTAGTGAATTTAATGGCTCTCTGAGATTCACTATTTTCATGAAAACCTTATGCTTACCAAATCTTAAAAATTAGTAGAACAGTGTCATCAAATAATAGTTTTACGTAACATAACCTGATCACATTTGATATTACCAATTGTCAAATTAAATATTATCTAATTCATTATGAAAATAATGGCAAAATTTATATGTTGTCTCATTTTTGCCAATAGCCATTTGAAGATCTTGAACCATTTGTGTATTATTATGAAGCATTACACGAACTTTTATCCGGGCACATGAAATCTCATGAGGCAAATGTATTAACTTGGGCTCATACTAATAGCAACCATGTGCTTAGAATTCAATCATTTTAGATTACACATGCAAATACTTAATATTCTAATAAACAGTAAGACTGTATATTTTTGTTAGAAACCACGGTGGGGCCCATTTGAGGGGGGCACGTGACATCCAGATCCGTGACCGACTGCAGTCGTGGCAGAGCATCCCCAACCAAATCACCCAGGATGAATTTAACCGGGGTAGGTTGTTGGGAGCCGGGATCGAACCCGGGACCTCCCCTTTATCAGGCAACTATCTCAAGCCCTGATACCCAACTGAGCTGCAGCGCAGTTGGGTATCAGGGCTTGAGATAGTTGCCTGATAAAGGGGAGGTCCCGGGTTCGATCCCGGCTCCCAACAACCTACCCCGGTTAAATTCATCCTGGGTGATTTGGTTGGGGATGCTCTGCCACGACTGCAGTCGGCCACGGATCTGGATGTCACGTGCCTCCCTCAAATGGGCCCCACCGTGGTTTCTAACAATTTTGAACTCCTATTCTAATACACCTTTAAATTCCATCTAAGGAAAACTATCAACTTCTTGATATAGACCTACTTCTAAACGTAGGCTATTACTCCAATCCGCATAAAGAAATTCCTACTTCGAGAAAAGGAGGAATGTTCTAATCCATGAATTACTTATTATATTAATATATAAGCAAGATGATTAAAAAATTAATTTGCAGAACTTATCTAATTTCGGATCCAAGTCACCCTTCTTCTCCTTTCATTAATCGCGAATAGATTCACAAATAGCGAATAAGCGCATATCTTGGGCAAAAGAACAATCTTATATCAATTCCACACACACACACACACACTTTATGAATCCATCTGTATAGTTAGGAAACTAGAACTAAATATTTCAAAATTTCTCCCGAGATCTAAAAGTCAATCCTCCTATGATTATTAGCATGATTCTTTTGTTTTTCACAAACCCCTTCATGATTTTTTTATAATAACTTATTGACATCATCTTCGATTTATTGAAGAAATCGAAGAAAAAAACATTCCTAAACTAAACTATACATTTAGTGCCCTTACAAGGGAAAACACATTAACTTTCACCATTCCTGGACCTTAGGGAGGTTAAAGGAAGCTAAATATGACATTTAGAAATCTAAGGGAAGATAAAACTAACATTGATATTGATGGGAGCTTTTCCCAGTTGAGTGCTTCGTTTGGGAGCCATGAGAAGAAATCGTCCTCATGCCAAACTTGGAACGAGCTTTGGCATCTCCTCTAGACGAGTAGTTCATGACATTTGAATTTCTCGGATTTTTGTCTGTCTCCTCATGGTTTTGAGGAGATTGAAGGGTTTGAAAAGAGGTTTCTCACATACTAAGTCCATCCTCCCCTTCACCGTGCAGCTGGAATCACGATAGAGCGAACGAAGCTCCACTTGCTGGGCGAGAAAGACTGAGTGAATGAAGCTCTGCTTTCATGAGTTAACGTTTTGCAGATTGGTCCTGTCTGAAAAAGATTAGATAAGTGTTTTTCATTGAGCAACAAGAGGGATACTGAAAGATGGAGAGAAAGGCGGAGATAATAAGTGGATCTCAGAGTCATATTTCTCGCCCAGCATTGGCTGCCACTGAATTGCTGAAATCTACTGTCTGCCACTATCCAATATTGGCTCATTCTATGGTCATCATAAGCAAAAAAAGTCACGCCTCAAAGTATTTTCCTTGTGTCCAAAAATTTGCTTTATCTTTTTTATTTATATTCATAGAAACTGAAAGTAATTGTTTTAGAAATAAAATTCACCAGAGTTCTCTTATTTCCAAATTAATAATTGATTGTTGAATGTGACGATAAGATTATCACTTCCTCTCAGAGAACTTTTGGCACAAAAACAAGTAGTTGATATTTGTTGGAAAAGCTCATATAACAAAGGCCCAATGACCCATTCCTTTGTATTTTATTATTATTATTATTATTTTCTCTCCTCTTTTTTAGTCCCACATCATGTATAGTACTTTCCTCTCTCTTTCTCCCTCCTATAAATATGTACTCATACTTTGTATTTGATACTCGAGAAATTACATACAAGGTTCACGTTTTTCTACATGGTATCAGAGCTCGCGGTCTCTCTGTCCGGCTAAATTTTTTTTAGCCTCCTCTATCCGCGGTCTTCTCGCGGTCTCCGTGGCCTCCTTGCGGTCTGACTTTCCCTCTCCCGCGACCTCCTCGCGGTCTTCTTTTTCTACCCGCTCACCTGCTTGTGGTCTCGTTTCTTTCTCCTCCGTGGCCCCACCTTCTCTTCCCTTCTCCTCCCTCTTATAGACTTCTCCATTCTCTTACGTGGGCCCACTCCTCTTTGACCGACGGCCTCTTCCGGTTTCTGTCCGCGCGGCCTTCTGCTTTCTGCGGACTTATCTTGCACTGCGGTGTTCCTAGCGGTCTCCCTCGCGGTCCCTGCGGTCTGCTAGTTCCAAGACGTTCTCTTTCTATCCGCTGCGTGCTCCCTTTTCTATCCGCTGCGTGCTCCCTTTTCTATCCGCTGCGGTCTCTTCTTCTTGGTCGTGGTGTCTCTTGCCGCTGGTGCTTTGTCGCCGTGACCGCTGCAGAGTTCTCCTGTCTGCTCTGCAGTCTCCTCTTACCATTACGAACCTCCTCTGTCCGCTTGGCTTGTCCTCTATCCGCTGCACTCTCTTCGCGCGGATTGTCTCTGTCCGCTGCGGTCTCTTCGCGCGGCTTGTCTCTGTCCTCTGCGGTCTCTTCGCGCGGATTGTCTCTGTCCGTTGCATTCTCCTCGCTGCGGCCTCCTTTCCTTTCGGGCTCTGCACTTTGGTCGCAGCTTCTTTCTTGCCGCTGGTACGACCACACCGTGACCGTGCGACCTGCGAACTTCTGCCCCGACGTTCTCCTTCTCGCCGCGACCTCTCTCTGGTCGCCGTGCCTTCGTTCTGTTCCTCCGGGCTTCGCATTTTGGTCGCGGCTTCGTCCTTGCCGCTGGTGTGTTCACACCGTGACCGTGCGGTCTCGCCTCTGTTCGTGCTGTCTCCCCTACTCGCACGGCCTCCTCCGGCTCCGCATTTTGGTCGCGGCTTCCTCCTTGCCGCTGGTGTGTTCACACCGTGACCGGGAGGCCTCGCCTCTGTTCGCGCGGTCTCCCCTACTCGCGCGGCCTCCTCTCTGTTGGGGGTTCTTGATCGTTTGGGTTGTTCGCGCAGCCTTCTTCTTCCGTTCACCCGACCGTCTGCGACCTAAGTGTTCCTTCTGTGGCAAGGACGGACACCTTGAAGCTACGTGCTATCGCAAGCATGGTCGTCCTCCTCGTCCGCTGGCCTCTGCTGCTGCCACCGACTCCTCTACCCCTCGTACTGACCTTGATGCAATTCGCCTTCAGCTCCAGCATCTCCAGGGCCTGCTCAGCCGCCCGCCTGCCTCGGTTACCTCCGCTGCCTCCATCTCCAATGAAGGTAACGTCTGCCTCTCCACTGGCACGCGATGGATTCTGGATTCTGGATTCTGGTGCTACTCATCACATCACCTTTGTTTGACCGCCTCAGTACTTGTCCTCTCCTTATCCGAAGTACATTACTGTGGCCAATGAGGCATCTGTCTCTGTCTCTGGCTGTGCTGATATTCCTCTCACCTCCTTGCTTTCCCTGCCCTCGGTTCTTCATGTTCCGGGCTCTCCATTCAATTTACTTTATGTTGCTCGCCTCACTGCTGACTTACATTGCTCTGTGACATTTACTTCTTCTTTTCTGATACGAGATCAACAGACGCGGACTATCATTGGTAGGGGGCGACTGCAGAACGGGCTCTACCTTCTTGATGACTCTCCTACTCTCCTCGCATCTGTCTCCTCCGAGGATTAGCATCGGCGTCTTGGTCATGATCCTCTCCCTGTCCTCCAGAAGGCTCTCCCCGATATCTCTCTTCCTGCTTTTCAGTGTGAAACATGTATTTTTGGCAAACAGCCTCATTCATCTTTTCCATCTCATTGTACTCGGAGCTCTGCTTCTTTTGTTTTGGTACACTCCGATATATAGGGTCCGTACAAGATTCCTAATATTTCCGGGCCTTCCGGCTACCGTTATTTTCTTACTTTTATAGATGACTATTCCCGCATGACATGGTTGTATCTCCTTCGCGATCGTTCCGACCTTCCCCGCGTATTCCGGGCCTTCTTGCTTGAGACTCGCACTCAATTCTCCGTGCCCATCAAAACTCTTCGCACTGATAATGCGCGCGAGTACACTGTCCATGATTTCGCGACCCTCTGCTCTGAGTTTGGGGTCATTCACCAAACGTCTTGTGCTTATACCCCTCAACAGAACTGTGTCGCGGAGCGTAAAAATCGCCATCTCCTTGACGTGACTCGCTCTCTTATGGTTCAAATGCGGGTTCCTAAACCCTATTGGCACTTTGCGCTTTCCACGACCTATTTTCTCATCAACCGTCTCCCGTCCTCCCTCCTCCACAATGCTACTCCGTTCAGCCTCCTATTTCCCTCCGCTCCGGCCTTCTCTCTTACTCCCCGCATCTTTGGGTGTACGTGCTACGTTTACACCCTATGCCCGTCTACAGACAAGTTGGATCCCCGTGCGGCCAAATATGTCTTTGTGGGCTATTCACGCACTCAAAAGGGCTACGTGTGCTATTTGCCCATTACCCGCAAGGCGACTCTTTCTGCTGATGTCACCTTCCGGGAGGATCTTCCTTTCTTCTCTGCTCCGGATCCAGCACCTTTTCCTGAACCCGTCGTGCGCCCTGTCATACTTGTTCTTGATCCCGTCGTGCACCTTTCTCCACCATCTCTTGTAATACCCGAACAATTATATAATACCCGAACAATGATACATGTTTATATTTTGTAAAATAAAAATATTATGTGAATACTCCCCGATGAGGAAAGAACAATGCCTGTGCCGACTTGACGTCGCACTTTGTTTTGATGTTCGGATTTTTGTGTGTTTGAGAGGAATTGGATGAACTGGTGGCTGTGTTAAATTTGCTGTAATTGCTGAACCGGTTGGACCAGTAAGTTGACCGACTGCTTTGAGTTCAACGGTGGCCTATTTTCCCGTGTTTTATGCTACTTGGGAACGCGAAGATTTAATGTTAAAAATCTTTCCCTCTTTCTTTGGGATTCGCAAGGATGCGTGATTTTTGAGGGCGAAAATTCTCATAAGTAGGGGAGAGTTTGTAATACCCGAACAATTATATAATACCCGAACAATGATACATGTTTATATTTTGTAAAATAAAAATATTATGTGAATACTCCCCGATGAGGAAAGAACAATGCCAGTGCCGACTTGACGTCGCACTTTGTTTTGATGTTCGGATTTTTGTGTGTTTGAGAGGAATTGGATGAACGGGTGGCTGTGTTAAACTTGCTGTAATTGCTGAACCGGTTGGACCGGTAAGTTGACCGGCTGCTTTGAGTTCAGCGGTGGCCTATTTTCCCATGCTTTATATTATCGGGTTCGATTCATGTCTCTTCATTTTCGACGGAAGAAACCACGGAAGCCGCTACCGCCGCTTGCTCTATCGGGCTCGATTCTTCTCCGATTTCTGTGATTCTTCTTTCAATTGTGAGGTAATCTCCTTCCCTCAACTCCTCTTGTGTCGATTTTGCAGATGGTGTATGGATTTTTGATGGGTGAAAACCCTAGGATTTGGGGTTTTGGTTTTCTTCACCTCCTTTTATAATTAAAAGTTCTGAAACCCTAGACCCATTGTTGGGAGAGATGAAACTAGGGTTCCATTTGGAGTTTGGTTTTGTCTTGATCTCCTTGTATTTATATGTGTGCCGGTTGTGCTTGGACAGTGCTGTGTGTATGTGTGTATGCCGGCTGGACTGTGTGTGTGTGCCGGTTGTGCTTGGACAGTGCTGTGTGTATGTGTGTATGCCGGCTAGACTATATAAATTTCCATGATGCTACAAATTATGTTTGGGCTGCTGTGTTGGCTGTCCGGCCATTTTTGAAGGGAATTATACTGAATATGAGCTGCTGTTCACAACACTTGGTGTTGCCATGGTGACAACCCTTGCGGTTGTGGATCGGAGCAACATGGATTTGAATGATACACGGTCAATTTGAGTCACCCACGCTAGTCCTTTCCTAGACAACTCCTAGATGTCGTAGTTGTAACCGTCGTAGGAGTCAGCTCGTAAATATTAAGGCGCAATCCTAAGGTAAATGATATTTTTGATACTGTAGAGAATGACGTCCGGCGATAGGCGCGATGTGACTCCTTCGAGGGACAAGGGCAAAGGAAAAGTTGGGGTGAGTCCTTACTACTTTCTGGTGAACTGTTAAGCTAAGTACTTCTTGTTATTTATCACTGAATATATGAATCGCCGAAAACGCTAACTTGGTTTAGCGAGTGATAAATTTCTGAGGGGAAAACATTCACATAAATCCTATTTGTTAAGAAAATGAAATGAATCGAAAAGATAGAGTTGAATTGAAAATTTAGATAGCGTCGACGCATCAAGAAGCTAAGGGTCGGCCTAGTAGGGGGGGGGGATACTTCTGACTCCTACACCTCGTGAGAGGGGTAAAACTCTCACACCTCGTAGGGGGGGTCGAACTCCTACAGAAGATGAAGAGAATCCAATTTAGGAGGCGTGGAAGCCTGCTGCGCGTGAGAGCGCCCTAAAGCGGATATTGATATGAAGGGTCGACGAACCCAGATGATTGAGATAATTAAATGACCCTTAGTATTTCGAGGAACGCATTGCAAAATAATGGAAATTTGATAAGAAATATGATAAATGAAATATGAATTAATATCAGAATAGAATTGTTGATTTTTCCCTGTTACTAGCTTAGAGACATGTTCATATTTATTTCTTGTTGCTGACTCTCTTGTCTACATGCAGTGTAAAAGTTCGGGTAAGGGTAAGGAATTCACTTAGTTTTCAAAACTAATTGGTTCTAAATTTTTCTTTCAGGAGCCGAGTACCAGCGTACTAGACCCCGCTAGACGGGCTCATGCAGATGCAAACCGACTACCAACTGATGACGTGGCTCGTCCACGGGTTAGCTTAAGTTTTTTTCCTTGTACTATTGATAGCTAGTTGGAATGTAATACATGTAGACATTTCTGTACCTGGTATTAAGATAGTGAATATATTTTGTTCAAAATGATCTGTGATGTTTTATTTTCTCTGGTACACCCCTGTTCTTAAACTGCTGCGTATGGTTATATGAAAAGATCCTCTCTAAAAGAATGAATCCAATTGTGGTGGATTTGGCCGTTACATCTCTCCCTCCTACCCAGCCTCCAGCTCTTCCCAAGCCGCCTGTCATCCAGGTCTATTCTCACTGCTCTTCTCGTCTCGTTGCCCCACTACAGTCGGCTTCAACCTCTGACGCTCTGCGACCTGCTGCTCCGGCTCCAGTCTCCACCGCTCATCCCATGACGAATTATGTCTCTCTTCATCGCCTCTACCCGCCACTTCGTCACTTTGCCACATCATTATCCTCTATTTCTGTGCCTAATTCTGTGCAGGAGGCTCTTCAACATCTCGGCTGGCGGGCCGCTATGGAAGAAGAAATGACGGCCCTTTGGGCTAACCAAACTTGGGTCCTCGTCCCTTTACCTTCCGGTCAGACACCCGTTGGGTGTAAGTGGGTTTTCGTCATCAAACACGCTCCTGATGACACCATTGGCCGTCTGAAGGCCCGCCTGGTGGCCCGTGGCTTCACTCAATAACAGGGCCTTGACTATGAGGAAATCTTCTCTCCGGTGGCCAAGCTCAACACCGTTCGCGTCCTTCTCTCAGTGGTCGTGCATCGCCACTGGCCCCTTCATCAGCTGGATATCAAGAATGCATTCCTAAATGACGATCTTTAGGAAACCGTCTACATGCATCAACCTCCCGGGTTTGAGACCACGGGGGAGTCTCGTGTGTTTCTTTTGAAGAAATCCATCCATGGTCTCAAACAATCCCCTCGGGCGTGGTTTGACAAGTTCAATAAGGTTATTCGGGACATGGGTTTCACTCGGAGCTTGACAGACTTCTCCATATTCACTCGACACCGGGCAACAGGAACTGTTCTTCTGTTAGTTTATGTTGATGACATCCTACTTACTGGGGATGACTCGAAGGGGATTCAAGCGGTCAAACAACACCTTAGCACCGTGTTTCAGACAAAAGACCTAGGGCATCTTCGCTACTTCCTCGATCTTGAGGTCGCAAGACGTCCGGATGGACTTGTCCTCTCCCAACGGAAGTATTGTCTTGACCTCCTTAAAGACGCTGGCCAGTCCGGATGCAAGCCGACAATTACTCCGATGGATGCAAATCACAAGCTATGTGCTCATGCCTCTGATACTGATCTGCTTCTCCAAAACCCGGAATATTATCGACGCCTTGTGGGAAAATTGATATACCTAACGGTCACAAGGCCGAATATATCGTTCACTGTTGGGGTTGTCAGTCGGTTCATGCATGCTCCCCGAGTCTCTCATCTTCAAGCTCTTGAACGTATTCTTCGATACCTTAAAGCAGCTTCGGGTCAAGGATTGGTTTACAAAATCTCCACCTCTATTCCAACATTGGTTGCATATTCAGATACCGATTATGCTGGCTCCTTGGACGATCGACGGTCAACCAGTGGTTTTTGTACATATTTTGGAGGTCATCTCATTATATGGAAAAATAAGAAACAAGCAGTGGTTTCTCGATCTTCAGCGGAAGCAGAATACCGATCGATGACATCAATTGTCTCAGAACTCACATGGCTTGAAAGCCTCCTTGCTGATCTGGGGGTGAAACTTCCCTCTTCTGCTGTTCTATTTTGTGACAGTCAAGCAGCCATACACATAGCAAAGAATCCGGTCTTCCACGAACGCACGAAACATATCGAAGTATACTGTCATTTTATTCGGGGGAAAGTTCAAATGAAGAAACTAGACTTAAAGTATGTTTCGGGCACTGATCAAGTTGTTGATATTCTCACAAAGGCTTTATCGAGTACCTTATTTTATCAGTGTCTGTCCAAGCTGGGTGCATATGACTTGTACGCTCCAGCTTGCGGGGGAGTGTTGGAAAAGCCCATATAACAAAGGCCCAATGACCCATTCCTTTGTATTTTATTATTATTATTTTCTCTCCTCTCTTTAGTCCCACATATTGTATAGAATTTTCCTCTCTTTCTCCCTCCTATAAATATGTACTCATACTTTGTATTTGATACTCGAGAAATTACATACAAGGTTCATGTTTTTGTACAATATTGTTCATCAAATACTTTTTTACTATGCTGCTTTGAGCTTGGATCCAGTCTGTATAAATCTACAAGAGACTAAAATAGGTTGGAGCACCGTTCAGAAATGATTGGCGTATGCTTTTTGTCTCTTAAAGCACTTCTTACATTGCAATTGCCACTGACAATCTGAATATTAATGTAATTCTATAAATGTGTTGAAAGCTACAAATCTGTAATACAATATGCAGCCTATAGGAGTTCAACTTCAAAAGACTGCTTTTGAAAAAAAATTTAGTCCAATTATGCTGGTAGTTTTTTCATGCTGCAGACTAGCTAGAGGCATGGGAGACTTCATTTCTGAATCTAATCAGTTACTAAAGGAGTTCTACATTCCAAATTATATATTCAAACATGATGTTGAAGTCAAACAACTTAGTTACATACCCATGTGCCCTGTTATTGTCTTCATCAATTCAAAGAGCGGTGGCCAGCTTGGTAGTGATCTGCTTGAAACATATCGGGCATTACTTAACAAAAACCAGGTACTGAATCATTTGAATGTGGATGATTTTAAACACATTTAATTGACAGTTGCCAGGATGAAATTTTTTTCATTAGTACTTGTAGTATTAAATGCCCTCATAAAATTTCTAATTTCAGGTTTTTGACTTAGGAGAGGAAGCTCCTGACAAAGTACTTCACAGACTTTATGGCAATTTGGAAAGGCTCAAATCCATCGGTGATACCAATGCCGCTGAAATCCAGAGTAGGTTGAGACTAATTGTAAGTATCATCTATTCCAACAAACACGACTTAAATGCAATTCTTCAGAATTGGAAGTCCCGCTACATTTTGGTTGTCAGATCTCAAATTTATCCCACTTGATTAGGTTGCAGGTGGTGATGGTACAGCAGGTTGGCTTCTTGGAGTAGTTTCCGATCTTCAACTAACTAATCCACCTCCTATTGCTACAGTGCCATTAGGAACTGGAAATAATCTTCCATTCTCATTTGGCTGGGTAACCTTTTTTTCTATCTTTACTGTTTATTGCAGAGGTTTTTATTTATCCAACCAATTTGAGGACATAATGAATGTCTTGGCCTTCTCTGTTAAAAGACATCATTAAAATAAACATGTTGTTTGGCCTTTCATATTCATGTAAAGCGTGAAATAATGAATTGTTATGTTATTGTTATCTCAATACTCCTTATACAGTGTGCATGTATATAAATATCTATACAACCTAAAACAATTTTTTTCCTCGAGTTGGAGTATATATTTCATCTACACCCTGCTTGTTGATCCATGTTTACTCTCTCCTATATCAATATTAAGGAAAATTTGTATTGACGTGAAATTGATCTAATGCTCAAGATTTTTTTCTGCAAGAGATATTAGACCATGCATAAATGGGGATAAGTCTTAAATTCTACACCTTAGAGCTGAGTATACTTTTGGAAACAAGGTCAACCTTCACTATTGCAATGAAGCCATTAGAACCATGCGACATAATTCCACACAACCCACAAAGTGAGCTCCTGTTGGTAAAGGAACTGGATTCCAAGTACAATTTTGTCATAGCATCAACATTTTTTCATCCTTAGTTGCTTTCCAACTAGGGTGATATAATGGTTATTGTTTGTTGGTGAGAATAATAGTAGTGAAAAGATAGTAGAAGTAGAAAATGACAATAAATTTGTGAGAGGAAACGTAATCTAATGTTTTAGAAAAAATATCATTTTCTCCTTTAAAAAGCATGTCGGTAGATATGAGGGATATGCTAGAGAACATTTAAAGCAAAGTCTATAAGTGACGGACACGACATCCTAACTCTATAAATACGAGTAAGCGTGCAACAAATGTAAATGAATCCACGACCAACCCTATAATAGAGATGTTGAAGAATGCATGCACGCAATCTGATAAACTAGATCTCACAACATATACCCTGTTGATCGACAAAAAATTGTTATTTCATTTTGGATAAAGGACCCCTCTATATATGGAGGGAATGCAAAAATAAAATTAAAACAAAAATAAAACATATTCTAACACTCTCCCTCAAATTAGGCGTGATATGTTAACCATCCTCAACTTGTCAACAATCCTTCTAAATATATTCTCACTCAAGTACTCAATCCTTTGATGAGAATGTCTGCTAGCTGTCTGTCAGAGGACACAAAGAAAATACACACAATTCCTCTCTCAATGTTCTCTTCGATGAAATGTCGATCTACTTCAATATGTTTAGTGCGGTCATGTTGAACGAGATTGTGGGCGATACTAATAGCTTACTTATTGTCACAATACTGAAGTTGATCGTCGGTCCTCAATAGACCCGGCTCAATCGACATCAGTGTGCACTTCAATACTTAGACCTGGATTCAGAGCAAACAAGATTTCCTTTCCTGGTGAGGATTTGAGATACCTAAGAATTTTGTGAGTTGCATCCACATGACGTGTCTTTGGAGCATGCATGAACTGACTGATAACACTCACCGCATAAGAGATATCTGAGCGAGCGTGAGATAGGTAGATCAGCCTCCCCACTAATCTTTGAAACTCAGAGATATCTTCAATCACCTCTCCATCATTGTCCCCCAATCAGCGATTTGCTTCAATTGGGGTGTTAGCTGGTCTACATCCACTCATCCCCACCTTCTCAAGGAGATCCAGAGTATATTTTCTCTGAGAAATGAAGATTCCCTGCTTGGATCTTGCAACCTCAATACACAAGAAATATCCGAGTTTTCCGAGGTCCTTGACCTTAAACTCCTTGGCTAATTTCTGTTTTAAATTCTAGATTTCTTCGACATCATCCCCTGTTATGACTATATCATCAACATATACAATGAGAACAGTGAGTTTTCCGATCCTATGTTTGATGAACAGTGTGTGATCAACATTGCTCTGGTGATATCCAAATGACACCATAACTTTGTGGAAACTCCCAAATCAGGCTCTTGGGGATTGTTTCAGCGTATATAGAACCTTTTTTAATTTGCAGACTTTCCCTTCTGCACCTCTAGGAGTGAGACCTGGTGGAATAGACATGTAGACCTCCTTATCCAGATCCCCATGGAAGAACGCGTTTTTCACATCAAGTTGCCAAAGATTCCAACCTTTGCAAACATTACAGGATAACAAGACCCTAATGGTGTTCATTTTTGCCACTGGGGAAATGTTTCTTGCTAATCAATACCAAGGGTTTGTGTATAACCTCTGACAACCAGTCTTGCCTTGCACCTCTCGACAATCCCTTGAGAGTTCTGTTTAACAGAGAACATCCATTTACACCCAACAATCTTCTTTCCATAAGGAAGATGCACCAAATCCCATATATGGTTCTTCTCAAGAGGAGTCATTTCCTCCACCATCGCCTCTCTTCATATAGGGACCTCCAGAGCTTGTTGCCAAGATACATGTATGGAAAAAAGAAGCAAGGGAAGACACAAAGGTCTTATGAGAAGCATAAAAGGAGTCATAAGATACATAATGTGAGAGAGGATGACGAGTACAAGAGCAAATACCTTTCCTCAGGGCAATTGGTGGATCAGAAGGATCAGAAGACCTTGAGTTAGGGTCCAATGACTGTTCTGGTGGCATAGTCAGATCTTGTGCTTGTCCTCTTTGTACGCCGAGTATATTCCTACAAGCTCGAAGCTATAGACACAACAGGAGGATTCACTTCCACTGGCGTAGACTTCCTCTAAAGTGAGGGTACAATGGAGGTATGAGTAGAGGAACAAAAAGAACAAGTACAAGAGGGTGTTCACCCGAGGCAGGGTCATCCTAAGCAGGGTAGCATGCCTCGGATTCACGGAGTGACATTTATAGTGACAAGCACTTTCTTTGTTGGTGGGTGGAAACACTTGTACCCCTCCTGCGTAGGAGAATAGCCAATAAAAACATACTTAAGTGTGCGAGGATCAAGTTTGGAAGGGCAAGTGTGGTAGATGTGAATGAAGCAGACACATCCAAACACTTTAGGGGAAAGCTGAGTAGGAGGCACATGGAGAGTGCGAAGAGCAGTAGCATTCCCAAGGATACAGGAGGACATACAATTAATAAGATATGCCGCAATAAGGACCGCATCACTCTAATATAATTTGGGAAGAAGCATGGTGGATAAGAGGTAATGAGCCACTTCTAGGAGATGATGATTTTTCCACTCAACAATACCATTTTGTGCTAGGGAATAAGCACATGTAGTCTGGTGGAGGATGCCATGATCAGCAAGATATCGCTCAAAATGCGTATTTATGTATTCGCGGCCATTGCCACTACAAAGAGTTTTAATGGTGGTTTGAAATTAAGTGGAGATCATGTTATGAAATCGTCGGAAAACAAAAAATATCACGTTTGTTGTGCATCAAATATAACCAAGTAGTACGAGAGAAATAATCAATAAAAGTAACAAACCACACTCAACCAAAAATAGAAGATATAGGGCAGGGCCCCCAGATATCAGTATGAATAACGACAAAAAGTGTAGAACTAGGTAACGAAACATGATTAAACGAAGTACAATGATGTTTGTTAATAGTACACACATCACACACAAGTGAATCAAAGACAATAGTAGACATAGCAGGAACCAACAATTTCATAACAGAAGTAAATGGGTGGCCCAAGAGTCGATGCCAGAAATACAATGGATGGGTAGTGCTGTAATAAAGAGCCAGAGGAGGTGGGGCTGGGCTGGAGTTGAGCACATAAAGTTCATTGACCATGCTACCAGAGCTTATCACCTTCCCCATTACCAAGTCCTGAAAAACACAAGAGAAAGGAAGAAATGTCACAGAGCTGTGCATGAAGTTAGTGAGATGACTAATAGAAAGTAAATTACGAGTAAAATTGAGAACATGGACATAAGATAGGGTGAGAGGAGCAGGAGATGGAACCCTTTCCGACAATAGACAAAAGAGAACCATCTGCAATGCTCACCTTATCGCGGCCAAGGAGGGGTATATGAGATAAAACCTGTAGAGGACCCAATCATATGATTTGTGGCCCCAGAGTCAATAATCCACTAGATGGAAGGATGAGTGGCGACAGAATGAGCACTTGGAAGTCCCGTGTGAGCATAGGAGGAAGAGGCCGAAGGCTCCGTAGAAAGGCTCTGCTTCTAAGTGTTGGAGGGCAAGCATTTCATCTGCTGTAAATGTACTAGGAGGGGCAGAGCCATCAAAGCTGGAATAGCTAGGAGGAATATCTTTAGTATGCAGTAACATCAGTGAGATGAGCATCATGAGAAGCATGACAACCAGAGGAGCGCCCAAAAACACGACCACCACGAGGTGGAGCACCCTTTCTCGGCAGAGGGAACCCATGGAGCTTGAAGCAAGTGTCCCGAGTGTGGCGACTCTTGCCACAATAATCACAGAGGAGATGGTCTTTATCGGAGCCCTTTGACTTCGATTCACGGGATGGACGATTACTAAGAATAGAAGGGGATGTAGTAGCTAGAGCAGAGCCCTCAGACACAGTATCATGAAGTAGGGTCTGGCAGTGATCGAATTCCTGTTGTACAATGCTGTAGATCTCAGGAAGAGAGGGTAATTGCGGACGCCCCAAAATCTGAACACTGATCTGATCGAAGGACCGATGCAGATCATGAAGAAATTTAAATATGTGATTGTGGTCTTCCTATGACACAAACCATCGACTCATCAATAGGGATAACAAAAGTAAGCAGATCAAAATGATCATATTCCTGATACAGCTAAGTGAATTCCAAGTAGTACATAAAAGGAGGATGGTCACCCTGTCAGAGTAAGGATATCTTCTGTCGCAACTGGAAGATCTGAGCAGCATTGCCTCGACGAGAGTAGGGGTAGACTCCGCTCGTCGCCAAATGTCCGCAACATTGTCGAGGAATAGGTAGTTACGGGCGATGACCTCTTGCATCAAATTAGTAAGCCAGAACATGATTATGGAATTTTCCGACTACCACTGTATCCATTCAGAAGAGGTCTTATCTGGTTCCTTCATTTGACCAGTGAAATAGCCAAAGAGACGACTCTTGAGCGCCAGGGTGATAGACCAGAACCATGAAAGGTAATTAGAGTCAGCTAGACGAATGCTAGTGATTTGAGAAGTATTATGATCAGGGTTCCAACAGAGAAAGCTCGTAGGAGATACAACCACTGACGAGGGAGCGGGAGAATCAGCACCGCTTGACATAATGGCTCGGGAATAAAAATCCGGAAACCACACATGATTTACGGCAAGAAGAAAATCGAGAGAGGCAGAGAAATCTACTCCATAGGAGCACCAAGAAGGGCTGATGGCGTCGGAAGAAGCATGCCACTCTCTGCATTGAGGATCCGGTGCTGGAACTAGGGCTGAGCATATTATTCGAAACTCGAAAGTCGCTCGAAAACCGTTTGAAAATTGAATCGAATCGGAATCGGTTAAAATTGATTCGACTCAATTTGAGTCGATTCAATTTGACTCGAATCTGATTTCGAGTCGATTTCAAGCCAGCTCTGAATCGCTCGAAATATGATTCGAATCAACTCAAATTAATTAAAAAAATTATGTATTTATTAATATATTCTTATTTTAGAATTAAAAAGAATACAATTTAAACTTAAATAAAAAGAATGAAGACTTTAAATGTTTCATTTGCTAAATTTATAGGTTGCCCAATTTAATTTTGAGCAAATTATGAATAAAATGAAAAATTGCTCAATTTCAAGTTGATTTGATTCGATTTTGAGCCAACCCGAATCGATTTCGAGTCGACTCGATTCGATTTCGAGTTGACTCGGAATTGAGTCATTTCGAGTCGAGCCGGCTCGACTCGAATCAATTTCGATTTCGAGTCGATTTCGAGCTGAGTTCGAGTCGAAAATTTCGATTTCGAGCCGAGCCAAAATCGCTCGAACTCGACTCGATATCAGCCCTAGCTGGAACAAGGGATGAAGAAGAAGAAGAGGAAGAAGGAGAAGAGGAAGAAGAAGAGGGAGCGCTGAACGGAACTGGGTGGCAGATAGTCAAGTGGAACCGAGCGGAAAAACAAGAAAGAGGAGGGCTGGCGGGGTCGACGGGTGAGTGCGAACGACGCACGGGTGTCAGCGGGCGAGAGCGGAAGAGGGATCGGCGGGCGAGTGCGAACGGCAAAGCAATAGGAAATTAGGGCACCAAGAGCATGTCGGGATGTTGATCTGCTGAAAATTGTTATTCATTTTGGATAAAGGACCCCTCTATATGTGTAGGGGATTCAAAAATAAAATGAAAACAAAAATAAAACATATTTTAACACACCCTAATCCTAATGCAATGCTGACAAATGATTCAATCATGCAAGTATTTGCAACAATACTTAATGAAACAACACAACCTAAATTCTCGCACATTTCCTCACAATCAATCACAAATGTTTCAAATTAACCATGCAATAACCACAAGCTATAGAGAGTACATATAAATCAAAGAGCATAATAAAGAGGTATTGCACTTCTACCGAAGAAATTAGTCAATTTTCTTGGAGCAATATACTATTAGTAATAAGAGAAATATCTGTGTAAATGCGAGAAATGAAACCGAAAGTAAAAACTCATTAAATAATGGCCGTACAACGTGATGAAAAATCCAAATGGTGTCTGCATTCAGGCGAAGTTGACTGAACTAGAATGGTAGGAAGGCTGTAACATAGGGTAATGGAAAAGAGATGACTAGTGGTGGGGATTTTGGATGCAGGAAGAGTGATAGGTGGGTTGGAGGGGTTGGCTTAGGGGTGTAGAGGACCTGGTAGCCTCGACATGCACTGGGAATGGCTATGAGAGATGTCTTTTAGGGCAAGTGCGGAGAAGAGAGGTCTGACTGGAGCAAGGAGAGGTGACAGTTCGTGGATGGAGGGTCTGGGAAGAAGAATCTGTGGCTAAGAAGGGAAAATTCGGTGGCAGGAGGTGGTTGTCAGCAAGGGGATGTGGCTGAGGGCTGCTGGAAAATCATGATGGCGGTTCCCAACGTCGTCACTAGGAGAAAGAACCCACGTCGTCTCACCTTGAGGGACGGGGGAGTCGGCACCCCCTTTGAACTGAGCAACTTCACACCTAGAACATAAACTCTCGATCCTTTGCCTTAAAGCTCTAATGTGACATATATAAGTGGGTTAGGGTTAATGAATCCAATGGCTCAAATCACTCGATCAGATCACCCTAACTTCTGAATTTAAGCAAAAAATAATATAAAAATGCATAAAAATATGAAAAAACGTGACAATGCGATGTCAGTCTCCTCCGATTGTCAATCCGACATTCCAAAAACCACAGATCCCGTAAATCGCTAAAATAATGCTCGAACGTTCCTCAACAATTCTCTCGAGGCAACAAAGATTGGATGTGATGGCGATGAACTTACAATGGTCTAATGAAAGTTAGATGAGCTTGATTGCCGACATTTGGTTTTGGGAGGGGTGAAGCAAGCTAGATAAATGAAGTGTAAAATGTACATTTTCAAAAGAAAGTCACATAATTGCTAGTAAACATCTTCTAAAATATTGGAGAGTAACAGAGGTAATCTTTGGACTAACAAGAGTAACCAAAAAAGTTGTAACAAACAACACAAAGGTAATTTATAAGTGTTGGTATTTGGTATGCAAATAACGCAAATTAGCGTGCCGATAGCAGGTCTCTTCCTTTTATTTTTAGTCCCACACCGCTAGTACGGTGTTATAGTTCTCCTTGTATGTGTATATATAGAGACAAGATGTAAAGGTTTTCATATAAGAAATAAAATTACTTTTTTCTACTTGGTATCAGAGGGAGGTTTGTAAAAAAATATGCCCCAGGAATATTTTGTTTTGTGATCTTAGTCTCGCTTCCGCGGTCCCAGCAATATTTTCTCTCGCATTTTCTCCTTTCCTTCCTTGTTCGTGTGCAGAAAAGAACATCACAGAGGAAATACGAGAGTGTTGCAGGCGAAGGGACGCACAAGAAGAAGCGTTTGGCCAGGGTAGTACACGCTCAATGGAAGAGGAATTTCGCGTGCAGAGAGGATTGTGGCAACACGCACTGCACACGCATAGAGGATTGCGGCAACTTGCGCGCACAGGGAGGACTGCGACAGTATGCACACAAAGAAGAATTGTAAGGCGGATCTCTGTACGCAGACGGTGGGGTGAAGGATCTCTATACGCACACGGCTTTGCAGGGAGAAGAATCGCGGCTCTGCTTGGAGAAAGGATCTCAAGTAGAGAAGAATCACCGGGCATCTCGACGAGGCTCTGCGTGGAAAAAGGCTCTGCGGCAGTACGCGTAGAGGTAGCGCTCGACGAGGCTTGCGGGTTCCGACTGTGGAGAAGCATGCAACCCCCCTTCATTGACACCTCCTTAGGTTCCCTGCGCCAGCGTTGTTGAAGACAGCTTCCGCGCAGGACAGGCGTCAGATCTGGACGGTGGATAGGGCAAAGAGCTTCCGCTGCAAAGAAAACCACTCGTTCGGTGCGAACAAGAGCGCGTCTGCCTGTGTGGAAGAAATAAAGTGTCGCAGCTCTTGTCCGGGCATTGCTAGAAAGCTACTGCAGGTGGTGCGATATCCGTGTGACTGTGGCGTGCGGGTGTGCTGCAGATCTGGTGCAACAGTTAGGGTTACGAGGAATTTGCTGGTATTGCAGATCTTGTGCGGGCATCCTTGCTACTGCCGAAGTTTTTTTTTTGAGAGTGTGTCGCATGGAGAACTCACGTCCAAGATCAAGATTATGGGCGCTCATGGAGAATTTGGTCGCCAAGATAGAGGAGGCAGATCTAAAAGTGTTCTTCGAGTTCCTGCGGATGTCAAAAGGTGTGGGATTGGCTCAGTCGCCGTCATCTCTGATAAAGATGGATCTTCCCCCTATGGAGCCGAAGCTCGATGGACCAGCTACATATTTAAGTTGGTCGTGTCGGATGAAAAGTATACTCTCCAGAAGGAACCTAGAGGGTTATCTGAATGGAGAAAAGAAGGAGCCAGAGAATGACTCAGATGGGTACAATGAATAGAAGACTACACACAACCTATTGCACACCTGGATCCTAAACTCATTCGTCGCGTTTATCGCTATCACGGTGGATGACATAGAGACTGTAAGCGATGTTTGGGGAATTTACAAAAGCTTTATGCAGAAGCCGACAACAACATGCACATGTTTCATATCAAACGAGAGATTAAGACTATAACCCAGACATATCGCTCGATCCAGGAGTATGCCACAGATCTGGAGCGACTATGAGCAGACTATGATTATTTCTCACCAGCCGCGTGCTGCAAAGATCCTGAATGTACGAAAGGGGAACGAGATGCTCAATGGAGGACTATGCATTTTATGACGGGGTTGAACCCGACATTTGAGCAAAGATGTGCGATGTTGCTCGCTCAGCCAAAGATGCCTTCCCTTGATGAGACGATCTCAGCCATGATGCAGGTGGAAAGTAGGATTAGACTCCAATCTGGTGGAACCACTCTTCTGGGAGGGAAATCGGCCCTAGCGGTCACCAATCAAGGGCACGAGGGATATAAGAGCGAGATGCGACAATGTTACAATTGTGGTGAAATAGGTCATCTCCGACTGACTTGCCCCAAGCCACCAAAGGAGAGG
This sequence comes from Platanthera guangdongensis, assembly GCA_039583875.1. NCBI lineage: Eukaryota > Viridiplantae > Streptophyta > Magnoliopsida > Asparagales > Orchidaceae > Platanthera > Platanthera guangdongensis. The sequence goes on along the minus strand of CM077160.1, from coordinate 152,432,130 downwards.
GATGCAGGTGGACGAGAAAAGTTTGGAGGTCGTGGGCATGGCCGTGGAGGTTGTAAAGGTGTTGAACGAGTAGGCTATCAGGCAAATCTCATGATAAACGAGGAAGTGACAAAAGAAGTTATTGTTGATATGGGTCACCCAAAGGAGCAAGAGATTTTGATGCATACCACCAGCTGATGCAAATGAATCAGAAAGGTGTGATGGATGACACACCCACTCCAACTGCGTTTAGGGGTAATATTGCCTCTTTTGCTCACTTCGACACAGGTACTTGTGATATATGTGTTCTTACATCTATGTCCATCACTAGATCACCAGAGTGGATAGTCGATTCAGGCGCCTCTCGACATGTTACTAAGAATGCTGAAGAATTTCTTTCAAATACTCCTCTAGTACACATTCAAACTGTCGATGACACGACTCAACCTGTGGTTGGTAAGGGTACCGTACAGTGTACCGACACTTTGACTATGTCCAATGTTTTGCATGCCCCCTCCTTTCCCGTAAATCTTTTATCTATTAGTGCCATTATATCTCAGCTAAAGTGTGTTGTCTTGTTTGATATCCCAAAGGTGATCTTCCAAGAGAAGGAGACTGGCGGAAAACTTGGGACTAACACATGGCTTAAGGTCTTGTGGTACCTGGATAGGGAATGCTTGGACTCAGCCCTTTCCACACTGATAGAGGACACTGCAGGAGTTGGAAAGAGCGTGGAGGACCAACTCATGCTTCATCATAGACGTCTGGGTCATCCTTCATTTTCTGTTTTGAGTGAAATGTATCCACTTTTGTTTGAAAAAGTCAATCAAGATAAACTTGTATGCGATGCGTGTGAACTAGGAAAACATACCAGAAACTCCTACTTAAGTTCGGTAGAAGTTCTAATTTATTTGATCTAGTTAATTCTGATGTCTGGGGATCATGTCCCACGCCTACTGTGAATGGATTTTGATGTTTATTATCTTTCATTGATTGTTTTTCACGTATGACTTGGCTATACCTAATGAAAAATAAAAGTGATGTGTTTGACTGCTGCAAAGATTTTCATAAGGGGTTCAAATGCAATACGACGCAGTGATGAAGGTGTTGAGGTCGGACAATGAGACAGAGTGCACCAACAAGGCATTTGAGGGGTACTTGTCCTTACATGAGATCCAATACCAAACCACTTGTCCATATACACCAGAGCAGAATGAAGTAGCTGAACAAAAGAACCGACACCTTCTTGAAGTAACCCAGAGTATGATGATTTTGATGAATGTGCCAAAGCATTTGTGGGGAAAACTGTTCCGACAGCAGCATATTTGATTAATCGGATGTCCTCGCGAGTCTTGAATTGGAAATCTCCGGTTGAGATGCTGCGAGGAAAAAATGGAGACACTTCCCCTTAAAATTTTAGGATTCGTTTGCTTTGTGAAAGACAATAGACCGAATGTGAGAAAGTTGGATCCAAGGTCTCTGAAGTGTATTTTTGTTTGGTTTTCAGCTACCCAAAAGGGGTATGCATGTTGGAACCCAGTAGAGAAGAGATTGTTTGTTAGTATGAATGTCACATTACGCGAGCATGAGCCATATTATCCCTCTCCAGTTAGCTCGCCATTTGGGGACTCACTAATTACAGATAGTACGAGCCAAAAAGAGAAAGAAAACAGTAGTGATGAGAAACAAATAATTAGCATCCCTTATTCCGTACTGCCAAGTATAAATTCAGGTGTGATACCAGTGCATGAGCAGAATGCGTCTGTAGAGAGTGGACCTCAAACCCAGGAGGAGCCAAGAGTATATACAAGAAGAAGGAGGCCGAGTGAGACTGCAATGCCCACAGAGCCACCTGTTCTAAGTCCCTTGACACCTACTCCATCTCCCGCGACACCGATTCCATCAACCTCAATCTTTGTTCAATCCACCTAAACATCTGATCCCACAGGTGATATAATTCCTCATCCCACTATTTCTACTCTCATACTGGTAAGGAGGAGTACCCGCAAGAATGCGGGAGTCTCACCTGATCGATATGGCTTTACTCATGATATTGATAAGTTTGTTTCTTATTCTCATATATCACCTGTACATGAGGGATTTATTGCATCTTTGGACATAGTCTTTTTTCCTAAATGTTGGCAGGTGGCTAAGGAGGATCCGCGATGGAAAACTTCAATGTTAGAAGAACTTGGAGCATTGGAGAAGAACAAAATCTGAGATCTTGTGTTGCTACCACTAGAAAAAAGAGCAGTTGGGTGCAAGTGAGTTTTTACTGTGAAACAAAATTCAGAGGGACGGATTGAGCACTACAAGACCCGATTGGTTGCAAAGGGGTACAATCAGACTTATGTCATCAACTACGATGAGACTTTTGCACCCATCGCAAAAATGAGCGCGGTGCAGAAACGATATCCTTGACGGCAAATGGGGGATGGAAACTACACTAGCTTGATATGAAAAATGTCTTTCTTCACGGGGTTCTGTTGGAAGTGGTGTACATAGAAGTACCGCCGGGATTTGGCACAAAACAAACAACAGGAAAGGTCTGCAGACTCAAGAAGTCATTGTATGTGCTGAAGCAGTCTCCTCGATCTTGGTTTGACATGCTCAGGAGAGCCATGGCAACCATAAGATATCAACAGACCAATGTTGTTCACACCCTATTCTTTAGGAGGCATGGATCTCACATCACAGTACTTGCTGTGTATGTGGATGATATGATCATTACATGAGATGATGAGAATGAAATTGTTCAGTTTAAGGGAAGATTGGGCAAGGAATTTGAGGTGAAAGACTTGAATCAACTATGATACTTGGGATTGAGATAGCCTACGACGCACGAGGAATTGTTTTATCCTAACGAAAATATGTGTTGTACTTACTCAAAGAGACAGGTATGATGGGTTGTAGGCCTGCCACCTCTCCCATTTATCAAAAGACCAAGCTCGGTGCGAAGGCAGAAGAGCCAATTGATAGAGGAAGATACCAGAGGCTAGTAGGCCGACTAATTTATCTGGGTCACACCCGTCCCGACATATCTTTAGCCGTGTGCATGGTAGCTCGTTATATGCATGATTCTAGGGAGGGTCACTTGGATGCCGTATATCAGATTCTTCGATACCTGAATAGAACACCCGAGAAATTGATCTTCCAGAAGAATGAACATCTAAACATCGAGGGCTATTGCGACTCTGATTGGGCTAGCTGTGCAGATGCCAGAAGGTCAACATCAGGATATTGCATGTTTGTAGGAAACAACCTTGTCTCCTGGAAAAGCAAAAAGCAGACTGTAGTTGCAAGATTTACAGCCGAGACAGAGTACATGACCATGACCTTAAGCGTAGGGGAGATGTTATGGCTGAAAACCTTGCTGGTTGAACTCAAGATAGATCAAGGAGGACAGATGACACTGTGGTGTGATAGCAAGTCAACTATTAACATTGTAAATAATCTTGTCTAACATGATAGAACCAAACATATAGAGATCGATAAATTCTTTATCAAAAAAAGCTGGATGGTGGAACACTAAAACTAAGACATGTTGCTACAAAACAACAAGTGGTTGATTGTCTAATCAATGGACTTAACTCACTAGACCTATGTAGATTGAGTGACAAAATGGGCTAAGTGAATATCTTTCGCCCACCTTGACGGGAGTGTTGGTATTTGGTGTGCAAATAGCACAAATTGATGTGCCGATAGCAGGTCTCCTCCTTTTGTATTTAGTCCCACACCTCTAGTACGGTGTTGTAGTTCTCCTTGTATTTGTCTATATAGAGGCAAGATGTAAAGATTTTCATATAAGAAATAAAATTCCTTTTTTCTACCTCAATTTTTTGAGATGCAAGGAATATAATCCATTATTTGGGTATAGAATGGAATGTAAATACTTATTATTTAGAACACAAGTTGACATCCTGTTAATGAGAAACATGAAGTCAAAAAAAAATGTTCATAAACTATTTGTTACATTCATTTGAAGTAGAAGTACCCTTGCAAACTCAAGCTACTCTATTTTTGGGGTATAATATAAACATGATTTTTTGTGTGTAGGATGCTATGAGCCTATGACTAGCTAAAAATTCCATACTCAGGTCATCATCCTCACACAACTCTTTAGACTAACTATGATAAGTCTATTGTATCTGATGTGTTATCCTGAGATATAAAAATTGGACACGATGATGGTAAACTTGTAATTATCCAACACTAGTTAGGGTAGCTTGACTGACATTCAATGCGCCGACAATTGGTCTTGGGAGGAGTGAAGTAGGTTGGATAGACAAAGAGTAAAGTTATACATCCTCAAAAGGTCACATCATCACTGATTAAAATCTTCTAAAACTTCAATAAAGGCATCCTTTGGCCTGATGAAACTAACTAAGAAAGGAACAACACATGGAGCTAAGTTATGGGGACGAGTGGAATAGTTTGAACCAAACATATTGACCTAAACAAATTTGAGAGGTTAAGGAATATGATTCATTATCTTGGTATAAATAAAATATGAAGACTTACTTGACAGTGTCCATAAATTCTGTGGTGCATTCATTTGGACTTTGGAGTACAAGTGTCGTTGCAACCTCAGGCAAAGGGAAAATTTTCTGTTCAGTGACCTCATTTTGTTTGGGGTATAACACATTTTTTTAATGTAGGATCACATGACCAGCTTAAAGTTTCTAAAAATACCGAGGTACTTCTAAGCACCATCAGATCCCATAACTTGTCTGTTGACATTGGAGTGAGGATTTTATGTAAATATTTTTGAAAATAACGAACACCAAGGAAAGATTGTTTAAGAGAAACAACCAAATCTTTTGCAAAAAATCATTCACAACTATAGTTAAGTGCTAAAAAGAGTGGACTAAGAAAGTGAATGAGAACTACAAGGAAGGTAATGGGGTGAAGTGCTACTTTCCTAATTCTTAAGACTTACATAAGATATTGACTCAGAAGAGGTACCAAGAATAATATACTAAAGTTTGAACGGTAAATGGGCAGATAGACTATGCTGTAAGACCAAAGAAGTGATGAAGAACTGTGTTGTGTTTATTACAAGAGAATTCATCACATATGGACCATTATGCTCATAACCACCACTAATCATCATTTTTTATGCAATCAGTTCCAGAGAATATTGTAAAGCACTTCAAGTTTTTTGCATATAAACAATAAGAAAATATGAACCTCTGGAATACATAAAACTGATAATAAAACATTATAAAGAATTAAGGTGGGGTTTTGTTACAGTCACACATGCCGACGACACACGGGGAGAGTCTACACTCAGAGAAAGACTACGGCCCCTTGCCCACCATGATTGGAGGAGACCGTGGGAACCATCGTCATTTAAATATTTTCTTTTGAATGTTATTTCTGTTTTTGCTATGTGCACACCGGAACTCTAGCTATTCGCACCCCGCTGTATAAAAGATGTTGTATGCCTCATTAGGGTTTTTATATTGGATGAATGCTAAGAATTAGGGATGCTCCCTAAGTTTCTTCTCAACCCTAATCCCTCTCTTCTCCCTCACATCGCCGACCCTTCCCCTTACCGGACTCCTCTCCTAGTTCGTAATATTTTGTCCAACCTGCCGACCACATGCCCTTCTTGCCGATCAGTCTCTGAATCCGCTGCCGAACCAATCAACCACTACAGTGCTCCAATTGATCCAGGGATCGGTTCTGACAGTCGATCCCGCCAACGACACGCTTCAGTCGAGCATTTCCGTTGATCGATTCCTATAGTTGCTCGCTCGTTCCAATTCACAACGTCCGCCATCCAGCCGTTCGCTCGTTTCCATCGCTAGATTCCTCTAGTCGCTCGATCGTTTCGATCCTCAGTGTCCGTTGCCCAACCGTTCGCTTGTTCCGCTCCATCGCTGTTCGGATCGCCCTGTTTGAAATTTATTACGATCCTGCTCTCCATCTAGATCGCCCATGGCCCATCCGCTCACCAAAATTCAGATCACGCACCGTCTAACAATGATGACGCTCTAAGCCGCCGCGTGGATGACCACGAACAAGTCCTCGCCTCCATGCAAGCAACACTCATTGCCATCAACTCCAAGATCGACAACATTCAGTCCTCCGCGGCCACTTCTGCTGCCTCTGGCTCCGGCTCACCCGCGGACGGGGGATCCATCATTGGGACTTTCCCGACCCGACTTTCACCGGATCCACTTCTCCCGCCACAGCTAACACGCCTGGCGCTCCATCTCGACATTTCATCCTTCGCCGGCGTTGAACCAATGGGCTAGATCGTGAAGGCAGACCAGTACGTTGACCTCCATGGCACTTCTGATGCGGACAAGGTGTTGGCCGCCATTGTCGGCCTTGACGGTTCCACGGTCCATTGAGCTCGGTGTCTTCGTCAGTCCAGCCCTTACCTCTCTTGGGCCGACCTAAAACAAAAGATGATACGGCTGTATGATATCCGCTACTCCGGCTCCGCCATCGAGTGCCTTTGCGGTGTTTGCCAAACTGCCGGCCTGGACGAGTACATCGATGAGTTCGTCGCCCTGGTCAGCCATATCCCCGACTTTCTGCCCGACCACTACCTTGGCTTCTTTATGTAAGGCTTGCTTCAGTATATCCGCTCCCGACTCCGCACGCACCACCCTCGGACGGTCTCCGACGCCCTTGACATGTCGCGTTTGTTGGAGACCTACTTCTTCCCTAGTCCTCATGCTTCTTCGACTAGCCACTCCCATCCACAACCTCCTTGGGGACCGACCGCCCCGACTCCTCCGCCACGCCCTCCGCATGGGGGACCCCGCCTAGGGTGCTCCTCAGCCCCTTAGCGCCTCTCGAACAGTGATTGAAATGAGCTCCACAACAAGGGCCTATGTTTTCGGTGCCTCCAGCTCTACTCCCCCAACCATGAGTGCTCTGTAAAGGATTTCCACGCTATCATCGGAGACGTTGACCCTGAGGTTACCCTGGCTGACTTTGAGGCCGTGGAACTTTCAACTGAGGGTCACTTTTTCAACCCTGCCACTGCTACATTCCACCGCTTTGAGTTATCCTGTGTCTCGGTGGGCGGGATCTTCGGGCCGTAGATCATGAAGCTCTCGGGCACGCTTCGTGATCGCCCGATCATCGTCATGGTGGGCAAGGACGCAAGCCACATCCTCATCTCTGAGAGGAAGGTGCAGAAACTCCGACTTCCCTCAATTCCATCCCCAGATTGTTCAGTCCGCCTTGGCGATGGGCGACGCCGACCGACTCAAGGCCGGTTCCCTGCCATGACTCTCTCCGTGGTGTCTTGTTCCGTGATTGCGGACTTCTACGCGTTCGGCCTCTCCGATATCAACATCATTTTTCGGGTAGCCTAGCTCCGCACACTTGGCGATGTGCGCGTCAATTGGACGACTACGACCATGTAGTTCGCCACGGGGCTAGCCGTGTCTCCTCGACGGTGACTCCGCTCTCCTCCGCATCCGGTCTCCCTCTGCATGATCTAGCGGACCATTGGTGTTGACTTCCTCGCGGGGTTTTGGCCCCTCTTGGGGCCGTCCTCTATGCCTCCCTCTTACCCGACGGACTTTTCAGAGCTTCTCACTGCGTTCGCCGACGTTTTCCAGCCTCTGATAGGACGACCATCAGCCAGGCCCACCGACCACACCATTCCCCTCCAGCCTTGGACCGCAACAATCTCAGACTCTCAGCGCGGCCGTACTGTTATGGACTTGTGCAGCTGGATGAGGTCGAGCGCCTGGCGCTGGGGATGTTGATGGGGGGCCTCCTCCATCCCAGTGCGAGCCTTGTCTCTAGCCCGATCCTTTTGGTTTAGAAGAAAGACAGTAGTTGACGCCGTACTACCCAGCCAAGATGCTTGATCGCCGCTACCTCCTTCCGGGGGACCCTCGTTCGAAGGAGGTCCTTGTTTTTTGGCTTAACCGTCCGGAGTCTGAAGCCACATGGCTGCCCCAGGATGACTTCCGCCGCCCGTTCGCCGATTACCGTCTTGCGGACAAGACATATTTTCTAGACGACAACATTGTTACAGTCACGCATGCCGACGACACACCTGGGAGAGTCTACACTACGAGGAAGACAACAGTCCCGAGCCCATCAGGAATGGAGGAGACCGCGGGAACCATCGTCATTTAAATATTTCCGTTTGAATGCTATTTCTGTTTTTGCTATGCGCACACCAGAACTCTAGCTATTCACACTCCGCTGTTATAAAGGGTGTTGTATGCCTCATTTCAAATTTTTATCTTGGATGAATGCTAAGAATTTGTGTTGCTCCCTAAGTTTCTTCTCAACCCTAATCCCTCTCTTCTCCCTCATCACCGCCGTCCCTTCCCCTTGCTGGATTCCTCCCCCGAGTTCGTAATAGGTTTCCAGAATTATGAATTGCAAAAGATGAACCATATTCTATTGTGATTGATTTATCAGTATGAGGATATAAGAATGGTAGTTACACGAGTCATGTGGTTAGATATGCCAAAATTAATAATTCATGGAGTGGGCTTATATAACGAAGCAATGCATGAAGCTGCAAGAGAAGCCGTGGAATTTGAAAAGGTGCCTACATAGAAGTATCCCAGATTGTTGATTGTTTATTTGATGACAACTTAATACATGATTCGTACAATGACAATACTTGCAATATGGAGACCCACAAGAGGAGGAATGAACATCACTACTTGTATCTTGAAAGACAAAAAGAGTTAATTCTTCGAGACGGTTTTGAACCCAAGAGTTGTAAACCAAAGGAGCTTTCACGACTAGAGAGAGGTAACCGCGATGAGATTTGAATTTTGATAGAGGATGGCAATTATGGCTGTAAGAGAAGATTATTACGAGGGCTTGGGAAGAAGTTGATGATGATAGGAATCCAATTGAAAGCAACAATAGTAAACACAACAACAAAAATCAGAACCAATGAAGCTTGTGAAGAAAACCTGCAACAACAATTCTCAGGGTAGTATGACGTGCAGGAACTCAAACATGTTTTAGTTTGTATGCACATGTGCATACACACTTGCTGTATCTAGACTTAAGCATTTTAGAAAGTACTTTATTCTTTCTTTTATTTTTCTTCTTAAAAAAAGGAACCAAGCTTAAATTTATCGGTTCCTTGATTTAAAAAAAACTGAAGTACTTTTTTTCTTGATTCTAATACATAATATTGTTACCAATGCTTAAACTTAAACATTATCATAATGGCTGGTAGTGGTTGATTGATTGAAGACAGAATATCTTTCTTTTTCAGACCATAACATGCACCTTTTATTGTAGGGAAAAAAGAACCCTGGTACAGATCTTCAAGCTGTGAAATTTTTTCTGGATCAAGTGATTATAGCAAAAGAAATGAAGATTGACAGGTACCAAACTAAGTACCAGTTAAAACCAATTATGTGTATAGCTTTTATATTTATAGTAATTATCTGAAAATTGTCCCATCGGTTTTGTCAACTAATGTAGACTCGCCTAGGTTTGAACTTAATTATTTTAATCAAAGATATTTTTTATTATAAAAACAACATTATGATTTTTTTTAAAAAAATACGTTAATTTTAAATTTTTAAAAGGTGGCCGAGCGGCCAAGTCGGAGGCGTTCATGCGTAAAACCATTCTTAACGACAAACTTCAACAAAACCGCTATTCGTTACTCGAAAAGATCTCGTCGGCGCCTAACAGATCGAATCGTAGCGGGATTTGTACGTTCACAAGCGCAATTCACAAACAACAATTTATGAAATAAATGAGAAATTCAGTGGTTAGAACTTTCGGGGCAAGCTATTTAATTATTTAATTGATGCATAAATTTAAACTAACTAATCGAGCAAGGATTGAGGATCGTTACCACATGAGATCCAGTCAAATCAAATCTGTAGGCAAAACCAAACCAGGGTTCGGCCGGCCTGAGTTGGCGATGCTGGGCGTGATTTCTACCGGGAGAATGGTTGGGACCCGACAACCAGTTCCTTAGTGGCTGCGGATGAAAAGGCCGGCAGAGGGGCTCGCCGGAACTAAAAACTCAGGTCGACGGCGAGTGTCTGGCGTTGACGGCAGCGGACGCAGAGGAGTAAGCGTTCCGCCGGAAAAAGGTGTCGCTGTCAACGACGTGGCTTGAGGACGCTCCGCTATCTTGGACGGAATTGATCGACGATTGGGAGCAACAGGCCGCAGTCGGCGGCTTGCACAGCGGTGGACGGCAACAGCCGATTGTCTAGGCGGCTGGAACTTTGGCGGAGGGAGCTGATTTCACGGGGAGGAGGTACATCGACACTGTAGAGAGAAACAACAAGGGTCACCTGACTCACCTCTCTCTACTTCTGTCTGGTTGCCTTCCATTCAACGGATGTACTATTCAATGAAATTTCAATTTCTTCCTTCCAAACAGAGGGCTGGCCAAATTGAATGTTTCCTTAGTTGTCTCAGTTGAAATCAAGTCGTTTTTTTTTCTATTCTATTGTATTTTACCCATAAGGGTATTATTGTCTTTATACATTTCTCCCCTACATATATATGTTTGGGGAGTCTCCTTTTATGAATTAACTCATTTTGTTTTCCTTCTCAACTTGGTATCAGAGGAAAAAAATACCCGAACCATAATTTTCCATGCCGCTGCTCCCCCTTTCTCGCTCACCCTCTCTCGGTCTCGTCTTTTGGCCGCCCCCCTCTCGCGATTTTGGCCGCCTCCGTCACGCATGGAGCCCAACGACTCTCACGATGGCAGCGGGGCATGCTGAGGGAGCCGGCCGTCTCCTCATGAAGCATCGCCGAATCCCATTGTTGCCGCTCTCGCACTCTGTCGCTCTCGATCTGCCCGCCGCTGACGCCACCGCTCCCCCGCTCCCCCGCTCCCCCGCTCCCCCGCTCTCTGCTGCCGCTCGCTGACGCCCCGATTCCTGCAGTTGCAGTCGACATCTCCTTCTCCCGCTGCTGCCGCTTGCTGACACCCGCTGCTTGATCTCGGCGCTGCACCACTGCCGATGCAGTCCCGCTATCGACACCGCGCCATAGCTGATGCTCCAGATCTCGATCCGCTGTTGCAGCCAGCCTTCTGATCGTGCCTGCTGCCTTTTTTTCCTTTGTGCGGTTAGCTAGTTGCCCTTCCGTTCCTTCGTCATGGATGATTCCTCAACTGCGGTTGATTCTACATCCCCGGTGGTTATGGCTTCCCCGATGGGTGAACCTCAGCGGCCCTCTGGCCATGCTGACTCCTTGAAAATTACCACTGTTCCACTGGATGGAACGAACTACCTTGAATGGTCTCGTGCGGCACAACATGTTATCCACAGTCATCAGTTGTTTGGATACATTTATGGGACTAAGGTGGCACCATCTAGGGCAGATTCTTCCTGGCCGCAGTGAGATTCTGAAAATTCACTGGTTGTATCCTGGCTTCTCCATTCTATGTCCCCCCAAGGTATACCACAGTTATATGTTAATGGACTCAGCCTACGAGATCTGGACTCGAGCCCGGGAGACCTATTCTCAGATTGAGAACTCTACTCAAGTTTATGAGCTCACCCGCCGTATGTTGGAGCTACGACAGGAATCTATGACGGTTTCCACCTACTACTCCGAGTTCGAGCGCATATCTCAGGAGTTGGACTACTTCGACCAGTTTACACCTGACTGCACTGCCGATGCAGTCCTGTTGCAGAAGCGAGACGAACGATTCCGCCTACATGTATTCTTGATGGGTTTAGGGATGGAGCTGGATATGGTTCGCACCAATATTCTTCATTGGTCTCCCATTCCATCTCTCCGTGAGGCCTTCAGTATGGTTCGTGGCGATGAAGATCGTTGACGTTCTCTCAGCACCGCGGCTCCTCCTGACCGCTCTGCCTTTACGAGTACTGGACGTGGTGGCTCCAGTCATACCAGCACGATTCCCACGTGCGCTCATTGTGGTCGTCGGGGCCATTCTCGAGAAGTGTGCTTCAAGCTTCATCCCAACCTTGCTCCACCTGGATATGTCCGTGGCCGTGGACGTCGTGACCCTGGACGTGGGGGATCCCGCCAGACTGGTACCCACTCTCATGATGCTACTTATTCCACATAGATGCAGGAGGGTCATCATGGTCTGCACCAGGATCACCTCACCACATCAGAATTGGATGCTCTGCGACGCCCGCTACACTCTCAGTCGGATCCTACTCCGAGTGGTACTTCCTCCTTGTTGCTGCTGCTGCGATGCCCAGTGCCCATGCCGCCGTGTCTCCTCCGTCTGAGTGGATCATTGACTCCGGAGCCACTGACCACATGACCGGGTCCTCTACAGGTTTTTCCTCCTACACTCCCTTGTCTGGTATGGACAAAGTTGTCTCTGCCAATGGTACCTTGTCTCCTATTGCTGGCAAGGGTCTTTTTTCATGTTCCCCTTCTCTTCCTCTCTCTTTCGTATTGCATGTTCCTTCGTTTCCGCGTAGTTTACTCTCTATTAGCAACCTTACTAAATCCTTTAACTGCTCTGTAACCTTTTTCTCTGATTCTTGTATAACTGGGTATGAAGCAGATACTTGGCAGTGGTAGAAATCGTGGCGATCTATACTGCCTGGATACTACACCATCATCCCTCACACTTTCTTCTTCAGCTGCTACTGCTACTGACGCTCGCCGCTGACACTTGCGCCTTGGTCATCCGTCTCCCGTTTATCTTCAGAAACTGTTTCCGACTTTATCTCAGTTTATTCCTAGTTTGAACTGTGATGTATGTATAATGTCTAAACATGTTCGTCATTCAACATCCCATTTATCTTCTCCTAGCAAGTACTCCTTTTGCTGTTATACATTCTGATGTCTGACTATAGATGATTTGTTACCTTTATTGACTGTTTTCTCGTACTACATGGGTTTATCTTTTGAAGAAGAAAAGAGAAGTTGCTTCTGTTTTTCAAACCTTTCATAAGATGATACAAACACAGTTCAATGGAACCATTCGTGTACTTCGAAGTGACAATGGGGGGGGGGGGAATATGATGATCGTGGTGAGTTTGGGGCCTACCTCTCGAGAAATGACATCATCCACCAAATCACGTGTGTTTACACTTCCACCCAAAATGGTGTGGCTGAACTCAAAAACAAGCATCTTCTAGATATTGCCCGTTGTCTACTCATCTCCATGCACCTTTCGAAACCCTATTGGGGTGATGCCATCATGACGGCCACTCATCTTATCAACCGTCTTCCTTCACGGGTTCTTGCGTATACTACCCCTCTAGCCCGTCTGTCCTCTACGACTGTTGTTCATACCTCTTCTCTTCCACCCCGTGTGTTTGGCTGTGTTTGTTTTGTTCATGTTCATCAGCCACTTCGTGACAAGCTTGATCCTCGAGCTATCCGTTGTGTTTTCCTTGATTATTCTATCACCACTAAGGGGTACATGTTGAATTTTCCCGGACCTTGGAGTGAGCAGCGGTTATCTCAACTAAAGTTAGTCACAACCAGAAATACATGCAGCAACAAGAGTCTTTATTGATAACAACAATCTTCTTTACAAGGCGAGACATACATGACGAGACATGATTCACCAAAACCACCACAGCGAAAGCAGAGACAACTACAAATACAAGACAAGTCAAGCCGCGCGGACTCAACACGTAGCCGCCGGATCTACTGCTGCACTAAGGAGTCTGCATAGTCCGCCAGGTCGCCATACCGCAACCAAGGCCGCGCGGACTACCCCTTATTCCAATGCTAGCTCTAGCTGCCGATCTGTAAGCCGCCTAACCGCAAGGTCGCCTAGCCGCCAGACCGCACAAGCTGCGATGCCGAACTGAACAGGCCGCCTAAAGCAGACGACTTTATGGAATCCCGAACACAACTTGCCAAAGATAAAACCGCCTGGTCGCTGTCCGCGACCTGTTGTTTACCGCCTGTTGCTTAACCGCAAAGTCTGCACTGTCCCTGACCACAATCAGAGCCAAGTCTTGGCTTTCCAGCGCTATCCGCCAACCTGCACAGTACAAACCGGTCAACTTTATCAAACCACGCGGATACTAAAATCCAGTCCGTAGCAACTGTTGATGGGCTCACTTACTGTTCATTCGCTCTCTTTTCCTGATGTGACATGAGTCCTATTTATAGGCACGATGATGAGTGTGGTCACCGCCCTAGCCGATAGGAACACCGCCACATCCCGCAACAAGATAAGTCTCCGTAAAACCGCGGATACACACCAGTCCGCCGCTGCCTGTGCAGGATAGCCAGTCCGCCTATGCTTCACCAAGGCCGGACAACAACACCAGTCCGCCTTGTCTCCAAAGGCCAAGCCAAGACCGTCGTAGCCGAACTCTGCAACAACTGTCCGCCTATCCGCGGACACAGCTCCAGTCCGCTTATCTTGAGCCCACAACCTTGCCACCAAGGCAACTGCCGGACTCAGCGGACACAACTCCAGTCTGCTTATACTGCGGATACCTCCAGTCTGCATATCCCGCAGACTGCTCCAGTCCGCATATCCCGAGTCCACGACCATGCCAGCAAGGCAATTGTCAGACTCAGCGGACCCAACTCCAGTTCGCACGCCCTTGCGGACGTAACCTCCAGTCCGCATTCTCCAAGCTCGCAATCAAGGCACACGACACTTCTGCCGAGCTCGGCGGACTGAGAAGCAGTCCACGCTTCACTGCGCGATCTCCCCGGACTGAGCCAAACCTGGACTTGGTTCAGAACCAACCAAGTCCACACTACTGGCCACAAAGGCCAGTACGCACTTACTGGCGGACACTGGAACCAGTCCGCCTGCCTCAGCGAACTCCAACATCTGTCTGCGCTAACTGGCAATCTCCGCGGCTTCCATTGCCGCTTCACTAGAGCAAGACCAAGGCTTCTGCCAAGCCGGTCTGCCAAGCTCCAGTCCTTCAGTCCGCTTCTTGTCGGACTCCGCGGATAGTCACAATCCACCCGGCTACCTTCTGGGATCCAACTGCTTGCAGAGCATAAGCCGGCCTGGCAAACCGCCGCTGTTGTTCGCGTAGTCCGCGCGAACAGACCGCCCAGGCCGCCACAGAACAAACCGTCTGCAACCGCCCTGCCGAACTGGCTGTCCGCCAACCCTGTCCGCGTAGTCCGCACGGATAGGTTGCCCAAGTCCAATCACCCACTTTCACTTCACAATTTTCAACAGTACAGGTGTTATCACCCACCCTCCAGACGTACTTACTGTACCATGGACGTGACGTTTCGCGAAGATGAATTTTATTACTTAGCTTCGACTCCTCGTCATCAGGGGGAGGAGGATTATGATGGTATTGGTTCCGTTCCCCTTCCTATTGTCCCTCCTGTGGTTGGTACCGCTCATATATCTTCCACTATACCATCCACTACAGATATTCCACATATACCTTCCACTATACCATCCACTCCAGATATCTCTCATATACCCCTTTCCCATCATCCATCTCTCATCACGCCGCTACCTCATGTTTATCATCGCCGAAAAACAGGTGAACAACCCGTCATTGCTCTGCTGCTGCCGATGCTGCCTTTGGACCCAGATCCTGATGCTGATTTACATATTCCTATTGCTCAGCTAAGAGGTAAGGCCCGATGTACCAAACACCCCATTTCTAACCATGTTGCTTATAATCATCTCTCTAAGACTCATCGGTCTTTTACATCCTCCTTGTCCGAGATCTCTATTCCTAAGACATGGCAGGAGACACTTGACATTCCAGTGTGGGCTCAAGCAATGAAGGAAGAAATGTCTGATCTGGAGAAGAATCACACATGGGATATCATCCCTCTCTCTCCTGACAAGAAACCCATTGGTTCACTATGGGTCTTCTCAGTCAAGCAGAATCCAGATGGGAAAGTCGAACGATATAAGGCCTGTTTGGTTGCTCGTGGTTATACCCAGACTCAGGGGATTGATTACTAAGAGACCTTTGCACCTGTTGCAAAGATGGACTCTATACGTGTGATCATATCTTGTGCTGTGATTTTAGATTGGGAGCTTCATCAACTGGACATCAAAAATGCGTTCTTACACGGAGACCTCGAGGAAGAGGTGTACATGGTCTTTCCACCAGGCTTTGTGAGGAAGGGACAAGAGGGCCTTGTTTGTCGCATATGGAAATCCTTTTATGGTCTAAAGCAGTCCCCGAGGGCATGGTTCAGTAGATTCCACAAGGCCATGATCCAGTTTGGCTACAAGCAGGGACACTCGGACCATACTTTGTTTGTCAGGAGGAATGAAGGGAGAATTGTTGTTTTGATTGTCTATGTTGATGACATTGTGATCACAGGAAATGACACAGATGAAATCTCCAAGTTGAAGGGTCGTCTCTCAGCTGAGTTTGAAGTAAAAGACCTGAGAAGGCTACGCTACTTCCTAGGAATTGAAGTGACCCGTTCTGACAAAGATATTTTTATCTCCCAATGCAAGTATGTGTTGGACCTGCTAACGGAGACCAGTCTGCTCGGTTGTGCTCCTGCAAACACCCCTATGGAGGAGAACCATAAGATCGATGAGGATAGCAATGGTGATCGTACATATGCCTCCAGTTATCAAAGATTGATGGGAAAGCTCTTATATCTCTCGCATACTCGCCCCGACATTACATATGCTGTTGGGATCTTGAGTAGGTACATGCATGTCACAAGGGTCAGACACCAGGAGGCATCTTACCGTGTCCTCCGGTATTTAAAGAAGTCCCCAGGACGGGGACTAATGTTCTCTAAGAACAATCATTTGCGTATCGATGTTTTCATTGACGCTGACTGGGCTGGATGCCACGATGACCGAAAATCTACAACGGGTTATTGCACTTTCATTGGAGGAAATCTGGTCACATGGCGTAGTAAGAAACAAAATGTGGTGGCCAGATCTAGTGCTGAGGCGGAGTACCGGACAATGTCTCAAGGCTTCTGTGAAGGCTTGTGGTTGCGTACCCTATTGCAAGATTTGGGGCTTCAGGAGGAAGCTCCCATATCTCTGTACTGTGACAACAAAGCTGCCATCAACATAACACACAATCCAGTTCAACATGACAGGACTAAGCACGTTGAGGTGGATCGCCATTTCATCAAAGATCATCTTGAAAAAGGAAGCTTAGTCACACCTTTCGTTCACTCCAGAGACCAGTTGGCTGACGTCTTCACTGAGAGTCTAGGAACCGATGTCTTCACTGATGATACTCATAAACTCAGAATGACGGATATCTACCGTTCGACTTGAGGGGGAGAGTTGAAATCAAGTCATTTTTATTTCTATTCTATTGTATTTTACACATAAGGATATTATTGTCTTTGTACATTTCTCCCCTACATATATATGTTTGGGGAGTCTCCTTTTTATGAATGAACTCATTTTATTTTCCTTCTCAACTGTCTCCACAGTTTATTTGGCCAGCCACTATTACATCATAAAATACTGTTTCCTTTTGTAATAATATTTCCCAAATACTTTTTTTCTTTCAATAAACTTTTTCAAATGATTTTAAAATTTGATTTTAAATTCAAGCGTTTTAAATAATTGTGAGCTTGCCCGTTACGTCCTGACCACCAGAATTACCGGGGTCTATTTATTCAGGGGCTCATCAGACGACCAACCCGAAGAGTCAATCAACAAAGCAAATGTGCGACCAAAAAACAAATACACAAAAAAAATAAACGCGTAATTAAAATACATAAATAAAATGCGCGACGCCGAGTGACGTCATGCAGTAACTGATGCGACGGAGGATGCATCATCAACAATTTCAAATAATCTTTACAGGAGAAAAGTTTTATTGTTTATTTTCGTTCAGTGCCAAATTTATAAATCCCTTTTCTAAATTTCTCCAATCAATTTTGTAGAGCAAGGATGATAACCATAGAGTTTGTTTCACTTTCAGCCTGAGCTATATCTTGTTTGTTCAAATACTTAATGACGTAGGACAAATTTATATGTGACGGGTGCTCGGTATCCTAACCCTAGATAAAATGCAAGCGATCACACGATGAATACAATGGAACTTTGACGACTATAAAATAACACGCCCGCATGCATGCAAACCAACAAAATACCACTTTAAGTGGAGGTGCAAGTGCAATTAAACAAATAATTAAAATAAATACAGTCCAATCTCATTCGTGCACAATAAATTCAATTAAAAGAGTAAATTTTAATTAACAGACAATTGAGACACAAATATTCCAAACGCTCGCCAAATGGGTCCTGCAAATCAATTGATCCCACAAAAATAAAAGCATATGATATTATATCCCACCAAACATAGTCCTAATACACAAAATAGAGAGCAAGAAATATCAAGCTATAACTCACATATGTAGGGTGCGGCTAAGCATGGCAGTGATGGCTATCTGGTGGAGACCAGCCCCGATCAAGTCGACTAAAATTGCCTGACGTCGCATCCGATGAGACTTCTACTGTCTCTAAATTATCGCATTTCGCGATTTATTTTACTTTGTGTCTTATTTTATTGCAAATAATATTTGTACGCGACTGCGAGCGTAGTCATGTTTGAGAGTTTATGTTGTACTCCAAATAGAGCATATATATACGTAATTATATAAACATATATATATATATATATATATATATATTATATAAACATATATATATATATATATATAATTATATAAACATATATATATATATATAATTATATATATATAAATCATGTATATATATATACTCATTTTTAAGATTAGGTTAAAGAACAACCGGCCCAAGTCATTTCTTCCCAGCCGGTCCAAGGAGAAGCCGACACAGTTGTCTCCCTCCTTCCCCGATCCAGAAGAACTGCATGACGCTAAAATGACGGAAGCTCCTGCGCGGTTTATGCCCATGACCTGCCCACGATTCTTCCACGACCGGCTTCCTCCCGCACTCCTCTGACTTCGGCGCAGCTCCAGGAGAAACTCCCGCATGATGTTGCAGTTCCCACAATTCTCCACCTCCACGATCCTGCTCTTGCCATGGTCGCAACTTTAGGGTTTGTTTATTTAGTTTTGTTACAATTTTTTTTTGTAACCCTATAAGAGGGACTCCCGATTTCTGTAATGGGGGATTGATGATGAATGATGAAATGAAAATTGCTGGAATGTGTTTCCAATAGAGGTTGCTGTGTGCTTCCTGTTAGGCGTTAGACGCGATTAAAAGCTCTGTGTGAGCATTGTAGGTGTTAGGCGTGTGAGAGTTGTCGTTGTTAGGAATTTGTTTGATGCCTGCTGTGTTGCTTCCGTGTAGTAGATGTTGAACAGTTCTGTTTTGAAGGTTATGAGATATCTGTTGCAGTGTATTTTGTTTACTGTTGCTGTTTGCGTGTGCTGTATCAGCCTTCCGTCTTCCGCTAACAGAGAAGGTCAACAGTAAACTTAATGTTACTGTTCACCCTTTGTTAAAAGTTGAATGATTAATGTGTGATTGCTATTGCCTCTTTCGTGTGGAGTGATGAGTGTTAGGCTAGTTGCCCTGTTTGGCTCCCGTGAACAGTAACAAAGTTAGATTAATTTAGAGTTAGTGCTTAGAGATTTCGTGGAGCCTCCCTGTTCGAGTAATTAGAGATTTCGTGGATCCACCGTGAGTGATAGAGATTTCGTGGAGCCTCTAGTGTGAGAGCGAGTGAATTTTAGGTTTGTTAGTTTGTGGCTTCTTATATTGTTGAGTGATTCCGTGGAATCATCTCGTGTGAGGGAGCGATTTAATTCCTTAGTGCCTGTGTGCGTTAGCGGCCAACCTCGGAGCGGAGATCGAAGGTGACGGGAAGTTCCTTGCGTGATTGCCATCGACTTCAGATACGGAAAGACACATCTTTTCGTGGGTAATTGTTTCTATCTTTTTCTTTGTGTGTGTCTCTATAATTTATCGTAGGATAATAGACTCACTGCTGGGTTTTCGCCCGATTTTTTTTCGCAAACGCTATGTCGAAAACTTCAAACGGAAACATATTTGGATTTCACGATTTCCGTTTTGCTACGACAAGGAGAACAGAACGAAAGTTGCGAAATTCCTTTCTCGGATTTAAAACTGAACCATTTTATTTAAGAAAAATCAATTTAAAACAAAATAGCGATTTGCGCTTTCAAAATCTAAGCTGCGTGATTTCTTAAGTTAACGCATCGCCCGCTCTAATTTTTTATAAAAAAATTCATTAAGCATTGCATGCATTTAGGGTTTCCTAGAAAAAGCCGACAGACGCGTAAACCCTACGCGTCGTCCTGCATCAATTTGTTATCAGAGGGAGGTTCCAAAATTTTTCTAAGTTTCAAGATCCGCCCTGCGTAGAATAGGAACTCGCATTTCATTTTAAATTATTTAAAAAAAGATAATTTTTTTTAACTGCATAATCATACATTGCTTCTGACGCTTTGTTCGCCTGCATCGGCATAATGTTATAATGCGTCGAGTTGGGCTTAGTCAACCGCGTCGTGGACACGAAGGGAATGAACCACCCCAGTGGTTTTTACCTTTCGCCCACCAAATGACGACATTAATAGAGATTACCTGCCAGTTGAGTGAAATGTTAGCAAACCTTAGAGGTAGGGCAAATAGTTTAGAAATACCCCCTTGAGCGTCAATGCTGCCTCAAATTCGAGATGAACATTCTCTCCGTGCACATTACGGTGTTCCACACCACTATGTAGAAAGATCGACATTTAGGAGAAATCCTTTATTTGAGGATCACGACTTTACTTATACCCACTCCCATTGTACCTCATCACAGAGATCTGTACGATACTTTGATGATTATCATCGATCACAGTACATCACTGCTAGAGAACGTATTGATCCACCAATACAAACGCATTATGCTAGAGACGATCAGTACGATGACTATCGTCGTTATTATTCTCGTACTCGAGTGGATCATACTGGTCCTTCGACACCATATTATGAGGATAAAGTTCAGTATCACTTTAGTTATCGATACTATACGTCTCCTTTATATGAGGAACCCGAGTCTGTATATGAGCGACCACCACCACACGTTCGTAGGACCCATGATCATCTACGAGCACGACATGATTATGATATGGACGATCGTCACGATTACACTCACGAATCCTATAGAGGTCACTATCGTCAAGAGTACATCACACCTAGTGATCATCATAGTGTTCCAAAAGTGAACATGACGATAGACATTAAGGGTCAGCAAGGGCATTCCACTGCACAAAGCAGAGAGACATCACCCACTCTGTCTGATGGTCTAGTACAGGATATATGGAGTCAAACCCCACATGAGTCTGCTCCACTTAGTGAGCCTGTCCTTGATTCTATATCTACTAGCTCACTTTTGAGTGTAGATTCCTTGCACACTTAACCTGATGGTGCACCGAGTCACATCACCACACCCGATGACGTATCGAGTCACATCACCACACCTGATAGCGCACCGAGTGACATTACAATCGGAGCCGAGAGCTTAGTAGTGATCTCGAGGTAGTTACCCATACCCTATCTACGAGTATGACCCCTTCTGATGGTTCATTTCTGGAGGACCATCACTCGACTGATGGGTCATGTGACGACCCTCCTATTGAGCCTCCAGATGAGCCACCTCGTCCTTGTGTGGATGAGCTTTATCTGCACAGTACACCTATAGATTTTAAGAAATGGATACCCGCTCCATTTTCGCCCTTAATGTCGATAGTGCTTCAGAGAGATGATTTTGAGTGTGACACCTATGTAGTAGGGCTTGAACGTAGCCATCTGGTCACTCGCACTCTATATGAGTTATGGGATATCCCACCCAGTGAGCCTCCTGATGCCTCACTTTCTTTTAGTGGATTTGTCACGTTTATTACATTTCACGTGCATTATCGCTTATATGAGAACACGTCATATGTCGTTGGAGCCTAGGTTTTCACGCGTCGTATTTTGCGACAAATTTTATTATACCCCTCTCGGTGAACCCCCAGATGAAAAACTTATGGGTTCACTGCACATTTGAGATTTATCCATCCGAGACACAGTCGAGTTTGAGGGTGCACTCACTTATTTGTTGATGTTATATCTTGTCACCCGCACTTTTAGAGACAGTACGCACACCATGTTGACACATTTGATCACTGATGTCTCTGATTTGCACTTGAGTGTTCATCGCCCCCACGATGAATTCTTTTATGATCAACCCTCTGATCCTCCTGATCATGTCCCTCTCTCAAGAGTTTCTCTTGATATCTGAAACCATCGGTTTGCGGCGTTGGTCGTATTAGTAGTCATCTTTTGCATTTGTATGATTTGCATAAAAATATTTTGAGCGAAAAAGTGCATAATACTTAAGGTTTTTATGCAACTCAAATTAAAAAGCATAAAAGAGCTACTAGTTTAAAATGAATGACTTGTTGATGGTTCAGCTAAATCCGGAATGGTTATCTTCGGGTACCACGAAAAATCTAGCTACCGTAGAACTGGACCCTTTCGAGTAGTAAATCGGATTGGGCAAAACGCATAGAAACTTGAGATGCCTTCCGTTTGAGGAGCTAATCCTGTTTTTAACTTAGCCTATCTGACTTTATTTCGCGACTGTCCTCATGAGTTTTTAGAATTTCCATTGTCTTCTCTTCCGTTTGATTCTTCTGGGTTGGTGGGTGAAAGTGAGGAGCCACATTCAGGACATATCAAAGTTCATTCCGCTACTGACACTTCCATCATAGTTCCTTCTGTTTTCACTGCCAGTTTTAGGTTGAGCATGGATACTAGGAGATTATTCAGAGATGAGTGACCATTACTGATGGTGGTTTTCAGAGATCTTCGGTTCGTTGGTATAGATGTTGATCTTCTCCCGTACTACCGCTCAGAGCACTCACCAAAGATGAGTGATTTCGAAAGAGGGAGAGTTGGTGGAGATCAGCCCCGATCATGTCGACGAAAATGTCCGACGTCGCATCCGATGGGACTTCTACTGTCTCTAAATTATCGCATTTCGCGATTTATTTAATTTTGTGTCTTATTTTATTGCAAATTATATTTGTACGCGCCTGTGAGCGTAGTCATATTTGGGAGTTTATGTTGTACTCCAAGTAGAGCATATATCTTTATCATATAAAATAATAGACATCTTTAAGCACACCAAGAAATGAACAGGAACCGTCCAATCAAGCATCCGCAAATATGGGCTGTTGGATACAAAAGAAGAGAACTGCCAATAACATTTCCACCAAAACCGACACTGTTCACTTCAGGAAAAATCCCGATAACAACCCGCGCCTATTCCCGAAGAGAACAGCCCGCGCCTATTCCCGACGCCGTCGCCGGCGGCCTGCCCGGCGCCAGAGCAGCTGGCGGAAGCAGGGGAGGGGGCATCAGGAATATGTTATTATTTTTGTTTTTTTATAATTTAATTAAATAAATAAATAATCTCAGGAGGCGTTGAGTGCACTCAGGCGTTGAGTGTACACTCAACGCTGGGGGCGTTGAATGCACACTCAGCGCCTGTGCAGGCGTTGAGAGTGCACTCAATGCCTGTGCAGGCGTTGAGAGTGCACACTCAACGCCTCGACAGGAGTATAATGTCCACTCAACGCCTGGGCAGGCGTTGAGAGTGCACTCAACGCCTGGGCAGGCGTGCACTCAACGCCGAGGGGCGGGCGAAACCCGCTTGAATGCCAAGTGGGCGAAGCCCGCTTGGTTGCGGGCGAAGCCCGCTGCGACACATCGAGAACGGGCGAAGCCCATTCGAAGATGCTAATATATATATGTGTGTGTGTAATTATATAAATATATATATATATATAATTATATATATATATAAATCATGTATATATATATACTCATTTTTAAGCTTAGGTTAAAGAACAACCAGCCCAAGTCATTTCTTCCCAGCCGTTCCAAGGAGAAGCCGACACAATTGTCTCCCTCATTCCCCGATCCAGAAGAACTGCAGGACGCTAAAATGGCAGAAGCTCCTGCGCGGTTTATGCCCACGACCTGCCCACGATTCTTCCACGATCGGCTTCCTCCCGCACTCCTCTGATTTCAGCGCAGCTCCAGGAGAAACTCCCGCACGATGTTGCAGTTCCCGCAACTCTCCACCTCCACGATCCTGCTCCTGCCATGGCCGCAGCTTTAGGGTTTGTTTATTTAGTTTTGTTACAGTTTTTTTGTAACCTTACAAGAGGGACTCCCGATTTCTGTAATGGGGGATTGATGATGAATGATGAAATAAAAATTGCTGGAATGTGTTTCCAATAGAGGTTGCTGTGTGCTTCCTGTTAGGCGTTAGACACGATTAAAAGCTCTGTGTGAGCATTGTAGGTGTTAGGCGTGTGAGAGTTGTCGTTGTTAGGAATTTGTTTGATGCCTGCTGTGTTGCTTCCGTGTAGTAGATGATGAGCAATTCTGTTTTGAAGGCTGTGAGATATCTGTTGCAGTGTATTTTGTTTACTGTTGCTGTTTGCGTGTGCTGTATCAGCCTTCCGTCTTCCGCTAACAAAGAAGGTGAACAGTAAACTTAATGTTACTGTTCACCCTTTGTTAAAAGTTGAATGATTAATGTATGCTCGCTATTGCCTCTTCCGTGTGGAGTGATGAGTGTTAGGCTAGTTGCCCTGTTTGGCTCCCGTGAAAAGTAACGAAGTTAGATTAATTTAGAGTTAGTGCTTAGAGATTTCGTGGAGCCTCTCTGTTCGAGTAATTTGAGATTTCGTGGATCCACCGTGAGTGATAGAGATTTCGTGGAGCCTCTAGTGTGAGAGCGAGTGAATTTTAGGTTTGTTAGTTTGTGGCTTCTTACATTGTTAAGTGATTCCGTGGAGCCACCTCGTGTGAGGGAGCGATTTAATTCCTTGGTGCCCATGTGCGTAGCGGCCAACCTCAGAGCGGAGATCGAAGGTGACGGGAAGTTCCTTGCGTGATCGCCATCGACTTCAGATACGGAAAGACACATCTTTTCGTGGGTAATTGCTTCTATCTTTTCCTTTGTGTGTGCCTCTATAATTTTTCGCAGGATAATAGACTCATTGCTGGGTTTTCACCCGAGTTTTGTCAGCAAACGTTATGTCTAAAACTCCAAACGGAAACATATTTGGAGTTCACGATTTCCGTTTTGCTACGACAAGGGGAACAGAACAAAAGTTGCGAAATTTCTTTCTCGGATTTAAAATGAACCATTTTATTTAAGAAAAATCAATTTAAAACAAAATAGCGATTTGTGCTTTCAAAATGTAAGTTGCGTGATTTCCTAAGTTAACGTATTGCCCGCTCTAATTTTTTATAAAAAATTCATTAAGCATCACATGCATTTGAGGTTTCCTAGAAAAAGCCCACAGACGTGTAAACCCTACGCGTCGTCCTGCATCACTATCCGAGAGCAGATGGAATGGAACCGGGCTGCCGGAATGTAAGGACAACGGGCTAGTGGGCTGGTTTCAGGCTTGGTGAGGCGGCTGGAGGGTGGTTCCACGGTAGAGAATGTCTGCAGGAGGTGTCCGGCTGATTTGAGGATGATATGAGATTGTGGGGGGAGGGGAATTGGAAGGGGTCGGATGGTACAAGGGGCTGTTTAATTAGGTCTGAAACCGGACAATGCTCAGGAGGGGGATATAGATGGAGAGGTCTTAATTGAGCGGAAGATTGTTAAATTTGAAAGAGGTGTTAGACGGGAACAATATGCCTGAGGGTTTTATGAAGGTGAAATTCAGGGCATATGCTGGGTCGGTGAAGGGGTGAGGAATTGAGGAGTTTCCTTTGTGGTATTTGTAGACAATTAAGGATTTTGGACTTAGTAAACTGTAAGAGAAATGATTACACAACGATCTCCTAAGAAACGTGGGCTAGGAAACAAGAGGAAATGGCATGGGGTTTTGGATTTCTTCTCTAGGGGACTGTACCGCAAGCAGTAACGGTAGAAACGGGCTGTTGGAAGGCAGCAGGCGAAGACTTACAGGATTACGGAGGAGCGGCTGCTGTGGGACTAATATAATCAGAACTGTAGGAAATTCAGTCTTGTTAGTATTTTTAGATGGACAATTCTGCATTAGTTACTAAATAACTAGTACGTGTATCCATTGTTGTGATCTGTAACTCATATTCCCTTGTCACCTTTCTATGCCTAGTCCAACGTGAGGTAAATAGTCATATTCTGGTATGATTCCATGCGGGCACCTAAGAATGGATGAGACTATGATATCAGGCACCAAAGGGGCACCCGGGTTTCTCCATCTCCGATATTTGCCGTTGAAAATATACACAGACATTACAAATTGTTGAGTGAGCTCAAAACTTGTATGTATTGCTTGTGTATCAAAATACAAGGAGAGAATACAAATATATAGGAGAGAAAAGGAGAGAAGAAATCATATACAATGATGTGAGACTAATAGGAGAATAAGGAAATAAAAAATACATGGGCCCAATACTGGGCTATTTACATGGGCTTTTCTAACACTCCCCCGAAAGCTGGAGCGTACAAATCGTATGCACCAAGCTTGGACAAGCACTGATAGAAGAGTGTACTGGGAAGAGCTTTAGTGAGCACATTCGCAACTTGTTCTGTCCCGGGAACATGCTTTAGGTCAATCTTCTTCATTTGAACCTTTTCTCTGATGAAGTGACAATCAACTTTGTAGAAAAGGAGAAAGCCAACCTTGTATATATGTCCACTTGGTACAAATACAAAGAATGAGTACATATATATAGATGAGAGAAAGAAGGAGAAAAGTCCTATACACAATGTGGGACTAAAGAGATGAGAGAAAAACAATAAATGCTATACAAATGGGCCTAGTTTAAGTGGGCTTTTCCAACACTCCCCCACAAGCTGGAGCGTATAGGTCATATGCACCCAGCTTGGACAAACACTGGTAGAACAGGGTGCTTGATAAGGCCTTTGTGAGGATGTCGGCAACTTGATCAGTTCCTGGAACATGCTTCAATTCAAGTTTCTTCAATTGAACCTTCTCACGAACAAAGTGACAGTCAACCTCGATATGTTTTGTGCGCTCATGAAACACCGGATTCTTTGCAATGTGTATGACGGCTTGACTATCACAAAATAGAACAGCAGAGGAGGGGAGTTTTACTCCCAGGTCAGTAAGGAGACTTTCGAGCCATGTGAGTTCTGAGACAACCGAGGCCATCGATCGGTATTCAGCTTCTGCAGAGGAATGGGCTACCACAGCCTGTTTCTTACTCTTCCACGTAATAAGGTGACCACAAAAATAAGTACAGAACCCACTAGTTGACCTTCGATCGTCCAGAGAACCCGCATAGTCGGCATCAGAATAGGCAACCAATGCGGGAGCAGAGTCAGAGGTTTTGTAAACCAGCCCTTGACCCGGAGCTCCCTTAAGGTATCGAAGAATCCGTTCAACCGCTTGAAGATGAGAAGCCCGGGGGGCATGCATGAACCGACTGACAACCCCAACTGCAAATGATATATCCGGCCTCGTGACTGTTAGATAGATCAATTTTCCCACAAGGCGTCCACAGTATTCCGGGTTCGGAAGCAGCAAATCGTCATCCGAAGCATGAGCGCATAGTTTGTGATTTGCCTCCATCGGGGTACAAGCTGGCTTGCAACCAGACTGACCAGCATCTTTGAGAAGATCGAGACAGTACTTTCGTTGGGAGAGCACCAACCCGTCCGGCCGCCGGGCAATCTCGAGACCCAGGAAGTAGCGAAGTGTCCCCAGGTCTTTACTTTGAAAGACAGTGCTCAGATGTTGTTTGACATCTTGAATCCCCTTTGAGTCATCCCCAGTGAGAAGGATGTCATCAACATAGACCAACAGAAGGACGGTGCCAGTGACCCGGTGTCGGGTAAAAAGGGAGAAATCTGCAGAACTCCGAGTGAATCCCATGTCTCGAACCACCTTGCTAAACTTGTCAAACCACGCCCGAGGGGACTGTTTGAGACCATAAATTGACTTTCTGAGAAGACATACCCGAGACTCCCCCGTGGTCTCAAACCCGGGCGGTTGGCGCATGTAGACGGTTTCCTGAAGGTCACCATTTAAAAAGGCGTTCTTGATGTCGAGCTGATGAAGGGGCCAGTGGCGGTGCACCGCGACGGAGAGAAGAACGCGGACAGTGTTGAGCTTGGCCACCGGAGAGAAGGTTTCCTCATAATCGAGGCCCTCCTGTTGTGTGAAGCCACGGGCCACAAGACGGGCCTTCAGTCGGGCAATAGTGCCATCCGGAGCATGCTTGATGACGAACACCCATTTACACCCAACAGGGTGCTGACCGGGAGGTAAGGGAACCAAGTCCCAGGTCTGGTTGGCCCAGAGGGCCGTCATCTCTTCGTCCATGGCAGCCCGCCAGCCAGGATGGTGAAGCGCCTCCTGCAAAGAGTTAGGGACCGAAACAGAGGATAATGAGGTGGCAAAGTGAAGAAGAGAGGGAGAGAGGCGATGGAGAGAGACGTAGTTCGCCATTGGGTGAGCGGTAGAGACAGGAGCCGGAGCAGCAGGGAGCATAGCACCAGAGGGCGAAGCCGACTGCAGAGGGGCTACGGGATGAGGAGAGCGACGAGAGTAGACCCGGATAACCGGGGGTGGTGGACAGACAGGAGGTAGAGAAGGCAGAGTGGATGAGGAGTGAGGAGCAGGAATGACAGGACGAACGACGGGAGCTGGACTCAGAGCGTCATCGAGAGCAGGGAAGAAGGGAATATCTTCACGAAAAGTCACGTCAGCCGAGACAGTAACCTTGCGGGTAGCAGGCGAATAACAGACATAACCCTTCTGAGTGCGCGAGTACCCCACAAAGATATGCTTGGTGGCACGAGGGTCCAATTTGTCTGTGGAGGGATTGAGGTGGTGAACGTAGCAGGTACACCCAAACACCCGGGGAGGAACGGGAAAAGGTGGAGTTGAGGGAAAGAGGAGGCTGAAGGGGGTAGCATACTGGAGGACGGAAGACGACAGACGGTTGATGAGGAAGCAAGCCGTGGAGAGCGCGTAGTTCCAGTATGGTTTGAGAACCTGCATTTGAAGCATAAGGGAGCGAGCGACATCAAGAAGGTGACGATTCTTGCGCTCGACGACCCCATTCTATTGTGGAGTGTATGGACACGAGGTTTGGTGAAGAATGCCGAACTCAGAGCAGAGAGTGGCAAAGGTATTGCTGGTGTACTCCCGCGCATTGTCAGTACGAATAGTGCGAATAGGCGCAGAGAACTGAGTGCGAGTCTCAAGTATGAAGGCCCGGAATACGCGGGGAAGTTCAGAGCGATCCCGAAGGAGATATAACCACGTCATGCGAGAGTAATCATCAATAAAAGTAACAAAATACCGATAGCCAGAAATACTAGTAAATTTATATGGATCCCATATATCGGAGTGAACTAAAATAAAAGGAGCGGAGCTCCGAGTACAATGAGGAGGAAATGATGAACGGGTCTGTTTGCCCAAAATACATGTGTCGCAGCGAAAAGCAGGGAGAGTAATATCAGGAAGAGCCTTCCGGAGGACTGGAAGAGGAGCATGTCCCAGACGGCGATGCCAATCCGAAGAGGAGATAGAGGCGAGGACAGTGGGAGAGTCGTCAAGAAGATAGAGCCCATTCTGCAGTCGTCCTCTACCAATGATAGTCCGCGTCTGCTGATCCTGTATGAGAAAAGAAGAAGAAGTAAATGTCACGGAATAATTAGAATCAGTAGTAAGGCGACCAACAGAGAGTAAATTGAAAGGAGAGCCCGAAACATGTAGAGCCGAGCGCAGGAGGAGAGAAGAGGTGATAGAAATATCAGCACATCCAGAGACTGGAACCGATGCCCCATTAGCGACAGTAATGTACTTCGGGTGAGGTGAAGACAAGTACTGAGGTGGCCTAACAGAGGTGATGTGATGAGTGGCACCAGAATCAAGGATCCAGCGCGTGCCAGAGGATAGGCAGGCGATACCTTCATTGGAGATAGAGGCAGCAGAGGCAACCGAGGCAGGCGGACGGCTGAGCAAGCCATGAAGATGCTGGAGCTGAAGACGAACCTCGTCGAGATCAGTACGAGAGGAGGCAGAGTCGGTAGTAGCAGCAGAGGCCTGTGGACGAGGAGGTCGGCCATGTTTGCGATAGCAGGTGGCCTCAAGATGGCCATCTTTACCGCAGAACGAGCATTTAAGTCTAGACCGGCCACCGCGATCCCGGCCGCGAGAGTCAGAGCGGCCACCACGGGCAGAAGGGGGAAGAGGCAATAAGGGAGCTGGTGCCTGTTGAACAAGGGCCGGAGAAGGAAGACCGGGAACATCCGGAGGCGGGGAGACTTTAAGAAGCATGGAGCACACATCGGAAAAAGATGGTGTAACGGTAGAGGAGAGGATGTGAGCCCGGACACTGTGAAGATGAGGAGGTACCCGGGCCATCATCATGGCGATACCCACAGCTTCTTTTTGGGTACGTTGAGCAGCGAGATCCAAAGTGGGAGGCTGATGGTGGATCCAAGCCTCAACCAGAGACCGGGCCTGAGCAACAAAGGACGTCAGGTCGGTTGCACCACTGCTATCAAGGGCCTGGAGAGCAGTGATGATATCATATAGATGGTGGACACTATCCTTGCCAGAGTAGAGGGTGTGGAGCTCGTCCCACATGCCTTTGGCCGTCTCATGATACATGGCCAGACGATAAGATTCGCCATCAAGAGAGTTGAGAAGCCAAGTCTGCACACGCCCATCATTGCGTAACCATTCCTCAGTAGGGACACCAATAACGGTCTGAGTCAGGTGATGAAGAAATCCTTTTGACTGAAGGACACGGCGAACCGAGTGTGCCCATTCCACAAAGTTCTTCTTGCCAGTGAGCGAAATGGTAGTGATCCGAAGCTCGTCGCAGACTTCCTGGATAGAGGCCGGGCGTTCAGGAGGAGGAACAGCCGTCCCGACTGAGTCTGCAGATGTAGACATGGGGGCGACCTGGATGAGGTCGCGGCGAGCTGGAGGAGACCGCGGCGGACTGGAGGCAGCAGCTAGAGGAAGCGGAAGACTGCGGACTGGATGAGGTCGCGGCGACCTGGATGAGGTCGCGGCGAGCTGGAGGAGACGGCAGCGGACTGGCGAGCTGGCGGACTGGCGAGCGGCGGACGCTGCGCTTACGACGGACGAAGGAGACCAAGAAGAGGAGGCGAATACTGAGTTCGCAGCGGACAGAAGAAGAACGATGGATAGAGATCGTTGAGGTCGCGCCAGACAGAAAGTGGCCGCAGCGGACAAGGGGAAGCAGTGGACCCCACAGGATGGCTATAAAGAGGGGTCCAGAGGAGGAAGGAAGAGGAGGGAATAGAAGTGGATCCACGGGAGGAGAGGAAGCGGACTGGACAAGGGAGGCCGCAGGAGGGAAGCGACTAGAAGGTGCGGACACACACGCAGGCCGCAGAGATCGCAGGCCGCAGGGCAGACAGAAGAGGGAGTCCGCAGGAGTCCGGAACCTGGCTCTGATACCATGTAGAAAAGGAGAAAGCCAACCTTGTATATATGTCCACTTGGTACAAATACAAAGAATGAGTACATATATATAGATGAGAGAAAGAGGGAGAAAAGTCCTATACACAATGTGGGACTAAAGAGAGGAGAGAAAAACAATAAATGCTATACAAATGGGCATAGTTTAAGTGGGCTTTTCCAACAAACTTCAATATGTTTAGTTCTCTCGTGGAATACCGGGTTCTTGACAATATGTATCGCCGCTTGGCTATCACAAAGGAGATGGGCTGGGGAAGGAAGTTTTATACCCAGATCGGTAAGAAGACTTTTCGGCCATGTTAGTTCAGAAACTACAGACGCCATTGCCCGGTATTCAGCCTCAGCAGATGATCGAGCCACAACAACTTGTTTCTTGCTCCGCCACGTAATCAAGTGTCCTCCAAAATATGTGCAAAACCCACTGGTTGACCGTCGATCATCAAGAGAACCAACGTAATCAGCATCAGAGTATGCTATCAATGTAGGAGCTGAAGATGAGGTCTTGAAGACCAATCCTTGACCAAGGGCCGTTTTGAGGTATCTGAGAATGCGTTCAACGGCGTGAAGATGAGATTTTTGCGGGGAATGCATATATCGGCTGACAATACCAACTGCAAAAGATATATCCGGTTTAGTTACCGTGAGGTAGATCAATTTTCCAACTAGACGGTGATAGTATTCAGGATTCTCAAGTAAGAGATCTGAGTCGGAAGCCTGAACACATAACTTGTGATTCACATCCATTGGGGTATTGATCGGCTTACAACCCGAGTAACCTGCATCATGAAGAAGGTCGAGACAATACTTCCGCTGGGAAAGGACAAGACCATCTGGTCGTCTAGCAACCTCAAGGCCCAAAAAATACCGGAGGGGTCCCAGATCCTTTGTTTGAAAAACTGTACCGAGATGTCGTTTGACCTCCTGTATTCCCTATGAGTCATCTCCCGTAATTATGATGTCGTCAACATATACTAACAGAAGAACCATCCCCATTGTACGGTGGCGAGTGAACATCGAGAAGTCTGTCGTGCTTCGAGAAAAACCAACCTCCCGAAGAGCCTTGCTGAACCTGTCGAACCATGCCCATGGTGATTGTTTGAGGCCATACAGAGCTTTCTTAAGGCGACAAACCTGAGACTCCCCCGTGGTCTCAAACCCGGGAGGTTGTTGCATATAGACAGTTTCCTGCAAGTCGTCATTCAAAAAGACATTCTTAATATCCAGTTGCAGTAAGGGCCACCAACGATGGACAACCACCGAGATAAGAACCCGAACGGTGTTGAGTTTGGCCACCAGAGAGAAGGTTTCCTCATAGTCCATCCCGTGTTGTTGGGTGAAGCCCCGGGCGACCAGCCGAGCTTTCAGACGGTCAGCCGTCCCATCAGCGGCATGTTTGACGACGAAGACCCACTTACAACCAACCGATTTCTGACCCGGGGGGAAGTGGTGCGAGAGTCCACGTCTGGTTGACCCAGAGAGCAGACATTTCCTCTTCCATGGCAGCCTTCCAGCCAGGATGTTGTAGCGCCTCCTGCACAGTGTTAGGAACCGAAATGGAGGAAATAGAAGTGTCAAATGTGTGTAGTTGGGGAGAGAGGCGATGCAGTGAGACATAATTCGCCAGAGGATGAGCGGTAGAGGGAGATACCTGATCAGCAGGGCGCGGGGTAGCCGAGGAAGAGGCCGACTGCAGAGGGGTAGCGGAACGAGGAGGAATGCGGTGAGAGTAAACCTGGATAACTGGTGTCTTGGAGGGAGCAGGAGCATGGTTAGAAGGACGTAGGGGAACATGCGCAGTAGTAGGGAGGACGGGTCAGGGTATAGACAGTGGTGGAGATGTCTTCGGGGAGGAAGGAGCATGAGGTGGGGAAAATAAAGGTTGATCTTCCCAAAAAGTAACATCGGCGGAGACGATGACCTTCCGGGTGACCGAAGAGTAACACAGGTAGCCCTTCTGAGTGCGAGAATAGCCGACGAAAATAGTTTTAGCTGCTCGGGGATCCAACTTATCCGAGGAGGGACCCAGGAGGTGAACGAAGCAAATGCAGCTAAAGACCCTTGGTGTGATAGGGAAGGCCGGAGTGGAGGGGAATAGGAGGCTGAATGGAGTGGCAGAGTTGAGAACCGAGGAAGGGAGGCGGTTGATGAGGAAACATGCAGTGGATACCGTAAAGTTTCAGTAAATTTTTGGAACATTCATTTGAAGCATGAGGGAGCGGACAACGTCGAGGAGGTGACGGTTCTTTCGTTCGGCAACGCCATTTTGTTGGGGGGTGTAGGCACAGGAGGTTTGATGAATAATACCAAATTATGCACAGAGATTGGCAAATTCATGGCCGGTGTATTCGTGAGCGTTATCGGTGCGCACTGTTTTGATAGTTGTGGAGAATTGCGTGCGAGTTTTTTGTATAAAGGCGCGAAAGATGCGAGGGAGCTCGGAGCGATCACGAAGTAGGTAAAACCATGTGGTGCGAGAATAATCATCAATGAAAGTTATAAAATAACGGTACCCAGAGATACTTGTAACTTTAAAAGGACCCCAGACATCGGAGTGCAGTAAATCAAACGGAGCAGCGCTCCTAGTACAATGAACAGGAAAAGAAGTACGCTGCTGTTTGTCGTAAACACAAGAATCACATTTGAAAGCAGGAAAAGATACATCAGACAACGCCTTTTGGAGAACGGGTAGAGGGGCATGCCCAAGACGGCGATGCCAGTCAACATCGGAGACGGAGGAGAGAATAGGGGGAGAGGCATCAAGAAGGTAGAGTCCGTTCTGCAGTTGTCCCCTACCAATGGTAGTCCACGTCCGCCGATCCTGTATCAAAAAAGAAGAGGGAGTAAATGTGGCAGAACAATCCATATCATGAGTGAGGCGACCAACAGAAAGCAAATTAAAAGTAGAGTCCAGAACATAAAGAGTCGAGCGAAGAGAGATGGAAGGGGCAAGAGAGATGTCGGCGCAGCCGGAGACCGGAACAGTCGCCCCATTAGCGACGGTGATAGATTTCGGATGAGGAACATCCGAGTACTTGAGGGGCCGCATCGATGTGATGTGATGAGTAGCCCCCGAGTACAAGATCCAACGCGGACCAGAGGAAAGACAAGTAATACCTGCAGTAGAGATGGAGACAACAGAAGCAGGAGGAGGGCTAAGAAGCCCCCGGAGTTGCTGTAGCTGGAGGCGAACGACCTCAAGGTCGGTAACAGTGGAAGAGGAGCCATCAGTGGCAGCAGCCGCAGTGGGGCGAGGATAGCCATGTTTCTTGTAGCAAACGACATCCGTGTGGCCATCCCGGCCGCAATATGAACACTTGGGGCGGCCCCGACCTCCACGTCCCCTTCCGCGGGAGCCGGAACGTTCACCACGAGCAGAAGGCGGTGGGGGAAGCAAGGGGGAAGGGTCTGCTGAAGGAGAGCCGGAGAGGAGGGTGCCGGAGAATCCAGGGGTAGTGATACTTGAAGGAGCATAGAGCAGACATCAGAGAGGGAGGGAGTAGAGGCCGAGGCCAACACCTGAGCCCGGATGCTCTGAAGGTGAGGCGAGACACGAGCCATCATCATGGCAATGCATACAGCCTCCTTTTGCACGCGCTGAGCAACAAGGTCGGTGGTAGAAGGCTGATGCTGGATCCAGGCCTCTGCCAAAGTCTTGGCACGAGCAACAAAGGAGGTCATGTCAGCTGCCCCGCCAGCATCAAGAGTCTGAAGGTCGGTAA
This sequence comes from Platanthera guangdongensis, assembly GCA_039583875.1. Taxonomy (NCBI): domain Eukaryota; kingdom Viridiplantae; phylum Streptophyta; class Magnoliopsida; order Asparagales; family Orchidaceae; genus Platanthera; species Platanthera guangdongensis. The sequence goes on along the minus strand of CM077160.1, from coordinate 152,397,112 downwards.
TAATGTCGTAGAGGTGCTGAAGACTATCCTTTCCAGAGTATAAGGAGTGAAGCTCCTCTCATATAGCTTTGGCGGTCTCATGGTACATGACCATTTGGTATGGCTCACCCTCCAGCGAATTAAGGAGCCATGTTTGAACGCGACCGTCATTTCGTAGCCAGTCCTCTGTATTAGGGGAAGGAGGTGCGTTAGTAAGGTGAAGCACAAGGCCCTTGGACTGAAAAACACGCCGAACCGAGTGGACCCACAGAACAAAGTTCTTCCCAGATAATGAGATAGTTGTGATCCGCAGCTCATCTCGAAGGTCAGGAAGAGAAGCCGGGCGGTCAGCAGGAGGATTAGCCGCCTGTCCAGTAGAGTCGATGGAAGAGCCCATGGAGCCGGGGAAGGCCGCAACGAATAGAAGAGCGCGCGGTTAGAGAAGAGGCCGCAGCGGATAGGCACGCCGACAAGTACATGGGAGAGAGCGACAGAAGGCCGCGACCAGGTGCGGGAGAGAGCAAGGACAACCCGCACGGTCACTGTGAGAACACCAACGGCCAAGCAAGAGCGAGAAGAGAAGACAGCTTGAAAGAGACAAGGAGAAGTCGCAGCGGTTAGAAATAGAGTCCGCGCGACCAGAAGAAGGAAGCAGAGGCAGAGACCGCGAGTAGGAACTCGAGCGGCTAGAGAGAGAAACCGCTAGGAGGAACTCGAGCGACAAGAAAAGAGACCGCGAGTAGGAACTCGAGCGGCAAGAAGAGAGACCGCGAGTAAGAACTCGAGCGGCAAGAAGAGAGACCGCGAGTAAGAACTCGAGCGGCTAGAAAGGAGACTGCGAGTAGGAACTCGAGCGGCAAGAGGGGAGACCGCGAGTAAGAACTCGAGCGGCAAGAAGAGAGACCGCGAGTAAGAACTCGAGCGGCTAGAAAGGAGACCGCGAGTAGGAACTCGAGCGGCAAGAGAGATAAACCGCAAGCGGCAAGATAAGCCGCAGGAGGAGGCCGCGCGGTAAGAGGAAGACAGAGTAGGCAGCTGGAAGTGGGGCCCACGGGTTGAAAGGAGAGGCTATAAAAGGCACTGATGGGTGGATCCACGGGAGGGAGGGAGAGGAGAGCAGGCAGCGGTTTAGCAAGGGAGAAGCCGCAGAGAGAACGGGCGGGTAGAATAGTCCGCTACCCGGTGCGAGTAGAGGAACAAGTCGTAGAGGAATAGCGGACAGGAGAGGAAGACAGGTCGGGTGGTTAGAGAAAGTGAAGCCGCAAGGTCGGAATCGTTCCCTCTGATACCATGTTGAGTGAGCTCAAAACTTGTATGTATTGCTTGTGTATCAAAATACAAGGAGAGAATACAAATATATAGGAGAGAAAAGGAGAGAAGAAATCCTATACAATGATGTGGGACTAATAGGAGAAGAAGGAGATAAAAAATACATGGGCCTAATACTGGGGTATTTACATGGGCTTTTCTAACACAAATAAATATTACATTAAGGAATATTGACCTTAATTCTTTACTATCTCATCTTTGACTATTAATGTGAGCAATAACGTCTCTTAAAGAGCGAAGGGGTTGAGTTATTTACGATTTAGGTGCCCCAGTCCCCCCCAAGCTCCCTACCTAACTCTATCTCCTATCTATCCCCATCTCACCCCTAATATCATCTCCTAACAACCCATTCCTTTTTTTAAGGAGGTGTATTTGTTGGGAGAGACACACTAGAAAGCTCTCATCATCTGAAGTCATCTCTCTTCTATTATGGTTGACTCTTATTTGCTCTCGGAGGATAGGAGCTTGCCTTAAGATGTAGTGGCGTGTTTCCTGATGGTGGGCTATCTACAGAAAGAAGACGGTGCTCATTGCAATCAGAGAACTGAAAGAGTTCTACAACTTGTTTCAGTGTCAGTTGCAGTTATTGCCGAACCATCACGTGTCGCTGGTGATCATTTATGTCAGTCATTGTTTTCACTTTAGTGGTGCATCCAACTGATTTCACCGGATTGCATTTGGTACAAGTTCTTTTATCCATTTTGGCTCAAATTTAGTTTGTCTATTACTGTTTGTCATTCAAACTTGTACAATTGCATTTCTCTTTCATCAAATAAATAATTTTATTGACAAAAGTCTTTGTAAAGCTTTTGTCTCAATTCATATTTAGCCTCGAGCAATCTCTGTTTGGGATCACTAAGATTTCAATGTCCATTCTTCTATCTTCCTAGATCATGATCTCTGAAATAATCAAATCTCCTAGTGGCACTGAAGATCAACAATGGCATCGAAGAATGAAATTTTGGATAGTTATCCTGTCAAAAAATTTTGTTGGGAAAGAAAATTTTGGCTTGTGGTAAAGATGGGTCACAACTTGTTGGTGCAGCAAGTTTTTCAAAAAATTCCGCAGGGAAAACCAAGATGCCTGAAGGGATTAAAAATGAATAGATGAACATTCCACAAGCTCCATTAAGATATGCACAGTTAATAATATTCTCTCTAACATTGTGGATGAAAAAAATTACAATTGGGCTTTGCGAGATGCTTGAGAGGCTATAAATGATGAAGCAAGTCATGTGGGAATACTTCCGAAGCAACAATTGTATAGGCTGAAGTTGCAGGAATGTGCCAGCCTGTGAAAACGCTTTAATATCTTCAACAATTTTTTGAGTTGTACGTGGATGACGCAAAAGTAGAGGAAAAAGATAAGACATTGTTGCTTCGTAGAGCAGACCATTTTCCTACAATCACATGGTGACGCTCTTGTATGGTAAAGATATAATGAGACCTTGCTCCTGTGGACGAGCATGTTTCTGCAGTAGAAGAAAGGGGAAGGCCCTTCGACAAAGAATCAAGTGGCTCACAAGCTCGATTCGCATCGGAGAAAGGCATGACTTGTTATCATTGCAAGCTGACATGCCACATCAAGTGAAATTATCCACAACATGCATTAGGCAGTAAAGATGTCCAGGATGCAACAATGATGATATTGTGTTATGCCGTGATGATGGTGATAGTCTCGTGCTCACAGAGGTAATTGATTATATAGATGTATATATATGTATTAGATTTGGGTCCTCACAACATTTACTTGGATCAGATGCATTCATCTTTAGTTCCTTGGAGGGAAAAACTGGTTCGGTGTACCTAGGTGACGTCTCAAATTGTGATTTCAAGGTGAAGGAACTGTTGACAATTGACATACATATGCACTCTGACATCGTGCACAGACTTCATGAAGTGCAGCTTGTACCCAAGTTGCGTTAGTTTCCGACTTCTTTTGGCAATATGGACTCTATAGGTTGTGGATTTTCAGAAAGGAGAGGAGTTGTCACAGTGACGTAGTTGCACCACGCTCATGAGAGGAGAAAGCACAGCAGCATTTATGGGATGATGCGAGACACTGTGTGAAGTGGTGCTTCCATGAATTTTTTAGGACAAAAGGAAGTTGGTAGTGTTGCAGTGGATCAACTTTTGGTGACTCGGGTTGTAAATTTTATTGATCTTCAATTCTTCATGCATTTGATGGTGGGTGATGTTGGTTCGTGTGTTCACTAGAAAACTAAAAGTGGGTGGTGATTTGTTTGGTTATTTACTTTAGGTTTCCCATTTTTCACCACACTTCCTACCTCGTATCTTTCATTTCTGTTGCCTGTTATTTGTTTGCTACTTGGGCTGATTTGACTATTATTTTGTGCAGAGAAAGTTCCAAATCTTGTATATACTTCTTGAATACAAAAAAACAGGTATGAGTACAAATATGTATGAGAGAAGAGAGTAAGGTCTAGCTATACAAACAATGTGAGACTAATCACTAACTCCTACATGGTACAATACATCATTTTTCCTAGTATTTTCTAACACTTCCCTGCAAGCTGGAGCGTACAAATCGTAGGCACCAAGCTTGGACAAGAACTGATAGTAGAGACGCCGTGGTAAGGCCTTGGTGAGGATATCAGCAACTTGCTGAGCAGCAAGAACATGTGTTAACTCTATCTTCTTCAACTGAACCTTCTCCCGAATGAAGTGACAGTCAACTTCAATATGTTTTGTCCGTTCATGGAAGACCAGATTCTTGGCAATGTGTATAACAACTTGACTATTGCACAATAAAGTTGCAGATGAGGAGAGCCTAACTCCTAGATCATCAAGGAGACCCTCAAGCCACGTGAGCTCAGACACAACAACTGTCATAGATCGATACTCAGCCTCAACATATGAGCGAGCAACCACAGACTGTTTCTTGCTGCACCATGTAATAAGATGTCCTCCAAAGTAAGTGCAGTATCCACTTATGGAACGACGATCATCCAAAGAGCCAGCATAATCAGCATCAAAATATGCAATCAGAGATAGGGGAGACGAAGAGAGCTTGTATACAAGCCCTTGTCCAACAGTAGTCTTCAAGTATCAAAGAATATGTTCGACAGCCTGAAGATGAGAGATACGTGGCTCATGCATGAATCGACTGACAATTCCAACAACAAATGATATATCAGGTCTAGTAACAGTGAGGTATATCAACTTTCCCACAAGGCGACGATAATACTCTGAATTCGGAAGGAGCAAATCGGAGTCCGACGCATGAGCACAAAGCTTGTGATTGATATCCATGAGAATGTCTACAGGCTTGCATCCAGAATAGCCCGCATCATAAAGTAGGTTAAGACAGTACTTTCTTTGAGATAACACAAGCCCATCAGGTCTCCGAGCCACTTCGAGACCAAAAAAATATCGAAGGCTTCCCAAATCCTCTATTTGAAACACAGTTGCTAGATGCTGTTTGATCATCTGTATTCCTGAAAGATCATCTCATGTAATCAGAATATCATCTACATAAACCAAAAGAATTACTGTGCGCGTTGGACGATGACGAGTGAACAGGGAGAAGTCGACCGAACTCCGAGTGAACCCAATAACACTAACGGTCTTGTTAAATTTGTCAAATCATGCCCGAGGAGACTGTTTGAGACCATAAAGAGGCAGATCGCACCAAGATCAAAAAACAAGGTCTAGCCGCCTAAAGAGCCTAGCCGTGGCGGGAAGATAGAGGCCGCAGCGGGAAGTAGCCGGAAGGAGAGAAGTCCTAGCCGCAGTGGTCAGAAGGCAGAAGAGGCCAGAAGAACATGAACTTGACCGGGCGGATAGAGGCAGACCGCAACCAACAACCCGAAGTGGTTAGAGAAGATAGGCCACCTGGAGAGAGAATAGGAGAAGCCGTACGGTCTCGGTGTCAACACACCAGCGACAAGAGGCCGCGACCAAGATACGGAGCCCGCGACGGGTAGAGAAGCCACAAAGACTAAGAAAGCCGCAGCGGTAAAGCGAAGTTCGCGCGAGAAGCGCGCAACAACAGGGGAACAACAACGGGATGGGAAGCTGCGACGGGTAAGGAAACCGCAGCGACTAAACAACAAAGACCGCACGGTCACGATGAACACACCAACGACAAGAAAATATGTCGCGACCAAGATGCGGCACAAGGAGCGGATGGGAAAGCCGCAACGAATAAGAGAAGTCGCATCGACTAAAAGAGGAAGCCGCACGAGAAGAGATGGGAGAGGCGAGAAGATGGGTAGAGAAACAGACCGCGATGAGTAGAGGGAGAGGGCCCCACGTGTCCGAGAGATTTATAAAAAGAAGCGGGGGGGGGCAAGAGAGGGGAAGAAGAAGAGGTGAAAGCCACGAGAGAGAGAGAGAGAGAGGGAGGAGCGGCTAGAAAAGAACTTAACCGCACGGGAAGCCGCAAGCGGGTAGAAACCAGGCCGCGGGATTGGTGGGGAGGAGTGGCGGGAAGAAAGGTTCTAGCCGCAAGCGGGTAGAAAATAGGCCGCTCCCTGCGCGAGAAGGGAAGGCCGGACGGTTAGCAGAATGCTAGCCGCTAGGAGAGACCGATTGCCTCTGATACCATGTAGAGAAAGTTTCAAATCTTGTATATACTTCTTGAATACAAAAAACAGGTATGAGTACAAATATATAGGAGAGAAGAGAGTAAGATCTAGCTATACAAACAATGTGAGACTAATCATTAACTCCTACATGGTCCAATACATCATTTTTCCTAGTATTTTCTAACATTTTGAATTATTTTATTGTTGGTATTTGAGTTGTGCCTTGGTGCCTTGCTCCCCACTTGGGGCATTTGTTTGAGAAGTTTGTAGGTTTTCATTGGGCTTTGTTTTTTATTGTAGTTGCAGATTTCCATCATTTGGTGAGACCAAAAATTACTTGACTAATTAATAATTGTACTTAATTTCTAAGTAGGACTTGTGATCCGTTCAGTCTGAGGGCCTGGTTATTATTGCATGTAATATTCTATTGGAGTTTTTTTCTGCATCAGTTTGTTATCACAGGCTTAATCTACTAATTCCAAATTTTCATCACTTGTGTTGATTTTGTAGTTTAAATTTCTTTTTTAATTGCTCTGCAATTGAGAAAAGCATCTAGGAGTGCATCACTTCAATTCACATCAAAGTGAGAAAAGCATCTAGGAGTGCATCACTTCGATTCACATCAAAGATATAACCTGTGCATATAACTTAAAGTAGGATTAGAAAAAATTATGAATTCTTCAAAGGGCATTGCGAACCCCATTTAGGAATTATTGGTGCACACGGATCGATGACTCGTCACCAAGTCGTATTCCGATGTAACAGTATAAATACTCCCTATGTGAAAGAATAAGATCATCGAAGTTATTATTTCTCCTCCTTATTTCTACTTGGTATCAGAGCCGCAACCCTAAAATTCCGTTCGTTCCCGACTCCGCCGTCCCGCTTGTTCCCAACTCCGCCGCTCCCGCATCCCGCTCATCCGTCGCCACTTCTCTGGCCATCTCCGGCACATCTCGCACAGCCGTCGCCCCTCCCGTCAAGGATGGCGGACGGCTCTGCCGTTGGCTGCTGAGAGGGGTGTCGCCGCCGCCCCTCTGTGACGTAGTCGGTCGATTCGACCTTCCTAATGCCGATTTCTGCATGACGAAGGTGCCTCTGCACGGCTAGGTACCCTTCCAGCGACCCTTCTGCACCGCCGACCGCCACCGGCTTCCAGTCCTGTCGATTCCAGCCGATCCAGGTCGTCTCTCTGCCGATCCAAGCGGTTCTTCGACGCCAGTTTACTGTTCCAACATGGAGGACTCTTCCGTGATGTCACCAGATGTGATTCCGCCTCAAATGAGCGACCCTCCGCGGGCTCATGGCCACTCCGGATCTCTGAAGATCACCACGGTCCCATTGGACGACACAAACTACCTTGAATGGTCCCGGGCGGCGCAACATGTCATTCGTAGCCATCAATTGTTTCGTTACATTGATGGTACCCGTACGGAACCCCAAAAAACGGATCCCTTCTGGAAGAAATGAGATTCTTAAAACTCCTTGGTTGTTTCGTGGCTCCTGCACTCTATGTCTCCGAAGGTCTATCAGAGTTTACATGTTGTTGGACTCTGCCTTTGACATCTGGACCCGCGCCCGTGAGACATACTCGCAAGTGGGCAGCTCGATTCAGGTGTATGAACTCACTCGCCGCATTTCTGGGGTGCGGCAAGGGTCTATGACTGTCTCGTCTTTTTTCTTGGAGTTCGAGCGTCTATATCAGGAGCTGGACTATTTCTCGCACTTCACCCCTGCGTGCACTGCAGATGCTGTTCAGCTACAACAGCAGGAGGATCAATTTCGCCTTCATGTATTCTTGATGGGGCTGAATATGAAGTTCGACATGATGCAAACTCATATCCTTCACCGCTCTCCTCTCCCATCTCTTCGTGAGGCCTTCAACATGGTTCTAGGCGATGATGACCGCCGGAAGTCCCTTACTACGAGTCTTCACCATGGTGCGAGTCTTCCTCCTGAACGCTCTGCTTTGACTGGCGCTAGCCGAAGTCCGAATATCAGCCCCAGCAACTCTGGTCCGTCCTGTGATTATTGTGGCCGCAAAGGTCATACCAGAGAGGTCTGTTATAGACTTCACCCTCACCTTGCCCCTCGTGGCCGTGGCCGAGGGCCAGGTCGTGGTGGTCATCGCCATGGAAATCTCAGACATCATGATGCTGCTTACTCTACAGATGTTTATGACGAGACCTCTACTACTGCCCCCAGTCAGCTTACTGCTCAGGAGTTGGACGCTTTCCGCCGTTTACTGCACTCTCAGCCTGATCAACCACCTGGTGCATCTGCTTCGATTGCCTCTATTGCCATGCCAAGTGCTCCTACTACTACAACCTCCTCCCCTGAGTGGGTAATTGATTCTGGTGCCACCCATCACATGACCGGTTCCTACTCAGGTTTCCTCTCTTACACTCCCTTGTCTGGTAAGGACAAGGTTATTTCTTCTAATGGCCTGTTGTCCCCCATTGCTGGCAAAGAACAGATCTCATGTTCCTCTTCTATTTCTCTGTCATCTGTCCTTCATGTTCCATCCTTTCCACACAATTTGATTTCCATTAGTAATATTACCCGCTCTCTCAATTGCTCGGTAACTTTTTTTCCTGATTCGTGTGTTTTTTAGGAACTGGATACGAAGCGGAGCATTGACAGTGGTAGGAACCGCGGCGGTCTGTATTACTTGGACATGCCCTCATCTCAGGCCCTCTCCTGTTCTACTGTTACAGCTGAAGATGTTCGCCGCTGGCATCGCCGGCTTGGACACCCTTCTCCTATCTATCTTCTAAAATTTTTTCCTGTTTTTTACCGTTTTTGAAACACTTTGTCTGTGATGAATGTGACAGGTTTAAACATGTGCGACGTCGTACATCACGTTTATCATCTCCATGTAGTACTTCTTTTGATATCATTCACTCTGATGTTTGGGGACCATCCCCTGTTGTATCTACCTTTGGTTTCGGTGGTTTGTCACCTTCATTGATTGTTTTTATCGCACGACTTGGGTTTACTTGTTGAAGAAAAAAAGTGAGGTCCTTGCATGTTTTCAGCTTTTTCACAAAATAGTTCAGACTCAATTTAAGGGGGTCATCCGAGTCTTGCGTAGTGATAATGGAGGCGAATATGACGATCGAGGAGCATTTGACTCATACCACCAGACCACGTGTGTCCACACTTCTACCCAAAACGGTGTCGTTGAACGTAAAAACCGACACCTATTGGATGTTGCTCGCTGCCTTCTAGGCACTATGCACCTTCCCAAGCCCTACTGGGCTGATGCATTTCTTACTGCTGCTCACCTTATCAATCGACTTCCCTCACGTATCCTTGGCTATGCTACTCCTCTACCACGGCTGTCTACCATGATTACTGTCTATACTTCTCACCTTTCCCCTCGTGTCTTTGGCTGTGTTTGCTTCATCCATATCCATTCACCTCATCGAGACAAACTAGAGCCACAAGCTCATCGGTTTGTGTTCCTCAGATACTCTTCCACTACTAAAGGGTATCAGTGTTATCATCCTCCTTCTGGTTGTCTATACTGCACTATGGATGTTACTTTTCGGGAAGATGAATTATATTTCATGACATCGACACATGCTGTTCGTCGGGGGGAGAGTCATGTGGATCTTCCTAGTCATGTGGATCTTCCCCTTCCTATCCCTCCGGTTCCACCTCCTCTACAACAGCCACTACAACTCCTTCCACCACAACCTTCTCCGTCCCAGGAACAGGGACCTCCTATCCCTCTACCTGAAGTTCCCATATCTCCGTTCCCCCACGTGTATCACCGACGCTCTTCCTGTTTACAGGATACCAGGGCTCCGCCTCTACCAGCGCCCGCTTCCTCCGCAAATCCTGATGATGCGAACTTGCATATCCCACTTGCTCAGTTACGTAAGTCTGCATGTACTAATCATCCTATTTCTAATCACGTTGAGTACCACCATCTCTCTTCTGGCCACCAGGATTTTGTTGCTTCTCTTTCGGCAGTTTCTATTCCCAGGACATGACAGGAATCCTTGCGCATTCCAGTTTGGGCTCAGGCTATGAAAGAGGAGATGACTGCCTTGGACAAAAATCACACTTTAGATGTTTCTCCTCTTCCCCATGACAAGAGAGCTATTGGTTCAAGATGGGTGTTTTCCGTCAAGCAAAATCAAGAAGGGAAGGTTGAACGGTACAAGACACGACTAGTTGCTCAGGGGTACGCTCAGACTCAGGGTGTGGACTACCTGGAGACATTTGCTCCTGTGGCCAAGATGGACTCTATTCGGGTACTATTGTCCGTCGCAGTGATCATGAGTTGGGAGGTCCTTCAATTGGATGTCAAGAACGCGTTCCTCTATGGTGACCTCGAGGAAGAGGTCTATATGACATTTCTTCTTGGGTTTAGTAAAGAGGATGCTAAAGGCATGGTCTGCCGATTATTGAGATCCTTATATGGCTTGAAACAGTCCCCAAGAGCATGGTTCGGCAAATTTCTCAAGGCTATGCTTAAGTTTGGTTATAAGCAGGCGCATGCAGATCACACTATGTTCATTCGAAGACGAGATCAGAGTGTTGTGGTTCTTATTGTATATGTGGATGATATTGTCATCACCGGTAATGATGCAGAAGAAATTGCAAATCTCAAGTCTCTCTTGGCTGCGGAATTTGAGGTAAAAGACTTGAGAAAGTTACGATATTTTCTGGGGATAGAGGTGACAAGATCCAATCAGGGTATCTTCATATCTTAGCGGAAGTATGTCCTAGATCTGCTACAGGAGACATGTATGCTTGGATGTGTTCCTGCAAACACCCCAATGGAAGAAAATCCTGGTATCTGTGAAGATGGTGACAGTGACCGTGCTGATGTCACCCGCTATCAGAGATTAGTTGGAAAACTAATATATCTACCTCATACTCATCCGAACATTACATATGTCGTGGGCATTTTGAGCAGATACATGCATGCTCCTCGTGTTAGACACCAAGATGCAGCTTATCGGGTGTTACGATACTTAAAGAAAGCTCCTGGCCGTGGATTCCTGTTCACCAAGAATAACCACTTGGGGATAGAGGTCTTTACTGATGCTGATTGGGCAGGATGTCGTGATGATCGGAAGTCCACTACGGGTTATTGTTCCTTTGTTGGAGGAAACCTGGTGACTTGGCGTAGTAAAAAGCAGAATGTAGTGGCCAGATCAAGTGCCGAAGCAGAGTATCGTGCGATGTCACAAGGGATGTGTGAAGGTCTGTGGCTTCGTACTATTCTACATGACTTGGGGTTTATTGATACATCCCCCTTCTCCCTATTCTGCGACAATAAGGCGGCTATCAGCATACCCACAACCCTGTTCAACATGACAAGACAAAGCATGTCGAGGTGGATCGACACTTTATCAAAGATCACTTGGATAAGAAAACAGTGATCACTTTTTTCGTCCAATCAAAAGATTAACTAGCAGATGTGTTCACTAAAAGCTTGAGAAGTGACATATTTACTGATGACATCAGAAAACTGGGCATGATCGACATCTTCAATCCGACTTGAGGTGGAGAGTTGAGAGATATGAGATATTAGTATTTAATATATAAGATATTTGTATTAACTACATAATATTTGTATCATAAATAGAGCGAACCCTATTTAAGAATTATTGGTGCACACAGATCGATGACGTGTCACCAAGTCGTATTCCGATGTAATAGTATAAATACCCCCTGTGTGGAAGAATATGATCATCGAAGTTATTATTTCTCCTCCTTATTTCTACTTGGACTTGGATGAGGAAGAGTCTGCTAAACTCAATTTTTACATGAGTCTGCTAACGAACAACTCATTCAAACGACGTTATTTCAAACACATTAAAGTATGTTGACATCTACAAAATGGTTCATAATTGACATCTTCACCCAATTATTAAGTAGCGTCATCCATAACATAGAAGTTACTCTTTCATTCCATAGCATCATTACACATGCAATACATTCACCATTTAAATTAGGCCTGTGCAGAAGGAACCGAAGAACCGAACCGAAACCGAATCGAATTGGACGGTTCGGGTTGGTTCCTGTGTTGATTGGTTCAGGTCTGGATCCATGAAATATGAGAACCGGCGGTTCGGGTCGGTTCTCGGTTCCTGCAGTCGGGTACCCGAGAACCGACCAGAGTTAATATTTAATCTTAATAATTTGATATACACTCCTATGACTATGAGTTATCCGCTGTCCGTGTCCCGAAAATTTAAACCTAATAGTAATATAATCTAAGATTTTAAGTAATTTTATATTTAACATTAATAATGTAATGTATATTATATGTTTATAAGTTAATACATAATATTAAACATCATCACATCAGGCTCATCAGTCATTTAACCCTGAACACCCCGAAGCCCAAATTCTAGCATTTCTTGTCGGCGTTGTCGCTCGCAATTTCTTCCCAGCATACCGTGACGGCGTGACTCCAGCGTGGCAGCGAGCCGGGGTTGCTTGCATGCTTCCTCCTCTCCCGATTTCTTCCTGTTGCTCCTCTCGGTTTCTTCCCAGGCCCACCGACGCTGCTTCCTCCTCTCCCGCGACCGACATTTCTCGTCCCCGAGACTACGATGACGGTAAGAATCAAACCCTCCTCCAGTCCTCTAGTCTTCCTTGCTGACTTGCATAATTGTTTGGATTATTTATTATCAAGTTCTGTTATGGATATCTATAAGGATTATTATCAAGTTCTGTTTAACATTGAACATCTATAATATCCTCCAATTTATTCTTCCGATTAAGATGCAGTAATTTATTTGGTTACATGAATTATTTAGCTTGGTAGCTTTCAATTTGAAGTTGTTTCACTATGATTGTTTCTAAATTTTCTGGATGTTATTTTAGGATGAAGACCCGAGCTTGCAAGAATGTGCTTGCCTGGAAACAGAAGAATGTAGCATCTCAGATTAATTAATAGAAGTAATAGTTCCAACGTGTCTCTGGTTAGCTCTCCGTAGAATTAGCATTATCACCCAACATGTCCAAATATTGTATCATTAATACTTGCACAACCTTCAATATTTTTTGAAGACTAGTAGAACCAAGAACCGAACCGGAACCTAACCGAACAATTTGGTTCGGATCCGGTTCTATATTTATGAACCGTGGGTCGGTTCCGGTTTCAAAAACTTGGAACCGAACATACATGAGTCGGTTCCTTGTTTTGAGTGGAACCGAACCGAACCGAACCGAACCGAGTTGCACCCCTAATTTAAATACATCTGGAATTGCAAAAAAAATGAAATGTATGTCCTCTGCAAAGAAATCGTCATTTAGGTTTGAACATGAGGGAGTCGTATCAATTGGAGTTGAGTCTCTGTAGAGAAGTTTTCTATAAAGTTGTGCTTTTTAAGTTCCACGATAAGCGCTTTTCCCTTAGAATCATCTATGTCCTTTGCAAAAATGTGAAAGAGTATTACTAAAAATTATTCTAAAAAATAAGGATAGTACAAGAGTATTACCAAAATATATAATATTATTTCCAAAAAAAGAAAGATAGTACAAGAGTATTACTTTTCCTCTTTGTTGGCTTCTCCCAATGACTTATAACCCGGTTGTTTGATAGCCCTTTACGACGCATTGCCGGTTGATCTCATACCAATCCTTTGCTCTTTTCATTTTCATCAATTAAACCTTTTTCATCTTCTCGTCATAATCTATCATGTCTTCTGTCTTCTTACCCATGTCATTCATGGAACTTGGTACATATTCCTTGACAATCTTACAATCTTCTGCTCGACGGGCAAAGTCATAAGTGAACCATATCATATGATTTCTAAAGAATAAATTGGAATCAAAGTCATTTAGGCTTACAGTTTTGGAAAGATACACACCCTTTTTGCCTTGAGAGTGAATCTGCTCGGTACGTATTTAGTCAGAATTTGTTTTACATTTTTCAGATATACACCCTCAATATATGTTTGCATAAAATTTTCTTTATTTAAAAACATTTGCATGAACAATCTGCATCGTAATTTGTTGAATTAACTATAACGAACCTTTGTTTAACATTCTCGGCTTCCTGTGTGTTGGAGATTAGAAATCACCAATAGATTGACAATTTTATTCTTCCACATAGGGGGCTATTTATAACATTACAATTGACTCTTAGACATGGACAGACAATGTGGTACTAAACTCCATACACACATAAAGACTCAATACCAATAACAATAACACTAATAAACCAACATTGCGACATTTCCAACACTCCCCCTCAAGATGAAGGGGGACCTTCAGCTTGGACACATCAAATTGGGGTAATGGAGGTAGGCGATGCGGGAAAACACATCAGACGTGCCACCGGGGGAAATCCAAACGGTGGAATCAAGTCAGGATATAGCCAGACACAACGCGAACCCACAAACGACGCAGGACCCATACACGACGTGGACTCACTGGAAACCGGTTAACAATCATCACCTATACACACAACATGCAAAAGAGAACAAAAGATGTGGAGCAAATGATCAAACGAGAGATCAGGGATAATCCTTCGGGATCGATCGGGAAGATGGGTCTCCGGGCGGAGCCAGATAGCCAATGTTGCTACCAGTGATGAGGGCCAGTGAGACGTCGAAGACGTCAATAGAGTTCGACGTAGCCAACGATGGTGGAAGAGCAGCGGTCGGGCCTACGAGATCGACGTAGCCAACAACGACCACAACGAGAATGACCAGTAACATCCTTGTCGATGAGGAGAGGAGGGATCAACACCTTCGTCGAGGGGAAAAAAGGGGCCACTACCGTCGATGGAGTCAATCGACCATTTCGTCGACGGGAGCGGGCGTGTTACTGCTCGTCGGGAGCCCTAGAAGCAACATAAGACAGGGACGGGAGTCAAGGTGGAAATAACAGCGAGAAGCGGACCTGCCCACATGAATAGATTTTTATAGTTTCAGATCATTTAGCTCTGATATCATGTTGGAGATTAGAAATCACCAATAGATTGACAATTTTATTATTCTACATAGGGAGCTATTTATAACATTACAATAGATTCTTAGACATGGACAGACAATGTGGGACTAAACCCCATACACACATAAAGACTCAATACCAATAACAACACTAATAGACCAACATTGCGACATTTCCAACATTGTGTGACATACAAGATATGATTGTTACTAATTCTTGATTCCTCTACAACACAGACACCGACCACACTATGTTATGGGTCTCGAGCACCGAGCCCTTTATCTTATTATTATTATCATAGCTTGTGTGGGTCTCGAGCACCGAGCCATTTATTATCGCATTTATGTCATGTAAGAGTCATTATGATGTAGCCTATTTAAAGGCATTTGGGTATGTGTTATAGGCAAGCAATGATAAAGTTCTAATTCTCTTCTTCTATGTGAGATCTTGGTGGCTCTCTCCTCCGACGAGCAACCCCGCTTAGGCAGCCACGGTCATGGCTCCGTAGTATCCCCGCCATCTTCTCTACCTCCGACCTCTCCTCCGGGCAACGTTAGTAGACACATAACAACTTGGTATCAGAGCCACACCCCACCTCCGGCTACATTTCCACTTTTTTCCCCCTCTTCCGTCAACTTCAGCAATCCCTACGGAGCCGTCAACCACTGTTCTTCTCACCGGCCCTCCATTTTCGATCCAGTTTCATTACCCAGCAACAACAACGGTATCAAAGCAGGGAACAACGTCCCAGCAGCGAACTCCTCCGCCAAGATCAGCAACCCTGTGGCGCACTCCTCCGCAGAGATTAGTAACCCAGCGGCGAACTCATTCACGCAGGTCCCCGCGACACCTGATCGCACCTCTCGGCTCACTGATACCAGCCGACATCTACGTCTGGGACCCAGGCTCTCCGCCGGGATCCGACAGTCCGCCGCGTCTTTCCCTGCTAGACGACCAGTTGACGTCCGTCGCTTTGAACCCAGCCCAGCACACCAACGTCCTCATCGAGCCGCACGCCATCAACGTTTTTTTTCTCGGGCCGCATGCCTCCAATACCCATCCTCCATTCCCTCTTTCTCGAGCCTCACCCTCTTTTAATTTAATTACTCTTACTCTCCATGGACCCCACCACCATTCCTCCTTTTACTTATTTAAACAGCCGCTGCTACCACCCCATAACATCCGCTGCTACCAGCCCTTATTTAAATAGCCGCTGCTACATCTCGTGTTCTTTATTTGTTCTTCCCCCCATAACCCAACCTCTTCCTCTTTTGATTAATTTATTGCAATGGGCCCCATCACCTCTCCAAACCAGCACCCCTAATTTTAATTTCAACTTCCGGGCCGGTCCTCTAAGTCATACTTCTAAATTTCAGTGGGCCCTTCAATTTTGGCGCAAATATTGGGCGCCACCGCGGCTCTCATGGTCACTCCCAGCCATCTGACTTGGCGCAATCCAACCCCCCGGTCACCCGCTCCTCTTCTCGTTCCTCATCCCGCACTATGGATGACTCCTCGGACCAACTAAGTCAGATTATGACCATGCTGCAGACCGTTATGGCGCAACAAGCTGCGCCCACAACCCTTGCGGACCGTCATCAGGAGGCCATTATTGTGCTCTCCAAGCACCTTGATGATCTTTCTACCACCCCCACACTCGATCCTACAGGTAGCAGTCAGACACCACCGCTTCTCCGCCAAGCACCGCCATCCCTGGCCATCCACGAGCCTCGCCGCCAGTCCTTGCGCACCCCGACGCTGCTATTGTTCCACGCTACATCCGATTGGAATTTCCTACCTATGATGGGAAAACAGATCCATTGTGCTGGCTCACCAAATGTGAGCAATTCTTCGGCCACCAACAAACACCGGCAGCAGACCAGATCCATTTAGCATCTTTCCATATGCTCGATTCCGCTGTTTTATGGGTTTCTCGACTTCTCAGCGACCGGCTGAATCTGATATTGGACGAATTCAAGCGGTTATGCAACTTACGTTTCAGACCTCGTATCCGCAGTAACCCACTCGGTGCACTCACCTCTCTACGACAAACGTGGACCGTGGACGATTACCTGGAACAGTTTCAGCTTATCTTGGTGCATGTGCCTCTTGCCCCGGATATGCAGGTCGACATTTTCACCGCGGGACTTCGCGAGCGCCTGCGACTGGATGTCGAGTTTGAATCCGCTCCCGACTTAGTAACTGCTATGAGTCTGACTCGGCTTTGCGATCGTCGCCTCCAGATAGCACCAAAGGCCTATCCACCTGCCACCAACATTGTTCAACATGGTCGTATCGAGTGTCCTCCAGCCCCACCGATCCGTCGATTATCTCGGGCTGAGATGCTGCAACGACGCACTCAAGAATTATGTTTCAATTGCGACGAGTAGTACACTCGAGGCCACAAGTGCAACCAACTTTTCTACCTGCACGTCGAGGATTCTGACAACGAGGGCATCAGATAAAGCTTGAGGACAAGCTTTTTTTTGGAGTAAGGGTGAGATGTTATGGGTCTCGAGCATCGAGCCCTTTATCTTATTATTATTATCATATGTTGTGTGGGTCTCGAGCACCGAGCCATTTATTATCGCATTTATGTCATGTAAGAGTCATTATGATGTAGCCTATTTAAAGGCATTTGGGTATGCATTATGGGCAAGCAATGATAAAGTTCTAATTCTCATCTTCAATGTGAGATCTTGGTGGCTCTCTCCTCCGATGAGCAACCCCGCTTAGGCAGTCGCGGTCACGGCTCCGTAGCATCCCCGCCATCTTCTCTACCTCCATATATGATTGCTCAAAAATGTAAAACTCTTTCTAGTGTAAATCTTTGAATTTTGTTTGAGTAATAGACAATTCTTAAATGTTAGAGTTATACTTCCCTGTTTGCATTGAAAGTATTCATCGTGTTCGGATCGACGCCAACTTGAGGTCAATTTATCCAACCCAGTAAAACCTTCAATAAGTGAACTTGTTGTGTTAGAACAACCATGTAAAATATTATTGGTTGATTCCTTCTTTGTGTCGATAATATGACAGGATCTAAATTTTCTTTATTGAAAGCGGTCAAGCATTTCATTCTTTATATAAGTCCCGCAACCATCTGTTATCGTTCAAGTTTTCTCTTGTTACCATATCACTACAACACTTCTCAAACTCACGCTCATTACTCCATTTGCTAATGCAATGATAGAATAGAGATCTAATACATTTATTGTAATTGAATGTAAGTCCTTCGACGATACTTTCTTTGAGATGTATCATTGACACAAACGATGTCGACTTATGGTAAAAGTTTTCTCAATGTCAACAACCAACGCCTGATCTTGATCCGTAAATATCGTGGTAGGTTGTTTGAACCTCAAGAAAGTCTCAGATAACCAACAAAATGAATCAATAGTCTCCGTTGCTATGAGTGCCTCACCTACAAAAATATTCTGTTAATGATGGTTAGCAATAATAAATGGCGCACCTGTCAAATTGTACTTGTTCAATAGATATGTTGTATCAAATATGATGACGTCACTGAAACAATCATAATCGATTTTACTATGCCCGTCGATCAAAAAAATACTAGCAAGCCTATTCATTTCATCGGTTTGGATATCAAATGAAAACATATTGTCCTCCGATTGTCGTTCCTGCAATATTTTCGACAAGCTTGTCGCATCCCCACTATCTATTAGAGTTTTTCTTTCTCGTTTGACAAAATCATATGCATTAATTTTACAGAACCCCACATTTTCAACACTTTTCATTAGTGAGAAAATTGTATGCATCAACTGTTCTAATACCCACGCCGGTCATATTCTTCAGAAAGCCAGCTTGGACATCATATCTACTATGATGAGACATCAACAAATGCATGTCATTTTCTGATGCAAGTGGATGATTTTGTTGCTCAACGAACTTCGTAGCCTCTCAATTCTTACCTTCTTTATCCGCATTGAAGTATATGCATGTCATACAACCAGTGCAACAGTCTAATTTATGGTACTTTTTCCGTTCATTGATCAAATGTTTTGAAACCTTTAGACTAGCTTTGGCGCAACTATACCCCCGCCCCTTAATAATCTTTGTATGTGTCTGTAGAGAAGTACACGATCAGTAAAAGAAAACCAGTAAAACCTTGTATATCCTTGTTTTGTATGTAAATACAATGTATGAGTACATATATATATATATATATATATATATATATATATATATATATGAAGAGGAAGGAGAGAAGAATTCCATTTACAAGGTGTGAGACTAATACATATAGAGAAGGAGAAAACTAAATGGGCCATTATGTGGGCCATTACATATTCTTTTCTAACACTCCCCCGCAAGCTGGAGCGTACAAGTCGGAGGCACCCAGCTTGGACAAGAACTTGTAAAATAGAGCACTGGGTAGGGCCTTAGTGAGAAGATCAACAACTTGGTCAGTAGTCAGAACATGTCTCAATTCCAGCTTCTTCATTTGAACTTTCTCCCGAATGAAGTGCCAATTAACTTCAATGTGTTTCGTTCTTTCGTGGAAGACTGGATTCTTAGCTATGTGTATAACAGCTTGATTGTCACAGAGTAAGGTAGCTGGTGAGAGGAGTTTTACTCCCATATCCTTTAGGAGACTTTCAAGTCATGTAAGCTCGGATACAATAGACGCCATCGAACGGTATTCAGCTTCAGGTGAAGATCGAGCAACCACAACCTGTTTCTTACTGCGCCAAGTAACAAGGTGACCTCCGAAGTAGGTACAAAATTCGCTGGTAGAGCACCGATCATCCCGGGAACCAACATAATCTGCATCTGAATACGCAACCAATTTTGGAGTAGAGGAAGAAGTTTTGTATACCAGCCCTTGACCGGTGGCTGTTTTTAAATATCTCAAGATGCGTTCGACGATCTGTAAATGAGACATCCAAGGAGAATGCATAAACCGGCTAACAACCCCAACAACAAATGATATGTCTGGTCTTGTGACTGCTAGATAAATTAATTTTCCAACGAGACGTCGATAATATTCTGGCTTTGGAAGAAGTAGATCAGTATCTGAGGCATGTGCACACAGCTTATGATTGACATCCATAGGAGTATTGGTCGGCCTGCATCCAGAGTAGCCGACGTCCTGAAGAAGGTCGAGACAGTACTTTCGTTGAGATAGTACAAGGTCATTTTGAAGGTCTTGCGATCTTAAGACCGAGAAAGTATCAGAGGTTCCCCAGATCTTTTGTTTGAAAGACAGAGCTCAGATGCTGTTTGATCATTTTTATGCCTTTTGAGTCATCACCTGTGATTAAGGTGTCATCGACATACACTAAAAGGAGAACAGTGCCTGTTTTGTGATGTCGAGTAAACAGAGAGAAATTAGTCAAGCTCCGAGTGAAACCAACTTCTCGCACAACCCTGCTGAACTTGTCGAACCATGCCCAAAGAGATTGTTTGAGACCATAAATCGACTTCTTGAGGTGACAAACCCGTGACTCCCCCGTGGTTTCAAACCCCGAAGATTATTGCATGTAGACTGTTTCTTGTAGATCGTCATTTAGAAAAACATTCTTGATATCCACTTGATGTAAGGGCCATTAGCGATGCACGACAACTGAGAGAAGGACACGAATCGTGTTGAGCTTGGCTACTGGAGGGAATGTTTTCTCATAATCGAGACCTTGTTGTTGAGTAAATCCACGAGCCACTAGACGGGCCTTGAGACGGCCAATTGTCCCATCAGGAGCATGCTTGATGACAAAGACCCATTTACAACCAACAGTAGTCTGCCCGGGAGGGAGAGAAACCAGATCCCATGTCTGATTAGCCCAGAGTGTCGTCATTTCTTCGTCCATGGCTGCTCTCCAGCCTGGATGTTGGAGAACCTCCTGCACTGAGTTAGAGACAGAAATAGAGGATAATGAAGTAGCAAAGGTGCGAAGTGGCGGTGTCAGGCGATGTAAAGAGACATAATTCGCCATTGAGTGAGCTGTAGAAGATGCCACCGGATCATTGGAACACAGACTGTCATTAGTAGGAGATAATGGGCCCGGGACAGCAGAAGAGGACAGACGACGAGTGTACACATGGATTATAAGTGGCTTAGGTGGTTGAGGTGGTAGTGGCGTGGGGAGGAGAGATGGTAGTAGCGAAGGAACGAGAACAACTATCCGCAGAGGAGGAGACGGTAACGACAGTGGGGGGTCAAGGGGTTCAGAATAATAGGGCTGGTCCTCAAGAAAGGTAACGTTAGCCGACGTAACAGTTTTTCGATCAGTAGGATAGTAGCAGACGTAACCTTTTTGAGTGGAATAGTACTCAACGGACATATATTTTTTCGCACGTGGGGCAAGCTTGTCAATCGAGGGGCCAATGTTGTGAACATAGCAAACACAACCAAAAACACGAGGAGTGACTGCAAATAGGGGTGTGGAGGGAAAAAGAAGGGAAACAAGAGTTTGAAAATGGAGAATAGAGGAGGGCAAACGGTAATGAGGTGGCGGGCCCTGGAGATTGCGAAATTCCAGCAGATGGTGGGAACATTCATTTGGGTCATAATGGTGCAAGCGGCCTCCAGAAGGTGACGATTCTTGCGTTCGGCGACATCATTTTGTTGAGGAGTATAAACACACGAGGTTTGATGAATGTTGCCGAACTCAGTGCACAAGTCGGTAAATGCATGTCCTGTGTATTCATGAGCATTATCGGTGCAGAGAGTTTTAATTGTTGTAAAGAATTGATTGCGAGTTATAAGGATAAATGTACGAAAGACACGAGGCAATTCAGATCGATCATGAAGAAGATACAGCCATGTGACACGAGAGTAATCGTCAATAAAGGTAACAAAGTAATGATAGCCAGAAACACTGGCAGTTTTGTATGATCCACATATATTGGAATGAACTGAGACAAGAGAATGTGGTGAAAAGGTAAAACGATGGTGTTTGTCGTAGATACATGACTTGCATGTGAATTCAGTGAAAGACAGATCTGGAAGAGCTTTCTGAAGGATGCGCAGAGGGGCATGCCCAAGACGCCGATGCCAATCAATAGAGCTAATAGTGGAGAGAACAGGGGGTTGGAGGTCCAAGATGTAAATCCCATTAACCAATTTTCCTTCACTAATGACCGCTTGCGTTTGGCGATCCTACACAACACAAGAGGTAGAAGAGAAAGTCACATAACAATCAAGATCTTGTATATGACGACTGATTGATAAGAGATTGAAGGGAGAGCCAGGAACATGAAAAACCGAGTGAAGAATGAGAGCCGAGGTAAGAGTTACGTCAGCGGATCCAGCGACTGGAGTAGTGTCCCCATTGGCGACAGTAATGAACTTAAGATGCGCAGAATTCGAGTATTGTGATGGTTTTGTTGGGATAATATGATGTGTGGCCCCTGGGTCCATAGTTCAGGAGGAACTGTGGGCAAGGCAGGAAATACCCCCATCAGAAATAGACACAACAGATTCTGATGAACCGCACGTTAGCTCTTGTAGTCGCTGTAGTTGAGTGCGCAAATCGGCAATGTCGGCATGAACACTATATGGAGCATGGATGACCATGACAAGGGCCAGCCCGGGCGACCAATCGAACAACCTCGATGAACAAAGGAGCTACCAACAGTGACAGATCAAAGGGCAGTTGCGGGCACCAGAAGACGAATTAGGTCGCGACTGAGCCCAACCCGCGGCTAACAAAGGCGGCTGGGCACAGAGCTGGGGCAGGAGGCTAGCGACAAGAGAGAAAGAGTAGCAAGAATAGTCCGCGCGACAAGCAACCCACACGGGCACAAAAAGAGACTGGTGCGGCTTGGAGAAGAGAAGACCTTAGCGACAAGAGGAGAAGATCGTGCGGTTAGAGCCAGGAAGCAACGGCTAGGAGAGCGATCGTCAGAAAGATCCCACTTGGAGACTAGGGAAGGAGGCAGGGCGGCTAGTAGAGATCACGGCGACAAGACAAGTATGCGGCGAGAAGACAAGGAGAATTCCTGCGGCTTGAGTGGCAGGAAGCAGGGAAGAGTGCAGCGACTACGGAGAATTCGCAGCGGCAAGAATAGTGGCAAAGGCTAGTCGCGCGACAAACCGCGCTGTCAGACCGGGAGGAGCTCTGGGACAGTTCGCGCGACAAGGCAACGACGGCTAGAGGAGGAGCCCGCGACAGAGAAGGCTGCGGTTTAGGATAGAGGAGATCACAACGTCAAGGAATCCGCAACAGATAAGCCAGCGACAAGAAGGTCGCCGCGAGAAGAAAAGAAGAGGTCTCCGCGACTCGAAGAGAGATCGGCAAGACTGGCCGCGGATACAACAAAGGAGATACGCGGCTAAGGATGGAAGACTGCGCGAGAAGGGTGGGGGGTGGTTCCATGGGAGGAAAGCGACAAGAAATCCGCAACAGAGAAATCCGTAGTGACAAGACAGTGACAAGAAGTCCTCCACGGGTAGAGAGGCCAACGACAAGACAGTGGAGAACGTAGCGGCAAGAAATCCGCAACAGAGGGGCCAACGACAAGAAGGTCGTCGTGACTAGAAGTGAGGCCAGCGACAAGCAGGAAAGAGACGCGGCTACGGGGGAAGACCACACGAGAAGGAGGGGGGGGGGGTGGTTCCACGAGAGGAGAGGAGAAGCCGAGTAGACAGAAGGGGCAGATAACAAGGGGGTAACTGCAACGGTTAGAAAGAAGTGGGCGGATAACAAGGGAGTAACCGCCGATGCTGGGCGGTTAGAAATCGACTTGTCCGCCCGAAACCGAAGGAAGGACCGGATGGTCTGATACCATGTAGAGAAGTACATGATCAGTAAAGGAAAACTAGTAAAACCTTGTATATCCGTGTTTTGTTTGTAAATACAATGTATGAGTACATATATATATGAAGAGGAAGGAGAGAAGAATCTCATTTACAAGGTGTGAGACTAATACATAGAGAGAAGGAGAAAACTAAATGGGTCATTATGTGGACCATTACCTAGTCTTTTCTAACAATGTCCAATAAACAATGTGCTGGTTCTGCACACTAAATCCAGTTTTATAGGCATAGTTGCAGTATATAGTGCATGCTTCTTCTTCATTGCATACAATTGAGAATGCAACTATTTCTTTCTATCAATTAAAAGAATATGATTTTAGCAAAAAAGTTCCATTTGTAAAAGCATAATTGCAGTTTTAAGTAACATTTCTGTATGTTACAATTCCAGTTGTAATTGGAAAATGGAGCTGAAAAAGTAACATGTATTGCAAGTATTCTAACCCGAGAACTAAATAGAGATTTTCAGCAATTAACTTGAATGGAACTAGAACAACAAAGGAGGAAAAAGATTAATGACACATTGCCAAAATTATCAGCTCCTGCTTTCTTGTACGCCCGCTGCATGATTTATTAGGATATTTTGGCATTTCAGACGGATTTGTTGCATCGAGAGAGTTAGTGAGTCAGAAGAACAGCTGCTCTGGAGCACTAATGACAAGAAGAAGATCAAAAACGTGAAAAATAAGGCCAGGAGGCAGCGCTAAAGGCAAGCCTGAGCTGAGCGGTAATGCAAACCTGAGCTGAGAAAAGTAATGGCAAGAAGGAGATGCAAAAACGTGAGGAAGAAGACCAGGATTGAGCGCTAAGGGCAAGCATGAGCTGAGTGGTAATAACAAACCTGAGTTGAGCGAGCTAAAACCCTACTATGCAGGGAAGGGGGGTAGGAGAGTTTTCGATTTCAAAAATGCGAAGGCGGGCTCCCTGGAATTAGCGCCTATTTATGTGTGCACAGGAGAATGGTGCGTACCAAAAAAATTTCCGAAGCCTTAACGGTGTATTTCATAATGTTTTTTACCTTTTTTTGACATGCACTTACTGTTGCAATGTGTTAGTTATAAAACTCCATGGTATATTCTTGCAAAATTTGCCCTTTCTACGACAAACTTTGCAATCTCTTTCATCTATCTCGTATGCATCCCATTAGATAAACTCCAGGCTTTTTAGGCGTTTAAATTGCAATTAAGTTGCATCTTTGTGTCCTTATTCTTGTAGATGGACAAAAATGACCTTATATTGCGTACTTTACTTATATAAAGAAAAATGCATTGACTGTCTATTCGTAGTTGGATATGCCCACCTTTGTATTCTAATTAAAAATTCTTGCTGCACTTCATACATGAGACCTCCTTCCTCCTCATCCTCAAGGCTGCCTTCCTCCAGATGAATTGGAGGAAAGGCAACTGGCGGAGGGTATTTTGGCTAAGAGTTCCTACGGCTGGGGAATTTATAGATTGTTTTTTCATTATTTCCATCACGATTGTTGCATAATGTCAACTTTGCCACTTGGTCGGCTAAGTTTGGAAAATATGTATTTTTTGCCATTAGATTAATTCTTTCTGCTCCTGTATGTCTTTGTTTTATTTGACACGATAAATATAGAAGTGCTCCTATTTTCAAATGCCTTTTCTTAGTTTTACCCTGCACCATGATAGTGATTTGATACCAAAACTTGATCCAATCAACCTCAACACCCTTGAATGTGTATTTCATCAAACAAGAAAAGTTGAGTTTGGAGAGATGATTTTTGATTATAAGTGGTACAGGATTTTATACCGACACCCGGATTTCAAGTGTCTTAAAATCCTCTTGATAGAGGTGGTTGCCTTCAAACTTCAAAATTCCTTTTCAACTTCTTGTCACCTTTCGGGCTTCACTTCACTCTGGACAACATATCTCTGTTGGAAATAACAATCTGTTGATCTGAAGATCACTTGGATGTTTTGGAGCAATTCTGAGCAGTACCAGAGGCTGTAGAAGGGTATGGGAGAACTGTATAAGCTTATGCTTTAATCTATTGATACTTTCCAATGAAGGAAACAGACAATCATTTGCATAACTCCATTGTCCGTCCATAAATGAAGAGGTTTGTCCATAAACGAAGAGGAAGATGAGAGGATTTTAAGATGAAAAAGTAATTTGAATATTATTCCACATAGGCGCTCCTTAAATAAACATTTCAATGTTAAAAGCGATAGATTATTTTCATTTACCTTGACAGATCTCTCCTTACAACATGTAGGAGCTTGGACTACTTTATGCTATTTAAAACTCAAAGTAGAATAGGAAATTACTGAAACACCAAAACAAAACTATTAGAAAAGCCCATGTAAAAGGCCCATTTGGTGGCCCATTTTTCCTCTCCTTCTTTAGTCCCACATCATGTATAGGATTTATTCTTCTCTCTTCTCTCCTATATATTTGTATTCTCTCCTTGTATTTACACACTGAAATAATACATACAAGCTTTGGGCTCTTCCAACATGGTATCAGAGCCAGGTTCTATCTAACCGCGGACTGCCCTTTCTCTGTCCGCCCGGTCTCCTGCGGACTGCCCCTTGCTTCTGTCCGCCCGGCTACCCTGCGGACTGCATTCCTGTCCGCTCCGGTCTCGCGCGGACTGCCTTCTTGCATCCGCTCCGGTCTCGTGTGGACTGCCCTTCTGATTCCGCTTCCCTTCTCTCCCTCCGTGGTTCCACCCTCCTCAGGCTTCTTATAGCCATCTCCTGCTCTGGCTCGTGGGGCCCACCTCTCTATCCGCTCCGGACGATCATTCCTGTCCGCTGCGGGCTCTGCCTGTATCCGCTCGAGCCTCTTTGCTCGCGGACTGCTCCCTCTAGCTTCTCTCTCTCTCTCGCTGCGGGCTCTGCTTGTATCCGCTCGAGCCTCTTTGCTCGCGGACTGCTCCCTCTAGCTTCTCTCCCTCTCGCTGCGGGCTCTGCTTGTATCCGCTTGAGCATCTTTGCTCGCGGACTGCTCCCTCTAGCTCGCTCTTTTTCTGTCCGCTCGAGCCTCTGCTCGCGGACTCCTCTCTCTCCGCCTTCTCTTGCGGACTGCTCCTGTCCGCTGCGGGCTCTGCTTGTATCCACTGCTCCTCTTCCAGCGACCTGCCCACAGTTCGCCGCGACCTCTGCCGCGACCTCTACCGCGACCTGCCCCAGCTCGCCGCGACCTCTTGCGGACTGCTCCTGTCCGCTGCCGCGACCTGCCCCCAGTTCGCCGCGGCCTCTGTCGTGAACTACAGCTCTGCTCTCACCAGCTGCGATCTGCTCCACTGAACTGCGACCTCTTCCAGACCGCCGCGACCTCCAGACCGCCGCGACCTCCAGACCGCCGCGACCTGCAGACCGCCGCGACTTCCAGACCGCTGCGGGCCCTCCTCTCTCTCCGAGCCCTGCTCTCTGCTGCTCTTCAGTCGCCATGTCCTCCAGCGACTCCACTACCGCTCCACCCTCTGCCGACCACGTGGCTCCTCTCGAACTTCGAGATGAGCTTCGGATTACTACTATTTCTCTCTCTGGCAAGGCCAACTTCATCCCCTGGGTCCACTCTGTCCGCCGGGTCTTACAGGCCAAGGGCCTTGCCCGTCACCTTACCCAGGGCCCACCAACTCCTTCTACTGATGATTGGCTCCGCAATGACGGTCGTGTCCAGACCTGGATCCTGAACTCGGTCGAGGGTGAGCCGTATCAGATGATCATGTATCATGAGACTGCTAAAGCCATGTGGGATGAACTTCATTCGCTGTACTCCGGGAAGGACAGCCTTCAACACCTTTTTGACATCCTCACTGATCTTCAAGCCTTGGATGTTGGCAAAGCTCTGGACATGACCTCCTTCGTGGCCCGTGCGAAAACTCTCACGGAAGCCTGGATTCAGCACCAGCCCGCGACGACTGATCTCGCTGCCCAACGCGCCCAGAAGGAGGCTGTTTGTATTGCTATGATTATGGCTCGCGTCCCGCCACACCTACACAGTATTCGGGCCCAGGTTCTGGCTTCACCCACTACCCCTTCTTTCTCTGATGTCTGCTCTATGCTACTTCGCGTACCACCTCCGCCGGAGGCTCCTGCACCACCCTCGCCGGCCCTTCTTCAGCAGGCCCTTCCTCCTTTACTCCCACAACCCTCCTTTCCTCGGGGTGGCCGTACGGGCTCCCGTGGGCGGGGCCGTGGTGGTCGCGGACGGCCCAAGTGCACCTACTGTGGCCGGGATGGCCATACTGAAGCCGTTTGTCACAAGAAACATGTCTACCCCCCTCGCCCGCCTACTGCTGCTCTTACAGATAGCTCTCCTCCGACTGGTACGGATCTTGAGGCTCTTCGCCTTCAGCTGCAACAACTCCAGGGGCTCCTCAACCCCCCTTCTGCTTCCCATGCCTCCACCTCCCATGCAGGTATTGTCTCCACCTCCGCTGCAGGTAATGCCTGTCTCTCTTCCAGCTCTCGCTGGATCCTGGACTCGGGAGCCACCCACCACATCACTTGCATACGGCCGCCCCAGTTCTCTGCTGCTGCTCACCCCCCCTCTATTACTGTGGCCAATGGTGCGCTTGTTCCGGTCTCCGGCTGCGCGGATCTCCTCCTTCCTCCCTCTCTCTCTCTTCGCTCCGTTCTTTATGTGCCAGCCTCACCTTTTAATTTACTCTCTGTTGGTCGTCTTACTACTGATATGCATTCCTTTATCACCTTCACCTCTTCTGGTTTTTTGATACAGGATCGGCAGACGCGGATTACCATTGGTAGGGGCCGGCTGCAGAACGGGCTTTACCTCCTCGATGACTCTCCCACATCCCTTTCCTCCGTTTCCTCGTCTGATTGGCATTGTCGGCTTGGGCATGCCCCTCTACCTATCCTGCAGAAGGCGCTTCCCGACCTTTCTCTGTCTGGTTTTAAATGTGATTCTTGTATTATTGGCAAACAACCTCGCTCTTCTTATCCAGCTCATTGTACTAGGAGCTCTGCTCCATTTGATTTAATACATTCTGATATTTGGGGACCCTATAAAGTTTCGAGCATTTCTGGTTATCGCTATTTTCTAACATTTATTGATGATTACTCTCGTACTACTTGGTTGTATCTCCTGCATGATCGCTCTGAGCTTCCTCGTGTATTTCAGGCGTTTGTGTTAGAGACTCGTACGCAATTCTCTACCACCATTAAAACTTTCCGCTCTGATAATGCACGGGAATATACTAGCCACGAGTTTGCCACTCTCTGCGCAAACTTCGGTATTGTTCACCAGACCTCTTGTCCCTACACCCCTCAACAAAACGGGGTCGCCGAACGCAAGAACCGCCACTTGCTCGATGTGGCTCGCTCTCTCATGCTTCCCATGCACGTTCTCAAAGTCTTCTGGAACTTTGCGGTGTCCACAACATGTTTTCTTATCAACCGTCTCCCCTCTCCCGTTCTCCAGAACGCTACCCCCTTCAGCCTTCTTTTTCCCTCCACCCCCGCCTTCCCCCTCACCCCCCGGGTTTTTGGATGTACATGCTTTGTCTATAACCCGGGCCCCACTCTTGACAAACTGGATCCCCGTGCGGCCAAACACATTTTTGTCGGCTACTCCCGTACCCAAAAGGGCTATGTTTGCTACTCTCCGGTCACCCGAAAGGTCTCTGTTTCGGCTGATGTTACTTTCCGGGAGGATCAACCCTTCTTCCCTCCTCCTTTGCCACCACTTCTACCACCACCTCCTACAACACCCTCCCTTCCCCGGCCAGTGATCCACGTCCACTCTCCTCCCACCATCCCTCCGCCTCCTCCCACCGTTGACCCTCCTCGACCCCCAGTTATTCGGGTCTATACTCGTCGCCCTCTTCCTCACGTTGCTCCTCTGCAGTCGGCTTCGACCTCGGCTTCTCCGTGTTCTGTTGCTCCGGTGTCGGCCTCTACCGCTCATCCAATGGCGGATTATGTTTCTCTCCATCGCCTCTCTCCACCTCTTCAGGCCTTGGCTACTTCGCTCTCCTCGGTCTCTCTTCCTACTTCTGTCCAGGACGCTCTACAACATCCTGGGTGGCGTGCGGCCATGGAAGAAGAGATGGCTGCTCTTTGGGCCAACCAGACCTGGACCCTGGTGCCCCTTCCTCCCGGCCAGAAACCCGTTGGGTGCAAATGAGTTTTCGTCATTAAACATGCTCCTGATGGGACCATTGATCGCCTCAAGGCTCGGTTGGTTGCTCGTGGCTTCACCCAGCAACCGGGGCTGGACTATGACGAGACCTTCTCTCCGGTCGCTAAGCTCAACACGGTCCGCATTCTCCTCTCTGTGGCTGTCCATCACCAGTGGCCCTTGTTTCAACTCGACGTCAAGAACGCTTTCCTGAACGGCGACCTTCAGGAAACGGTTTACATGCAACAACCTCCCGGGTTTGAGACCACGGGGGAGTCACGGGTTTGTCATCTTCTCAAATCTCTATATGGTCTCAAACAATCCCCTCGGGCATGGTTCGACAAGTTCAGCAAAGCTCTCCGGGACATTGGCTTCACTCGCAGCTCGGCTGACTTCTCATTGTTTATTCGTCACCAAGCCACTGGTACGGTTCTCCTGTTGGTATATGTCGACGACATCATTATTACTGGCAGTGACTTGGCCGGCATACAAGCAGTTAAGCTACATCTGAGCTCCGTCTTCCAAACTAAAGATCTGGGTCCTCTTCGGTACTTCCTCGGTCTGGAAGTGGCCAGACGGTCAGATGGGTTGGTTATCTCTCAGCGCAAATATTGCATGGATCTTCTTCATGATGCAGGCTACTCTGGTTGCAAACCTATTAACACTCCCATGGATGCAAATCACAAAATATGTGCTCAGGGCTCAGATTCTGATTCGCTTCTACCAAATCCAGAATATTACCGTCGTCTCGTTGAGAAGCTTATCTACCTAACAGTTACAAGACCTGATATATCTTTCGCTGTGGGACTTGTGAGTCGCTATATGCACTCTCCTCGAAGCTCTCATCTCCAGGCTGTGGAACGCATTCTCAGATATCTTAAGACAGCTCATGGCCAAGGACTTGTATACAAAACCTCATCTTCCATTCCTACACTAGTGGCATACTCTGATGCCGACTACGCTGGCTCCCTCGACGATCGACGATCTACTAGCGGTTTTTGCACTTATTTTGGAGGACATCTGATTACTTGGCGAAGCAAGAAACAAGCGGTGGTTGCTCGATCCTCAGCAGAAGCAGAATATCGGGCAATGGCTGCTGTGGTCTCTGAACTCACATGGATTGAGAGTCTCCTTACCGACCTTGGAGTTAAACTACCTTCACCAGCTCTCCTTCTTTGTGACAGTCAAGCCGCCATACATATTGCCAAAACCCAGTCTTCCATGAAAGAACGAAGCATATTGAGGTAGATTGTCATTTCATCAGAGAGAAAGTCCACATGAAGAAGATCGAGCTCAAGCATGTTCCGGGTACTGAGCAGGTTGCTGACATCCTCACCAAGGCTCTACCTAGTACCCTCTTCTATCAGTGCCTATCCAAGCTTGGCGCATACGACTTGTACGCTCCAGCTTGCGGGGGAGTATTAGAAAAGCCCATGTAAAAGACCCATTTGGTGGCCCATTTTTCCTCTCCTTCTTTAGTCCCACATCATGTATAGGATTTATTCTTCTCTCTTCTCTCCTATATATTTGTATTCTCTCCTTGTATTTACACACTGAAATAATACATACAAGCTTTGGGCTCTTCCAACAAAAACAAAATTCAAAAAGTCCTGTCAAGTTTTATCATTTTGGTCATCAATTCTCATCACTGATCCTGTTCTAGGCTTAATAATAATCAAAGTACATCCGTAGTTGACCTGTCATTTTTGCTTATATTTGGAAAGTATAGTACAATACATATTTAGATCATGATCATCTATGGAACAGAGATTAATCTAGTCTTGTTTGAGTTGCATAGGCATATATAATTATTATTTATAAGATGTTTTATTTGCTTATCATCACTATGGCATTCATCATGGTTGTAATAATTTTATTTTCCTCACTTGACACAGTGAGCTGGTAGCAAATTAATTTTTGCAGGAGTAAATGCTTAATGACTGATATAAGGCTATATGTACTTGTTGCCATAATTTAACCTAATTTCGTAGATCCTTTATTTGTTCAGCTGGCATGTTGTCATGAGGATGCCTACACCAAAAAGTGGTTCTTGCGATCCTATTGCTCCTTTAGACTTACCTCATTCCTTGCACTCATTTCAGCGGGTTGCATCTACTGATTCACTTAGTGTGGTGAGACCAACTGTGCACAAATGCATTTATGTTGTCTAGAACACTATATGTATGATTAGATGACATTTTTCTGACTAAAAGTTTCTCCAACTATCATTGTATTTGTCTTCTACCTCTTAGAAATATATTCTTCAATCTTCTCAGGAAGGTTATCAGACATTTAGAGGTGGATTCTGGAACTATTTCAGTATGGGTAATTATTTTCTTCAATTTGCTCATTATTTATTCTATGTTAATTTTAGAAGGGTAACTATTTGGAAAGCTTGTAAATTTATTTTTTCAAATTTATTTGAGGGAATAACTTATCATGGAAGTACTTAATTATTATACAAGCTATTGGTATTGCTTCGTGTTGTATTTATGGGCAATAATTAGGTTACATTAACACAAAAATCCTGGAAAGCAAATTTCAAGTGATGCAGGCAGATACAAAGATGTCACATTCTTTTGAACTAAAGAAGCATAATTGCAATAGATTTTCAAATACAATGGTTAATTTCTAGGGTGTTATTTTTATATTTGTAGAACTTTTGTGCTATTTTGTGTCACTCATTCTGGTTTTATTTCTAGTTGGTTTAGGGGATCATACATCCTTATTGTGCTTTGGTAATTCATTTCTTTGTTTAACAGTCAAATTGCTCAATAAATACTAAGGCTAAGATATGCAGCTTCGGTGGTGAGAGTTGCTAGGGTTGAAGAGGAGGAGAGGGAGAATTCTAGAAGGAGGAAGAAGAAAAGAGACGAATTTCATCCCCTAGGGCTCTTTTTTCCATACATCCAAGCTACTCAAATGAATGATACATCTAGTTTTATATAGTGCTCATTCCAAAGTATGCAAGGGCAAACAGTAAATAACCCACGATCTGAAATACACGTGTGATAATACGAGATAAGGCTGACGACTGCGCTACACTTGTGCGTCCTACTAGCGAACATTCGTTGTCAAGTTGGGATATGTGTCCACGTCTCCTAGGCCCCGACGTCAACTTATGCGTCGTGTTCTCGTCTTCTCATCCCTTGCCCTTTTCTGTCTTCATAACAATGTCGCCCTCTCAAAAATTTGCCTTATACTCAAGGCGAAAGTAACTACCAGGACGCATTGCAGATGAGATGGTGGAGGTGTGGCTGGGCGGGTCGGTTCTACGTGATGCCACGGGTATGCGGCAGAATCTGTTGTGATGCAACCCGAGTCACATCTGTTTCTATTTTTATTTATTTATTTATTTTGGTACTTCTTGTTTTTACACTGTGCTACACATGCTTTCGTGTTTATTTGAATCATTATGTGTTGTATCGCGCAAGTTATTCGCCCCTCTGTGTTATTTTGTATTGCGCCTGTTACTCGCGCATGTTTATTTGGTTTGTTGGCATGACCGACCAATGAGGCCCTGAATATAAAGGTCTGGTAGTCTAGGAGATGAGTTAATTAGGGCAAGGTTTGATAATTAATTAATTTATATAAAATTTCCCCGATGCCTACAGTCTGCCCCCCGCCTTTGAAATTCCCCTCCACATTTTCTTCAATTTACCACTATTGATATCTGTCATTATTAAAAGAAATTCCCAAGTTATAACAAAATTTGTCATTATCAAAATCTGCCATTATTAAAAGCCTTAAAAAGTCAAACCCTAATCCCATATTATAAAATGAATCCCTATCACTTGAGAACAGGAGCTGGAAAAAGAATCGAACGAGACATTTTGGTATTTGTTCAATTCTATCCAGCGCCGCATTCCACCCTCCCAGTTCGACGAAGCCCTCGTGAAACCCGTCTCCTGCACCGACCGCAACATCCAGGCACCAGTCCTCCTCGATCCTTCATCGTACTTCCCTCCCCATGCCTCTGTTTTGCCGGTGAAGCCCCGTCTGCCGTCGACGCTAACGCAGGAACCTCTCTAGGGTTCCAACTACCATTCCTGCGACTTCCCCCGACAACTCCGACCGGAACACAACCCCGTCTCTCCTTCCAGCTGCCTACTCCATCTCTCCTGACCTTGCCACCGCCGCCACTGCCGTTTTGAGTCAACGGTAGCCTCGTCTCTACCAGTTTCCAGCCTTTCCAGCGCCCTCCAGGCAGGCCAATCCAAGCAGCTCCTTCTTTGGGGGTCCCGAGCGCAGCAACTACCTAACCTTCTACTACTTCCTATCAGAAAACCTTTCAGTGGCTGCCCCCTCGACCCATGGTATACCTCTCAATCTCCTTGCTCCTCAACTTTAGTAGTTTTATGCTCAAGCAAAACAAATGTTTAGTTAATTATTTTGAGCTTGCCCTAACTAGTTTCACCTTCCGGTTATCATGAATTTCATATCCATGGATACCAGTCACTTGAATACTCTTCCTGTGAAATTGTGGTTCATGATGTCTTACGTTCGAGTGGTAGTCTTGCGTTCGTTCGCACGCCTAAGTCAATTATCATTTAAAATAGCCCGTGGATTTTCTTTCTTCGCACCACAATTGAGAGATCGCAAGTATTATCCTTTGAAACATACAACCCCCATTTTATTCTACATCACATTGGCGCATGCTGCTGAGGAGGATTGGGTTCTACCGGCAGATGGGAAAAGGACGCCACCCCTGCCAAGAGAAAAAGACGTTCGCTTGAGAAAACACATCGTCATGCGGGCCCAGTTGATGCATCAAGGCCACCGAGCTCAAAAGAGTAGAAATCTGCGCGGAGTGGAAAGAGTCCCACAGTCATGTGCAGATCCGTACAGAGGCCCCCTATGGTAGTATGACAACCGTCTCCCAAGCAAACAACACGAGGAGGTGAAGGAGACGGGCGAATGTCGACCTGTGTTGCCAGGCATAGTGAAATGAAATTGTGGCTAGCCTCACAATCAATCAGCACCGTCTGGGGAGTGCCAGCCTGGGAACCGTGAGTGTCATAGTGAGTTGGACTAGAGGTGCTACCCACCGCAAAGTACAAAAATTCGAGATGATGCAGACATGCAACAGACCTATGGTAGCAGGGGAGTCATCACCTTCTATGGCTTCCAAATTTCCAAGGGTAATTTCAGGGTCCTCTCTAAATATGATGCAGAGCTCCTTCAACAGACAATCATGTGTTGGGGAGTAGGGTTGTTTATAACGAAAATAGAGGCCTCTGGTGTGAAGATCATGATACTCGTGATTGGTCATCTGAGGGGTGTTCGGTTGCCGGGACTGTCGGGGAGGTGGTTCGAGATGCGGGGGAGCCCCGGTATGCACCTGGGCTGGTGGTCGGAAGGGCGGAGGAGGGTAGGCAAGCAGTGGTGGCGTGGAACTCCCCGGTGGCTGGTTGGTATCGATGGAGGTGACCTTGAAGTCCGCTTCCACCAAGCGGGTTAGGTCCATAACATCAGTAATCGTCCTGAGGTTGTGGATGCAAAAGAGGGATTAGATGTGGGGGAGGAGTCCCTGCATAAAAAGTCCATGTAGTGATCTGGAGGTAAACCCAGAACGTGCATCACCAAGGCAATGAACTCATCAATGTAGTCGTCAAGGAAGCCTAATTGGCAGACACCACACAAAGATTCAACTGTTTTCCCTGAATAACGAACATCATAGCGGGGGATGTGGTCCTATTGAAGTTCCGCCCAGGAGAGTGAAGGGTTGTTCTGTTGTAGCCAGCGGATCCAATGAAGGGCTGACCCCCCATGCCAATGAGAGCCGTAACAACCTTTTGTGGCTCCTGAGTCAGATGAATGTTGAAAGGGCAATCCATCCTATGGGGTAGGCGTCGATGAAAGAAGGGACGTCAAACGAATGGACTGGAGGTGGGAAGCCCGCCGACTACGGGATAGGGCCCCGATGAGGGTTTGGGTCCCCCCCCCCCCGAGAAGCGATGAGCTCTCCGTGTTGGAGGGCGATGAAGCAATCAGTCTGCCTGCCATGAGGGCGTCGAAATTTCATCCATCCACAACATTAGGGCTTGAAGCGAGGCAGTGAACGCCTTATGAGCATCAAGGCAGCTGGAGATGGCCGTATCCACCGAAGGTTGAGGCATGAGCATGTCAGAGGGCGCCATAGAGCGGAGAGGTTAGGGATGCACGCGAGAGGAAGGGCGGTGTGTGGCCGGGACGAGCAATGAAGGCTCTGTTGGGCGTGCGAGATCAGCCTGGAAGAAGCGGCGTGGGAGATCGACCTGGAAGAAACGGTGCTGGAAGCCGCTGGGAGAGCCCGAGCGGTTGCTGGGAGGGTCAGATCAGTCACAAAAGACAGATGACGGTTGCGGGATGCCGTTGGGATATGCGGGAGAGGTCGAACGTGCGCTGAGAGCTGCTGGGAGGCTCACTCGGTCACAGGTATCGACTATTGGATGAGGGCGGAAGTAGCCGGACGTGATTGGACGCTGGGAAGTAGGTAGCAGTCGGACGGGAGAGCGGAGGAAGAGGCGGACTGGCACGGGGCGTCGAACTGGGGAAGAGAGCATTGGACGCTGTCGGTCGCTGGTGGCAGGGGAGGAACATGGGTATATGAGCGTATCAGTCGGCGTAGATTGCTGGATTGAAGGCTTTGGGCGGCGAAAACTGCGGCGGGAAGCACGGAAGACCGGACTAAATGTTAAGTGCTAAGGTTGAAGAGGAGGAGAGAGAGGAGTCTAGAAGAAGGTGGAAGAAGAAGAGAGACAAATTTCAGCTCCTAGAGCTCTTTTTTTGTACATCCAAGCTACTCAAATGAAAGATACATAGGCTTATATAGTGCCTCATTCCAAAGTACGCAAGAGCAAACAGTAAATAACCTACGACCCGAAATACACGTGCGATAATGAAAGATAAGGCTTACGACTGCGCTACACCTGTGCGTCCTACTAGCGAACGTCCGTCGTCCAGTGGGGATCTGTGTCCACGTTGCCTAAGCCACGATCGATTTATTCATTGTGTCCTCATCCCTTGCCCTTTCCCCCTTCATAACAGGCGGCTTCTTTAATCTTGCTCCATATTTTCTGAATTCTGATAGTCTGGTAGGATCTATTTATGCGGTATACGGGTTAAATTAATCTAAGATCCAATGTTAGTGTCCTTTACAGTCTTTATCATAATATTTATTTTAACTATTTGTGTTGGTTTTTTGAGCCTTCTTTGTCCAACTCCTGTCGAATGCTTCTGCATAAGGTGGTAGACATAATTTTTGGTAAATCATTTTTAATATCTTCCATTACTGGTACCTTAGGTTTGCCCATTGTCCTTCAATCTGCAATACACGTTTGATGTATCAATCTAAGTGCATTCACATCTCTATTGTACACATCCAAACTACATATATCTATTTTTATTGACCTTATTTTCGATAAATATCGCTCCAATTGTTATATTATATAATGGTGATATGGTATATCTTGTTATATCTTTACTAGACGCCGCTCTGGAAATGCTAACAGCGTGGTACTTATATGCTAAGAATTTATTCCTGATTGTTTGGTGTTAAAAATTGTGTTTTTCTCTTGTTTTATGTTT
The DNA here is from genome assembly GCA_039583875.1 of Platanthera guangdongensis. Taxonomy (NCBI): domain Eukaryota; kingdom Viridiplantae; phylum Streptophyta; class Magnoliopsida; order Asparagales; family Orchidaceae; genus Platanthera; species Platanthera guangdongensis. Next base: position 152,359,861 of record CM077160.1, on the reverse strand, counting down.
GCAATATCATGCATAGCGACTTATTTCTATGCAATATACTTCATTCTTGGGTATCCAATACTTTTTTCTCTTTTTCGGACGCCCAATGAATCCATTAGTCATATGTGTTTCACATTGCTATATGTTGAAACATGATTTTCATCAAATTTTATTTTTTTGTAGAATAAGCATTTAGTTTATTGTGAGTGGACTAGACGGCGTAATGTCTGTTTGGTCACAGGGATGGATGCACAAGTATCATATGCATTTCATTCAGAGCGGAAATTGCATCCTGAGAAGTTCAAGAATCAGTTAGCCAATCAGGTTTCTTTTTTTTCTCTCCCTTCACTTCACTAAGAATCCTGAAGATTACTTTTCCTGATTGATTTTTAATTGTTCTTGTAGAGAAATACAAGATTAATGAAGAAACAAAATGTGAACCTTGTATATCCTTGTTGAGTGTAAATACAATGTATGAGTACATATATATAGGAAGAAGAAAAAGAGAAGAGTCCCATTTACAAGGTGTGAGACTAATACATAAAGAGAAGAAGAAACGAAATGGGCCATTATGTGGGCCTTTACATTGTCTTTTCTAACAATCCCCACAAGCTGGAGTGTACTAGTTGTAGGCACCCAGCTTGGACAAGAACTTATAGAATAGAGCAATAGACAGAGCCTTAGTGAGAAGATCAATAACTTGGTCAGTAGCCGGAACATGTCTCAATTCCAGCTTTTTCATTTGAACTTTTTTCCGAATGAAGTGACAATCAACTTCAATGTGTTTCGTTCTTTTGTGGAAGACCAGATTCTTAGCTATGTTTATAGCTACTTGGCTGTCACAGAGTAAGATAGCTGGTGAGGAAAGCTTTACTCCCATATCACCTATGAGACTTTCGAGCCAAGTAAGCTCGTATACAACAGATGCCATCGAACGGTATTCAGTTTCAGCTGAAGATCGAACAACCACAACTTGTTTCTTACCGCGCCAGGTAACATGGTGACATCCGAAGTAGGTACAAAATCCGCTGGTAGAACACCGATCATCCAGGGAACCAACATAATCTGCATTTGTAAACCAACCATTAATCCGGGGCTGTTTTTAGATATCTCAGGATGCATTCGACGGCCTGTAGATGAGACATCCGAGGAGAATTCATAAACCGGTTGACAACCCCAACAACAAAGGATATGTCTGGTCTCGTGACCGTTAGGTAAATCAGTTTTCCAACGAGACGTCGATTAGTATTCTGGATTTGGAATAAATAGATTTGTATCAGAGCCTACTACATAAAGCTTATGATTGACATCCATAGGAGTATTGGTCGGCTTGCATCTAGAGTAGGCAGCATCCTGAAGGAGGTCGAGACAGTACTTCTGTTGAGATAGGACAAGGCCATCAGGACGTCTTGTGATCTAAAGGCCGAAGAAGTATCAGAGGTTCCCCAGATCTTTTGTCTGAAAGACAGAGCTCAGGTGCTGTTTGATTATTTGTATTTCCTTTGAGTCATCACCTGTGATTAAGATGTCATCGACATACACTACAAGGAGAACGATGCCTATTGAATTTTGTCGAGTAAATAAAGAGAAATCTGCCGAACTTCGAGTAAAACCAACTTCTTGCACAACCCTACTGAACTTGTCGAACCATGTCCGAGGAGATTGTTTGAGACCATAAATCGATTTTTGAGAGGACGAACTCAGGACTCCTCCGTGATCACAAACCCCGGAGGTTGTTGCATTTAAATTGTTTTTTGTAGATTGCCATTTAGAAAAGCATTCTTGATATCCAGTTTATGTAAGAGTCATTGGCGATGCACAACCACTGAAAGGAGAACACGAACCGTGTTGAGCTTGGCTAATAGAGAGAAAGTTTCATCATTGTCAAGACTTTGTTATTGAGTAAATTCACGAGCCACCAGTCGGGCCTTAATACAGTCAATTGTCCCATCAAGAGCATGCTTGATGACAAAGACCCATTTGCAGCCAACAATTGTCTGGCCTGGAGGGAGAGGAACCAGTTCCCATGTCTGGTTACCCCAGAGGGCTGTCATTTCCTCGTCCATGGCTGCCCGCCAACCCGGATGTTGAATAGCCTCCTGCACAGAGCTAGAGATAGAAATAGAGGATAATGAAGTAGCAAAGGTGTGAAGCGTCGGGGACAGGCGATGCAAAGATACATAGTTCATCATGAGATGAGCGGTGGAGGCCGGTATCTGATCAGCAGGTCACAAAGTGTCAGAGGTCGAAGCCGACTGCATCGGGGCAGCAGAGCGAAAAGGGCGACGAGTATAGACACGGATAAGAGGGGGCTTGTGGAGAACGGGAGCCGGGTCAGGGAGGAGTGGTGGTGGAGGAGAGGTAACTGGGATGACAGGTCTTGGCAAGGATTCTGGTGGAGGAGGTGGGTTTGGAGTAATGAAGTATGGTTGATCTTCCCGAAAGGTAACATCTGCTGAAACGGTCACCTTGCGGGTAGTAGGAGGATAACATACATAGCCTTTCTGGGTACGAGAATATTCAACAAACATGTGTTTGGCTGCCCGGGAATCCAACTTGTCCGTGGACGAACCAAGTGAGCATAGCAAGTGCAACCAAAGATGCGAGATGTGAGAGAGAACGATAGAATAGAAGGGAAGAGGAGACTAAACGGAGTAGCATTTTGGAGGACAAAGGAAGGAAGACCGTTGATGAGATAACATGTCGTCGAAAGCGCAAAGTTCCAATATGCCTTGAGTACCTGCATTTTAATCATGAGGGAGTGAGCAACATCGAGAAGGTATCTATTTTTACGTTCTACCACTCCGTTTTGTTGGGAGTATAAACACACGAAGTCTGGTGAATGATTCCAAATTCAGAACAAATATTTGCAAATTCATGGCTAGTGTATTCGCGAGCATTATCTGTTCGAAGAGTTTTAATTTTGTCGGAAAACTGTGTGCGAGTCTTAAGAACGAAAGCCCGAAACACACGGGGAAGCTCAGAGCGATCACGAAGTAAGTATAACCAGGTGGTTCGAGAATAATCATCAATAAAAGTGATAAAATAACGATAACCAGATACACTAGTTATTTTGTACAGACCCCAAACATCACAATGCACTAAAATAAAAGGAGCAGAACTCCAAGTACAATGAGGAGGAAACGAGGAACGATGCTGTTTTCCCAAAGTACCTGAATCATAGGTAAAAACTGGAAGAGAAATATCAAAGTGGACCTTCTTGAAGACTGGAAGAGGAGCATGCCCCAGACGCCGATGTCAATCAACAGAGGAGACTGAGGAGAGGATTGTAGGAAAAACATCAAGAAGGTAGAGCCTGTTTTGCAGTCGTCATTTACTAATGATACTCTGCGTCCGTCGATCTTGCATCAGAAAAGAAAGGGTGAATGTGACAGAGCAATTCAAGTCAACAGTGAGACGGCTAACAAAAAGTAAATTAAACGGGGAGCCCGAGATATGGAGAGGCGAGCAGAGAGAGATAGAGGAGTTGAGAGGGATACCAGCAGAGCCAAAGACAGGTACTGTGGCGGCATTGGCCACTGTGATAAACTTAGCATGTGAAGAATCCACAGAAAGAACACTTAGGCCCCGGCCGGCCACCTCGACCCCATCCCCGAGAGCCTGAACGTCCTCCACGGGCAGAGGGAGGGAGAGGTAGTAATGACGCAGAAGAGTGTCAAAGAAGAGCTGGTGAAGGCGGGCCAATAACATCAGGAGGCGGTGTAACCTTTAGCAGCATGGAGCACATATCAGAGAATGAGGGAGCCGTGATAGACGAGAGGATCTGAACCCAAACACTCTGTAGATGAGGCGAGATACGAGTCATCATCATGACAATACCAACTGCTTTCTTTTAAGCGCGTTGGGCAGCGAGATCCGTAGTTGGGGGCTGATGCTGAATCCAGGCTTCAACCAGTGTCTTGGACCGAGTAACAAACGAAATTAAGTCAGAAGCACCGCCGGTGTCAAGAGTCTGAAGATCGGTGATGATATCATACAAGTGCTGGAGACTGTCCTTGCCCGAGTAAAGGGAGTGGAGCTCATCCCACATCGTCTTGGTCGTCTCGTGATACATGGCCATGCGGTAAGGTTCGACATTAAGGGAGTTGAGAAGCCATGTTTGAACACGACCATCGTTCCGAATCCAGTTATCGGTAGGGGCACATGGAACATCCTGGGTCAAATGATACAGAAATCCCTTTGACTGAAGAACCCGACGAACAGAGTGCACCCACTCAACGAAGTTCTTCTTTCCAGTAAGAGAGATGATGGTAATGCCCAACTCGTCATGGAGTTCAGGAACATGGACAGTCGCAGCAGTAGGAGTGGAAGTGACAGTAGAGGTATCCATGACCAAGTAATCTGCGGTTAAGCAAAGCAACTAGGAGAGGAATGCACAACGGACAGACCACCGCAGACAGGAACAGGCAGCAGCGGCTAAGGACTGGCGGACCGGCACTCGACCGACGGCAAGATCAACAATGGCTAAGCCAGACCGCAGCGAGCAGATACCACAACGATGCGGTTTGATGAGGCTAAACGACAAGGCCACGTCGGTTAGAGCAGCGAACTTGAGGAGAGACCGCAGCGGACTGAGACAGTCAACACGGAGTGCGGCAGAACGACACAGACTGAGAGAAGTCGGCAAGACCGCGCGATAAGAAATCCACGCGGCAAGAGCAAGCTGCGACAAGAGAATTCGCCAAGAGCAGACCGTGCGACAAGCACCCCACACGAGAACAGATAGAGATCGGTGCGGCTGGTTGGCGACGATAAGCAGATCACTGGGAGACCGCGGGGTGCAGCGGAATGAGACCTGAAGGGTCTGAAGAGAAGATCGCAACGACAAGAGGAGAAGATCACAACAACAAGAGGAGAAGATCGCAACGACAAGAGAAGAAGATCACACTATCAAGTGAGAAGGCCGAAGAGACAGGAGGGAGATCGCGCGGTTAGGGAGAGGAGACCGCAACGACAAAGGAGAAGCCGAGTGGTTAGGGTGAAGAGGCCGCAGGAAAGAGAAGAGAAAAATGAGAGTGGGTGCCATGGAGCAGAGTGGAGCGAGGAGGCGGGGGGTGGGGGGGGTGGGGGTGGTGTAACGGCCCCTCTTACTAGGCTACCGTCGCAATTTTTCTTTCATCTTCTATATTTCATAGGCAATTCAGAGTATGACAGTTATATAATTATCACTGCTTATATATATAAATAAGTATTGACAGAGTAAAAGAAGTGCTGAAAAGTACATCTCATCTTATTTATCATACATCTGATACAGTATATTACATGTGACTTGATACACATATATAACAAAAAGGGAGTCACCAAAATATCTGAGCTACAACTATACAGATATTATCACATCAGCTCAAAACTATACAAGTAACTCAGAACCAAAAACTATACTGTAACATGTGAAAACCATAAGTAACTATTTGAAATAAAACTGAAACTCGTCGTGGGGGCAGTCGGGGTCGCGACAAGACGCCTTGTGGGCATCCATGACTTCGAAGACAGCTGTGATGACATCCACCCAGATCTTGTACATCTTTTCCCGGCGTGTAGGGGGCCTGCTAGAGCTAGCAGGGGAAGCCTCCACCTTTACCTGTTTAGTTACATTTTCTATTAGTCAGAGACTAAATGAATTCTCATTATTCCCTTTTACTATGATGTCTTATTTGCATTTTACGGATTTCATACTTTATGTTGATTACGTTCTCTCTCGTTATATTACATGAATCATTTTCATCATATTCTTATTATGAATCTTTTTCTGAAAATATTCTTATTATGAATCTTTTTCTTCTCTAGTTTATCTTTTACTTATACATATATTGTTTCATGGGTTGGACTCTCTTAGTCTCTTTTAGATTCTTCATGTTGTTATTGGGCAGTGTTAAGGGAATATTAACCTTTCATTTCATTTATATAGCGCGCTTGCGTGCCTTTTCATATTCGCACACATTTCTTAACGTGCCTTTTCATATTCGCACGTTCCTTTCATTTCATCATCATTGGGAGGACATTCACCCCACCTCCACTGTTGGGTTGACCCCTAACTTAGCCCATTTCATTTCTTTGTTCTTTTACTTTTTCTCTACTTTATTTTCATTTATATTTAATTTTCATTGTTCTTTTCATATAGCATACACATAAAATATAAGCATGAAAATAAACATGAAAATTAAGTGATTACAAAGGGTAAGAACTCACTCTTTCTACCCCTTTTCCTTTATCCCTGCGTCCACCATCGTCATTTTGCTTTCCACTACCTCGTGAAGGCATATCCTACATTGAAAATATTGTTAAAGACACATAAGTTGGTCAACCACTTCAAGATGGTCTTGACGGACTCCACTTGACCTAATTAGGTCAATGAGTTATTTAGGGTGTTAATTGTTGGTTATTCTATCTAGAAATCAAGGGCTTCTGGTCCAATTGGCGAGGGAACTGGTCCAATTGGCGAGGGAACATTATGTTCTAGCCAATTCTGCTTCCCTAGCTCAACATCCGTTAAGAGATTGCTGTCCTAATTATTACAACAAGATTTGTTCATTTGTAATATATCAACTAAGGTCTCTAATTAGGTCATAATCCCTTTTGAGGGTTCTACTTGACCTAATTAGGTCAAAGACCTCTTTAAACCCTTAGGGTTTTGCTGCTCTTTCACTGGTTTAGGTTTAGAGAAAGGGCAGCATAATATTCATGCTAAGGATATTTAGGGTTTCACCTATTTCAATCCTAACACCAAAATCAAGTACTAGGGTTTCCCCCAAATTCATGGGTTTAGCTAGAGAAATCGTTACAGAAGCTTTTTCAATGAAAATAAACCAAGATTTTCGAAAACCCTAAAATCTAAAGTTTCCTTCAACTACAATCCATGCAAAATTTCATGAAAGAAGTAAGAAAGAAGCAAGAGGAGTAGAGAGGAAGTGATTACCTTTCAATCGGAGGAAAATAACGAAGAACGGAGGAAGATCGAGCGCTCGGGAGCGTCCGTCGGCGTGCGGCTGATTTCCGCCTGCTGCGCTACTGTGCGGGATTGCGGGATCGGGAGAGAAATAAGAGAAACAACGGTTTTTTCCTTTGCTTTATTTCTATCGGCGCCGCTTAACACCCGCACGCCACGCTTGTTAAAAACCGGAAGGTGCCGGTTCACTTAATTTTTAGCCGGTTTCATTTTCTAATGGCACCCCACACTTCTTACTTAATATATAAACTAAAATAGGGGTTTTACAGGTGGTGGTTCCACGGGAAGAGAGGGAAACTTGCAGTTAGAGGCAAGTAAACCGCAAGGCTAAGAAACCGTAGAATGAGTTGCGGGTAGAAGGGTAGAGACCGCAGAGAGGGTCGCGGATAGGAAACCACATAGAGGGTTGCGGTTAGAAAATCAGAGACCGCCCGGGATCGCTGGCTCTGATACCATGTAGAGAAATACAAGATTAATGAAGAAACAAAACGTGAATCTTGTATATCGTTGTTGAATTTGTAAATACAATGTATGAGTACATATATATGGGAAGGAGAAAAAGAGAAGAGTCTCATTTACAAGGTGTGAGACTAATACATAAAGAGAAGAAGAAACTAAATGAGTCATTATGTGGGCCTTTACATTGTCTTTTCTAACAGTTCTTATCATCTTTCTCAAAGAAATAAAAATGTAAGAAATTAGAGAGTTGCATAAAGTTTGTTATTTTAAAGAGAAGATAAACTGCAACTGTTATGTAAGATAATAATTATCATTTAGACATTTATATTACTTAGTTTGATCACTGAAGTATAATAATCTAAATTGTTTAGTCACCACATAGCAATCCCACATAGCAATCCAGATCAGCATGTTACTGCAGCTTAATCTTTTAATCAGATTTCTGAAAAAATCAGGTTAGCCATTCAATTGATTTGATCTCATAAAATAGTTTGAGGTTGTTGCGTATGCATAAATTTATAGTAGAGCAATCCCGAGTCCCAGTAAGGAGATATACTAATTGAAGTTCTTTACAGTCGTTCCTTCTCTTATATATGTTAGATTTGTACTACCGTTATCACGTTGTTCGAAGAATACAATAGCTTCTTTTAAAAGATTATAATGACCGAGACATAGTGTTGAGTTATTCTTACCAATTACAGAAATTATGGTGTAAGATTTTACATTTTGCTTCAATACTGCTAACATATGTTAAACTTATTTTATCATTAATAGTTTTAGCAATATATATATACTGATAACAGTGCCCAATGGTGAAAGTGCCCCCGATAGGTGGCACATCACTCTAGTCATTCTTTAGTACCTTTGGCCTGTGCACGACCTCCTCTGTGAAACTGTAACAGCCCTTTTCGTTCCTCAAACAGTACACTCCAATCCTTCTTCAACCATTGATTAAATCCCACTCCTCTCACAACAGAACCCCGTCACCAGTTGAAATTGGTATCTTGAAACTCCATTGAGATATTAAAGCAGATGATAAAAATATTGAAACAATTCCTTGTGGATTAGGCAGCTCCCGAGAAATGTCTGGAGGTCAAGGCTTAGAAACAGATCGTTGAGGCACAACAGTTGGAGAACCTTGTTGTTGTCATCAAAATTGATGGTCTTTCCACCACTGCAGTTCGATAACGCCTGAAACACCCCTACTTAGTTTAACAGGAAATCAACAGTCCGGCCGGACCCGCGATAAAAAGTAAATTAAGTAACGGTATATAAAACAGGTAAAAATCAAAGTGCTAAAAAGAAACATACAATAGAAGTAGAGTAAGAAAATCTAACCATGAGTAAAAGTATACCTTGTCATATTGAATTCACAGTGTCAACTAAAACTGATTATAACACTAAGAGATGGAAATACTGTCAAACTGAATAAACTGATACATCAAAATATGAGTGAAGTACAACATATACATAATGTCTACAAAAAAAGCAAGTACAACAACGATGTGGTTACAACTGAACAAAACTGACGAGTGAGAAGATTGCACCGCCTATCCTAAGCGGATCCCCTGACCGGAGCCCCCTGTAAAAAATAAGTTCCAAAAGGGTCAGACCAACTGGAGAGTAAGAAAAACTACTCCCTCCAGCAACACTCAAAGAAAAATATTTTAAGTGAATATTACTTGAATTTAAAATTTCATAATTTTTCTAACATTAAACGTGGCACTTGAAAACATTGTCTGACATAGAATCAACCTATCGTATGATCTGACAAACTCTTTTCTTAATTGTATAAATCGTTAATTTTTGAAGTTCTGAACTCGTGTCTACTGTAAGTTTCAACCAGTTTCATTATTATCTTATTAACTCTTGTCACTAAGGACGACTGTGGACAAACTAGTAACTGAAGTCTGGGTGGTAATCCTGATGGTCCCCTGAACTGGATGCCCCTCAAGTGGAACACAGACTCCTATCTGAGGAGTTTCATATCTATAACAAGGGTCATCGATCCTGAGCTTGAAATTCGAGTGGTGACCTATGCCAGACTTATGATTTTCATGAAAATGAATCTGTTAATTTAGCTTATGCGTATACCTACTTCTTTGACTTGGTTCTGACTATAGAAACTTGTAATTTCCAAGTGCGCATACCAACATAGTTAATACATGAATAAAAAATAATCTGAACTGTTAGACTAAAGGGAGTCGAGTTTTGTACAACGGTGTTTCGACGCTCGTACATGCGGCGAGGTGACATGATTCTTCTTTCAAGAGGTCTGACCACGACAAGCTTCTTCAATTAGAGACAAAAAATACCCTTTCCGAATGCTAGAAAATCCTAAAATAAAATGCATGTAATTCTTAGGATTAGAATCGATTCCTAAGTGAGTTTACCCACTAATTAGAATCTCACCGAATGCGAAAGAAATCAGAGATAAAAATCTCACCACAAATCGGTAAATTGCGAAACTTCTCCGATTTGCAGCACCAACACTTAAACTCATCTGAAACTAAGTGGAAATCCCTATGAAATTAGATCCCACAAAAATTAGGGTTACTTTAAAACTTGCCAAAGTGAGCGAGACAAAACTGAATTGGAAGGAAAACCAAACAAAAGTTCGTTACCTTGACCTCAAGGCAAGGGTTTACACCAAGATCGAACAAGCCTTAACACCCGAAGATGCACCCGTACAATTTCTAAAATCACAAAGACATTAAAGTAAAATCGTGATATAGAAGTGAAGAAACCTTAGAATAGAAGAAGAAATGGTAAAACACACTCAACAAAACCAAAAACGGCGCTACAGAAACTATTCCCGTCTGCTAGGGTTGAAACTGAAACCCCTACGACACTTGGGAAGAGGGAGAGGAGGCTGTCGAGGGATGCAGAGGGAGGAGAAGAGGCCAGCCGACGCTGGTTCCTGGCGGAGGAGGGGGCCAGAGAGGCCTATGCTGCCGTCTGCTACCTGCGGTATCGGGAGTCGGCCGGGAAGAAAAGCGGAACCGAGCGGTTTCTATTTCTGCCTCCTGGAAAAGGTCTAACGGGAGAGTGGGGGATGTGGCTCTTTAATCGGGCGGCTGCACATGGTTTGGATGATGAGAGAGAAAAAAAGTTGAAGGGTTGGCGAATTTGGAAGGGCGAGCTGGTGGCGGGCTGCGATCTTTTGTCGGGCTTCATTGAAAGTATAGGATGTATCAGAGCGTATGATCAAAGTTTAATTAGCTAGATTGAGAAATCACCCATGTTGAAGAATAAACAATTAATCAAGCAATTAATTGATTAATCAATTAATGAGTTCTGGATGTAGGCGGCTAAAGGCATGCACATACTCCTAAATAATATAGTTGCAGGCTCAAAAAGGGTGTTGGCTCTTGCGGCTCTTTATGGCGTGGGATCCAAAAATAGCAAGGCGACTACAGGATGTGGGACTCAAAAAAGGGATGATCGTGGGCTAACAATGGACTCGATGAAGAAGATGAGGGTGAGCGCTGATTGATCGATACAGAACTGGATGATAGGGATCTGCTTTGTGACAACGACGGAAGAGCAGGCTCGTGGATCCGTCGACAGCGACAGGCGTGCGTCGATCCAAAAAGGGAGATGATCGCGTGCGCTATTACTTGCGGTGATGACGTATGCACCGTCTTCTTTTGCTCTGGAAGTCAGCAAGGTCTGCACTAGAGTGAGACAGATATGGAGGTGCTACGAAGGTGCTTGTGTGGGGGTCTTTCATCGTTCAGCGCTGAAGTTTGACGCTATGTCTCGCGTGATCGAAGTTTAATTAGCTAGATGAAGAAATCACCCATGCCGAAGAATAAACAATTAATAAGGCAATTAATTGAATCAATTAATGAGTTATGGATGTAGGCTGCTAAAGACATGCACGTACTCCAAAATAATATTGTTGCAGGTTTGAAAAGGGTGTAGGCGCGTGCAACTCTTTATGGCGTGGGATCCAAAAACAGCAAGGCGACTGCAGGGCGTGGTGCTCGAAAAGGCGACGACTGTTGGCTAGCGAGGGACTCAATGAAGAAAATGAGGGTGAGCGCCGATTGATCGATGCAGAACTGGACGATAGGGATTTGCTTTGAAACGACGACGAAAGAGCAGGCTCGTGGATCCGTCGACAGCGACAGGCGTGCGTCAATCCAAAAAGGGAGATGGTCGCGTGCGCTATTACTGGCAGAGACGACAGATGCACCATCTTCTTTTGCCGTGGAAGTCGGCAAGGTCTGCACTAGAGTGCGACACATATGGAGGTGCTACGAAGGTGCTTGCGTGGGGGTCTTTCGACGTTCAACACTGGAGTTTGACGCTATGTCCCTCGTGATCAACGCCCGACCTTGTTTCGTCGGCGTAAAGCTGAAGCTACTCAGTTGCTGGTACACATGTTGGAGAGCAACCGAGGTCGGAAAGGAGAAGATCCTTGTTGAGGTCTGGTTTGTGTTGTTCGTTGGAAGGAGGAAATGATGCTGGTAAGGACGGTGGTCTTGGGAGGGAGAAGAGCATGGGTTTCGACCATATGTGAGTAGAGCACGACACAACAAAAATTGAGCGGGGATCAGAAGAGAAGTCTCTCTCTGATATCAAAGTTGTTATGGGCTTGACCCGTAGCGTCTGCACAATCGCCAAAGGATGGCTGGAGGCGGAGATGATGGAGAAGGAGGATACCGTGGAGCTGGAATCATAACTGCCTAGGTGGAGTGTGCTCGGAGAGAGAGCTACCAACCTACCACAATCTCTCCAAGGGGAAAAGGAATTGACTAACTTCTTGCTTACCATTCCACTAGCCCAAGGGGATTTAAATAGATTTTTGAAGGGGGCATAAACGTAAATAAGCGGCATAATCTCTAACACGTGGACTTACTAAAAATGCGACCTAAAATACAATAATAAAGGATAATAAAAATTAGGCCCGAGACCCATAACAGAATCTGCACCATATCCACGAAAGATCTCTTTTCCAAACCTCTGTTTTTTAGAAGTGCTTACAATTTCATGAATTGAATCAAACTTACTCCTCAGTAATTCCACTATATTCATCTTAATCTTTCTTACATAGATCAGTAAGGTTATTGTTGCTATTTACACATGCAGGCCACATATGCTAAGCTTGGATGCTTTCAAGGATGGTTTTTTGCATCTCTAGTACATCCTCATTCAAGGTAATTGTCGTTTATGTTATAGTACTCAATATTTCATGTAAAGCGTGTGCTTATAGACATTTTAATAGCATAAATTATGAGAAACTTCTCTTAAATGCAGGCATCAAAAACTCAATGATTCGTCATACTAAACTGTTATGGTCTGCTGTTAGATATCCATGAGAAATTCTCTCTTCGTGAACTTGAAAACTTCCTTTGGATATAATCGCTCTTCACAATAAATCCTTATTCTGAATTGCATCTTTTTGTTCAATGCTTGTACTTACATTGACAAATTATCAGAAACTATAACTAATAATATAAGCCAGACTGAAGGTTAAATTAACCATTAATAGTCCTTAATGTTAATAAATTACACAGATCAAACCATAAACTTCTTTTCCAAGAGATCTAAGCAATTTCCATCACCCTACATTTTCTGTGTTTAGACTTAGTAGAAAGTAATGTTCCGATAATCTTCAATGGTACTAGCGTATACTCATACATATACATGAGTAAGGACACAAAAGACTAAAATTACCCTTAGCCGGTATTACAAACATGACTTGATAATAATACCTAATTACAACTCTCCCCCTTAAGTCGGGCGAAAGATATATGTCATCCCTAGCTTGTGGATATCATCAACGAACACATTTCATCCCAAACTTTTGATGAAAACATCTGTCAGTTGATCTTTGGAATGAACAAAAAGAGCGAACACATTTCCCTTGCCCTAGTGATATTTGATAAAGTGTCGATTAATCTCAACATGTTTAGTCCTGCCATGTTGTACTGAATTATGAGTTATATTTATGGTTGAGTTGTTGTCACAGTTATAAGGAGAGAGGAATATGCTCCTGGAATCCTAGATCTTGCAACATAGAATGCAACCATGGTCCTTCACAGAGACCTTGAGATATTGCCCGATACTCAGCCGTCGCGTTTGATCTAGCTTCCACATTCAATTTCTTGCTTCACGAGGTAACTAAATTTCCGTTAACAAAGGTACAATACCCCATTGTAGACTTCCTGTCATCACGACTCCCAACCTAATTTGCGTTCGTGAAGACTTCAATCCTCAAGTGGTTGTTCTTAAAGAACAGTTCCCGACTAGGTGCCTTCTTCAAGTACTGTAGTACACAATATGCGACTTCTTGTGTCTTCCCTAGGAGCATGCATATATCTACTCAAGATGCGCACTGTATATGTAATATCTGAATGTGTGAGATAGGTATATGAATCTCTCAACCAATCTCTGATGGCTCAAAGTATCTGTCTTGTCACCATCACTATTTTCATCAATCTTATGATTCTCCTCCATGGGGCTGTTTGATGGAACACAACTGAGCATCATGGTTTCCTTTAACCGGCCCAAAACATATTTGCATTGACATACAAAGATACCTTGATTCAACCTAGTCACTTTAATTCCCAGAAAGTATCATAGTCTCCCTAAACCTGCAATCACAATGTCATTTACGTATGCAATAAGTACCACAATTTTCTGATCACATCTTCTGATGAACATACATCTTCTGATGAACATGGTGTGATTCGACTGTCCCTGCTTGTAACCAAACTTAAGCACGACCTTATGAAACCTATCAAACATGCCACGAGTGACCGTTTTAGGCCATATAAAGACTTCTTTAAATGACAGACAAACCCTACCGATCCTTTTTTAACAAACCCATGAGGGAGTTTCATGGACACTACTTTATCCAACTCACTGTGGAGGAAATAAATTTTCACATCCAGTTGATCAACATCGCAGCCTAAGCAGGCAACACAAGATAAGAGAATCCTAATGGAGTCCATCTTTGCCACCGAAGCAAAGGTCTCCAGGTAGTTTACTCCTTGAGTCTGGGTGCCTGAGCCACTAGTCCTGTAACATTCAACCTTAACATCCTGATTTTGTTTAACAGAGAACACTCACCTCAAACTGTTACCCTCACACATTTGCCAGAGGAGCCACCCCTCGTCGGGACCACCAGAGCACACATATGGAATTCGCCATGATTAATTCTTGTAATTAATGAGTATTAATTAATTGATTAATATTAATTACATATTATTAGTTAGATTAATTAATTACTCTAATATTAGTGTATTTCCTTTTATGTTTTCCCTCCCTCATCTATATAAGGGGGAGAGATTTATGTGTTTAGGCATCCTTGAATGTCCTAGGGTTTGGGCTCTGTTTGGAGAGAGGGATCATTGGAGGACCCAGCCTCCTTGGTCTTGGCCGGATCTTGCTCCGGATTTGTATTTGTGTTATTTACTGTTAATGCAATCTTGTCGTGTTCGTGTTTGTTTGTTGTTGGTAACAATGGTCTGACCCGCCCTTCTTCGCCAGCTGCCTTTTCATCCTTCGGGAACCAGCGACGCACTTGACCTCCACCACGACATCCACAATGACCTCCGGGCTATGAGCACCCTCATTGTCAACCACTTCGCCAACGTCGACCACATCAAGGAAGATGCTGCTACGACACTCCACTCGACATCCATCGCTGGGGAAATGCAAGAGGATGCTTCCTCCCCTTCCAACATCGAACAAACCTCCCCACATCCCCTTTCCCACATCAAGTAGCCCGCCACACCCTCCCCTTCCAACGTCCAAGCGCTGGCCGACAGTTCTGCGGTCGCTGTGTCGGCGGCTCCAACTCCTCCATCGGCGCTGCCTCTCGAACACCGCTTCCGCCGGGAGGTTTCCCCGCAGCAACGCTCGCAGCCCAAGCCTCTTCCTCCGCCTCTCGCCTTCGACGCATCGACGCAACTGCGACCCCTTCCCTCTCTCCCGTCGATGACGACTCTGGCCGTCTGTCTGGCGTGCTGATTCGATCCAGATCCACGGCAGCTTTTTCGATCTACTCTCCAATCAATTCGACCGACATTGTCTCCCACAACATCGAGGCACACGTTTTTTCCTTTACCAGAGAGCCACGCCTCCCCAAATTTCTTATCCTCACTGATTTTTACACCCACTGTTGCCCCACAAAAAAAATCAAATCACAACATCTCTCTTTATTTTTCTCACAGCAAGACCCCCCTTTCCACCTTTTACTAGTGGTCCTCCCCCTTATCCTCTCGAATCCACTTTAACCTTCCCTTTAATTTTTAATTCGCATCATTTCGCCGCCCTTCCGTACCCCAACTACAAATTATTTGCCCCTGCCATTCTTAAAGACCCCGACAAAAAATTAAACCTTGGCCTTGAGGGAAAGGCCAATTTTCAAGACCGTAATGTTACCCTCACACATTTGCCGAAGGAGTCACCCCTTGCCGGGACCATCAGAGCACGCATATGGAAGCCGCCATGATTAATTCTTGTAATTAATGAGTATTAAGTAATTGATTAATATTAATTACATAATATTAATTAGATTAATTAATTACTCTAATATTAGTATATTTCCTTTTATGTTTTTCCTCCCTCATCTATTTAAGGGGGAGGAGTTTATGTGTTTAGTTATCCTTAAATGTCCTAGGGCTCGGGCTCTCTTTGGAGACAGGGATCATTGGAGGACCCATCCTCCTTGGTATTTGTCGGAGCTTGCTCCAGATTTTTATCTATGCTATTTCCCGTTAATGCAATCTTGTCCTGTTCGTGTTCGTGCTCGTGCTTGTTCGTTGTTGGTAACACAAACCATCGATTTTCTTCCCAGGGGGAAGGGGAGATATGTCTTACGCGCGGTTCCTTTCCTTGACAGACATTTCCTCCTCCATAGCATGTGTCCATTCAAGGACACCCAAAGCATCCTGCCACGACTTGGGAATGGTAATTAAAGATAATGATGTAGCAAAGGCTTGATGCGCACGGGTAAGATGATGATAAGAAACACGTTGCTTTACCTTTCAACAATGCAAGAGGGATATGTAGGTCATCACCATAATTTAATTCTGAAGCAGACACTAGTAGATGTGGAACGATAGTGTCCTATTTACTTTTTTGTCTGTGGTGATATACATGACAAAGTGGAGGAATTTGAGATGGAGTAAATTAGGTAGGAGGCGTTGCTTGGATGAATGAGATTGTATGAGTCGGAGGAATGAGAGGAAGAGGAATAGGAATAGGAGTATCAGATGCATTGTCACTAGTCTCCCCTTGAAGAATGTAATGAGTCAGATACAGAAAATAAAATTCCTCCTCGCAGAAAGTAACATCCATGGTACAAAATGTACATCTTAATGGAGGGTTGTAACACCTATATTCTTTCGTGATGGAGGAATCGTCATTGGAGACACAATGTTGAGCACAAGGGTCTAGCTTGTCATGATGAGGCTGATGTACATGAACAAAACACAAACTCAACCACCCGGGGTGGCAGATGCGAGGTATGAACAATAGAAGTGGAAAGACGGGCGAGAGTAGTAGCATAGTTTAAGACCCGTGATGATAGACGATTGATGAGATGAACAACGGTTAGAACAACATTGAGATATGAGATATTAGTATTTAATATATAAGATATTTGTATTAATTACGTAATATTTGTATCCTAAATAGAGCGAACCCTATTTAGGAATTATTGGTGCACACGGATCGATGACGTGTCACCAAGTCGTATTCCGACTTAATAGTATAAATACCCCCTATGTGGAAGAATAAGATCATCGAAGTTATTATTTCTCCTCCTTATTTCTACTTGGTATCAGAGCCAGGTTCGTTCCCGACTCCGCCGTCCCGCTCGTTCCCAACTCCGCCGCTCCCGCATCCCGCTCATCCGTCGCCCTCTTCTCCGGCCACCTCTGGCACATCTCGCACAGCCGTCGCCCCTCCCGTCAAGGATGGCGGCCGGCTCTGCCGCTGGCTGCTTAGAGGGGTGTCGCCGCCGCCCCTTTGTGATGCAGTCGGTCGATTCGACCTTCCTAATGCCAATTTCTGCATGACGAAGGTGCCTATGCACGGCTAGGTACCCTTCCTGCGACCCTTCTGCACCGCTGGCCGCCGCCAGTTTCCAGTCCTGCCGATTCCATCCGATCCAAGTCGTCCCTCTATCGAACCAAGCGGTTCTTCGGCGCCGGGTTACTGTTCCAACATGGAGGACTCTTCCATGACGTCACCGGATGTGATTCTGCCTCAAATGAGCGACCCTCCTTGGGCTCATGGCCACTCCGGATCTCCGTAGATCACCACGGTCCCGTTGGACGACACAAACTATCTTGAATGGTCCCGGGCGGCGCAACATGTCATTTGTAGCCATCAGTTGTTTGGTTACATTGATGGTACCCGTACGGAACCCCAAAAAACGGATCCCTCCTGGAAGAAATGGGATTCCGAAAACTCCTTGGTTGTTTCGTGGCTCCTACACTCTATGTCTCCGAAGGTCTATCGTAGTTACATGTTGATGGACTCTGCCTTTGGCATCTGGACCCGCGCCCGTGAGACATACTCGCAAGTGGGCAGCTTGACTCAGGTGTATGAACTCACTCACCGCATTTTGGAGCCGCGACAAGGGTCTATGACTGTCTCGTCTTTTTTCTCAGAGTTCGAGCGCCTATATCAGGAGCTGTACTATTTCTCGCACTTCACCCCTGCGTGCACTGTAGATGCTGTTCAGCTACAGCAGCGGGAGGATCGATTTCGCCTTCATGTCTTCTTGATGGGGCTGAATATGGAGTTCGACATGATGCAGACTCATATCCTTCACCCCTCTCCTCTCCCATCTCTTCGTGAGGCCTTCAGCATGGTTCTTGGCGATGATGACCGCCGGAAGTCCCTTACTGCTAGTCTTCACCATGGTGCTAATCTTCCTCCTGAACGCTCTGCTTTGACTGGCGCTAGCCGAGGTCCGAATATCAGCCCCAACAACTCTGGTCCGTCCTGCAATTATTGTGGCCGCAAAGGTCATACCAGAGAGGTCTGTTACAGACTTCACCCTCACCTTGCCCCTCGTGGTCGTGGTCGTGGCCGAGGGCCGGGTCGTGGTGGTCATCGCCAGGGAAATCTCAGACATCATGATGCTTCTTACTTTACAGATGTTTATGACGAGACCTCTACTACTGCCCCCAGTCAGCTTACTGCTCAGGAGTTGGACGCTTTCCGTCGTCTACTGCACTCTCGGCCTGATCAACCACCTGGTGCATCTGCTTCTATTGCCTCTATTGCCATGCCAAGTGCTCCTACTACTACAACCTCCTCCTCTGAGTAGGTAATTGTTTATGGTGTCACCCATCACATGACCGGTTCCTCCCCAGGTTTCCTCTCTTACACTCCCTTGTCTGGTAAGGACAAGGTTATTTCTGCTAATGGCCTGTTGTCCCCCATTGCTGGCAAAGGACAGATCTCATGTTCCTCTTCTATTTCTCTGTCATCTGTCCTTCATGTTCCATCCTTTCCACGCAATTTGTTTTACATTAGTGATATTACTCGCTCTCTCAATTGCTCGGTAACTTTTTTTCCTGATTCGTGTGTTTTTCAGGAACTGGGTACGAAGCGGAGCATTGACAGTGGTAGGAACCGCGGTGGTCTGTATTACTTGGACATGCCCTCATCTCAGGCCCTCTCATGTTCTACTGTTACAGCTGAAGATGTTTGTTGTTGGCATCGCCGGCTTGGACACCCTTCTACTATCTATCTTCTGAAACTTTTTCCTATTTTTTCCCCATTTTTGAAACACTTTGTCTGTGATGAATGTGACAGATTTAAACATGTGCGACATAGTACATCACATTTGTCATGTCCATGTAGTACTCCTTTTGATATCATTCACTCTGATGTTTGGGGACCATCCCCTGTTGTATCTATCTTTGGTTTTCGATGGTTTGTCAACTTCATTGATTGTTTTTCTCGCACGACTTGGGTTTACTTGTTGCGAAAAAAAATGAGGTCCTTGCCTGTTTTCAGTTTTTTCACAAAATGGTTCAGACTCAATTTAAGGGGGTCATTCAAGTCTTGCGTAATGATAATGAAGGCGAATATGACGATCGAGGAGCATTTGGCTCATACCTTGTTGATCATGGTATTATCCACCAGACCACGTATGTCCACACTTTTACCCAAAACAGTGTCGCCGAACGTAAAAACCAGCACCTATTGAATGTTGCCCGCTGCCTTCTAGGCATTATGCACCTTCCCAAACCCTATTGGGCTGATGCAGTTCTTACTACTGGTCACCTTATCAGTTAAATGTATATACACTTAACGTGTATATAACGAAATACGGCCCGAACTGTATATACACTTATACGCATATATATATATATATATATATATATATATATATATATATATATATATATATATATATATATATATATATATATATATAGGTCAGAAGTTGGCCCGGACTGTTCCTCTTCCCTGACATGAGCGCGACAAGTGCTTCTCGCGCCGCACCTTCCTCCGCCCACGTCCAGCCACGTTGCGGCTTCCTCGCGTCTTGATGCTTCTACCGCACCCCACGAGCAAACCTACCGGCGGTTCAACCAGCCACACTGACTCCACGTCGCCTTGATCGGCAGTTTTGGCGTCCACGATTCCGCCTTCATCGGCTTCGACGACCTCTTCCACTTGCAGCTGCGGCCCTATAAAAAAAGAACAGAAATCAGTTGACGGTATGGGAAATAATGATGAAATTTGAAGATTGATGGGTGTAATTTTCTGATTAGAGATGTGTTGTGGCTTGCTCCCAATTTCAGGGGTCCTGTAGGTGATTGATGTTGGGAAAAAGGTTTCTGTGGGAATTTGCTTCCAATTTTGTGATTCCTGTAGCCTGTTAGAAAGTTAATGCTTAGATTTGAACCTTGTTGTTGTCCAAGGAGAGGTTCTCCTGTTCGAGTCTTGTAGTTGTTAAAATGAGATTAGTGGATGCTTACTGTTTCAGTTGCGGTGAAATTTTGAGCTCCCTGTTAACATTATTAGAGAGTTAGGTGTTGCTGTAAGATAATAAACAGTAACATCAAAGTTATTGTGTCATTATATTCAATTGTTGATTCCCGTTTTTTACAGTAGATGAAGTAGGTATTTTCTGATTGAGTTTAATTGAGTTTAACAGTGGAGAAGAAGATTAGTTAAATTAAATTATTGTGCTTCATTGGTCATTTCCGTTTAGAGATTAGAGATAGGAGTAGTTGATGAACATTAGGTGTTTGAGATTACGTGGAGCCACTTTTATGTTTAACGTCAGTGAATAAAGTGTTTTAGGATGGGTAGTCTTGCTCCTTTGTGAGGAGTTAATTTACTCTTAGAGCTTAGAGATTTCGTGGAACCACCTTGAGTGTTTGAGATCTCGTGAAACCACTTTGAGTGTGAAGAGCGAGTGAATTTTGGTTGTTTAGTTAGTGACTTCTTACATTGTTGAGTGATTCCGTGGAACCACCTCATGTGAGGGAGCGATTTAATCCCGTGGTGACCGCGTATGATTGCGGCCGACCTCGGAGCGGGAGATCGAAGGTGACGAGGAATTACTCGCGTGATCGCCGTCGACTTTAGATACGGAAAGACGTCTATTTCCGTGGGTAACTTGCTTCTATCTTTTTTCTTGTGTGAGTCTAAGTTTTCTCTTAGGATAATTAGACTCGTTGTTGGGTTTTCACCCGAATTTTGTCAGCAAACGGTACGTCGAAAATACCAACGAAAACGTATTTGGAGTTCACGATTTTCGTTTTGCTACGACAAGAGGAACGGAACGAGAATTGTGAGCTTTCTTCCCGGATTTAGAAATTGAACCAAATTTTTAAGAAATTTAATTTTGAAGCAAAATAGTTAATTTTGTGTTTTTTAAAGTTGTTTAATTTCTCAAAGTATTTGCAGTGTACGCTCAAAATCTTTGCAAAATTAATTTAACCATCGCATGCATTTAGGGTTTCCTAGAAAAAACCTACAGACGTGCAAACCCTACACGTCATCCTGCATCACTGGATGGATAGCAATGGGGCGACGACTCAGGAATGAGGGGCTCTAGGAGAGAAATAAAGAAAATAAAGATGGAGTGGTAGTGTGCATAGGAGGTGGAAAGACTGTTGGGCTCCAGGAAAAATAAAATACAATAGGAAAGAAGGGGATGAGAGGTAGCGTGCAGGAGGGGGTATTGGGATGAACTTTTTTTTAGAAGAAAGTATAAGAAAAGATGGCATGGGGGGAATGACAGGCAGCTGCTGATGGGGCTCGATGAAGATCGTGTGGCTCTATATCGCAGCAGAAGGGGCATGCAGGACCGGACGGAGCGGAGATGACTGCTTGAGGACGAAGCAGATGGCTCGGGATCTGCCGCTGGGGAATGGATGAAGGCCGCACGACTCGAGGAAGACGGGTATGGGTCTCGAGCGACGCTCGAAACCCACGGGTTGCGGGTTTTGTGGCGTTGGAAGTCGCGCGGGGTTTGCTGGAGTCGACGATGGACAATCGAGCAGATGAGGACTGTTGATGGACATTCAGCGCCTGAGGACTGCCGCTGGAGCCGACGATGGATTGCCCCTGGACAGTCTGTTAAGTGGCGGCTTGTCGAGCTTTAGGAGGAGGTTTCAAAAGCGGCGCGGGGGCGGTGTTGATGTGCGACGACGGAATAGGACTGAGAGGCTCTGATACCAAGTTGTTACGTGCCGATGATTGCGGAGTGTGTCAGAGATACGAGGGCAAGCTCTGGATGTTGGGAGAGAGGAGGAGGAGAAAATGACAACCCTAGAGGGTGCTTAGAGAGAGAGAACTAGAGAGAGGAAGTGAAGCTTCTATTTATTCCTTCATAACATACAAAGATCCATTTGGTTCCCCTAAATAGAACCCATGATGACATAAATGTAAATACAACACAGATGCAAAAAATATCCAAATACTATGACTCTACACATACGACACGACTCATTACAACAATAATAATAATAAAAGATAACTAATGGAGGACCCGTAACAGACTGGTACTAGGAGAAAATAAATGCGAAGAGTTACGTCTAACATGTTTAGACAACTCACATACATCACAAAATAAAGCTTAATAAAAGGCAAAAAAGAAAGAAATAATTTTTGAAAATAAAGAGGAGTGGGATGTTTGAGATGTTGATGCCATCGTCGGACATCTGCAGCGGTGACAGTTGCATACGAAAGAGCCTGAGATGGTAGGTGGGAATCTATGAAGTATAAAAAACCATAGTTCTTATCACTGCCAATGTTTCTCTTCGTGTCCAATTCCTGAAAAACACATGAGTGAGGAAAGAAAGTTACTGAGTAGTCAAAAGATCTAATGATATTTTTAATTGAAAGCAAATTGTGAGGAATGTAGGGAACATGCGGGACAAAGAGAAAGAGATAGACGGAGAGCATGAAATGTGACCTTTGCTCGCAATGGGGGACAAGTTGCCATTAACAGAGGTAACCATGCCCTTACCAGACAAAGGAGTAAGAAACAAAACCTGAGAAGAATCCGGTCGTATGATTGGTGCCCCCGAGTCAATGATCCAATCAGATGGAGTGATGGTAGCAACATGCACACTGGGCATAATCGCGATGACAAAGAAGGTAGAAGCACCAGAAGACATATCCAGCCGGGAATGAAGTGGTCGTCTGAGAGCATCCAATTCATCCATTGTAAAGCTCCCTTGAGAAAGGAACATGGGAGGGCTCCTCATACATCTCCGTGGAATAAACAACATCATGGGGTCTCGACCCCTCCGATCGAGAACTCCCTCGGGCAGGAGCACGACCACGTCCTAGTGGTGCGAGATGAGGATGGAGCCTGAAGCACACATCCCGAATATGGCCTCTACGACTACAATAATCTCATGTAGGAACATAAGTGTTGATATTATCCCAACCCACGCTTGTCAAGGCAGAGCGATCAGGAGGGATAATCGTACTGAGAGATTTGTGACATTCTTTGTTCCCTAGAACTAAACTGAATGCCTCCCGACAAGAAGGAAGAGGAGAGCGATGGAGGATATGATTCTGAATTGTATCTGACTCTATGTTCAAACCCATCAAGAAGACATCAAGATGGTAGCACACTTCCTTTCTCTACAGACAATTCTTTTGTTGTCCCACAGTTACTCTATTTCGTGCCCCCTTCGGTGTACCATAGTTATATGCTCATGGACTCCGCCCATGAAATTTAGACTCGAGCCCGTGAGACTTACTCGCAGGTTGGTAGATCGACACAATTTTATGAGCTTACACATTGTGCTTTGAAGTTGAAACAAGGATCCTTATCTATCTATTACTTAGAATTTGAACATCTTTATCAAGAATTAGATTACTTCAATACCTTCATCTCATCACGCACTGTCAATTCTGTCAGCCTTTAGAAGGACAGTCCGTTTTCGGGTGCATGTCTTCCTTATGGGTCTCAACATGGAGTTTGATATTGTTCGCTTACATGTTCTTCATCACGAGCCTCTTCCCTCTCTTAGGGACATTTAACTTGATCCTCAGTGATGAGAATCGTCTCTACTTTCTTGCTCCTATCGCTCAGACTGTTCACTTTGCTCTTGCTGGGCTTGGTCGTGGTCCTCCCACTCACACCTCCTACGTGTGTCCACTGTGCGAGTAAAGATCGCACTAAGGAGACATGTTATCTCTTGCATATTCATCTTTCCCCCTTGTCGAGGGAATGGTGGTTGTGGTCGGAACAATTACTATGGCGGTGGTCGACAGTCTGCTGCTCGCTCATAGTATTCATACTGGTGTAGTTTATGAGGATTGTCTTCGTCTTTTGGCTGAGGTGTTGGAGGCATTTTTCTGTCAGTTGCGTTCACAGTCTGATTATGTGACCACTGATTTTGCCGCTACTTTTGCCACTTTTGGTATCTTTAGTGCTCATGTTGCGTCTTCATCTCAATTTGAGTGAATCATTGACTCGAGCGCTACCGATCATATGATCCACATCAAATTTTACTTCTTACACTCCTCAAAATGGGTCATGATAGTTTTTGCGGCTAATGGTTCTCTTTCATCCATTGCTGGCAGAGGAATAATTCATTGTTCTCCCGCCCTTTCCCTCTCTTTTGTGTTACATGTACAATTGTACCTTCATTCCCTCGTAATCTTCTATTGATTAGTCATTTAACTAATTGTTAAATTGCTTGGCGACTTTCTTTCTTAATGTTTGTGTTTTTCAGGATCTAGATATGAAACAGAACATTGACAGTGGCAAAAATGCTGGCAGGTTGTACTTGCTAGTCCAGTCTTTAGCTCTTTGCCCTCTGTGCGCTCTCCAGCACTCGACACTCGTGCTCCTACTATCCATGACATCTGACGCTGACATCAACGCCTTGGAACACCTCCTCTTTATATCTTACTAAACTTTTTTTTTTCTTCAGTTGTTTGCTTAAGTCTTTTTCTTGTGATGCCTGTAAACTGTCGAAGCATGCTCGTCACAGTCCAAATCATGTTTATCTTCCTAGTTCCCCTCCCTTCGATGTGAGTCACTCGGATGTTTGCGACCCTTCTCCAATGTTATCTTTATCTGGCTATAAATAATTTATGACTTTATTGTTTTTCTCGTACTACGTGTGAGTTTATTTATTAAAACAGTAGAGTGAAATGTTTAATTGTTTTTGTACATTTCATAAAATGATTATCACAGTTTGTTGGAGTATTCGGGTGTTACGTAGTGATAATGGTGGCGAGTACGATGACCAAGGCTTGTTTGGCACATATCTTACCAATAACGACATTCATCACCAAACTACCTGTGCTCACGCCTCCACTCAAAATTGAGTTGTGGAACAAAATAATTAACACTTGTTGGAGGTTGGTTGTTGCCTGTTAACCACCATGCCTACCCAAGTCCTACTGGGGTGATGTTGTTTTGACTGCGGCCCATCTGATTAATCGCCTTCTCTCCCGCTCTCTGCAGTATACTACCCCTCTTCTACGTCTTTTCTCTAAATACATTGTTCATACTTCTCACATCTCTCCTCATATCTTTGGGTCCGTATGTTTTGTTCATGTCTGTACTCATCGTGACATACATGATGCTCGTTCTCTTAAATTTGTTTTTGTGGGTACTCTTCCACCACCAAAGGTTATCGCTGTTATCACCCTCCTACTCGTCACTTCTTCTGTACCGTTGATGTTACCTTTCGTGAGGGGGAGTCTTACTTTGGTCCTCGTCAGGGGGAGAAGAGTAGTGCTGATGATGAGACCTTTGACTCACCTCTTTTGATAGTTGCTTCCTATGTAGCACAGGGACGGAAACGGGATACAAGATACGATACGAAACGGATACGGGAAACATGATTTTTTAAAAAATTAGGATACAGGAAACATTTTTAATTATTTTTAATTATTTTAATATAAATATTAATTAATATAAGAATAAAACAAGTAACAAACTATTTGTACATATCTTGAATTGTAACGAAAAAAATTAATAAGACTATATTATATATCATTTACATTTCATATAATCTATAAATAACATTCAAGGAATCAAGCACCATAAAAAACAATCTATCACATGTCCACATCAATACATCATTATATCAATTGAGAGCATTGTTTTGTTACATTCACATGCAAAATATCAAGTATAAAAACTAAACAAGAGTACAGTCTACAATATACACAAGGCGGAATTTTGTGGATTAACAACAAAACTTCTATTAACAAGAGTAAATTTAAAAAACATTGATCCATAACTATCAGTTGCCTACTTATATAAATCATGTGATTCAAAGCTAATGGAGAAACAGTCTACACAAGGGGGAATTTTGTGGATTAACAGTCTACATAAGAAGAAGAAACAGTTATAGTTACAGCAGAAACAGTAGTTACAACAGGTTACAGTAGTTACAACAGGTTACAACAGTTACAGTAGTTACAACAGGTTACAACAGTTACAGTAGTTACAACAGGTTACATCAGTTACAATAGTTACAAGAAGAAGAAGAAGACCAACAGGTTACAACAGTTACAACAGAAATAGTAGTTAGAAACAATAGTTAGAAGAAGAAGAAGACCTGCGGGATCGGGAGCGGGAGCGCCTGCGGGATCTGGAGCGGGGAGCGCCTGCGGGATCGGGAGCGAATGCGGGATCTGGAGAGAAGAATTTATTTAAATACAACATTTATTTAAATAAAGCATTACGGGATCGCGTATCCCCCCTTGCGGGATACGCGGTTCCGAAAATACAGCATTTATTTAAATAAAAAAACTTTTCCTGGAGTTTCGGAAACGCATTTTCGCGCATTTCCGGGCGTTTCCCATATCTGATACGCGTTCGAGTCGATACGTAGACCATTTTTAAGTATCCGTGCTTCGTAGGTTGCTTCTTTTCCTCCTATTCTTTTTACTCCTGTTCCTCCTACTCTCGTTCCTTCTTCACGATCACTATCTTCTTTGTTGCATACATACTCTCGCAAGTCCCGTAAAGTTGAGCATATACAATCCCCAGATGTTCAACTGCTGCAGGTGTTTTCTTCTGCTCCAGATTCTGATGATGACCTTCATCTTCCAATTGCTCATCTCAAAGGTAGCACTCATAGTGCCAAACATCATATAGCCAATTACATGTCATATCATCGCCTCTTTTCTTCTTGCAAAGCTTTTATCTCATCCTCTTCCATTGTGATTTTCAAAATTTGACAGGAGGCTATCAAGATACTTGAATGGAAACAAACTATGAAGGAAGAAATACATGTCTTGGATTAAAATATCATATGACGACTTGCACATATTTCTCCTAGAATAAGAATAGTTGGGTCGCGTTGGATTTTTTAAGTTAAGTAGAATCAAAAGGGGATTTTGGAGCGTTATAAAGCTCGGTTAGTGGCTCAAGGGTACACTCAAACTCAAGAAATTGACTATTAAGAAACATTTGCATATGTTGCAAAGCTAAACTCTATT
Source organism: Platanthera guangdongensis (assembly GCA_039583875.1). Taxonomy (NCBI): domain Eukaryota; kingdom Viridiplantae; phylum Streptophyta; class Magnoliopsida; order Asparagales; family Orchidaceae; genus Platanthera; species Platanthera guangdongensis. Next base: position 152,332,527 of record CM077160.1, on the reverse strand, counting down.
CGAATTCTTCTTTCAAGTGTTGCATGTCTTGGGTGGGTTCTACAACAACTAGATGTTAAAAATGTCTTCCTGATGGTGAGTTGGAAGAAGTCTACATGACGCTTCCTCCTGGTTCTTCTAAAGAAGGGTCTAGTGTCAAAGTTTGTCACATTATATGGGTTGAAGCAATCACCCAAAGATTGGTTTGAACGGTTTCATAAAACCATGTTACAAATAGACTATATTTAAGGACCTGTTGATCACACCCTCTTTGTTAAGAGGGGAGGAACTAAAGTGTCAGTGCTTATTGTATATGTGGACACCATCATCATTGCAAGAAATGATTTGGAGGAAATCACGCACCTGAAAGGACAATTGTGCGAAGAATTTGAAGTTAAAGATCCGGGAAAGTTGGATTATTTCTTGGGGATTGAGGTGATAAGGTTTAGTCAGGGGATCTTTGTATTTCATAGAAAATATGTTCTTGACCTTCTGGAGGAAATTGGTATGTTTGGATGTGCTCCCGTGGATACCCCCATTATGGTAAATCACAAAATTGATTGAGATAAAGTTGACTCATCGAGCTACCAATGATTGGTTGGTAAACTAATATACTAATCTCAAATGCATCCTTACATCACCTATGTTGTTGACATTCTGAGCAGATTCATGCATTCTCCCTGGATCCGTCATCAGAAGGATGCCTATCGGGTCTTGTGATACCTCAAGAAGTCTCCAGGATATGGGATTTTGTTCTCTGCAAACCCACCCTTGAAAATTAAGATTTTACTGATGCTGATTCGGCAGGTAGCCAAGATGACCAAAAATCCACTACATGGTATTGTTCCTTTATGAGTGGAAATCTTTTATCTTGGAGAAGCAAGAAAAAATGGTTGTAGCACAGTTTAGTGTTGATTGTTGAGGTGGAATATGGGGTTATACATATGTGAGGGGTTGTGGTTAAAATCAATTCTTCAGGACTTGTGACTCTTTGAGGACAAGCCTATTACTCTCTATTGCCTTAACAAAACAGCCATTAATATTGCTCACAATCCAGATTAACATGATCAAACCCAATTTGTTGAAATGGTTAGACATTTCATTAAAGATCACTTTGATAAGGACAATATTTGTACACCCTTTGTGAGCTCTCAAGATCAATTTGCCAACATCTTCACCAAAGGGTTAAGATATGACAACTTTACTGATAATACACTCAAGTTAGAAATGATTAACATATACTCCAAACTTGAGAGGGAGAGTTGAATATATGATATTTTTCGCGTCGCACGTGATGTCATGTGTCGCATCATATATATGGTGGTAGGACTCCTGCATGGTGTAATGGTTTTAACCTAATAATATATTTCTCGTTCATCTCTACTAAGCATTGCAGTTTAACGGCGCTCAACTCTTTTATGCAGCTAATTCAAGTATAATAACCATTATAAACTAGTCTCAATCAGAGATCAACTCTTTCGAAGCTCTAAACATTTGAACATCTTACCTTCAAAGGTTGAAGGTAGTGCCACTCAACCAAATGACTGGTGGTTTGCTAAATTGTATGCTTAATTTCTCTTTCATTTTATGATCTCAATTTCCATTGCCATGGTCTCCCTTTCTATTTAATTAGCTCTCAAGCCCGTAGGACTTCTCATTCTCACTGTACTTTATCTAGAACATTTTTCTTAGTTCTATCATGTTGAATAAAAAATTAGGAATTTACTGTGACACAGGAATATTGCTCAGCTTGCTGAGGTGAAAATTATGAAGAAACATGGTCATTGGGAAAAATTAAAGATACCTAGAAGGTATCTTATTTTAATGTTTCTAGCGATATCCATCTTGGCCTCATTTTCTACTCATTGTTCTAGGCGTTGTGTTTTTTTGCCAATATACTTGGCATCCTCTACACATTTTAATGCTGTTTCTATTCTGATTAAGCTTTTTACAATGTTGTATTTTCCATTTAGAACAACTTCTTATCATGTGCAATTCTGTATCACAGTAATTGCTATTCAGGCTGTTTATTAACTATTAGTTATTTGTTGCATATGTTATTTTTGGAAACCAGTACAGACGAGCTGAATCCACCACCTCTTATGCTTAGATTGTTGCAATATCATATGAGCTAGAAATCATTGGTTCTGTGACATTCTGGTTTTTTTAAATGGAATAAGAAGAAAGGAAACAGCTTCCGTTTCTTTTTTGAAAATTTTTTGAGTTAAAGTAAATTTTTATAATAAAGATTGGCCAAGTGGCATGCATTCTTCAAAGTTTCTGATGAAACAAATTGTTAAGAATTTGTCTTCATATCTTTGCATTAGCTTCTGGTTGGAACTATATTTACTGATTTCCTAGATAGTTTTTCATGATTACTTGTGAAATTATGATTCTTAATTCTTCCGTCAGTTTATCTTCTTCATCCTGTATTGGAGGACATTTATGTTGGATTTCTCCATTCTCCTTTGTAATCTGGCTTACCCGCTGTAGTCAATGTCATTTTATGTTGGTTTGCATTATTTTGTGCAAACCAGATACACAAACTCAAGTAAATGTTGAATAATAAGAAAGGAAAGACTTGATTGATTTATTCATCCTCATATGGGGCAAATAAAGTATTACAAGGAGACGTATAACACCTATAGCCGATGTGACGCTAAACCCTAGATCTAATACATAGATACTGTAGAAAAAGCTCAAAACTTGTATGTATTGATTGAGTATCTAAATACAAGGAGAGAATACAAATATATAGGAGGAAGAGAGAGAGAATAAATCCTATACAAGATGTGGGACTAAAAGAGAAGAGAGCAATAATGGGCCCAATATATGGGTTATTCTAACACTCCCCCGCAAGCTGGAGCGTACAAATCGTATGCACTAAGCTTGGACAAACATTGATAGAAGAGTGCCTTGGGAGGAGCCTTTGTGAGGACATCCGCAACTTGTTCCGTCCCTGGGACATGCTTTAGATCGAGTTTCTTCATTTGAACTTTTTCTCGAATGAAGTGACAATCGACTTCAATGTGCTTCGTTCTTTCGTGGAAGATTGGGTTATTGGCGATATGTATAGCCGCTTGGCTGTCACAAAGGAGAAGAGCCGGAGACGGTAATTTTACACCCAGATCAGTGAGAAGACTCAAGCCACGTCAGTTCCGATACAACAGATGTCATTGCCCGGTATTCTGCCTCAGCTGATGATCGAGCAACGACCGCTTGTTTCTTGCTTCGGCACATAATCAAATGTCCTCCAAAGTATGTGCAAAAACCACTAGTAGATCGCCGGTCATCAAGAGAACCAGCATAATCAGCATCTGAGTATGCCACCAAAGTTGGAGCAGAAGAAGAGGTCCAGTAAACAAGTTCTTGACCAGGAGCTGTTTTTAGGTACCTGAGAATACGTTCAACAATCTGAAGATGAGATTTTCGAGGAGAGTGCATGTACCGACTGACAAGACCAACAACAATGGAAATATCTGGTCTGGTAACCGTGACATCAATTTTCCAACGAGTCATCGATAATATTCAGGATTCTGGAGAAGTAGATCCGAGTCAGATGCCTGAGCGCACAACTTGTGGTTTACATCCCTAGGGGTATCACTTGGCTTACACCCTGAAAGACCATCATTATGAAGAAGGTCAAGACAGTACTTCCGTTGAGATAGAATAAGCCCATCCGGTCGTCTGGCAACCTCAAGACCCAAAAAATATCGTAGAGGTCCCCGGCCCTTTGTCTAAAAGACCGAATTTAGATGTACTTTGGCGGCATGTATCCCTTGTGAGTCATCTCCTGTAATGATGATGTCGTTAACGTATACTAACAGAAGGACCGTCCCTGTTGGTCGGTGACGAGTAAACAGCGAGAAGTCGGCCGAGCTGCGAGTAAAACCAATATCACGAAGGACCTTACTGAATTTTTCAAACCAGGCCCGTGGAGATTGTTTGAGACCATACAGAGCCTTTAGAAGGCGGCAGACCTGAGACTCCCCCGTGGTCTCAAACTCGGGTGGTTGTTGCATGTAGACCGTCTCCTGGAGATCCCCATTTAAGAAGGCATTCTTGACATCCAATTGAAATAGGGGCCACTGGCGATGAACAACGACAGAGATGAGGATGCAAACGGTATTGAGCTTGGCGACCGGAGAGAAAGTTTCCTCATAGTCGAGCCCCTGTTGCTGGGTGAAGCCACGAGCCACAAGACGAGCCTTCAGACGGTCAATTGTCCCATCAGCAGCATGTTTGATGACAAAGAACCACTTGCACCTAACCGGTTTCTGACCCGGAGGAAGGGGTACGGCGGTCCATGTCTGGTTAGCCCAGAGAGCAGACATTTCTTCCTCCATGCCTGCCCGCCAGCCGGGATGTTGAAGCGCCTCCTGCACATAGTTAGAAACAACAATCGAAGAGAGAGAAGTAACAAATGTGTGCAGAAGGGGAGAGAGGCGATGAAGAGAGACGTAGTTGCCAGAGAATGAGCTGTGGAAGTTGGTACCTGATCTGAAGGACGCAGAGTATCCGTGGTAGAGGTCGGCTGCAGAGGGGCAACGGAACTGAGAGGGCAACAAGTGTACACACGGATAACAGGTGGTTTGGCGGTAGCAGGAGCCGGTGCAGGGGAAACTGGCGAAGGTGGCGTAGTAGCGGGAATAACGGGGCGTGGGATGGATGGCGAGAGAGGAGTTAGTGGTAGATCAGCGGGTAAAGGAGCAGGAAAAAATGGTTGTTCTTCCCGGAAGGTAACGTCAGCAGAAACAGAGATCTTGCGAGTAGAGGGAGAGTAACAGACATAGCCCTTCTGGGTGCGTGAATAGCCGACAAAGATGTGTTTAGCCGCCCTGGGATCCAACTTATCCGAGGAGGGGCCCAGACGGTGGACGTAGCAGGTGCTGCCAAAGACATGAGGCGGGAGAGGAAAAGCTGGAGTGGAGGGAAACAATATGCTAAACAGAGTAGCATAATTGAGGACAGAGGAAGGGAGGCGGTTGATGAGAAAGCAGGCAGTCGAAACCGCAAAGTTCTAATACGGTTTGGGAACATGCATTTGAAGCATGAGGGAGCGAGCGACATCGAGTAAGTGGCGGTTCTTCCTTTCGACAACACCATTTTGCTGGGGTGTGTAAGCACAGGAGGTTTGATGTATAATCCCGTATTCAGAACACAGCGGTAAATTCGTGACTGTTGTACTCACGAGCATTGTCGATGCGGAGGATTTTGAGTGTGGTGTGGAATTGTGTACGAGTCTCAAGGACAAATGCCCGAAAAACCCGGGGAAGCTCAGAGCGTTCACGGAGTAAGTATAGCCAAGTAGTTCGAGAGTGATCATTAATAAATATGATAAAATAGCGAAAACCAGAGATACTGGGAATCTTAAAAGGACCTCATACATTAGAATGTACTAAATCAAAGGGAGCAGCGCTCCGAGTACAATGCGAAGGAAAAGAAGAACGCGGTTGTTTGTCGAGGATACATGAGTCACACTAAAAAGGAGAAAAAGGGATATCAGGAAGAGCCCGCTGGAGGACCGGCAGAGGGGCATGCCCTAGTCGACGATGTCAGGCAGTGGAAGAGACGGAAGACAGAATGGTGGGAGATTCATCGAGAAGGTAGAGCCCGTTCCGCAGTTGGCCTTTACCAATGGTAGTTCGCGTCCGCCGATCCTGTATAATAAAGGAAGAGGAAGTGAATATAACGGAACAATCAAGATCACTTGTAAGACGTCCAACAGATAGTAAATTAAATGGTGAACTCGAAACATGAAGAGCCGAGCGAAGGGAGATGGACTGGTTGAGAGAAAGATCCGCCGAGCCGGAGACGGGAACCAGCGCCCCATTGGCCACAGTGATAGACTTTGGATAAGGAGAATCCGAGTACTGGGCATGCCGTCGCGAAGTAATGTGATGAGTGGCACCAGAGTCCACAATCCATCCCAGACTGGTGGAGAGACAAGCAGTACCTGTGTTGGAGACGGAGGCGACGGAGGCAGATGGTGGGTTGAGCAGGCCCTGGAGATGCTGGAGCTGAAGACGGACGGTCTCAAGATCAGGAGGACTGACGTCAGTAACAACAGAAGCCGTCGGACGAGGAGGATAACCAATTTTCTTGTAGCAGGTCGCCTCAAGATGACCATCTTTCCCGGCCACCACGGCCACGGCCCCGAGAGCCCGAACGTCCCCCCCGAGCAGAAGGAGGAGGGGATGGTAGGAGCGGAGGGGCCTGCTGAAGAAGAGCCGAGGGAGAAGGAGCGGGAGTATCTAGAGGAGATGAGACACGGAGAATCATGGAGCATACATCAGAGAAAGATGGTGTGGTGGGAGCAGTCAGGACCTGAGCACGAAGGCTCTGAAGGTGAGATGGAAGACGAGTCATGATGATGACAATGCAAGCGACTTCCTTTTGAGCGCGCTGAGCAGCATGATCATTGGTGGGCGGCTGATGCTGGATCCAGGCTTCAGCAAGAGTTTTAGCCCGAGCGACAAACGAGGTCATATCCGAAGCCCCGCCAGTGTCGAGAGCAAAGAGGTCAGTGAGTATGTCGTAGAGATGCTGAAGGTTGTCGCGGCCTGAGTATAAGGAATGCAGCTCATCCCACATAGCCTTGGCGGTGTTGTGGTACATAGCCATCTGATAAGGCTCACCATCCAATGAATTCAGGATCCAAGTCTGAATGAGGCCATCATTGCGGAGCCAATCATCGGTAAGAGGAGACGGAGGTGTCTGAGTAAGATGAGGCAGAAGACCCTTGGCCTGAAGAACCCGTCGAACTGAGTGTACCCAAGGAATAAAGTTTTTCTTGCCAGAAAGAGAGATGGTAGTGATCCTTAGCTCGTCACGGACTTCAGCAGAGCAAACCGGGCGGTCTGTAGGACAGGCCGTGTGGTCAATAGGCGGACTGGCCGCTGAGCTAGTAGAGTTACCTGAAGAAGCCATAGAGGCAGACCGCAAAACCAGACCACCTAGGAAGACCGCCGCGAAAAGAGCAGGAGGTCGCACGACAAGGCCACAGCGGGAAGGACTGGAGACCGCGACCAAGAAATGCGGAAAAGGCACTTGTCCGCACGGTCACGTTGGTCACCAGCGATTAGTCAGATCGCGACCAAAATGCGGAAAGAAAAGAGTCCGCACGGTCTAGGTGAACACAGCAGCGGTCAGAGCACAGGAAGCAGTCCGCAGCGGACAAGAGCACAGGAAGCAGTCTGCAGCGGACAGGAGCACAGGAAGCAGTCCGCAGCGGACTGGAGCAGTCCGCGTGACTAGAGCAGAGACCTCCCGGTCAAGATGCGAAAACACCAGCGGCAAGAGGAAGCCACGACCAAAGGCGAAGCGGACTGGGAAAAGAAGTCCGCAACGGACAGAGACAAGCCGCACGGACAGAGAAGAGCAGGGGGAGACCTCGACCAAAATGCGGGAGAGGAACACCCCGCACAGTCTGGCGGATCACAGCAGCGGTTTGAGGAGAAGGAAACCGCGAGTAGAAAGACTCAATCGGATAGAGAAGGCAGGTTGCGGCGAGATGGAACAGGTCACGCCGAGCTGGAATAGGTCGCAGATAGGACAATGCAGACCGCGGATAGACAGCAGCGGAGAACAGAGTAGCGGACAGAAGGCATGCCACGGCGAGCAGGAGCAGTCCGCCAGCGACCAAGAACCGTCTGCGAGCAGGGAGCCCGCAGCGGACAACGGAGAACAAGGGAGAAGGTGGCCCCACGGATCAGGAAGAGAAATGGCTATAAGAAGCCAGAGGGGGTGGAACCACGAGAGAAGGAGAGCAACTGGAGGCAGAGGAAAAGAAGCGAACAGAGACGGGCAAGCCGCAGAATGGAAGCGGACAGAGACAAACAGGCCGCGGGAGGCAGGCCGCGAGAGGTCAACAAAGGCGGACAGAAAAAAAGAGGCCGCGAGAGGCCGATTTTGGCTCTGATACCATGTAGAGAAAGCTCAAAACTTGTATGTATTGATTGAGTATCTAAATACAAGGAGAGAATACAAATATATAGGAGGAAGAGAGAGAGAGAGAATAAATCCTATACAATATGTGGGACTAAAAGAGAAGAGAGCAATAATGGGCCCAAAAAATGGGCCCAATACATGGGTTATTCTAACAGATACTAACAACCCGACATATTACTATAAAATTCATAAACTTCAACACTCCCCCTCAAGATGAAGGAAAAACCTCCAGCTTGGGCACATCAAATAAAGGCAACGGAGGTAGGCGATGTGGGACGAAACATCAGATGGGCCACCAGGGCAAATTTCAAACCGGGGAATCAAGCCGGGGACATAGCCACGCACGACGCAAAATCCACAAACAATGGGGACTCGCTGGAGTCAAGTCAACAAACACCATGTATACACACAACATGCGGAAGAGAATGAAAGACATGAAACAAATTATCAAACGGGCAACCAGGGATAATCCACACACAGGACGGTCCCATACGACACAGTCCCGCATGACACGATCTTACGCGACACAACTTACCGAAATTAGAACACTAACATCAGTCGTGTCCCAACACATGACCAATCAAAAGAAAAATGAGGAGATACATAACATCATACGACATAAAACCTAGAGGCCGTGTGGAACGAAGGTGAAAGGTCGGGAGAGATCATGAGTCGCCTTCGTCCCAAACACTCCTCATGTGGAACTCACGTGCATATAGGCATACGGCATACCCAACATAAAATAACAATTTGGACGACCGAGATACTTAAAAAACACAAGATGCCTAAAACCAACACAAAATATTTGCATCTACGAGAGATCAATGGTAGCAACACCGGAAGCATCAGAAAGGCGAGGGGAAGCGACCAGATCTAGAGAAGTTGGGTGGCTAAGCCGGAACACAGCAACAGGAAATGATGTCATGGATCAGGAGTTGCTCGGAGAAGAAGTCGACAGGTTTCAATGAGATATGAAGCATAGCTGACCTCTAAGGGCCATAGATGCAACGTCGATGTTGTATTCATGGAGGAACGTTGATTGGAACGTCAATAGGAACCGCCAACGGGAAGGACAGAGGAATCTGTCGTTGACTGAAGACGGGATCGACGACAGATGATGCACGCAAGTTGCAACAAGATCCTTGAAGAAGGCAACAACTAGGATCGTCGGAGAGGTAGTAGACGAAGTCAATGAAGCCAACAGAAGATGCACTCGTTGACGTTGATGGAAGAGAAGACGACATGATTGATTGACGGGATCGTCGACCAGGAGCAGGATGTCGATGGGAGCCTGCGCTCGATCGGAGGAGTCCTCCTCGTTGAGGGGAATAGAGGCCACTCCCGTCGATGGAATCAAACGAAGATTCCGTCGACGGGAACGGGAAGGGAGCATCTCAACGGGGGCTTTACCAGTGCAAGACAAGATCAAATCGTGAGGAAGAGGAGAAAGCAAGTGGCAGCCACGGGAAAAAAATTAGGATTTTTCAGAACCTGGATCTGATACCATGTTGTATAATAAGAAAGGAATGACTTGATTGATTTATTCATCCTCATATGCGGCATATAACGCATTATAAGGAGACACATAACACGATAGCCGATGTGGGACTAAACTCTAGATCTAATACATAAACACTAATAACCCGACATATTATTATAAAATTCAAACTCCAGCAGTAAAGTCATATTCCAATTAAAGTCATTTTCTTAATTATCATTGACAGAACCGTAACAGTATTCCGCTCATGAAAATCGACCTTGTCCACAAGGTCAGACATCAAATATTTGCCAAGATCTCTAATGATGGGGATAACACAAAGACGTTTAGCTGCGAACCATGGGCGGAGTCAATGTAAAATGTGGGTTGGGCTGAGAAGGCAAAATTTGATGGCAACACATTGGGGAAAGGGACAAAGGGGTCTCAAAATAGGTTGCTAGAAGAGATGATAGTAATAAATGAGGAAGCAATGGTGGGACCTATTTGCAGGGAAAATTTAATGGAAGGATTGGACTCAGGTGGTCGGTGTGCATGGTTGTAAGTGTTATGAGTGTGTTTGGGAAAAAAGTTCAGAAAGAAATTTTAGGCAAAACATATGACGTGGAGTGCAGAGGGAGTTGGGAACAAGGCGGAACAGATTGGTTGCATAGAGAAGGGAAAAACTGTGGAGGAGGATGGCAAGAAAACGAAAAATACGTGAAGACTGGTCGATCAATGAAGGCGAGGAATAGACACGTGAAAGCTGCGGTGGGAGCTGATGTAACGATCTAGTGTCGTTACGAGATCGCTGGAGAGATCACCAGCGTTAGAAGAGTAAGAATTGGGAATGGCCAAGAAGAGAAGACGGCCGGAGACGAGATAGAGGACGAATGGCCGGAGATGGCCGGAGTCGAGAGAGATGAAGGGGGGAGGTCGGGAAGTGAGAAGAACCACTAAGCTTTATTATTATCTTTCCATCCTCCGAATTACAACCACTAGGCTCTATTTATAGCATTCATACCACATCCTAAAACACCTATTTACAACTATGCCACACATATACTGTATATAATACTCCCTTACATTCCTACCCTGCCCATCAAACGACGACCTCGTCGTTTATTCCTAAAAAAAAATATAGCCATATGTGGATTTTGGTGATGTCATTCCAAACTGATTGGTTGATGTTGGCGATCTCGACATTGTATCGAAATGGTGCATCCTCCTGGATCGAAGACATGAATTGTCCAAGTTGATACATGGTTGCGGAAGCACGTGTCATCATGTGGCTGACCAAGTTGAGTATTGTGAGCAGAAGAGTCCACTAGGACATTAGAGTTGTAACGATGTTGCAACAACTCCTCCAAATGTGGCAAAGTCGTGTTGTCGGAAATAACACGAACAATCGGCGCACATGAAAACTCCAATGGTGGTGAAATTGTATTCACCGTAATTGTTGCCTCAAGTAGTGTAGTTGCCGTGATGACTTCTTGTTCCTCGTCCTCTGATGGTGTTGAAACAAATGATGAAAGTATTACTTCATCAGCATGAAGTATCGGAGCCCGGACACCATTTGGCTCTTCAAGTGTCCCACAAGGGTCAAACTCCTCGGACTTGGCTTCATGGCTAACAAGACTAATAGGTGATGAAGGCACTTCTATTCCGAATCGAGTCTGAATAGCGACCTTGAAATGATGCCAATCATGGCACATGTCCTCCCGCAAAAATTCTATGCACCACTTTGACGCTGACTTGTCCAAATAAAATGAGGCCATGAAAACATAATCAAGAGGATTGACATTCTTATACTCAAGGAACATTTCAAACTTAGAAATCCAATCGGTAGGATCGCCCGACGCAAATCTTGGGCCTGTAAATTTGGCGTACGGAGTATTAATCGAGGCCGAAGGTGTTAATGCGCAACTAAGATCTGGAGCGTGAGGAAGATTGGACGTAGGGGGCCCGAGGAAGTCGGACTGCGTTTCCTGGCAATATCGAGTTTCTTGACTAAAAACAGCATGTTGGCATTGTTCGACATCAACTTCTTTCCCAGAAGTTTTCGGACCGGTAGCCAAATCTCTCAACATGAGTGGAGGTGGAGCTTGAAGCATATGAGCCCAGTGAGAACCACTTTGCAAAGGTGATGGAGTTAGGTCGTTGAAGGCACGTCCAATGCTATCGTTGGAGAAAGAATGTCGTTGAGGGAGGAATAGACAAAAATCTTAATTGATGCAGATTTATTCAGCTTTGAATTGTAATTAAATTCCCAAGATCAACCCCGAGCAATCAAGCAATGGAAGACACACTTCAACAACAGGAACAGAAGTCGCCGACAGCCAGATTTCCTCCAAGATCAAATATACCCAGTAATGATAGATGGCTCTGCTTCAAGCCTCAATCTGGCGGTGGATCTTGAAGGCCGGTAGATGTTGCGGAGGCGGCAGAACGTAGGTGATGGTGATGCTGCGTAAACGCCAATAAACAGCGATGCGCGGAAGGAAGCGGCCCTGCTTCAAGAAACTGGGAGAAGATTCAAATAACATTCCGACCTATTATGTTGTGCCAGATGTTGTAATAATTGAGGCTGTTCAGCGGCAGGTTGATTCTCGTCCAACCTCAAGGCTGGTCTTGAGTTGCAGGAGTCTCAGAGAAATGATGGATATGATGCAGAAATTTTGTTGTTCCCCAAAAATTGTATCCTGGAACAATTGTTGGGTGCAAGAACAGAAAGATTGCTGATTCAGGATTGAGAATAGCAATTAGAATCAAGATTTGGATCCCGTCAGTGAGGCGAAAACAGAGGCGACGCGGCGAAGGCGGTGAAACTTGCGGCGGTGACAGCAAGCGATGGGGGCGATGAAGCGGCGGAGGAGGCGGAGGAGGCGGAGGCGGCGCTGGCGGCGGAGGCGGCGCTGGCGGCGGAGGCGGCGGTGGCGGCAAAGCGGCGGTGGCGGCGAAGCGGCACTGACGTTCTTGAAGATTCTGATGTGCTTGAGACCGGATAGTGGTTGTAGTGATAGAGTTCGTCGGAGTTGCCGCCGGCGAAGAAATCGTGGATGGCAGCGGTGGACAGAAACTGGCACGGCAGCTGGCTTCAAGAACGGTAATCGGGAGCGAGCTCTCAACGAGAGCACCAATTGTAACGATCTAGTGTCGTTACGAGATCGCTGGAGAGATCACCAGCGTTAGAAGAGTAAGAATTGGGAATGACCAAGAAGAGAAGACGGCCGGAGACGAGATAGAGGACGAATGGCCGGAGATGGCCGGAGTCGAGAGAGATGAAGGGGGGAGGTCGGGAAGTGAGAAGAACCACTAAGCTTTATTATTATCTTTCCATCCTCCGAATTACAACCACTAGGCTCTATTTATAGCATTCATACCACATCCTAAAACTCCTATTTACAACTATGTCACACATATACTGTATATAATACTCCCTTACAGCTGACAGTAAAAACATGGATACGTGGACATCGGAGGAAGATAGGGATTCAACATGCTTCGAAGTGGGGTCGAGGAGATCGGAGGATTGGGCAATGTCATTTCCTGACATCATAGCAGGTCTGGATGATGCGTGCGCGTGAGCTCTGGGGTAATCACGGTGCGGAGCAACGCCGTTGACGAAAGGGTGCTTCGTGGGGTGGACATTGGCAACTGGACACGCCAACCCATTGGAAAGGCTGACTGGACTTACGGGTTGTGCGGGAGGCATTGGAGGAGGAGAGGTAATGTTGGGGATCGTGAGGCTGGGGTGGACGGGAGGAGGAGAATCCCTGTTTAGGAGACTGTTGGTAGCGGGTTTTGGTTGTTCTACTGGCCGACCGAGGGTTCAATTGCACTTTTGACTTCTTGGACGTTGGGGTTGCGCTCTGACGGCTTCAGTGGTGCACTGAGACTATTGAGGGTGGCGTGCGGGTCACTCGAATATGCGGTTGGGTTAGGAAAGGTCTGGAGGTGGGGCTCCTGTGCCGGTGAAGTGTCGGCACGGTTTTGGCGGCATGATGCACTTTGAACTCCTTCGTGGAGGCTGGCGACACTCCTGGACGAGCAAAGTTGGAGTGAATATTCTGCGCAATTGCATGCGTGTTAGTGAGCATAGCATCCTACTAATCAAAACGCACATGCAGCGAGGCCGTGGTGGTAGTCATGTTATTGAGGGAGAGCAATGGGCCCAATGAGTCATCATACATGGGCTAAGTACAATGTCTATGAATAAACTATTTATGGGTCTTCTCTAACAATTGTTATAATTACTAGTTGTGATTTTCTATCGGATCTTGTGTGTGTTGTGCATGTAACATCCTAGGTTAGTAGAATTATTTTCCCCAGCAACACACCTAGAGTTGCATCTTAGGACTCACATCTGGTACCCAGCCTACCCTACGTCAAATTTGAACTTATTCCTTGGTATTTTGTATTTGTTATGTGCCTACTGGGAGGAGTGGCCGAAGGATTACCAGAGATGAGGATGACAATGGCGAGAGATACAACGGAGCGGGAATCGCGGCTTCCTAAGCGGGGCGTGCTCGATAGAGGAGAGAGCTTCCAAAATCTCACTTCAAAAACAATGAAATAGATTTCTTTCTTGCATGCCACATACAAACATACTCATACATTTATATAGGCTTTCAAGGTACTCAAGGACAATATTAATAAAAAGACACAACAATGATAACACCTACCCTCAAACCACTAAAGACAATAATAATTAATAAGGATAACAATAAATAACTAGGCCCAATGCTCGAGACCCATAACAGTATTTTCTAGCCTTCTATTATTTTGCATAGTATTGTTGATAAAGTATATATAACTGATTATATTGCATTTTCTCTTATTCGGCCTTCTAATTGTATTGTCTTTGCGCTATACAAGAAGTTTGGATCTATAAAAGAAATTCTGCTAATATATTCAGCCCAATTTGCAGCATCAGGTCCATTATTTGTCTCAATTTGCCCAGCTTCTCTGGAGGGTTTAATCCATGGGGAACTCCCAGCACGAGGAAGAAGCAAGATGTGAGAGTACCTTCCTTGTTACACTTATTATTATTATTCTTAAGGCAAAAATACTAAATAGGTCCCTAAAGCTTATCACCTTTTTGAAATAGGTCCCAAATGTATATTTTGGTTGAAATTAGTCCCCAAACTTTCTATAACTACTGAATATGTCCAGATTTGGAGGCTGAAGTGGCTGCATGAGCGAAAAGCATGCCGTAGTGGTGAACCTGATGATCCATCAGCTGGTGGAGGTTCCAACATATTCTGTTTATTTTTCCAAAAAAATGTTAATTGGGATTGATTTCACTAGTTTAGAAAATTTGGGGACTAATTTCAAGCTAAGAATAATTTAGGGACCTATTTCAAAAAAGTGATAAACTTTAGGGACCTATTTATTTTTTTTCCTATTCTTAACTCTTTTAAGTACTATGGAGAATATGGTATTTAATAGATTCTATCAAGTTACACCACGACATGCCACAACTTTCGTGTTTAGTCAAAAGCCCAGATCTGACCATAACATACCTAAAAATGGCCTTAAAGTTCGCTGCGCACAAAAAACAGATTTTTGCACGCATCTTAAAGCATGATGAATGACATCGGTTCATCTTCTTCCTTTAGACAATTAGTAAAAATTATATGCAGAACTTCCTCCTCCCTTATTCACCCTCAATAGACCATTTTTCTTCACGAAACCAAGTCCGCCATCTTCACAAAAAAGATAGGAGAGGTTGAAGACATCAAATATCTAGGGCACAAGCCCTAACAAAGTCTCTACCTAGGAGATCTTCATCTCACAAGTCAAACTTTTTTGAGTCAATATCTCTCCTAGAAAATAACTACAGATCTAGCACCAAGGGAGAGGGTAGAAACAAAGTTATACAAAACTTAGCTACTTTCCTTCTCTAATGATAAAAAAAATTCGCAAAGAACGAATATCACGTAGGTTGTTTGATAGTCACAGTTGCGTCAAAAAATGTAGAAATTTTCAAATGGATTGAAATGAAATATTACTTTATTTATTGCCCATATCTTGTATTGCACGCTTTTGGTTGGTGAAATACACGTACAACAACAACACTCAAGCCTTTATACCACTATAATGGGGTCGGCTATATGGATCCTTTGTCGTCATTGTGCCCTATCTTTTATCATAATCTCACTAATGCCTTAAAATTTTATAATATTTCGTTCTAGACTTTAATTAATCACATGATCTTGATATTGAAGAATATATAGAGAGGTGCATGTAGATACATGTTTGGGAGCAGAATAGCCTAGGATAAAAGGTGATTTCTTGAGTCTTGACCCTTGATGCCTTTGTTATAGGCCATGCGTATCGTGTGGTCGATGAGTGTGCCGCTTTAGGGATCCTTTTGGCACGGAGGTAGCGGTTATGAACCGTCGTTCGTGAACGTCCGGCCTTACCTAAGAAACTTCATTCACTTTTATATTCAAAACTAGTTTTCTTTTCTTGGTGGCGGTCATAATCGTTGTCATGCCAAACTTACATACTTATGGCGGTGGCTTTTTTGTTCAAACTCTCTCGAGAAAAAACGTTGTGCCAAACGGGGTCGAATAGGTCTACTCCACAGTTATTTTCCTGTAGAAATCCTTCAAATGTGATGTCAGAGTTATTGATGTTTATATAAAAAAAGAGCATCCCGGTGAACAAAGCATCCCCGCGCAGCGAGGGTTTGGGGAAGGGTCCTGTCAAACGGGACACCAAAATGATTTCATTACTTGAATAATAAAAGTCTTCGATATATATAAAGGGTAATACACGAGGTAACAAAAAACAAAACATGGAAAAATATTAGTTCTAACATTCCCCCTCAAGTTGGGCATGCAATGTTCTTCTTGCCTAACTTGCTAATAATCGACGCAAGTGTTTTTTCACTCAATACCTTGGTGAGAAAATATGCAAGTTGTCCATCTGAGTGAACGAAATGAGTACATTCAATCTCTTTCACAATATTTTCTTTAATGAAGTGTCGATTAACTTCAACGTGCTTGGTGCGGTCATGCTGGACAGAGTTCTGAGCAATGATGATTGCAGCCTTATTGTCACAATACAGATTGAAAGAGCCGGTTTCCAATAAACCAATATCATTCAAGAGGGAACGAAGCCACATCCCCTCACATATACCATGAGTCATGGTTCTAAACTAAGCCTCCACACTAGAGCCAGCCACTACATGTTGCCTCTTGCTTCTCCAAGTGACCAGATTTGCCCCAACAAAAGAACAATATCCTGTAGTAGATCTCCTATCATCAACTGGTCCGGCCCATTCTACATCAGTATATATTTCAATTTTAAGTGATCACTAGGAGAGAATAGAATCTCCTACCAGGCGAGGTCTTCAAATACCTCAAAATTTTGTGCACAACATCAAGATGTTTGACTTTAGGGGAATGCATGTATTGACTTACCACTCTTACTGCATATGAGATGTCAGGACCGGTATGAAATAGGTAGATCAATTTACCTATCAATTTCTGATAATCAGAAATATCTTCCACTAATTTCTCATCATCACGTCCAAGTTTGTGGTTCACTTCAATAGGAGTATCAGCAGACTTGCAACCACTCATTCATGTTTGTTTTAATAAATCAAGAAAATACTTTCGCTGAGAAATATGAATACCATATTTTGATCTGCATACCTCAATCCCTAGAAAATATCTCAACTTACTCAAGTCTTTCACTTCAAATTCACTAGAAAGTTTGAGTTTCAGGGCATAAATCTCATCCATGTCATCACATGTAATAACCATATCATCAACATATGCAATCATGAAAGCCACCTTCATCTTTTTTCGTCTGATAAATAGAGTGTGATCAACACGACTTAGGGTATACCCCAATGAGATCATGGCTTTGTGAAGTATCCCAAACTAACCTCTCGGAGATTGTTTTAACTCATATAGAGTTTTCTTCAATTTACACATTTTGCCTTCAGAGCCGATAGGTACATGACCCGAAGACATCGACATATAGACTTACTCTTCCAACTCGCCGTGAAGGAAAACATTCTTTACATCTAGTTGTTTAAGGTCTCACCCTTTACAAGCGACACAGGATAATAGGACTCGTACTGTATTCATTTTTGTCACGGGAGCAAAAGTCTCTTGGTAGTCAATACAATGAGTTTGGGTGTAGCCTCTTGCCACCAATCATGCCTTGAATCTATCTACAATACCTTCAGAGTTCTGCTTTACTGTAAAAATCCATCAACAACCAACTATCCTCTTGCCAAGTGGGAGATCGACCAGGATAAAGAGGCATATGACACATAGTTAGATAATGGATGTTGAGTAGATGAGTGTATACCTTTTCGGAGGGCAATATGTAACTCCAGGGATGCTGTAGTATGTAGACAAATTTGGCTGTGGCTCTGGTATTATGGGATGCGATTGAGTGTTTGATCTTTTGCTTCTCCAAGTGTACACATACAACTCTTTTTCTTTATAAACATCTTTGGGAATATCCTCACTCTCCCCCTGAGTGGTAATGTATGGTGGAGGAAGAGGAAGAGTAGGAGCACTCACTTCCAAGTATGAAGGCTCCCCCTGAAGTGAGAACTCATAATAAAAGGTACTTTCATGAAACGTAACATCCATGAAGACATGTTTTCTTGTTCGGAGGATGATAGCATTTGTACCATTTTTGTGTAGGGGAATAACCAATGAACACAACGAAAGGCACGAGGATTCGAGTAATGTTATGAATATGAACAAAACATAAAACACCCAAACACACGGGGTACAAGAGTAGGAGGTATACCAGTGCGATTGTCCAGAAGACGAGACGACATACGATTAATGAGCTAAGCCGCAGTAAGAAGGGCATCATCCCAATAGTATTTTGGAAGAGACGTCGTAAATAACAAGCATCGTGTCACTTCAAGAATATGACGTTTTTTTTGTTCAACAACACTATTATGTGCAAGAAAATGTACACAAGTAGTTTGATGAACGATGTCATAACCACTCAAATAATTTTCAAATTTGGTATCCATATATTCACGACCATTATTATTACGAAGAATTTTAATGGTGACACCAAATTGAGTAGCAATCGTTTTATGAAATTTTTGGAAACAAGAGAACACTTCATTTTTACTATGCATCAAATAAACCCACGTAATGCGAGAAAAACAATCAATGAAAGTAACAAACCATGATAGAGGGAAAGTTTATGTCTAGCAAGTTCACAAACATCATACAAAAGTTTTAAAAACATGGTCGTGGCCTCTTGCATGGAGTTGATCAACCATACATAACCAAAGAGTTCTTTGATTCCCATTGAGCCTACGTAGATGCAGTCCTCTTTGCCTCCTTAATAGTCCTATTAACATAGCCAAACAAACAACGACTCTTAAGGGTCAAGGTAATAAATCGAGCCCATGATAGGTAATTTATTGTATCAAGACGAATCGTGGCGATCTGAGACGTCGTATGATCATGCCCAACCCGGGCAGATCCAGTGGGTTGTGATACATCAGGAGTATCAACCATGTCAGACATAATGAAATCAGAGAACAAAGATGCGCCAAAAAAAATTCTAGAGTAGGTAAAAAAACTAGCCTCCAGAAGATCGTCGGAAAAAAGGGCGATGCCGGAAAAAATGCCGGACCACACCAATAGGACCGCCTCGGATCCTAGAGCAATAGATCCTTGAGTGATGAAGTCAAAGGAGGCTTGAAGGTGGAGGTACAACCCTTTTCATGAGAGAAAACCAAGGGAGAGGAAAGCAAGATCCCAAGATCCATGATATATGGAGATCTAGTGGAGCAATTAATTGATCCCCCTAGTAGGAGGTAGAGGGAGGAAAAGCGAATTTTTCTTAGAAAAACGGGGTACACCAGACGGTTGTCGGAGGAGTGGCCATCCGGGGCACCCATCGGCGGGCTCCGCCACGCTCAGCAGCAGTCGGAGGAAGCAAGGCTGCGGGGAGAGAAGGGAGGTGGAGGGAGAGAAGGGTGGCCTACGGCGGTGTGTTCACTGGGTTGCGGGATCGAGCGGAGAGGAGGACGCGGGATCGAGTGGCGGGTAGGGCTTTTTCTTACCTTGGCTTTGATACCATGTCAAACGGGATGCTAAAATGATTTCATTACTTAATAAAAACCCTCTCTCTATATATGTATGGTAATGCATGAAGAAACAAAAAATAAAACATGGAAAAAACATTAGTTCTAACAGGTTCTACCACAAGGGTGAAATGTAGGCAAACCTTACCCTGTATTTTTTATGTTTATATGCATCCTAAAAAATAATGTGTTGATTAAATTTATAATTTTTAGTAATATTTGTCCATTGACCAATAACAAAATACTACTAATATACACTTTCACTTCAAAATAATGTCAAAAAACTTGAATTCTGTCTTAAGCACTGATGCATCATCATAAAGTAAATGCATTATTTATATATCTGTTGAATATAATTCATATGCAAACAAAAGAACTCCATAAAATCTACATGATTTATTGATTTGTTGTAATTTATTCTTTCCCTCTAATTATCTTCTAGTTAAGGAGATTGCTGCATTTGCCTCAACAAAGCATTTAGCCATTTTTATTCTTGCAATATCACTATCAAGATTCAAGAACCCTCATTAGGGTTTATGTTTTCATGTTTGATGTGCTGTCGATTTTCGTATGTTTGACATCATTTTTGATTTTTGTCTGCTGAATTGCATTTTTAAAAAGAACAACTGAATTAAAAGCCTTTAAAATAATGTCTGTACTTTGTTGTAATACAGAGGGACCTCACCGTGCCCTATGTGGATGATGGACATCTCGAGATAGTTGGATTTCGGAATGCGTGGCACGGGCTTGTTTTGCTTTTTCCTAAAGGGCATGGTACTCGATTGGCACAGGTATAATTCATTCTCCAAAGCAATCATCAAAATATATTACTTCAATTTCCGCTTTTCTGTTTGAGAGGTTTTTTCTTTACATAAACAAATTGTGGAAGGGACATTTACAAGGACCTCCCCTCTAAGTTCGCTAAATTATAGCTGCACCTCTCTTAGGCTCTGTTTGGGGGGACTTATTTTTACCGGTCAAGCGGTTTCGATCGCATGAATCAGACCATAATTAAGGCTCGATTCATGCGGTCGTAATCGCTTGACCGGTGAAAATAAGTCCCCCCAAACGAAGCCTTAACTTTGAAATCACAAAAATTTCGTCTGTGAGTTTACATTTCATTACACATCTATGTACAAAAAAGACCCTGCTAAAAACTTACTCCAAGGATGTATTTTTGTGCATGGATGTTATGAAATGTAAACTTAGCGGAAGATGTTATTGTAATTTCAAAAGTAACAGGGGTGCAGCTGTTCATTATGCTAATACCCTGGGATACTGATTGCTGCCGCGGTCATCTGCACGCGCTCAATAATGTTCTTAAACAATAGTCCGTAGCGTCCCGACAGATAGTGGGAACGGTGAACGCTGGCGGCCAAACTGAGATGGACGACGCACCGGCGTACTTGTGCAAATCGTCATTGATGATGTTTCCTGCAGACAAACCGGATTCGGTTCGAGTTCCACAAATCAGACGCTGATCATACATTCATGAGAATGGACGGCGAGCCATGGAAACAGCCTCTGCCAGAAGAGGGCGACAAAGTGATGGTGGAGATTTCTCACGTCGGTCAGGTCAAAATGCTTGCTATGCACCACAGCAGAGCCAGAAGCATCCATGATCCCACGGCAGCTTCTTCTCGCCGTGATGGCGATCATCACGATGAATCCAGCAATGATGAATCCGATAGCGATGATGATGATTGGGAAGAACGGCGTAAGTTTGGGGCTGCAGAAACATTTAAAGTCCCAGAGGATCTGGAAGCCATCCATTTTAGTTAGAAGCTTTACAAATTATATTTTACATCCCAGGCTTTTTTGATTTATTTATTTTGTATTCTAGAATAGGGTCATTTACTGGGATCTCCCGTAAAAAGTACAATGTATTTACACTATAGAATGTCCATAAAACTCTATGTTTGTAGAAACGTTTATGATGTCTATAGTTAACTCCCCAAAACCTGTGAATAAAACGTTGGGTCATGTATATCTATCTTCTACACCCAACCATTTGCAGTATGATTGCATTTTAAATGTACAACACTCAGCGAAGTTCCTGTGCGAATAAATTTGCGTGCGAATGTGCGAAGAGTGAAATTCAGCCGTTCCTATATCCGCTACAGTGATTCAGCCGTTCTTTTTTTTGTGGGTGGGATGCAGTGCGAACCAGCAACGGCGGCGGTGGCTGCGCTCACCGGGCACCGGCCGGCCAGGGTTTGCTGGTGGGCACGCCAGCGAACCCCAGGAGGCCGGTGGCCGGCACCACCACTGCTGTTGCAAATTTTTCTCTCGGGGGATCACACGCCTCTTTGTTTGACGACGGATATTGGTTCTTCGCAGGTGATCATCAAATGCGAGTATATATATATATATATAAGGCGATTGTTAATCGCAACCCATTATTGGTCAGTCGCACCCCAAAATCTCCTAAATTTTCGTGTTTTTTTAAAATACACCATGTATATGTAATTTTAGGAAAAGTGCTCAACACGAAAGTTGTAGATCTCGTCTACAACTTTTGTGTTGATCACTTTTCCTAAAAATGTGTGTACAAGACGTACTTTGAAAATATGCTCGGGTTTTGCGCCTTTCAAAAATACGCTTTGTACATGTAATTTCAGGAAGTGTTCAACACGAAAATTGTAGATCTCGTCGAGATCTACAACTTTCGTGTTGAACACTTTTCCTGAAAATGTACAAGACGTATTTCGAAAAAACGCGAAAAATTGGTAGATTTTGAGATGCGACTAGCCAATAACAGATTGCGGTTAACAATCACCATATATATACTTCAAGGACATCAAGTCGAGGAGGCAAGGAGGCAAGGAGGCGGCCGAGACAAGGAGGCCGCTGAGTCAAGGAGGCGTGCTGAAGCCTGGAGCAGGTATTAAGTTGAGGAGGCGCACTGGAGCAAACATTGAGTCGAGGAGGCGTGTTGGAGCAGGCGTCAAGTCAAGGAGGCGCGTTGTAGCATGCGTCGAGTCGAGAAGGCGCACAGGAGTAGGCGTCGAGTCCAGCAGGTGCGCTGTGGAGCGGGTGATGAGTTAAGGAGGCGGGTTGTAGCACGCACAAGCGTCTAGTCGAGAAGGCTCGCTGGAGCAGGCATTGAGTCTAGGAGGCGCGTTGGAGCAGGCACTGAGTCGAGGAAGCACGTTGAAGTAGGCATCGAGTCAAGGAGGTATGTTGTAGCAGGCATTGAGACGAGGAGGCGCGTTGGAGTAGGTGTGGAGTCTCTGAGGCGTTTTGGAGAAGCGTTGTAGCATGCGTCAAGTCGAGGAGGCGCGTTGTAGCAGGAGTCGGGTCGAGAAGGCGTGTTGGAGAAGGCGTAGAGTCGAGGAGGCGCACTGGAGCCTGGCTTCAGGTTGAGGGATGTACATTAGAGTAGGCGTCGTGTCCGGAGGCGCTATTGAGACGCTGGCGGGAGGGTTGGAATTGCTATGGCACCGGGCGGGGGTTGATTTTGGGAGGGTTTGTTAATATCAATTTATAGTTATTTCAAATAATGACAAAAAAAAATCTGAGTATTTTTTGGTTTGCTAAAAGTCGAATAAAATTTGTTAGTAACAACACCTAAAAAATATCATATCATAACAACACAATGTTATGTTACAAGAACAGTAAACATGTTTAAGTATTTTTTTGGGTGTTGTTATTAGTAAATTCTATTTGACTTTTATCTAACCAAAAAAATACCCGATTTATCCTTTTGTCATTATTTGAAATTCAGCAAACCCTCTCCAAACCAACCCCCACTCGGTGCCCTAGCAATTTCAATCCATCCGTGAGCTTCTCAGTTGCACCTCTGGACCCGACACTTGCTCCAATGCACCTCCCTCGACCCGACGCCTGCTCCAACGCGTCTCCTCGACCCGACGCCTGCTTCGGCGCGCCTCCTTGACTCGACTTCTGCTTTAGCTCGCCTCCTCCACTCAATCACTGTGTGACTTTGATATGTTCCTTTTTATTTATGTTTCGTTTGGTTCGGCGTTTCACCGCCTCCGTTTGTAGCAAATGCCGCCGGACATAAACAAACGGACGCCGACAGCTTTTGCTCCGTTTGCACCCGCCGGACAGAGGAAATGTTAATGTATATTTGGGTACATAATGGATTTGGAGGCTTAACGAATCTGGTTCGGATACCGGGATATCCGATACCCATATTTAACCTAGGGTTTGCCTATAAAACCCAAGCTGGGGGCAACGGGGAGGTAGTTCCATTTTGACCACCATCTGAGATGCTTCGAGCGACCTAGCAGAAAAAGCCAGGGAAAAGCTTCGTTTCGAGCGGCCGCCTCCGCCCTCCAGTTTGAAAGCGGAGTTTGTGCCTGGTAGTTCAGTCCGCCACCGCAGAAACAAATAAAGCCTTAAAAGTCGTCGATAATTTTATTCCAGTTATTTCATGTGGTTCGTGAAGTCATAACTTCATCCTTGTACGAGCCTATAAAGGGTCTTCTGTGTTTTCTAACATGCTATGCAAAAAATATTAATGTGAATCTCAAGGAGAACGCAGGCAACCACAACAATGATGATGTATATATATACAAGCAATGCTCAAAGAGTGCTACTAAAGCTGTGTTTGAGGGGACTTATTTTTACTCATCAAACGGTTACAATCATAAGGTATGTTTCATGCGGTCGTAACTGCTTGACCGGTGAAAATAAGTCTCCCCCCCCCCGAAACGGTGCCTAATTCTCCTTATTAACTGCGTTTTGGATATTAGAAGCGAATGAGGCTTTGAGCTCCAATTGAGGAGTTGTCGTATAATTTTGAGGTCGCAGGTTTCAGTCCTCGAAGTAGCCTCTTGCGAAAATGCATGGTAAGGTTTTCCTACATTTCACTCTTGTGATGGGACCCTTTCCTGAACCCTCACTGCGTGGAAATTTTTTTGCGTCAGGACTCCTGATCATGAGCATGGTCCGGACAACCAATGAGGAGCCCCAAATTATGAGGGCCCGCGCAAAAGTGTATGACACAAGCCATAAATGCGTGGGCCCCACCTCCTTTGCAGGCTTCTCATTGGTGCAGGATCATGAGCATCGTCAGGCTCCTGACCTAACTATTACTCCACTGCATGGGGGATGCCTCCTTTTTTAGCTTCTTACTGTTTTTTTGCAACGAGATTCCCCGATTGGATTACAAACTAGGTTTTAACAGGTTCTGAAGTACTACTAATTATGCTTATTAGCCTCCCGTTTTAACTATTACTCCACTAGTTATCCAAAATACATATATAAAAATATGTTCATTAAATTAAGATAAAAAATATTTAAACATGAAAAGAAATTTTTTTTGACAAAATGGAGAGAATAGGTTTGATTACCATAATGCATTGTGCTTCTTATTCATAATGCTATTGAGGAGTAGTTGCTCATTGGCTGGAAGTTATATATATAAACACACACATGCACCCACCAACACGCATTAGACATTGAATATGAGATATATTGTTCATTGTATTAGCTAGACTTGCCCTTTTTAATGATATTTATTTGGTTGCTATTAATAATTTCTCCAGAAGGCATAGCATAGGAAATACATTAAATAATCATAAAATTATTACTCAATTATTATTTTTCTTCCTTTTCACTTCCTTCTACCACAAATAAAATTACACTTTTCTAAATAACAAAGCGTTAATTTATTTTAATTTTAGTTTTTTTCATGACATTATAGAAAATAAATAATCATAAAATTATTTTCTTCACAATATTCTTTTCTAAATTTCTTTTGCATTATAAAAATATTACAATTTTCGAGTACGTATATATGCATTTACTCAATTCAATAAATTATTATCTTCCATTAATTCCATGTTTTGTTAATCAAAATTTTATATAGTTAATAAAATGATTCAAATAATTTTGAGTATAAAATTTACTATTAAAAGAATAATTGAATGGACTTATTAACGTAACCCCTATATCATTAATCGGCATGCAATGAATGAGAGTCTAATATGGAAAGTGTCTATGTGCAAGATATTTGATATATAGGCATATTCATTTAATCTATAATCTCTATTCATTAGGCAAGCCAGTCAAAAAAATCATTTAGAAAAACAAAAACATTTTTAAGCATTTAATTTCATGCCAATTTTAAAATCTATCTATCTACATTTTATTTTATTTCACACCCCAGCAAGTGACACTCTGATAGAAAGTTTATTATTCACACGCTCATGATTAACTATACACATATCCATGATGCAAGATTTTACAATCTACACTCTCATATCGGGAGATTATAGGATGCACACCCCCATGAGTAAGGATTTTACAATACACACACTCATGATAGGGAATTTTACAATGCGCACATCCATGATGGAGGATTTAACTATGCGCACCCCCATGTTTAGAAAATTTATTATCCACACTCTCATGGGGGGGGGGGGGATTTTACTATCTGCACCCACATGATGAGGTTGGCGATGACAGGAGTCGGGAAGCTACGACGGGTGTCGGGATGCGGCAAGCAATGATCGTGGCGGCGGGCAATGAGCCTGGAGAGGTGCGATGAGCGCGGCGGCGGACGATGAGCACTGCAATGGGTGATGAGCACTGCAATGGGCGATGAGCTTGACCTTGAGCGACGAGCGCGGCGAGGTTGTCAGTGTGTATGTGAGCGAGGGGAAAGGCCGGTGGCGTGGAGGTGGGTGACGGGCGAGACTGATAGCGCAGGGGAGAAAGAGGGGCTAGGCATGCATGGCCCATGAGCGACATCCATGGACTGTGCTGCCTTCGGTCATACTACAGAGGACGCATGGCCTATGGAGCTTCGGATGCACGACATGTGTGGCCTCCGACCGTGCCGCGGAGGGCGCAATGCCTGCGCAGCCTTTGGCCTTGCGAAGGTTGCGCTCATGCGCGACTCCGGACATGCGAGGGAGGCCGATTGCCCTGCATGACTAATGTTGTGCGGGCTCTGCGCGACATGCATGTTGGATTTGGTGGCCAACCTTAGGGGGGATAATGTTTTCAAAGTTAGTTCTAAATTAAAACAAGTTTTACCAAGAAAACAAGTTCTGGAAGCTATCGCGGGTGGTAAGGCTAGCGTCCGACAGTAGGTCACAAAGATCGATTTTCTTTGTAAAACTTCGTTTTTGAATTTTCCACACAGCGCTCAAACCTCCAGCAACATACAACCACAAATTTTAGATGAAACAAAAACAAATAATTTTATTCAAAATTATGCAGAGGTTTACAATAACAAAACTGGATCTCCGTGACGCCGGAGATCAAAGGCGATGAGTACAATCTTGATTTGGTTTCTATATCGACCCTCCCAGAACTGGTTGGCCCTCGCTCTTCTTCCCAAGAAGATCGACCAGCCGGCTCTTCACATTCCTCCCCGGAAGGGTCTTAGAGCCCCACTAGATCTCCTAGATCTAGACGTCCTCCCAGGATGATTTTCCGCAAATTCCTCCCAGAAATCTGATGACCTCCACATTTAATCAGTTCTTTATTCAAACTCTTTAACTCCTTTTGCATGTGTTTATTTTCCAATTTTAAAACATTGTTTTATTACTCAAATCATTTGATTTACCACATAATGTTTCATATAAATCAAGAAGTTCTTCGTAAGTGGGAGGAGTTACCTCAATGTCGCTATAGGCACTGGATTCGATGTCGGAGTCAATGTGATGTTTCCCCATCAGGCACAGATTCGCCTCATCTTCACTGCTTGAGACGGAGGTGCTCGACTTGTCAGAAATAGCATCATCCCATGTTGACGCTTTAGTCACTTTTCTTTTCCCTTTTTCTCTGTCTTGCCTCTTATTTTCTTCTTTTTGTAGCTTTGGGTAGTCTCTCTTCATGTTCCCTAACTTGTGATAGTGAAAACACGTTCGAGTAAGCTTCTCTTCATCACTCTCTGACCCCTTTGACGGTTTGGCCCATCTCTTCCTCTCTTTTGCACATTTCTTTCAAAATCTTTTGAACTTCCCTTGTCTTTTATGATTTTTCATGAATCTTCTAAATTCTCGTACATAAAGGCTTTCATCATCATCATCATCAGACTCTTCCACTACCTCCTTTTTCGTAGCTGCTTTCAGTGCTAATGCCTTCTTCTTCTACTCCCCGGGATACTCCTCGTCATGTATTTTCAATTCGAGCTCATGGGTCTTCAGGTTCCCAATGAGCTCTCTATCTACAGGGTGCTGATGTTATGAGATTCAGCAATAGCAGCCACTTTCGGATTGAACTGTAGAGGCAACGATCGCAGGATCTTCCTAACCAAGTCCCCATTTGAATAATTCTTTCTGAAAGATCTGGAGGCATTAACGATCTTCATGAAACAAGTGTACATGCTATCCACCTTCTCGTCGGTCTCTATCCAGAACTGTTCATACTCAAACTCCAGTCGAAAGAGCTTTGATTCCTTCATGAGTCAGTTAGAGTAAGCGTCAAATATCATAAGCAATGGCTCATATGTCCATGCTCTGTGCCATTAGGAATATCTTCATGCGAGTTCTCCAATGGTTGTAGTCACTCCCCATAAACAATGGAAGCCTACTCACACCTTGATTTACGTTGACCATCTTACTTTAGTATGTTAATCATTTTTGAAATAACTTGCTCTAATACCATATGTTGGATCTGGTGGCTAAACTTAGATGGGGGAATAAGGTTTTTAAAGGTAGTTCGAAATTAAAAAAGTTTTACCAAGAAAACGAGTTCTGGAAGTTATCGCGGGCGATAAGGCTAGCGCTCGATGATAGGTCACAGAGATCGATTTTATTTGTAAAACTTCGTTTTTGAATTCTTCACACAACACTCAAACCTCCAGCAACATACAACCACAAATTTTAGATGAAACAAAAACAAATAATTTTATTCAAAATTAAATAGAGGCTTACAATAATAAAACTGGATTTCCGTGACGCCGGAGATCGAAGACGATGATTACAATCTTGATTTGGTTTCCATACCGACCCTCCCGGGACCGGTTGGCCCTCGCTCTTCTTCCCAAGAAGATCGACCAGCCGGCTCTTCACCTTCCTCCCTGGAAGGGTCTTAAAGCTCCACTAGATCTCATTTATCTGGACGTCCTCCCATGATGATTTCCCGCAAATTCCTCCCAGGAATCTAACGTCCTCCCAGGAATCTGGCGACTTCTCAAGTTGATTTCCCTCACACATATTAGACAAAATAAAAGAAAAATACAAAATAAAAGATAAAAAGTTTGAAAACATTTCTCTCTAGAACGTTGCGTGATCGATGTTTTTGATTATCGTTTCTTTGTAGTCAATCGGCTGCTGAATTGTCATCGGAGTTTTCATCCTTCGGAGTTCTTCGATCACGAACGGGAGGAAGAAATGTTGTTTTTCCTTCAAGGAGATGAAGATGCACGCTCTCTCTGATAGCGGTTGAACCCTAAAATGAAAATTCTTCTTCTTCTTGTCTCTAGGAAAAAAATGCTTTTATATTTGTTTCCAAAAATACGCTACCGCCTGCGGTAGAACAAGCATCCGGCGGTAGGTGCCTTCGCATGGTGTTGATGTATGTCTAGTAATTTTGAAAAAATATCCTGAAATATTCTTTCCGCTTTTTGATACCGCGACGTGGTAAAAGCTAACATTTGGAGGTAGAAATTTCCTCTTGATGAATTGACTCGATGCTCGTCGAATTGTCTAGCGCCCGGCGATAGGGCTAGCGCCCAACGGTAGGCTAGCGCTCGACGGTAGGGCTACTGCCTGGTGGTAGGTCACATAAATTGATTTTCTTGTTCTTTTGTACATATAGACTGCACACTATACCCAATATAAATATGATCAAATACCACCCGAGATTTGATATTGTCAAACTAAAGAGATGCAGAACATATGTTCTAACAGTGCATGGCCTCTGGCTGTGTGGATTGAGGCCAAGCGCATGTGCGGCTCCAACCATGAGGCGAAGGCAGCACGACCTGTGCGACAGATGTCACACAACCCAAGTTGCAGGTATCGCACTATAACACCCCCATCCGTCACAAATAATATAACATAAGGTCCGATCGGGGCCCCACGTGATATGAAACGGACAGACGAAAGAGTTACTAAATGAGACCAAAAACCCTTAGAAATTTTGAAAACGCAATCCTAACACAGAGTTGCATTCTAGCGAAAGAATAAAATGAGTTTTATAAAAATCACGCCCAAAGACGAATGTCCACTAACCTCAATAGGAATGAAATACAACAAACACAGATTTGGCCTTAAGGCCTTACATCAATAATATTTAACCGAATAAAATAGTTTGCATACATCGGCACGCAGGTCAGCAACACATGAGAAATTACTAAATAAACAATTGGGTCTTCGAGGGCCAGCTCAGCAAGAAGGGCTTCACCCCGCTATTTCCCGCTTGACTCCGCTGCACCTGTAAGCAAACATTCCACCAAGCGGTGACAAACAAAGTAACGGTCAGTAAGGGCTGACCAAATTATAATGACCCCACCCTTTTCTCGGGGTGGCGGTGCTTCTTCCCTGCAAGCAGATTAGAATAATTACATAAAACTAGAATGTGTCATTTAAGCACCAATCATCACAAAAGTTGGCGTGACCGGCCCAACGTCTCGTGCACTCAGGGCACCTTAACGGTGTACCGAACTTCCCTGGGTCCCACCACCATCCTCAGTCCTGGACTGAATGGCAACACATTGAGCATTCGCTAGCCGTGACTCAAGGCCCTCGACTCTCTCCTATGCTTATAACAACACACCTATTTCCTTAGGTAGTCAAACTGCACCACATAGTGCAGGTACAGTTCAGTCAAGCTCGTTGCTCAAATCGTCGTACCCAACACGCGCGATGCGGGTCAACCTCCCCTTGCATGTTATCGCATACATAATCGATTGTTATGTAACAAGGGTGGCACTCGTGTCCACCTGAGTTGCGCACTCAAGACACACAACTCCGTACACTAGCCCTACGGTCTCCGAGAGACGGGCTTCACACAAACACGACAAAACTCCCCGGGAGTTAATGCCGACGATCCAATGACTTCGTGCCAACATTATGGTGTTTCCTGGAGCACACCTCCAGTACTAACTGCCGCCTCAGGCAGACCCCCATTCCGAAATATTCAACTTTCACGGAGTCTTCTCCAGGAACCCCAAAACATTACCAATCCAGACTAACATGTCTGGATGGGCTTCACAGAGCATGCCTAAATCGTACTCGCGCTTCTGGATGCTAATACAATTAATAGCGGGGATGTAAATATCGACCCGACGGAGAGCATCCTTCCCCCACCCGTTGGTGGAGAGGGGCATCCATGCAAATATGCTAATTAATTGATTCACCTGCCCAAGAAGAAAAGTCGTTACTCTTGACGCCCGTTTTTGAGGCATGGCTCGGTCAAGAACGACCTTCGCAACGGCTGTCCACGCACGGATGACGCAACGGTTCGAGCTCCAAAAAGACCACTCAAGATCTCCCCTCCTCTTGGTCGGCCAAACTTTAGCCCCAAGGCTCTTCTTCATGGCTGTGCAACAAACAACACCCACACTAGAGAGGGTCGGCCTTCCCTTATCGGCGGCGGCCTGGAGAGAGAAAGGAGGAGGGAGGAGGCTCGGGTAGCCTCTTCCAGGTTACAGGAGAGAGGAAATCAGGAAGAGGGGGCTCCTTCCAGTCAGGCAGCGCAGGGAGAAGAGAGCAGGGGAGAGGGGGCTCGGGCTGCCCCTACTAGCCGGCGACGGGAGAGAGAGAGGGCTCGGGCTGCTCCTTCAAGTGGCGCTCGGGCTGCGCGTGAGAGAGAAACCGAGAGAGGGAGAGAGGAAGAGGGATCGGGCTCGATTCCTCCTTCCTGTAGTCCGGCGCAGAGGGAATCGGGAGAGAAAGAGAGAGAGCGGGATCGGGAGAGGGGGGAAATGCGGCTGAGAGATGGGGAGGGTTAGGTTTAGTTTTTATATATATTAAAACCCCAGCCCAATGTGTTAACATCACACCAAACTCATATAACCTCGCGACGCGATTTCGGGGCATTACACGCACGAGCTCTCCGCGACATGTACGACCTCCAGTCATGCAGAGGTCGTGTGCCTGCTTGGCAGAGGCCTCACGGCCATCGCGACAGGTGTGGGCGCCTCCCTGCTCATGAAAGGTGGTTACCCGCATCACCTGATGCAGGTGAGGTTACCCACACCCCATGCTGGGGTACGAGTTACTCTCCCCCAATTGTGGGAGGGTGGCTCATGCGTACGCATGCACGTGTGCTCTGATATCCGTTTGGAAGACTAAACTGATTCGGAATTGTGCAAGAATGATCTCGTTGGAATTATATCGACGAGCCGGTTGAGGTCGTAGAAAAAATCTCTAATTTAATTGAACAAATTTTATGGAACCGTTTGTATATATATATATATATATATATATATATATATATATATATATATATATATATATATATATATATATATATATATATATATATATATATATATATGTTGTGTGTCATTCAACGCTTTGACAGAAACGGGTCATCTTAGCTCGACAGTGAGCTGAATGCCTAAATAGTCAAAATTGAGAACTAACATGTTATAAGATCTTTACGCCGAAAACCTGGAAAGGGAAAAAAACACCAAGCTAAACCCAGTTCTGACGAAATCCACTAGTAGTGGACGTGTAAAAAGATTTGCTTTTGGTCTTACACTCCACGCCTCGTTTACAAGTATTTTTAAGAATCATGTGTTTGGAGGAAGGCGTCGAACGCGGCCCGCTCATGCGCGTGTTCGCACCGCACGACCATCGCACGTGTGAGTCCCACACGGGGGCGCGCGCACATGTGCCCATGTATGCACGTGTGCGCGCTCTTGTACGCGTGCGCGCCGGCGACAGCCGTTGCCTCCGGCCGGCTCCGTAGCCGGGCAACCTACCCGGGCCACCTGGACCGTCTGGACAGCCTCGGGGCAATTTTACCATTTCCGAAAAATTGATGATCCAAGTGATTAGAACGGAGCAACGTCATTCGTCAACTCAAAGTTCAGTTGGTGGAATTACCAACGTGTCCTATGACTGTCGAAGAAAATCAAATACTTGTAAACAAAGGAAAAATAGTAGATTTTGGCCCGCCTAACACCCGACCATGTGGTTTTTTACCATTTCCGGGTTTCCACATTAAAATTGCCTTATCATTGCGGCTTGGTTATCATTTGACTGTTTGCGTGCCCGGTCTGACTTGACACAGCTATGGCAGTCTGATTCTCCGGATCGGAGGAAAACTGGACAGCCCTCAACAATTTTATATATCGCTAAATTGGTGTCAAGTTAGCAACAAAAAGTTGATTATTGTTGCGAGTTACTCTATCTTCCTCCGGTCTAGAGAATAGAACAACATTAGCTCAGAGTGTACTGGGCGCACAAACAATCAATGAAAATCTAGCAGTAATGACAGGTGGCAGAAAAAGTGGTAAAGAAACTAAGTCCACGAAGCTTTGACGAGAGCGTCCACCGTAGCGTTTCTTTGCACCTTCATCCGGGGAGGAAAATTGGCCAAGTCCCCATAGCTTGTATGAGAGCATCTGTGAGGCTTGAAGGAGAGCGTCCACGAAGCTTGAAGGAGAGCGTACACGAAAGTGCTCTTCTGACGTCTTCTCTTGCTCACACGGATGCATCCAGATGAGCGCTAAGCGTTGAGCATTGAGCACTGAGCGGCCTAGAGAGGGAGCAGAGCGAATTCCAATTGAAGGAACAATCTAATTCTGACATCTTCGCCTGAAAACCTCAGAGTTCTCTCTCGCCTATGAAGCCGCTTTTTCTCAAATGAAGGTCTGAGGTCAATTTATAGTTTTTTGGTGGGACATGCTAGTAGTTGTTCTCATGCAAATTTTTAGCTGGCGAATAGGGTCACTCTGTTTTGATCAGCTGAATCGTCAATTTTCCCAAAATGACGGACAAGCACCCCGAGCGGCCCTAACAAGTTGCATGGGGCCGGCGACGGTGGAGGCGGCCGGAGGAGGCGGTGTCCATTGGCACACACTCAAAGGGCGCGAGCGCGCGAGGACCATGTGTGCGCTGCTGCGCGCTAGCGCATTCTGCGCGTACCTGCGCAACGCACGCCCGTGTTGTTGCGGGCGCAGCGTACGCTCGTGCTGCGTACAGGCGCTGCGCGCGTGCGTTGTGCGTTCGCACCGTGCACTTGGTTCTTCTCTTCTTTTGAGGTGATTTTGGGTCCCTTTGAGCGAGCGCAGCTCACTCGGTCGGACTGCACTGCTTGAGTATTTGGTCGAAATCCTACTGATTTGATTTTTAAATATTTTGGATTTCCCCCATATGTATATGTTGTGTCGTTCAACGCTTTGATAGATCGGCCGAAGCGGATCTTCTTAGCTCGAGAGTGAGTCGAATGCACAAATAGTCAAAACTAAGAACTAACAACATGTAACGAGATTTTTATGCGGAAAACCTGGAAAGGGAAAAAACCATGAGGCTAAACTAAATTCTGACGAAATCCACTAGTAGTATAGGTGTAAAAGATTTGCTTTCGGGGGTGACACGCCACGACTTGTTTACAAGTATTTTTAAAAATCATGTGTTTGGAGGAACGAGTCGAACGTGGCCCACTCATGAGCGCATTCGCACCACACGACAGTTGCATGTGCGTGCGTACCACACGGGGGCGCGCACACATGTGCCCTTGTCTGCGCGCGCCGGCGGTAGCCACCGCCTCCAGCCGACTCCGTCGTCGGGCTACCAGCCCAGGCCACCCGGACCGCCTGGGGGCAAGTTTATCATTTCAGGAAAATTGATGATTTATGTGAATATAACGGAGCAACGTCATTCGTCAACTCAAAATTCAGTCGGACGCAATTACCAACGCGTCCCTTAAAGAAAGCTATAAAAAAGTCATCAAGCCGTCATTTGAAAACAAACAACTTTAGAGACTAGAGAGAGTTCCAAAGTTTTCCGACGATAACCTGAGGCTTAAATCGTTCATCTGCGCGGAATTCACTCTACTCCCTTTCAAGTTAGATCACGCTCAGAGCTCTCGCGCACGTAACAACAGGCGTGGAAAAGCCCTCGAAGTAATGCGCTCCTAGGAACTCTGGCGGATGCTCTCTTCAAGGCTTCGTGAACTTAACTATTTTTCTTATTTTCTATACTTAAAGTTTGTAATGGTGGGGTGGCCTATGACTGTCCGAGAAACTCAAATATTTGTAAACAAAAGAAAAATAGTAGATTTTTGCTCGACAAAGACCCAACCACGCATTATTTTAGCATTTTTGGGTTTTCCACATTAAAAATGTCTTGTCATTGCGGCTTGATTTTCATTGGACTGTTTGCGCGTCCGGTCCGACTTGGCACAATGGCAGTCCGATTTTTCAGACCAGAGGAAAATTGGGCGACCCTCAACAATTTTATATATCGCTAAATTGGTGTTAAGTTAGCAACAAAAAGTTGATTATTGTTGTAGGTTACTCAATTTTTCTTCGGTCCAGAGAATCACGTGCAAGCAGTCAATGAAAATCTAGCAGCAATGACATGAGACTTTTTTATCGTGAAAAACTCAGAAAGTGTGAAAAACCACATGACTGGATCGATCTGTGTCGTGCCAAAATCCACTATTTAGTTTTGAGTTTACAAGTGTTGAGAGTTTTCTCAGAGACTGATAAACCACCTTCATGTTACAAGTTTGAAGTGCAGAAAAAGTGGAAAA
The DNA here is from genome assembly GCA_039583875.1 of Platanthera guangdongensis. NCBI lineage: Eukaryota > Viridiplantae > Streptophyta > Magnoliopsida > Asparagales > Orchidaceae > Platanthera > Platanthera guangdongensis. Next base: position 152,297,392 of record CM077160.1, on the reverse strand, counting down.
AAAAACTAAGTCCACGAAACTTTGAGAAGAGTGTCCACCGCATCGTTCCTCTGCAACTTCATCCGGAGCGGAAAATTGGCTAAGTCCTCAGATCTTGTATGAGGGCATCCATGAGGCTTGAAGGAGAGCGTCCACGAAGCTTGAAGGGAAGCATACACGAAAGTGCTCTTCTGACGTCTTTTCTTGCGCTCAATGATGCATCCAGGTTGTAACGCCCCCGATTTTCCAGTGATTTATTTTAGTTCTTATTTGACGTATTATGACGTCAGAGCGTTATGTTAGCGCGTGTTGGTCATGTGACGTTGTTAGAGCGTGCTTTTAGCTCTTTAGGTTCCCTGCGTGGCTTGGTGATGCCTGCTAGCAAGATTCCCTAGCGAGCCGGAGTCTGTTTGGTGACTCGGTGGAGCCTCTTGGGGAATGCGTGTGTTTTGGCTTCGGGAGAATTTTGCCCGAGTTTTGTTCGTCGGATTTTGTTACCGACTTTGTCGTTAGCGCGTTTTGCGTTCGTTAGGTTTGACTGGACAAATTTTGGGATTTGCGTCGGGAGTGGAAAATTTTACATTAGGAAATTAGAACGACTAATTTCAGGAGTTCCCTTGTGGACTGCATTGTGGCAGTGTTTTCCTCACCTGTTGAGATAGTTCTTTAGCTTTGTAGTAGTACAGACATACATGCTCGCCAGCGAGTTCGTGTCAGGTTGTTGACGCTCGTTGGTGATTTTCCTTAGTGATACTAAGTATTTGCTTAGCTGCTAGTTTACCTGTTTTGTGGTAGTTTCACTTGCTCTCTGGGAATGTTTTATGATAGGTTGCTAGTTACTTTAAAACCTATAAAAAAAGGAACTACTATATGTATTGCATGATCAGCATGTTTTATAAAAGCTCAATCATTATTTTTCAAATGCGTAAGAAGATTATTTTTTTATAAATATTATAAATTGAAATCTAGGGTCTTGCATAGTGTAAGTTGTCCTCTTAGGACACTTATGCGCTCTTTTAGGATGTTAAACATAAATGAAGTATTTTTCCGCTACGTATAAAAATAGTTTTCAAACCGTGGACTATCTGATCCATTGAGCCGAGGGATACGGTCAATTAATTTAAAAATCAGTTTTCTATTCATTTTAACCTATGATTTGAAGGATTAGAGTGTTGCATGAGCGTCAGCAGTTATCCCCTGCTTGACGTGGCATCACAGCTCGTAGTTATCTCGTGCTCTGATTTATTTATTAATGAGAAAAATGTGGGTTGTGACAGTTGGTATCAGAGGGAGGTTGCTTGACAAATTGTCGGGCAACCTGTCCCTGTAAGTATTAGGTGTTTAGAGTCATATCATACACACACCGATATGTCATCAGCACGTCTTGGCTGAAGCACGAACACTACACTCATAGCATGACATGAAGTATACGAGGCATATTATGTAGTATGGGATGCATACTATGTGTTTGTATATGGATCCACCATAGGAGGCAACATGTGAGGGTTATGTAGTTTGGGATGCATAACCTCACCACATGAATGCGGCTAGCACATTTTCTTTTTTGTTGCATGGAAATGTTATGTAGTATGGGATGCATAACATTTTCATGTGTATGCCGCTCATAACATGCATTAGGGCCTTTTTAGAATGCATAGCACAATCATGCATAGCATAACATTGCATAAGCACAACGTGCCAAGCTAAAGATTTGCAGGATGACATGTGTACACACATAATTTTTGAGTCAAAAAGAATATAAATTCATGCATTCCCGATCTAGGCACAAGAGTTAGTGTGATGATAGTGAATCATCGTAGGATAAGCATATCATCATTATTGAAAATCCCAGAGCAAGTTAGCAGCATGAACAAGTACTTAAGTATGTATTGTTTGTACTATGTTGTTTGGTTCTAGTGGGTGGGCTAGGTGTCTGATTAGTGTTTTGTTGTTCCATTAGGATGTCGAGGCGTCCTTCGACAAGGTTGACTCCCCAATCGGAGGGAGAATCTTCAGGTGCGCAGAGCAGTACAATGATAGAAGGTCTGCGACAAAGCAATGAAGTCTTGTCAAAGCAAGTAGTGGATTTGCAGTCTCAGGTCCAGTCCTTGTTAGCAGTTGTAGCAGGGCAAATTCCGAGAGTTCAGGACCCTGTTGTGGGTCAAGCTGTCCCTATTCCCCCCGCTCCTCTGGTGCCTCCGGTCGTGGTGCCACCAGAGATGACCTTTATTTCTCAGTTTTAGTGACTTAGGCCTCCGACGTATGATGGCAAGGCAGATTACATGGTCTTAGACGATTGGATGATATCAATCGAGGAGATGTTCTCATACTCCGGGATTACTAATGATCAGAAAGTGATGTTAGCCGCATATCAGCTCAAAGGGTTGACAAAGGGCTGGTGGCTGAGGGAGAAGGAAGGTCTGAAGGACGGGTGTTCCTGTGAGTCCTTTAAGGAGCTACTTCTGAGCAAGTTTCTGCCATCGGTCGAGAGGGACCGTTTGATGAATGATTTCCTGCACTTAAAGCAGAGGCAGCTCACAGTTAGTGAGTACGAAATCGAGTTTAGTAAGCTAAGACGATTTGCCCCAGACTTGGTGAGTTCCGATGAAAATAGAAGCAAGCGATTTCTGGCTGGGCTAAGGAGTAACGTCCAGCAATTAGCAAGTGCCTATGCGACATCAAGTTATGCTGGTATGGTGGAAGCTGCCTTAAAGGTAGAGGCAATTGATAACGCCAAGAATCGAGGTCAACAACTGAGAAAAGATAAAAGAAAGTCTGATGAGGGTAAGAATACTCAGGTCCCTGACGCTGCTCCGAGGAAGAGAAACAAAGAGGTATGCAGTTTCTGTGGCCGACCGGGCCATCCATTGGAAAGGTGCTATCAAAGATTAGGAGCTCAGAAGAAAGAGCAGATTCATGCGATCCAAGGTATCCCAAAGAAAGACTTGCTTTGTTTTGTATGCAAGAAGCCGGGGCACGATGCTGCCCATTGCTGGAAGAAGGCGAGAAGTTGTTTCTTGTGCGGTCAAGAGGGTCATCTCAAGTATCAGTGCCCGCAAGCTCAGCTTACTCTGCAGCCAGTTCCTCTTCAGGCTTTGCCGCCGCCGCAGCGAGTGGACAAGGGGAAAGGAAAGTTGAACGTGGTCTCTATGGAGGAAGCTCAGGCGTCCACGCAAGTGATATCTGGTTAGATTCTCCCCTAGTTTTAATGTTTAGCTCATAGTTATAGTTTGAGCGTTCGCTTCCTTAGTCGCGTGTGCAATTTTATAGGACGATTTAAGGTAAAGAACTGTTGGGCGCGTGTTCTGTTCGATTCCGGCGCTACCCACTCATTTGTGACTAGGGCCTTCGTAGAGCGTTACCGTTTGGATCTCGATCGTGTTGGTGATGCGTTCTGTATCAAGTTTCCTTCAGGTGAATCTGTAGTTTCGGATCAGGGTATTCAGAGTTGTCCGATTTTACTAGGCGATTTTCTCGCGATTGCTGATTTGAAGCTGTTGGATCTGGAAGACTTCGATGTGATCCTAGGCATGGACTGGTTGTCCAGATATGATGTTGTGATCCAATGCAAGGGTAAACGCTGGGACTTCAGGATGGACAACGGTCAGCCTGGGAGTGTTTACGGTTATCCGCGCCAGGATTCTCCGACTATATCGGCGGTATGTGCTCGGAAGCTTGTAGATTCCGAATGTTTTGCTTGTTTGGTTTCGGTTTTAGAAACCAAGGTTAGTTTGCCGTGTTTGGAGGAGATCCCGGTGGTTCGTGATTTTTCTGATGTCTTTCCAGCTAATCTTCCTGGTCTCCCGCCTGATCGAGACGTGGAGTTTATTATAGATTTGGAGCCGGGTACACGTCCTATTGCCAAGGCGCCTTACCGGATGGCCCCACACGAACTGGAGGAGTTGCGTATCCAGTTAGACAAGTTGCTTGAGAACGGATTTATAAGGCCGAGTTCTTCGCCTTGGGGTGCTCCCGTTTTGTTCGTCAAGAAAAAAGATGGATCGATGAGGTTGTGCATCGATTATAGAGAGCTAAATAAGGTAACGATCAAGAATAGGTATCTGTTGCCGAGGATAGATGATTTGTTTGATCAACTGCGAGGCAGCGCCGTGTTCTCTAAGATTGACCTTCGTTCGGGCTACCACCAGTTAAGGATCCGTGAATCAGATATCCCGCGGACTGCCTTCCGTTCCAGACATGGACATTTTGAATTTTTGGTGATGTAGTTTGGTTTGACCAATGCACCTTCTGCTTTCATGGACATGATGAACAGGGTTTTCAAGGACTTTCTGGACAAGTTTGTAGTCGTATTTATAGACGATGTGTTGGTGTATTCGCGCAATGTTGAGGAGCATGACCAACATCTGCGTCTAGTTTTATCTGCCTTGAGGGACCATAAGTTGTTCGCCAAGCTAAGTAAATGCGAGTTCTGGTTGCCTCATGTTGAGATTATATTTGCCAGCAGGTCACGTGTGTGTGGGACCGCATGTTTGGGCTTTCCCCATCGCGTTCCAGGTCTGGGTGTTGACCCCGGTGGGCCCCCTTGTGTGGCGGAATATCCCCGCGGTCCTGTGGTTGGGGTTAATCCCACATCGCCCGCAGACTTCTCCACTTTGTGTTCATGTACCCCGCCACCCTTCATCTCAACACCTGGGTTTTGAGATGAACTAATGGGTTGGCGGGTTCTAACTTGGTATCAAAGCAGGTTGTCCTGCCGCGGGGGTGTGTTGAGATTATATTTGCCAGCAGGTCACGTGTGTGTGGGACCGCATGTTTGGGCTTTCCCCATCGCGTTCCAGGTCTGGGTGTTGACCCCGGTGGGCCCCCTTGTGTGGCGGAATATCCCCGCGGTCCTGTGGTTGGGGTTAATCCCACATCGCCCGCAGACTTCTCCACTTTGTGTTCATGTACCCCGCCACCCTTCATCTCAACACCTGGATTTTGAGATGAACTAATGGGTTGGCGGGTTCTAACTCCTCAGGTTTCTTTCCTGGGTCATGTGGTTAACAAGGACGGAATCTCTGTCGACCCAGAAAAGATAGCCGCAGTTATGGAATGGACGAGGCCTGCCACACCCAAAGAAATAAGAAGCTTCCTAGGGTTGGCTGGCTACTATAGAAGATTTGTAGAGGGTTTCTCTACATTATCTGCGCCATTGACCAAATTGACGCAGAAGAATGCAGCATTTGTGTGGAGCGATAAGTGCGAAGAAGCGTTCCAAGAGCTAAAGAATAGACTGTGCACTGCTCCGATATTGACATTACCTACGGAAGGATTAGACTATGCCGTTTACGTGGACGCATCTCACGTGGGTCTTGGTTGTGTGCTGATGCAAGAAGGAAAAGTGATTGCGTATGGGTCAAGACAGCTTAAGATTCATGAAAGGAACTACCCTACGCATGACTTAGAATTCGCAGCAGTTATTTATGCATTGAAATTATGGAGACACTTGTTGTATGGCGCGCAGTGCAAGATTTATACAGTTCATAAGAGTTTGAAGTACGTCTTCACTCAAAAGGAGTTGAACTTGCGCCAGCGCAGATGGTTAGAGTATGTGGCTGATTATGAAGTGAAGATCCTATACCATCCGGGTAAGGCTAACGTGGTAGCCGACGCCTTAAGCAGGAAGATAGGGAAAATCTTCAATCTCTCCACTGAGTTGTTAGTAGAAGAGTTCCTTTTAATGGATATTTCAGTTGGTAGATGTGACTCGCCAAGCAGTTTGGAAGTGTCTGAGCCTTCATGGATTTCTCTTACGAGGCTTCATCAAAAGGACGATCCTGATCTACTGCACCTTCATAATAGAACTGAGAAGGGGGAGCTGCCTGACTTTTCGATCGATTACGCGGGTACTCTAAAGTACCGCGGTAGATTTTGCGTCCCCAATTTTCGAGGTATTCGAGTTAAGTTGTGCAGTGAGGCACACGGTTCAAGTGTGGCCTACCATCCAGGGTCTACAAAAATGTATAAGAACTTGAAACAGATTGCCTGGTGGATTGGGATGAAGGGTGACATTGCAAGGTTTGTGTCAGAATGTTTTACGTGCAAAAGAGTTAAGGCTGATCATGGAAGGCCTGGTGGAAAGTTAGCGCCTTTAGAGATTCCAACTTGGAAGTGGGAGAGTAACTCAATGGATTTCATTACTGGGTTGCCGAGATCTCCCCGAGGGCATGACTCTGTTTGGGTGATTGTTGATAGATTAACAAAGTGTGCGCACTTCGTACCCTTTCAGATTGGTTACTCAATGAAAAAGATAGCGGAACTATATTTGAATGAAGTTATCAGGTTACGTGGAGTACCCGTAAGTATAGTATCAGATCGAGACTCCAGGTTTACGTCTCGTTTCTGGAAGAGCCTTCAAGAAGGATTGGGATCTGACTTGAGATATTCTACTGCATATCATCCACAGACCAATGGTCAAACGGAGCGTGTTAATCAGATTGTGGAAGATATGATCCGTTGTTATATATTAGACCACGGAGGAGCGTGGGATGAACGCTTGAGGTTGATGGAGTTCGCATACAATAACAGTTATCAAGAGAGTCTGCAAATGGCTCCTTTCGAAGCGCTATATGGAAGACGATGTAGAACTCCTCTATTTTGGGCTGAGGTTGGTGAGAGGCCGATGTTAGGTCCAGATGCCTTAGAAGAAATGGAAGTCTCTGTAAAGCTTATTCGAGAGAAGCTTCGGATAGCTCAAGAGCGATACGAGAAGAACGTCAATCAGCGTAGGTCCGTTTTGGAATTTTCTGTGGGGGACATGGTATTCCTTAAGGTTTCCCCGATGGTTGGAGTGAAGAGGTTCGATAAGAACCATAAGTTGGACCCAAGGTATGTGGGACCATTTGAAATTGTGGAGCGGATTGGTGTGTTAGCCTACAAGTTGAAATTACCCGCAAATTTTCCTAGCGTGCACAATGTTTTTCACGTGAGCCAACTGCGGAGGTGCGTGCTAAGTGACAGACAAGTTCTGGATGCAGTGCCCCAGTTGGAGCCTAACCTTTCCTACGTGGAAGTTCCTATTCGTGTTTTGGATGTACAAGATTGAGTGTTGCGGAGAAAGACAATACCGATGGTAAAGATTCTGTGGAGAAACCAAGACGTGGAGAGCGCGACTTGGGAGTTGGAGTCAGCTATGAGGGAGGCGCATCCTCATTTGTTCTCCTAGCTGTGCTCGGTAAGCATTCGATAACCCTTGGTTATTTTTTCTTTTCGTTCTTTGGTAGAAGTGTTTTATGCGTAAAGTTTCGGGACGAAACTTTCTTTTAGGGGGAGTGACTGTAATGCCCCCGATTTTCTAGTGATTTATTTTAGTTCTTATTTGACGTATTATGACGTCAGAGCGTTATGTTAGCGTGTGTTGGTCATGTGACGTTGTTAGAGCGTGCTTTTAGCTCTTTAGGTTCCCTGCGTGGCTTGGTGATGCCTGGTAGCAAGATTCCCTAGCGAGCCGGAGTCTGTTTGGTGACTCGGTGGAGCCTCTTGGGGAATGCTTGTGTTTTGGCTTCGGGAGAATTTTGCCCGAGTTTTGTTCGTCGGATTTTGTTCCCAACTTTGTCGTTAGCGCGTTTTGCGTTCGTTAGGTTTGACCGGCCAAATTTTGAGATTTGCGTCGGGAGTGGAAAATTTTACATTAGGAAATTAGAACGGCTAATTTCAGGAGTTCCCTTGTGGACTGCGTTGTGGCAGTGTTTTCCTCACCTGTTGAGGTAGTTCTTTAGCTTTGTAGTAGTACAGACATACATGCTCGCCAGCGAGTTCGTGTCAGGTTGTTGACGCTCGTTGGTGATTTTCCTTGGTGATACTAAGTCTTTGCTTAGCTGCTAGTTTACCTGTTTTGTGGTAGTTTCACTTGCTCTCTGGGAATGTTTTATGCTAGGTTGCTAGTTACTTTAAAACCTATAAAAAAAGGAACTACTATATGTATTGCATGATCAGCATGTTTTATAAAAGCTCAATCATTATTTTCCAAATGCGTAAGAAGATTGTTTTCTTTATAAATATTATAAATTGAAATCTAGGGTCTTGCATAGTGTAAGTTGTCCTCTTAGGACACTTATGCGCTCTTTTAGGATGTTAAGCATAAATGAAGTATTTTTCCGCTACGTATAAAAATAGTTTTCAAACCGTGGACTATCTGATCAACTGAGCCGAGGGATACGACCAATTAATTTAAAAATCAGTTTTCTATTCATTTTAACCTATGATTTGAAGGATTAGAGTGTTGCCTGAGCGTCAGCAGTTATCCCCTGCTTGACGTGGCATCACAGCTCGTACTTATCTCGTGCTCTGATTTATTTATTAATGAGAAAAATGCGGGTTGTGACACAGGTGAGCGTTAAGCATTGAGCGTTGAGCGTTGAGCGTTGAACGTTGAACACTAAGCGACCTAGAGAGGAAGCAGAGCAAATTACAAGTGAAAGAACAATTTAAGTCTGACGTCATCGCCAAAAAACTTCAGAACTCTCTCTAGCATATGAAGTTGTTTTTTTCTCAAATGAAGGTGCGGTCAATTTATAGTTTTCTGGAGGGGCATGCTGGTAATTACGCTCAGTCGGGTTTTTAGCTGGCGAATAGCGTTGCTCTGTTTTGATCACCTGAATCACCAAATTTTCACAAAATGACGGACATGCCCCCCAGGCGGCCCAGGCAAGTTGCATGGGGCCGGAGGAGGCGGCGACGTCCGCCAGTGCGCGTGCAAGGGGAGCGAGCGCGCGAAGACAACATGTGCGCTGCTGCGCGCTAGCGCATTCTGAGCGTGCTTGCGCAGTGCACGCCCGTGTTGCATGTGGGCGGAACGCACGCTCGTGCTGCGTGCGGGCGCTCGTTGTGCGTTCGGGCCGTGCTCTCGGTTCTTCTTCTCTTTTGAGGTGATTGTGAGTCCCTTTGAGCGAGCGCGGCTTACGCACGGCTCGCTCGGCCGGATTGCACTGCGTGAGTATTTTGGTCAAAATCCTACCGATTTGACCTGAAATTTTTTACGGGGAACCCATCAAATATAATCATAAAAAAACAATAACAGCAAATCTATATATTTCTAAATCAACAACAAAAACTTTGTTTTCTAATTTTATTGCATTTTTATACTTTTATTTGATAATAGTAATAATATCTCTATTACATATAAGAAATGTATCACTAAAGAGTTGCCAACAAATGATACATTTTATCCTGTTTTTGGTGCGTCAAGAACTTTGTTATCAGAGTCAACAATCAAGTAGACATGAGAGCAGATTGGATAGCGAATGCGAGGTGTGATCGTGACAATATCAACTCCCGTGACTCCTGGATTCTCCCTTAGAATCTTCTCCCTGGCTTCTTCAGCGGGTACCCCTACAAGTTCCGGCCATCTTGTCTTTCCTATAAAACAAAGTTTTAATATTTTATATTAGCCGAATAATGAAAATGTGATTAGTTTGAAATAAGTAGCCTTCAAACAAAGACCCCGTGTATAAAATGAACCCATGTTAAAAATATTGAACACAAACTTTTTCGCTTTTTCAAAAGGGTATGGCCTATGTTAATTTGGTTACATGAGCTTTTTTGTTATACTGTAAATAACAACAATAACACTCAAGCCTTTATCCCACTATAATAGGGTCGACTATATGAATCCTTTGTCATCATTGTGCCCTATCTTGTGTCATAATCTCACTAATGTCTAAATACATCACGTCTTTCCTTATAGTTTCTTCTGATTATTAGTTATGGGAGTAAAAATATAATTGTTTTTCTATAAGAACATAGTTGTTGTACTTAAGAAATGAGACCATGCCTCATAAAAAGCATAGATTTATGGAATGGAAATACATTTTTTATTTGTTTTTTTTGCATTATATACTATAATAACAATGTGATTAATATAGTTTTAACACACAATTTTATAATGATGTATGCTAGTAAATTTTTTTAGATTCTCGTAGACTTACACGTGCACCATTTATTTAATTAAACGTTTCCTATTTTTCACCAAAAAATGGGATCTTTCATAGCTATTCATTCTTTAGGTTAATATATAATGATGTATTTTATGTATTTATTCATTTCTCATATAGAAATATACTTTTTCTTCCAATTGTGCATCCTTGTTGTAGGGTTAGGAAGGAATTGGGGAATGTCATTTTAATACAAAAAATACACATATATATGTATGTAAGCATATATACATCATCATTTTATTTGTGAGCATGTGAAGTTAAACTAAAACTATTAGAAATATAAGCACAATCAAATCTCGCCGAGCTCAATCATCACCCGACATGCCCACAATAATGTTATTTATGTGCATGGAATCACTCATTGTGCAGCCCGATCAACCGTCGCGGGGCATTAAAAGAAATATTTTACGAAAATTAGTTATAGAAAGAATAAGAGGGAAGATAATTAAAACCCAAGAGAAAATATTGGATTACCATGACAAGCCAAACAATTGTATCCAGTGTGAGGGCAACCAGACATTTTGTTGCCTTTTCAGATAACAACTATTTGCTCAAGAGGTATGCATACCTATATATATATATATATATATATATATATATATATATATATGTAAGAAACAAAGCAAAAAAAAATCACAAAAATAATAAATTCAAATATACTGATTTAATACATTACTATTTTTAGATAACTGTACATTTATTTATTTTTATTTCTATATGTGAACTATTATATATTTTAGCAACTTTGTTATTACAATACAATGTTCCAAATAAGTAATGTGGAACTTATTTTCTTGTCCATATTCCTACCCTCCTCTTTCCAATTCATTTTTGAATAACTGTGCATTTATATATTTATTTAGTTATTTAAGCTATTATCTTTTATTATCTTAAAACAAAAATTTATAAAATCATTAAAGCCTACATATCTTCTGAATTAACTCCCCAATTTTTTTATACTGGTTTAATTAATTTGTGAATTTTTGGCGCTATACAGAACATTTCAAAATGTATGATTTGCAAAAATATGGTAACCATCACTCAACAAAATTTATGTATTATAACTTCATAATCATTTTGGATCATGTTATTTATTAATTTTATTTAATTTGATTATGCATGGGAAATTTATTTTGTGGGCCATTAATGAGATTGCTTTAATGAATATATTTTTTTAAAATGCGTTTTAAGAAAAACTATGGACTTTTGTCTTAAATTTTGTTGTTGTTTTTTTATGATTAGATTGTTGTGTTTACAAAAAAATTATGTATTATTGTATGTTTTTTAAGAAAAAAAGTGGCTTTCAAATATCTTGTGGGCTGTGAATATCGCTTTGTTCGTTGTTATTATCTATGAGTTGCAGATAGTAATTTATGAGCAATTTTCCATCAATATTTTATTTTTTTATTAGTTATTTCTTCATCTGTTTTCAATTATATAAAGGGGGAGTTTTGTTGCCTTCAAACTATGGACTCTTGTTAGTTGCAACTCCATTGTGTCCATCCACACTGAGAATTCTCAGGGATTGACAAAGCTGAAGACACTACAACATTTTAGTTCTATGACTATGTTTTTTGTGGCTAGTTTTGGTTTTTTGCGACTGTATAACCTGGATTCATCGAGATCAAAGACGATCGAGGAGGGCCTAGAGGACCTTGCCTACCCAGGGGACAAATCAGACCCCCAGAGGTAAGTTCAGCCCCTCTGGGACGAGTGCAGCCCCCAGGGGCGAGATCCAGACACCCTGGGGTGAGTGCATCCCCTATGGGCGAGATGCAGGAACCCTTGGGCGAGTGCAACCCCCAGGGCAAGATCCAGGCACCCTGGGGCGAGTGCAACCCCCAGGGGCGAGATCCAGGCACCCTTGGGCGAGTGCCGAGTCACAGCTTCATCGGGCACTCGCCAATTCCAGGATATCTTTTTAGGTCTGGGCTATGTTGCTGACCACTTTGAGAAAATTCAACTGTTAGGTGTGCGTTAACAAAGGATAGTTTAACCCCCATGTTCCTGACCACCGCCACCTTGCCTAACGGAGCCTAAGGGTGCCCGCAAACACCCAAAACACAAAAGCCCATTTTCTTCCAAACAAAATCCGGGCCATCAGTCAAAACAAACATAGCCTTAATCGTTAAGTGCAAGGAGGCCTGAACTCTGAGGAAGAATTTGAATGGTGGTGTCTAAGCGTTATCCGTTTTCAACGAACATGGTTTGAACAGAACTTCGAGCTTCGAACGTGAAAGTTGGTTTTTATTTATCTGGTGGTGGCTGTTGATGATTGGTCATCTAACGTCGACGAAGGTTCTTCCTTGTACGACCCTTTTGTGTCCGATAAGGGATTGCAGTTAAGTTCATATTACATATCCTTCTGCAAATTTTTGTCACTCAAGTTCCTACACTGTATTCTTTGGGTTTATTTCTCCTAATACGAGATTGATTAAGTTTATTGTGCTAATAAGATTTTACAAAGTGTGTGTCTAGGGATTACACTTCCACGACAAGAAATATCAACAAGTAGTATCAGAGGTTGAATTTGTCGGTGATTTATTGAACATTTCAGAAAAAAATTTGATTGTAATACCTAGGTCCTTTACCAATCTTTTCAGATCAAACCTTAAATTAATCAGGTCTCTTAGACATGTCTGAGAATAGCTATGACATAAAAGAACGTGATTTTGCTTGGTGCTTGATCGATGAAGTTCATGTCTGAGAATAGCTATGCAGTAATTTGGTTTGGGCTATGTTGCTGACCACTTTGAGAAAATTCAACTGTTAGGTGTGCGTTAACAAAGGATAGTTTAACCCCCATGTTCCTGACCACCGCCACCTTGCCTAACGGAGCCTAAGGGTGCCCGCAAACACCCAAAACACAAAACCCCATTTTCTTCCAAACAAAATCAGGGCCATCAGTCAAAACAAACATAGCCTTAATCGTTAAGTGCAAGGAGGCCTGAACTCTGAGGAAGAATTTGAATGGTGGTGTCTAAGCGTTATCCGTTTTCAACGAACATGGTTTGAACAGAACTTCGAGCTTCGATCGTGAAAGTTGGTTTTTATTTATCTGGTGGTGGCTGTTGATGATTGGTCATCTAACGTCGACGAAGGTTCTTCTTCCCCCTAAAGTGCCTAGCTCAGCACTAGATAAGGAGGGGAAGCGTTCTAAGATCTTTCGGGTGTGTGGTGGGACTTCCGCGCTGCAGCCTAGGGTCTATTCCTTAGTTTAGCGAGACCGGCCAAGAGCTCTCGCTTGAGAGAAGTAGGTGCAAGTTGTCTCCTACTAGGGTCCCGAACTGCACAGAGACCGAATTCCGGTTTCAACAGCAACGTATTTTAGAAAAGCGTCGTGATAGATTGCTTATTGGCGGCGAGATGGACGCCACCAAGCCTGCCGGCGGAAATTAATAATAAAGAGAATTTTAATTCTCTTTATTTCTTTTCTTAAAATGAAGTTTTGTTCATAAAACATGCTCAACTGAAGATCATGATCCGGTCAATCGTTCTTCATGTTCTTGGAGTGATCCTCTAAATTTAACCGGTGTCTTCGTATAATTAGGGCAAATGAGTTTGGGATGACTGACATTAACGGAGAGATGACATACTTTCTTGGTATTAAAATGCAGCAAGGTTAAGACGTAATTTTTCAATTCTCTCAAAGAAATATGTTGATCGAGCACATTCTGAGTCAGTTCAGAATGAAAGATTGCAATCACTACTCCATGCTAGCCGAAAACAAATCGCTACTCCAACAGATCCAAGAGTCAAGTTGAGGAAAAAGTTTGAGCAAGAAGCCATATGTTGAAGCCAAAATTGACCTCTGTGGAGTCTGGGGTCCCTGGAAAGGGGTGACCTCACACCTACTAAACTCAAGGGAATGTCACAGGCCAAAGGATCAAGAATCTAGAAACAGACCCTCGGCTATAGCGCGGAGGTCCCACCTCACACCCGGAAGGCTACCTGAGCTCTTCCCCTCCCTTACCAAAGGGCTAGGCTGGGCGCCTTGGAGAGCTCTCTCTACTCTACCAATAAGAAGCTAAGGGAGGAGGAAGTTAAGAAAATGATCCTCTCCAAAGGCACCCAAGGGGGTCTATTTATAGTTTTCCAAATCCCATAGACCAAAATGACCGAAAAGCCCCTAGGGCTAAAAAGCTCCGGGCCAATAGGAAACAGCCACACCGGGGGGTAAAGGGGTAAAAACCACCCCGCCCCTCATCCACCCAGGGGGTCGAGCACAGGGGCGACGAGGGCAGGGGCGAGACACCCGGCCTTGGCCGGTCTCGCCCCACCAAGCCGCGGGCAGGGGAGAGACACCCGGCCTTGGCCGGTCTCGCCCCACCAAGTCGCGGGCAGGGGCGAGACCCCCGGCCAAGGCCGGTCTCGCCCCACCAAGCCGCGGGCAGGGACGAGACACCCGGCCTAGGCCGGTCTCGCCCCACCAAGCCGCGGGCAGGGGCGAGACCCCCGGCCTAGGCCGTTCTCGCCCCACCAAGCCGCGGGCAGGTACGAGACCCCCGGCCTAGGCCGGTCTCGCCCCACCAAGCCGCGGGCAGGGGCGAGACCCCCGACCAAGGCCGGTCTCGCCCCGCCAAGCTGGGGGCAGGGGGGGCAGGGGCGATGCCCCGGCCCCCCAAAAAAGGGCCACTGGGGGAGGCCGATTTTTCCTCCCCCTACTAGTATATTTCCACGCCAGAGCCAAAATTGTCCACCTAGAGTTCAAGACCTCCAAAAAGCTTAAAAACTGTATAGGGGCGAATACGGGGTTGTACACAATCCCCGCTCTTTTTGAGGTTGGCACAAACTCGGAAAGAAACGTCCAACCCAACATATTCGCTGAGTGTAATTTTCTTGCGCGCCTCTCCGGGGAGTCAACCTGTCATGCCAACTATGGGAGCCTGGGTGGCGAGACCCCCTCCGGGTAAAAACACCTGGCCCCCCGGAGGGGTCAGCCTGTCATGCCAGCTATGGGAGCCTGGGTGGCGAGACCCCCTCCGGGTAAAAACACCTGGCCCCCCGGAGGGGTCAACCTGCCATGCCAGCTATGGGAGCCTCGGTGGCGAGACCCCCTCCGGGTAAAAAACACCTGGCCCCCCGAAGGGGTCAACCTGCCATGCCAGCTATGGGATCTTGGGTGGCGAGACCCTCTCCGGGTAAAAAACACCTGCCACCCGGAGGGGTCAACCTGTCATGCCAGCTATGGGATCCTGGGTGGCGAGACCCCCTCCGGGTAAAAACACTTGGCCCCCCGGAGGGGTCAACCTGTCATGCCAGCTATGGGAGCCTGGGTGGCGAGACCCCCTCTGTGTAAAAAACACCTGGCCCCCCGGAGGGGTCAACCTGCCATGCCAGATATGGGATCCTGGGTGGCGAGACCCCCTCCGGGTAAAAACACTTGGCCCCCCGGAGGGGTCAACCTGCCATGCCAGCTATGGGAGCCTGGGTGGCCAGACCCCCTCTGGGTAAAAAACACTTCACCTACCGGAGGGGTCAACCTGCCAAGGGTCAACCTGCCAGCCCCTGGCAGGTTGACCCCTCCGGGAGGTGAAGTGTTTTTTACCCAGAGGGGGTCTCGCCACCTAGGCTCCCATAGCTGGCATGGCAGGTTGACCCCTCCGGGGGGCCAAGTGTTTTTACCCGGAGGGGGTCTCGCCACCCAGGATCCCATAACTGGCATGACAGGTTGACCCCTCCGGGGGCCAGGTGTTTTTTACCCGGAGAGGGTCTCGCCACCCAGGATCCCATAGCTGGCATGGCAGGTTGACCCCTCCGGGGGGCCAGGTGTTTTTTACCCGGAGGGGGTCTCGCCACCCAGGCTCCCATAGCTGGCATGGCAGGTTGACCCCTCCGGGGGGCCAGGTGTTTTTACCCGGCGGGGGTCTAGCCACCCAGGCTCCCATAGCTGGCATGGCAGGTTGACCCCTCCGGGGGGCCAGGTGTTTTTACCCGGAGGGGGTCTCGCCACCCAGGCTCCCATAGTTGGCATGACAGGTTGACTCCCCGGAGAGGCACGCAAGAAAATTACACTCAGCGAATACGTTGGGTTGGACGTTTCTTTCCGAGCTTGTGTCAACCTCGAAAAGAGCGGGGATTGTGTACTACCCCGTATTCGCCCATATACAGTTTTTAAGCTTTTTGGAGGTTTTGAACTCTCGGTGGCCAATTTTGGCTCTGGCGTGGAAATATACTAGTAGGGGGAGGAGAAATCGGCCTCCCCCAGTGGCCCTTTTTTGGGGGGCCGGGGTCTCGCCACTGCCCCCCCCCCCTGCCCGCAGCTTGGTGGGGCGAGACCGGCCTTGGCCGGGGGTCTCGCCCCTGCCCGCGGCTTGGTGGGGCGAGACCGGCCTAGGCCGGGGGTCTCGCCCCTGCCCGCGGCTTGGTGGGGCGAGATCGGCCTAGGCCGGGGGTCTCGCCCCTGCCCGCGGCTTGGTGGGGCGAGACCGGCCTAGGCCGGGGGTCTCTCCCCTGCCCGCGGCTTGGTGGGGCGAGACCGGCCTAGGCCGGGGGTCTCGCCCCTGCCCGCGGCTTGGTGGGGCGAGACCGGCCTAGGCCAGGGGTCTCGCCCCTGCCCGCGGCTTGGTGGGGCGAGACCGGCCTAGGTCGGGGGTCTCGCCCCTGCCCGCGGCTTGGTGGAGCGAGACCGGCCAAGGCTGGATGTCTCGCCCCTGCCCTCGTCGCCCCTGTGCTCGGCCCCCTGGGTGGATGAGGGGCGGGGTGGTTTTTACCCCTTTACCCCCCGGTGTGGTTGTTTCCTATTGGCCCGGAGCTTTTTAGCCCTAGGGGCTTTTCGGTCATTTTGGTCTATGAGATTTGGAAAACTATAAATAGACCCCCTTGGGTGCCTTTGGAGAGGATCATTTTCTTAGCTTCCTCCTCCCTTAGCTTCTTCTTGGTAGAGTAGAGAGAGCTCTCCAAGGCGCCCAGCCTAGCCCTTTGGTAAGGGAAGGGAAGAGCTCAGGTAGCCTTCCGGGTGTGAGGTGGGACCTCCGCGCTAGAGCCGAGGGTCTGTTTCTAGCTTCTTGATCTTTTGTCCTGTGACGTTCCCTTGAGTGTAGTAGGTGTGAGGTCACCCCTTTCCAGGGACCCCGGACTCCACAGAGGTCAATTTTGGCTTCAACAATAACACTTCTGGTTATGCATTCCATGTAGGCTCGACAATATTCTCTTGAAGTTCAAAGAAGCAGACAACACGGTCGAGTTGTGAGACAGAGTATATTGTGGCAACAACATGTACTTGTCAAGTGATTTGGTTGAAGAATCTTCTATGTGAACTCTATCATTCACAAGAGAATTAACCCGATGACTATTAATGTGGATAACAAATTATTTTTTTCGCGAGCAGGTGAACAACAAAATTTTGGAGCTGGTGTATTGTCGGACGGAAGATCATGTTGTCGATATTTTTACAAAGCCACTAAAAGTCGATATATTTCACCATTGCAAAGTCAAATTCTACATGTGCAGTCGGGTTTTAGGAGTGTCGTAAGACGTAAACCCTCGGCAAAGATGGTGGTCGGTAGCGGAGGGCCCGAATGCTTCCCCGAGAGAGAGTATAGTCAGCAAGATGACATGCATGGCTCGAAGGAACATTTTAATTGGAGGAAAAGGAGAGCTGGCATGATGGATTTCAAAAGCTAGTGAATGTCAACTTTGATACATCTATATTTATATTATATAGTTTTATTGCCAAATGGGAGGATCTAGATCCTCTTCATTTCTCACGAAATAGAGGGGATTCATTTGTTCATCCAATGGACCAGATTTTTCTCTAAAATATCCAAGGGTGGAGAGTTTTTTAATTTTAAAAAATATAAAAGATTGAGAATTAATGAATCTGTTTGATCCTCCCTAGAAATATCTGGACCGCGAAATGGATCCCCTCCATGTGAGAGCTCGGCGAGAGAATCGTGGACTCGCTCGAGAAGCGAGCTCGCAAAAGATAGCATATGCGAACTGAAGAGTGGTGCATACATCAAGCTTGTGCGAACAACCGTTTTTGGGCGGACACAAAGAACAAGAAGGAGCGGGCTTTAGTTCCAGCGAACACTTGTAGTGTGTTGTAACAGTACTTGTAGTGTTGTGTGTTCGAGCTGTAGGTGTGCGAGCTCCAGTTTTTGTGTGGAAGCTAGCTCTAATGCTCTGTTTGGCACGGTGGTGGCGGTCATGAACATAGGATTAAATTGTCATGTATTAAGGCCCACCGAAGGAAAAAAAAAAGTTGGAGCGGTCGAGCGCGCACACAGTCACAGAGAAAAAAAGCTGACAAGGTAATTTTTTTGACTTGGAAAACACGTTAACTGGGTGAAAAATTGCGTGACCGGATCTGTGCCGATCAAACCTCCACAAGATCTGAGCGTTGTTACGTGGCTTTTTCAAGAACTCGAGGGCGGCAAGCCGCCTCTCATTACACTTATTGAGGAGAGAGAGATCGGAGAGTGACAGGCCACCGTTCACAGAGTTAATTATTTCTTCGTGTGCAGTAGAGAGTGATGCGCTCGTTGTATTCTGGAGTCTTCTGATAGTTCTTGGAGGCGGGAGCAGCTTGCTGCACTCGTTCTGATGTCCGGGACTTGAAGCTCGGGGGCGCGCTCAGTGCGCCTTATCCTCTATGTTTTGTCTCTGATTGTCTTTCGGAGAAGCGTGGTGTGGTGGTCTTATCAGTGGATGGAGCGCTTACTCTTGAGCGTGTGTGGTACTTGTTGGCAGAGTGCGCGTAGGGCGCTTGCTGGAGGAGAGGGCGCAAAGCGCATGCTGGAGGAGAGCTCGCAAAGCGCTAGATGGTAGGGAGCTCATGGGGCGCTTGCTCGAGGAGAGCGCGCGGGGCACTTGTTGGAGGAGAGCGCGCGGAGTGCTTGCTGGTAGAGAGTGCACATAGCGCTTGTTGGAGGACAGCGCGCGGAGCGCTTGATGGTAGAGTGCGCGCAGGGCGCTTATTTGAGGAGAGTGTGCAGAGAACTTGCTGGTAGAGAGCATGCAGAGCGCTTGTTGGAGGAGAGCGTATAGAGCACTTGCTGGAAGAGATCGCGCGGGGTGCTTGTTGGAGGAGAGTGCACGAAACGCTTGCTGGTAGAGAGCGCGTGAGGTGCTTGCTGGTGGTGAGCGCGCGGAGTGCTTACTGGAAGGGTGCGCTCTGAGTGCGGGGGGGAAGAGGCTCGTGCAAGGGAGTGACGTGCGCGAGAGTACACAGGAGCGTGCAAGGAAAAGACGTGTGCAAGAGAGCGCAAGGAAGAGGCGCGCGCGAGAGCGTGCAAGGAGGCGATGAGTGCAAGAGCGCACAAGGAGGTGGATAAGCAGAGCTCACGGGGGCGCGCAAGGAAGTGACGCGTGAGAGAGCGCGCAAGGAGGCAGAGCGCGCGAGTGCGCACTGGGAGGCGGAGCATGCAAGGGAGCACAAGTAAGAGATGCACACAGGAGCGCGCAAGGAGGTGGTGCGCGCGAAGGTGCACACAGAAGAAATGCGCTCGAGAGAGCGCAAGGAGGCGGCGCACATGGGAGCGCCCAATGAATAGATGCGCTCGACAGCGCGCAAGGAGGCTGCGCGCGCGGGAGCGCACAAGGAAGAGAAGTGGATATGAGAAATTCCATAGGAGAATTTTCAGGGCGGAGAAAATGAAGATCTTCGAAGGATGTTTCGAAGACAAAGAAGATCTTCAAGCAATGCTTGTAGATTTTTGAAAGGGGAGAAGGAAATGAAGGAGATGAAGGAGGATGGAGAGATAAAAACTGTAGGAGATTTTTTTTTGTTCAGGAGAGGATGAGAATAAGTGAGGATCTGGGGCCATATTTATAGGCTTCATGGGTGGTTATGGCGGTAATGCGGCTATCAGCAGCCCATAACCACCATGATCCCTATTTATAGGCCGTTTTCATGACGTATTATGCGCATATTATTTTATAAATTTACTAGATGCAGCTCAATTCTATTTTTGGCTACGCACTCCCCCACTACGGGTGATCATGCGGGAGGTTACGTGGAGGTTACCAACGTAACCGACAGTGAAGATGGCATGAGCGCGATCAGACGATGGAGGATCTATGTCAGCGAAGGGGTCGGCCAGTGGCAGGAATGGCTGGCCGGCAGTGACTGAGTGGGCATGAGGCCACTCGGCGAGGGAGGCCGAGCGGCAAAGGAGCGGGCGACCACCATAGGGTCTTCCGCCGAAGGCGACCGAGTGGGTTCTTGGATCTGGGAGGGAGTGCTTGGGTGCAAAGGAGCGGGCGGCCACCACACGGTCGTCCGTGTCCAGCAAACGCCGCCCAGATCTGGGTGGCTCGGAAGCCGCCCGATCCGGGCGGACGGAGGGGTGGGGCCGCCTGTGGCCGCTCATCTCCCGCAGCAAGGAGGGTCGCCGGCCGAATGGGGCGGCCGGGAGGCCGGCCGAATGGGGCGGCCGGGAGGCCGCCCGATTCGGGCAGCTCCTTCGGCAGCGAAAGGGGCCACCTGGATTTTGGCGGGCAGGTGGCCGGAAGGCTGTCCGTCTCCAAGGGGAAGGCTGCGCAGCGCGCAGACAAGTTTTGCGCGCGCGCGGCTTGGGGCCATGTGCAGGCACACGCGGACCCACTGTTGTGTGCAGGCGCGTGCGGACGCACTGCTGCGCACATGCGCGAGTGCGCGGCAAGACCGTGTGCGTGTGCCCGCGGTCGGGCGGGGCCGCGTGCATGCGGCCTTTGCAGCCATGCTGTGGTTTGTCTGCATCCTTGGTGGTTGCGCTGGTCGGGATAGGGTTGCCCTTTGGCTTGACTGAACCACTCTTAGGGAGGGTTCACCTCTTTGGGGCTCACCACGCGCGCGGCGGGAGGCGGGCGGCCCCAGGCCGCCCGGATCGGGCGGCCTCCCGGCCGCCCAAATCTAGGGGGCGTTTGCAGGACAAGGCCGGCCGCGTGGTGGCCACCCGCTCCTTCGCACTCCGAGCCCTCCCTCCCAGATCCAAGCACCCTTTGGGGTTCCCTCTCAATAAATGTGATTTTATTATTTCATTACAGTTCACCTCTCATAAGTCATAAGAATCTTAACAATTAACAACAACAAATTTCATATTTTCTGCTAAATTTGTTAATAATCAGCACTTTTGATTCTGCCCTCCCTTCACATTGATTGCATCGCAACCTTAATTTACAAAATAGATCTCCATATCAGTTTATTCAGATGGGCCCCAAATTCAATGCTGCTTGTATATATATATAGCCATAAATTACATTTGCATGTTATTATTTTATTTGATAACACTATTAAAAACAACAACACAATCACAGATACATAAGAAATCTAACAATCTAATCTAACCCTAAAGAGTTGCCAATTGAGAACACATTTCATCCCGTTCTTGGCGTATAAAGAACTTTGTTGTCATCATCAACGACCAAGTACACGTGCCAGCAGATAGGATACCGCACGTGAGGTAAGATCGTGACAGTATCAACGCCGGTGATTCCTGGATTCTCCCTCAGAATCTTCTCCCTGGCTTCTTCCGCGGGTACCCCTACAAGTTCCGGCCATATCGTCTTTCCTATAAAAAAAAAAGTTTTAATGCTATATATTAGCCTAAGAATGAAAGCAATTCGTTTAAACTACTAATTGGTACATGTTAAAAAAATGACAGTTTAACAAATGATAGTTTAACCCTCATGTTCACGACCGCTCAAAGATCGCTCAATCATCACGCGCCAAAGCACGCTCAACCATCCCGATCATCCAGATGAATGCTCATTGGCGCGTATAATTACCGGCGCCGACGGGACATTAATTAAAAGAAATATTCTACGAAAAATAGTTAGAGAAAGAATAAGGGGGGGAGAGAGAGATTAAAAAACCATATAAATGTTGAATTACCATGGCAAGGAAAACAAGTGTAACTAGTGCAGCCAGGCATTTTGCTGTCTTTTCAGATAACGAGTATTTGCTCAAGAGAAACGTGCATATATAAGAACTATTTTTTATCACAAAATAAATAAAAAAATCACAAAATTAATATCTTCAGATATACTGTTTTAATCACTACATTACTATCTTTATATAACTATACTTTTTTTTATTCGATATATGAACTATTTTTTATCAACTTTGTCATTACATTGGAATATTTAAAATAAATAATGACCAACTTATTTTCTTCTTCATATTCCGACCATGCTTATCTTTCCTGCTCACTTTTGAATAGCTGTGCATTTATATATTTGTATAGTTATTTATACTATTAACTTTTATTATTTAAAATCCAAAAATATATATACAAAATCAACAAAGTTCATATCTTCTGAATTAACTAAGCATATGCTTACAAGCAGTAATATATAATGAACAAAAGAATCCCACTTTGAGCCCCTTTATACACACCGACTTAGGCTGTGTTTGGCGCGGCTTATGACAGATTATTTGATCCGGTGAGATTGGACAAAAAAAGTCATTGTCATATCAAAATCTTATGTCTCAAACTAGTTTTTTGTATAACGATAGTAGCATTTGTCATACCAAATATATATTTGTTGGGGTCCAGCCCCTAAATTGAAGACCGAAGGCTTGCGAAGAAGAAAAGTATTGTTCAGCCAAGAACAGTATTTTCGACGAGTATCGATCCCGATACTCGTCGAATTTACTGTTCATGAACAGTGTTTTAATTCAAGACCAAAGGCTTGCGAAGAAGAAAAGTATTGTTCAGCCATGAATAGTATTTTCGGCGAGTATCGGTCCTGATACTCGTCGAATTTACTGTTCATGAACAGTGTTTTCGGCGGGTATTGCTGCTTCGCCGATTTTCGCCGGCGATACTCGCCGATTCTGTCGTCCACTCCCAGCGGTTCAGTGAACCGTTTTTCTGCGGCGGCCCCAGCAGTTCAGTGAACCGTTTTTCTGCGGCGGCCCCAGCAGTTTGGTTATACCTGTATCGTGGTGTTAGCTAGGGCTAATCCAAGTGTTACGGGATATCTTTGCATCCATTGTTGTGGCGTAAGAAGTAGAGGCGACATCGACGTCTTCATCGGAGACGTGTGTCGGCTGTTGTGAGGGTTTCGACAGTTTCGTCGGAGAGGTCCGATGAGCGCAGCGGAAACGAGCGATGGTTTCGTCGGAGAAGGTGACGTGCAGCAGTCCCGATTCCTTTTGAGTTTTTGGGCGGCCGGTGGTGGTGCTAGGAGAGTTTTCTCTCGGGTTTGTTTCTTCATGTGAAGAGCGTGACTCAATCGGAGAGTTTCTTGTTGAAGAGAGGTTGTTTTTACCTCAACGTGTTGAGGGTTGTTCTTCCTCAGTTTCAGAAGGATCGTTTTTTATTTTGAGTGGGGATTCGTTTGTGAATCCGGAGAGGGAACTAGGTTGGGCAAACCTATTATTTTTGTAATCCTTTATTATTATAGTGGATTGTTTGTGTTTCCTGCCCCGTGGTTTTTCCCTTGTTGCTGTGAGGGGGTTTTCCACGTAAATCTCTGTGTGTTCTGTTCTGTTTTATTGCTGATTTTTTTTCCTTTGAATCCGGGTTTGCACGAAATGGATCGTTTCCCTACAATATTCTATGACAATGACGTTTTTGTTCAATCTCACCGGAGCAAATAAACTGTGATAAGTCGCGCCAAATGCAGCCTTAGGCTCAATTTGGCACGGTAGTGACGGTCACGAACATAGGAGTTAAATTGTCATTCGTTAACACTCACCTAAAGAACTTCATCCACTTTTATGTTCAAATGAATGATGTTTATTAGATGATTCTTAATGAATGATGGTTTAACTCATGCGTTTACGACCGCCATCACGGTGCAAAACGGAGCCTTAAGCTAAACTACTCATGCTATTTTAACATCTTCGACAGAAATGGATGGCGATGATTGTGGAAGAACGATCGGACGGTAGGGAAGGGCCTTCATGCATGGACGGCCACCTTGACGGTCAACGGCCGTCGGCGAAGGAGGACCGCGGCCGCGGTAGGCGGCTGCGGGGAGGGGCAGCCGGGGTGCGGCCGCCCCTTGCGGGCGGCGCTCCGCAGCCGGGATGCGGCTGCGGGGAGGGGCGGCAGGGGTCCAACCACCTCTTGCGGGCAGGCGCCTTGCGGCCGGGGACTCCCTCGCGGCCCGGGTGCGTCCGGGGTGAGGCCACCCCTTGTGAGCGGCGCCCGGAGGCCGGGAGGCGACCACGAGGAGGGGTGGCTGGGGCGTGTCCACCCCTTGCGACCTCTCGGCGCCTGCGATGGCGGCGCTGGCAGCTGGTCGCTGTGGTGTCTCGGATGGTGCACGTGGTGGGATCGATGCGCGGGAGATAGCATGAGGAGATCGTGTGTGCGGTGGTCAAACTCATGATCCCACTAATTTGATGGGAATCATGGGGAGTGGGCAACCGTACCCCAATTCGCTATAAAAAACACGACGACCCATCAAGCCTAGAAATGTATGATTCTCGGGAAAAATTTCCGGATTCATTTTTTCAAGTTGCGATCTCCGGAAATTGGGAACCATTTGATCAGGTTCCCCTATCAATTAATCCAAGTAGTCAAACCAGAGTTCTTGACCTGCGACCCCAACCGGCTCCCTGAAACGGTTCACCTCGATCGTACAGAGTCTCGACTCAACCAAAACAACGAACCAAACAAACACAACATCAAGAAGCCACGCGCACGCGCATCCTTATAGGGCACATAAGTGCGTGGAAAGTGCTCCCCAGCATGTGCGGCCGCGCTCTCCCCTGCGTGCATGCAGTCTAGCGCTCCCATGCACGCGTGCACGGCAACACACTCCCTCACGTGCATGCACGACAACGCATGCCCTTTCGTGCATGTGGCCACGCGCTCCCACGCGCAAGTGCACGACAGCACGCTCCCTCGCATGCGTGCACTGCAACGCTTGCCCTCTCATACGTGCGGCCACACGCACCCACACGTAGTCGTACTTCCTCTGTGCGCCCTTGCGCGCACTCACTTGGTCATCACATCACCAAAGCTATAAACTCGGGAGAGCCAATAACACGCATCATGCATGGCTAATCGTATCCGAAATTTTCTGTGTGGTACTCCCACGGAGAGTACCGTGGGGGAAATATAAAATCCTCCTATGATTTTTATTTTTTCACAAAATAAGTCATGAAATTTTGATCTATGTATTTTTACGCTCATTTTAAGTACCCATATGACTACATTTTGGGATAAAAATACAACTGTAAAAAGGTGGTGTTGCAATGAATAAAAAATCAGTTGTATTTTTGAACTAAAATACAGTTCATTTTTATAATGAAAGAAAATCCAGTTGTAATTTAAAAAAAGGTCTCTCATCCATCTCCATGTGTTACCCGCACAAAAAATTTTCTCTAATCGTATTACTACTTGTTTGTCAACCATACACGTGAATGATTCATTAATCACATGTCTACCATCCAACTAGGTAATCTCATTCTCAAGAATGGGGAGAATACATAATTATCTATGAGAATTGTTATTGGTACTCCATAAATAGATATTTGCAACTCCTTGATATTTGTACCCAAATTGGATATTTATACTCATAATTGATATTTGTACCCGTACATAATAATATTAAGACAATCGATGGGGGATCTCCTGAGAGGCGTTAGCCGTGCTCGCACACCATGCTTGAGATGCAGATATCTGAACCTCCCCGATGTAACCAAAATCGTCGTCGTCACACACCGCCTTCGCCGCCGCCGCGCCACCAACCATCATCGCCGCCGCGCCACCAACCATCATCGCCGCCGCCGCGACAACCGCCGCCATCAACTTCTCCGCAAATCTCCATCGCCGACTCTGCACTGAAGCCGCCGTCGCGCCAACCGTCATCGCCGCTGCTGCGCCAACCGTCATCGCTGTCGCCAACCGTCATCGCCTCCGCCGCGTCAACCGTCATCGCCGACGCCGCACCGAAACCGCCATCGCAAACTTTTGTTCTCGATTTTGATGATGATAATGGCAGAAGGGAGACATATTCACAATCTCCATCAACTTTTCTAGCTGTGTGCCTCTCTTACAATCACTTGTGCTCTGTTTCTGTTTCTCTGAGTTGGAGAAGAGGAGAGGTGAGGGGTAAAGGCTTGACCTACCGAAAACTACGGGAGTTAACGAGGGGTTGAATGAGACATAAATGAGAGATTTATGGCCGCGGGGTTCGTGTAGCTGCCTGCCTCTTAGGAATTATATGATTTACAAATTTAGTACCACTCAGACTTTAAGTTCTAGTTCTAAAGTATATATTCAGGTTCTTTGATATCGTCAGGTGTGGGGGATTATGGCCGCGTCGTCGGATGTCAAGGGAGCAACTGCAGCGAGAGACAGCGAGCAGAGTGGGGAAGAAGGCCCTACAGGGTCTTCGGGTGTGGGGGATTATGGTTGTGGGGGATCCGGATCCTCTCCATTTCATTTGAAATGGAGGGGGTCCATTTCAGCATCCAATGGATAAAACAAGCCTGAAAAAAAATTTTGTGTAGATTTTTTTGAGTAAAAAAATCTAAAAAAACATGAGAAATGGTGAACCGGTCGGATCAAAGTGAAATCAATTTAGACCATGAAATGGATCCCCTCCATTTCAGTTAAAATGAAAAGGATCCTGATTTGGTTGTGGGGTGGGTACAAATAGCGGGTAGGGGAGATGAAAAAAAACAAAAAAAATTTATCATAATTTGGGAATCAATATCCAAATAAGGGGTATGAATAACAATATCCTTATCTATTCACAGTGTTTAACTGGTTTTGAATTTTCAAACTCATATTTTTCACCTTCCCTACTTACTGCCAATTCATGTGGACTTTTCTTTAAGTTGCTCATGTGCTTTGAATGGGCGCTCATGTGCTTTGAATGGGCAAATGCAAGGAAGCTTCTTGGAAAAATGTTAGGGCATGTGAAATGGCTCTATAAGAGGAGAGAGAGAAGCTATGAAGGACACACAAAAAGCCAAACAAAAGAGAGATAAAGTCTTAAAGAGGAGAGCGGCGGTGCACGTCTGAAGACCACAATAGGCGACGGTGGGCGCTGACATCCAATTGCGGGTTGCATCATCAACGAAGAAAGAAAGAGCACGGGTAGTGGCAAGGCATCAAATTCGCGGTCAGCGGCAAGATGCGCGGTACTCGATAGTTGTATGCTTGTAGGCGGTGGCGGTTGACAGGTTGTGCACGAGTGGTGACATTGGCAGGCTACACGTTCGCGGCATGGTCAAATCCTGACATGGATTTCTTCACGGCGGTGGTGGCAGTGGTTGGTTGTCTGACGGTGATGAAGGTTAATTCTAGTATGAATTTTGTGCTCTCATTTTACGGATTGCAGTCAAGTTCATATTACTCCTGCGAATTTTTATAGTCAGAATTCTTTTACAATATATTTAGGATTTATATATCTTAATTTGAGTACTTTCTAATTTTATTGTGCTAATAAAATTGGATGAAGTATGTATTTTTTAGTGACGCTATATTTAGTTTTTTCTGCGAATTGCACTTCTGCAATTGAAAATCCCAACAAGTGATATCAGAGTCAAGTTATGTAGGCGGCCGGCTGGGTATTTGAAGAAAGATCTTTCTGCGGTGGCGAACGACTACGTCATCTTTCCATCCTTTCAAATCGAATCTTGAATTAATCAGGTCACCAAATCGTGTCGAAGAAGAACTATGACAGGGAAGAATACGACTTTGGATTGATACTCCTTGGAGAAGTTCGATGATAGTGAAAATTTTAGTCTGCGGTAGATTTGTGTCAAAGATATTCTAGTCTGGCAGGGGCTAAAGTGGGTTTTGCAGGACGAGAAAATTTAATGCATAAGTGAAGGAAGATGACTGAATTGACTTGAATGAGCGTGTCACTAGCGCTATCAGGATGTGTGTTGGTAACCAGACGCTCTTCAACATTGGCGTCGAGGAGTTTGCAATCAAGATTTAGGAGAAGCTTAAGAGATTGTATCTGTCTAAGTTGTTGGCAACAAGGTTGTTATTAAAACAGTAATTGTAAGAGCTGAAGATGTAGGAGGGTGACAATCTGCGGAAGCACTTTAATCTGTACAACATCATTTAAACCAATTGCATGTAGTTGGAGCGAAGGTCGAAAGAGAAGATAAAGCCTTACGTCTTACCTCACACCCGTTGTCCTTTAAACACAAGGTGACCACGCTCCGATTTGGAAATGATACAGTAGGGTTTGAAAAGGTCACATCGGGGTTACTGTCTAGTCAGATACTAAATGATCTCACTCATGGGGGTGAGCATATTTTGGCGGTAGATGGGCAGGGGAGTGAATTCGATAAGGGATCGAGGGGTCGGGATCGGTTGGTATCGAAGAAGGGAGTTGTTTGTTACCATTGTAGACAGTGCAATTACATCATGAGGAATTAATTACCCGTAGCGTGTACAGAGTTCTGGAGACGTTCAAGATACGATTATGGTGACGCTAGATCTGGGAGTGGAGAGTGATGATCTTTATACCATCATTAAGAGTCGTGATTATTCTAACAGCGGATGGATAATAGATTTTTCTGCATCACAACATTTATACTCATATGCGTCGATGTTAAGTTTTCTTGAGGTGGCGACTGGGGCAATTTATTTGGGTGACGGTTGAGTTTGTGAGGTTATAGGCAGAATAACGATGGACATACCGATGCATAATGGGATATTGTGCAAACTTGAGAGGGTACATCGGGTGCCCAAGCTTCATAAGAATCTAATATCGTTGGGTAGTTTGGACTCTGGTAAACATGTCGTGCTCATGAACATTTTGCAGTTTGGTAATCTGTACAGATTGATGGGGACCATAGTACTAGGTGGCACGCCCATGATTTTTGTGAGTGATATGGAAGATGGTTGAGGTGGTACACTTTGAATAGGCACATGCAAGGAAGCTTCTTGAAAAGATGCTTAGATCGTATAAAATGACTCTAAAAGGAGTGAGAGACAAATTATGAAGTACACACCAAAAACCAAGTCAAAGAGAGGTAAGGACTTGAAGATAAGAGTGGTGGTGCACGACCGAAGACCGTAGTAGGCGACTGTGGGCGTCGACATCTGATTGCGGGTCGCATCTACAACCAAGAGCATAAGTGTGGGTAGCAGCAAGGCGTCAGATTCGCGGGTTGCGGCAAGGTACGCAGTACTCGATGTTGCATGATAGTTAGCGGTGATGGTTGTGTGCAAGTGGTGAAGTTAGCAATCAGCGGCAAGAATAAATCCTGACTTGAATCTCTTCTCGATGATGATGGCGGTGGTTGGTTGCTTCACAATGACAAAGATTCCTTCTCCGAATCTTGTGCGTCCATTTTACAGATTATAATAGAGTTCATATTATTTCCATGAATGTCATCTAATTTTTCTGCAATATATTTTAGAATTTGTCTCTTAATTTGAGTACTAATTTTAAAATGCTATTAAAACTGTGGGAAGCATGTATTTTCTTATGACTAAAGAGCATTAACTAATTAGCTAATACAAAAAAGTGAACCAATTAAACATTAATATATATGTGGCAACGCGAGAGACTGTAAATATAACAATAAAAATTCATGTGCTACGCATGGGTTGTGCGCAACCCTCCTGTTACTCCATTGCTTTTTGCAAGCATGACTTGCTGTCACACATGATTGATCAAAAATACAAACACTTTCAAAACAACCGTATTCGCTTTTTTCATAAAAATCTTGAACATTCGATAACAGATCATACAGCTGTACTCTATCCCACACTGTGGTTATTGATGATCACCATGCATTACCCGAACCTAAATATTTTTCCTTGACAATATACCTTATCCTGAATATCAAACAAAGGCTCCGTTTGGGGGACTTATTTTCACCGGTCAAGCGGTTACGACCGCATGAACCTGACCATAATTAAGATCCGATTCATGCGGACATGATCGCTTGACCGGGGAAAATAAGTCCTTCCAAACAAAGCAAAAGTCTTCTTGGAATTAATGTTTTCGTAAATGAAATAGTCCATGAATAATTCAAGAAAAAATTATGAAAAATTGATTACAGTTTATTTATTTTTGAATTCAAATTCAAATTAGAATCGAAATTTAAATTTGAGTGATATTCAAGTTTTATGAATAATTTAATTGAATCTGAATAATATTGGAATGATCAAGTATGCTTTAAATATAGATAATCAAGGGCTGCTCGGGCGGGTAAGTCATTTTTCTTGTAACATAAAGATAACAATACAGTAAATATTATATTTCTGGCATTAATGGGATTAACTGATTTAAATTTACCTGCAAATACATGAATAAATTAAATTTCCCACAACTGATTCTCTACAGAAAAAAACTTTCAGTAAATAGAATAGAGAAAAAAATTGAATACAACAATCCAATATGGCCAAGCTGTAACTGACAGAGCGGTGGATCATCGAGGGGTAGCTGAAATACTCGGTATAACAATCAACATTAAACTATTCCTTAGCCCTGCAAAAAAAACAGAAAAAATATATGAATTGAGTAGAAAATGATGATAAAACATGCTGGTAGCTATGGAAAACACAACAAATTTCTAATAATGCAAAGCATAAATATGAAAACTCTATATGGATATAGAACAATAGAAAACCATATACGGTGGGCACTATGATGGGATATGAACATTGATGATTGAGTCTCCGGCAAAAGATAATGCCACAAAATCACCAAAATCAAACTGGAATCGAGCCCGTTAGTGTAGATTGTGCTTTTGATTCGAACAAAAAATCAGTTTGAATTTCAAATGATCAATGTGCTTTAATTTGGTATTCAATGTCTGTAAATGATCTGAGTAGGGCTCTGTTTGTAGGTGGTTCTTTTTACTACTGTGAGTTTGGACAAAAACACCGTCATCATAGAATGTATGTTTTGGCATGACAGCGGTTATGACGGCCATCAAAGAAAGAAAATTAGTTTTGAACATAAAAGTGGATGAAGTTCCTTAGGTGAGGTCGGACATTCACGAACGACCGTTTATAACCACCACGTTCACGACCGCCGCCGCCACACAAAACAAAGCCTAAGTTATATTTGTGCTCGTTGATAACAGATGTTGGCTATTATTTCAATGCAACAAAGTAATCTGCATACACATCCTCAGCGGTACGAGGGTGGAAGACTTGGAGTGACTTTTTAGTTTATCTTTGATTAATTTATCAAATAATGTTTTATTGACTTATAATGATTGCCCCCATGTTCTATATAAAAAGGCTTGGGTAGTTTGGTATCACTAGTAGGCAGGTTAGAGGTCCGTAACTTTCGTTTCGAGAGGAGTTCTTAGAGGGAACCAACTATCAAGGGAAGAACCAGAGGCTTACTTATCACTTCCAGGCTGGGAACCACCTCTCAAGGGAAGAACCAGAGGCTTACTTATCACTTGCAGGCATCCCGGAGTACTTTCGTGACTCTTATTCGGAGAGTTCTTAGAGACAACCCTCAAGAGCGGTGAAGCGAACACGGGTTTGAATATCTTTTTGTGTTCTAGTTCAATCTTCTATGCGCGTTCGTATCATATAAACATATTCAATGAGTATGGTTGAATAGCTGAAAAAAGATTAAGAGAAAACAATCGAACTAGTACTTAAATCAATTTAACTATTTCAATTAAAGGTGATAATTACGATGAACTGAACCAAAAATAAGCCGAGGATCAATATCAAAAGTAAAACTTGAAGGGCAAAAAATAGAAAGAACAAGTATAATCGAGGTTGAACCGGTGATCTTGGCTCGGGCTAGACCTTATAATGGTATCAACTAGCCTTATAATGGTATCAACTCGGTCTCCATGTTGGGTCAGATTAAAGATCAGTCCACAACCATACGTCGGGATTTTGAACTAAGAAAATATAAACAAAAAAACTAATAACAAAGATTTACTTCTTAGCCTATTCTTATGGAATACTTCCAAGGCATGAATTTGATATTATGTACTTCTCAGGGAGTTCCAAAAAAATTGCATTGATGAATAAGAACTCGCATAATTTTATGAAACATAATACTTGGTAAGCCTAAAGTAAGGTATTGAATGAACTATGTCTTCTCAAGGAAAGATAGTGCTATATTTTGGGGATTCTTAAATATGCTGAAGAGTTACAGTTAAAACAGTTCAAAATCAAACATAAAATGTTTTTTTAATCATACAAATAAAAATTTAAGAGAAACTTCATAATTTGAAAAGACTAACCGTTACAATCTTTTACCATTTCGTAAAAGAATTATGAGTTGAACAAGACAAACTCACCTAGCCAAATATTTATCCTCTGTTGTGTTGAGAACTATTTCATCCCCAGCTTCAATAAAAGGTGGTACCTGAGGAGCATGGAAAGCCATTAGAACAATATTGAATCTCAATCCAAACTTTGTTTAATGAACCCGCACAGTTTATGTGATGTTGTTCAACAGATTTCCTCTAATTAAATTTGAACAAATAATTTAATGAAATAGTTTATTTTGGGTAAATTAGCCCTATGCCCCTTGATGGCACACTACACATTGGTCCACAATCCACATCCAAAAAACAAATTATTAGAAATTACCAGAATAACAAAAATGCCCTAACTTCTGCTGGAGGAACTAATTACAAAGGCTATGGATGTTGCATTTCAACGTCGTCTCTGGGAGAACATGACCGGTTCTAGCGCTCTTCCGCAGGAAAAATGAAAGCCGGGTGTTCATCACAAAGGCAAAGCGTCAAAGTTCATAGGAATTTGATTTCATCATAAATTTAAAGGATTATCTCAAAACATTTAACTATTTTTATGCAGGTTTTTCAAGAATGTTTTTGGGTTTCTCCATCTTTTAAGAAGATCTGGGTAAAAAATGTTTTGGCTTCCATATCTTAACAAATTTATTAAGTGTCCATGTAGGATCAACACATACTCAACTGGCACATAAACTCGATCTTATGAGATGAGTAACAATCCACTCCCCCCCCCATTCACGTCTCTCAAGATCATGCCTATCACCCGACCTAAGTCTTTTACGCCAAAAACTATTACGGTCCGTTCGGCGCGCAGGTATTGGCGTTCTGGAATTGGCTTTGGCCAGAAAATCAATATCTGCAGGAATTGGTTTTGGGCAGAAAATCAATTCTGTTGTTCGGCAGCAGGATGGAATACAGTGAACAGAATTGATATTGATACATAAAAGTTGTTCGGCTCATGATAGAATTGGTTTTCTGAAATTAAAATTTTTAAATTTTATATTTTTAAAATTTAAGCATAAAAGTAGAAACACCAAACACAGAAGTAGAAACACCAAAAGCACAGAAGTAGAAACACCAAACTAGCGATCAAACTGCATTCGCAGTCATGTGCCCTTCAACTTGTCAGAGTATCTTGAATATGTCACGCTTGAAACTATCATAACAAGGTATATCCAAGGCCCTGAGGAAATCATGATCTTCTAAATCAGTCATCTGAGTAAGTGCGACATAGATGTCATCAACATCACTAGAAGACATGGTCCTCACTGCTACTTGCATGGAGTCGGCTAATTTATCTACAGCCACTGCTACTGAGTCACGCTTTCTCCTCCTTCTACCGCTTCCTTCTCCATCCACTCTAGATGGCACCTGTGTATTAGTTGTTTTTTCTGCCATGGACACCGCATTTATCTCCTTTTTCGCCTATGTTGTGGTCGCAGCATGACTATCAGTCGCTCTATTAGTCCCACATAACACAGCCAAATCAGACCAATTCACAATAACCTTATCAATATCATGTTTCATCGAAGGATGCCCGCAATAACACAATTCAAAGAATAATTTACAAATCAAATAATTTCAATTACAGGTAAGAACTTAATAGCATGCAACACAGGTAATATTTCAGTTTATGAGGATGATTGGGAAAAGTCAGATCTAACATCTAATCCAGAAAACCGAAATCGGAAGCAAAAAAAAGAAGAGATGGAGGAGGAAGAAGATACCTGAATGAGAAAATGAAAACAGGAAAAAGGGCGGCGAGGTCGATCGATCGTCGCGGGAGACGGAAATAGTGAGCCTACAACAACACTCAAGCCTTTATCCCACTATAATGGGGTCGGCTATATGGATCCTTTGTCGTCATTGTGCCCTATCTTTTGTCATAATCTCACTAATGTCTAAGTACATCATGTCTTTCTTTATAATTTCATTCCAAGTCTTTATTGGTATACCCTCCCTCGTCCAACATTCCTAATGACTAGACTCTCACAACGCCTAACAGGTGCCTCTAATGGCCTCCTTTGTACGTGTCCAAACCATCATAGACGAACTTCTCGCATCTTCTCTGAAATTGGTGCTACTCATGTCTTATCCCAGATACTTTCATTCCTAATTTTATCCAATCTCGTGTATCCACACATCCACCTAAGCATTTTCATCTCCGCAACTCCCATTTTTTGCTCTTGAACACAATTCATTGCCCAACACTCAGAACCATAAAGGATCGCGGGTCTAATTGTAGCACGGTATAATTTGCCCTTAAGTTTTAGTGGAATTTTATGATCACATAAGATCCTTGACGCGCCTCTCCACTTCAACCAACCCACTTGGATTCTATGTTTCACATCTTTATCAATACCTCCATCTTTTTGAACTATCGATCCAAGATATTTAAAACACTCACTACGAGAACATCTTGATCACCCAACTTGATAACGAAGTCATCTTATTTAGAGCATCTTTTACCTCTGATACTTGAATTTTATGATAAAACATTATGTTCTTATACTCCTCTGATTTAATTAACTCTTTCAAGTTCAATTCATTTTTCTTTGTTTCATTATAAAGTTGATAAAAGTATCTTTTTCATCACTCTTTAATATCCACATCATCCGTCAAAACTGTATCTGTCTCATCTTTTATGCATTTTACTTAACTTAAATCTTGTCTTTATTTCTCTATCTCGAGCAATTTTATATATGTCACGCTCTTCATCTTTGCTATCTACTCGCTTATAAAATTCTTCATAAGTTCGACTTCTTACTTTACTTACTATTTGTTTAACTTTTTTTGGCGACTTTATATCTGACTAAGTTTTCATCATTCCTACAAGCATAAAGTGACTTATACTTGACCCTCTTTGCCCTCACTTTGTCTTGCACTTACTCTTTTCACCACCAAGATTATTTATTTGGGGGCGCACGACTTTTTGATACTCCAAGTATATTCTTTTCTCATTAAATGTGAACACATAACTTCCCATGAGGTATTTGGATCAACATAAGGGTCATCAACTAGTTCCATAACTGTCTTATTGAAAGCAACCTACTTTTTCATCTTCAAGTTCCACCACCGAATTTTTGACAACATTTTTGTTCTTATCTGAAATTTATTATATATAATTTGTACATCTAACACTACTAACATATATTGTGTTGTCAAACTTTCTCCTGGTATGACTTTGCAATCCTTACAAATCATTTTATTCATTTTGCGAGTCATAAAATAATCAATTTGTGACTTATTTGATCCGCTTTTAAACGTAATTAAATGTTCTTCCCTGTTTATGAAAAGCGTATTTGATACAATTAGCTGATGTCCTACGAGCCTACGACAAAGTCTAAAATGTTTCGTCCTTCTTCATTTCTTTTTTCATATCCATATCCTTCATGAACGGCTGTATAATCTATATTTTCTTTCCCTATATGTCCATTTAAGTCTCCTATGAAAATCTTCTCTTTTTGTGGGATTTCTCTTAATAAATCATCTAAGTATTCCCAAAATTGCACTTTAATAACTTCATTTAATCCTACTTGTGGCGCGTAAGCACTGATCACATTAATAGTTTCATTTCTTATGACCAATTTAAGAGCTAAGATTCTATCATCTTTTCTACTTACCCCAACAACTTCATCCTTCCAAGTAGTATCCACAAAATACCTACTTCACTGTTTGTTTTATTTTTTCATGTGTATCATAATTTAAAAGCTGAATTATTTAAAAATTTATCTTTATCACTCACTCATCTAGTCTCTTGCAGGCATAAAATATTTATCCTTTTTCTAATCATTGTATCCACTACTTTCATCGCTTTCCCCGTTAACGTGTCTATATTCCAACTTTCAAACCTAAGTCGATCAAAATTCCTACGACATACTTCCCTAGGATGTCTAATATGTGATGATTTTTGCCTATTTAACACTACACCCAAGTCCTCTTGGAGGTGCAGCGGTACTTGTCAAGATGCTGCATTCGGACCATACGACGAGAACTCTTGCATATTTAGCATTACACCCAAGTCCTGGAGATGCAGCGGTCCTTGCCAAGACGCCGCATTCGGACCATACGGCGTGTTCCTTAAGGGGAACAACCTAGCTTTTGCACAAATTCTCAAATGATCCATATTCATACAAGTGACTAAATTTTACGCTGGTCGTCTACCTAACACAACCCTCGCCATTTTTTATCCGGGCTTGGGACTGGCATAGGCTGGTTTTACAGTTGAAAGTCTAATCCAAAAAAAATAATGAAGAGTAAGAGAGAAGAGATGGAGGAAGAAGATACCTAATTGAGAAAATCAAACGGGAAGAAAGCCGCGACAACGAAAACCGAGGGGAGGATACAAGTTTTCAGTGATTTGGGTTAAGTTGAAAAAAACTGTGGTTTTGGTTCCGAAAGCAAAATCATTTTTGATTCTTGCACGCCGAACAACGGAATTGGCTTTCTGGAAGTCGAAACCAATTCCAGAAAGTCAATTCTTGCGCGTCAAACGGGCCCTTAGAACCAATCAACCAACCCGAGTCTTTTACACCTAGAGATTCTCATAACCAGCTCGAGTCTTTTACACCTCGAGATTCTCAGAACCACACTGAGTCTTTTACACATTAAGAATCCCAGAACTACATTGAGTCTTTTTCTGCTGGAGGCTCTTACACCCAGCCAAAATTTTTCGATAAGGTGACTCTTGGAGCCAGCGGTCACAAGACAACTGGAACCATATAGAAGTTAAGGAAAGACTAATTTACAGGCATTTTTCCAACTAATGTGATCCCCTAGTCTCGAGCCCATGACCTCTATGATACCAATTGCAGGATCAAACGCATACCCAACTTGCTCATAAGCTCGAACTTATGAAAATGGTGATATTATTCCTTTAAACCAATGTTGTCAGGATCGCAATCCGGATCGTAGGATCGGACGATCCTACGATCCCGATTCTGCATTTCGATCCGGATCTTAACCCGGATCGAAATCAGGTTAAGCTCACGCGGGATCGCGATCCGGATCGTGGAATCGTTAGGATCGCGATCCCTAATCGTTTATGCTGGAGGTTCTTACACCCAGCCAAAATTTTTCGATAAGGTGACTCTTAGAACCAACGGTCACACGACAACTGGAACCATATAGAGGTTAAGGAAAGACTGATTTACAGGCATTTTTCCAACTAATGTGATCCCCTAGTCTCGAGCCCATGACCTCTATGATACCAATTGCAGGATCAAACGCATACCCAACTGGCTCATAAGCTCGAACTTATGAAAATGGTGATATTATTCCTTTAAAGTAATGTTGTCAGGATCGCGATCCGGATCGTAGGATCGGACGATCCTACGATCCCGATTCTACATTTCGATCCGGATCTTAACCCGGATCGAAATCAGGTTAAGCTCACGCGGGATCGCGATCCGGATCGTGGAATCGTTAGGATCGCGATCCCTAATCACGATTCCACGATCCAGCGGAATGCTTAAAAGCAGCGGATCCCGACCCTAAACCCTATTTCCCCTCTCCCGACCCTTTCCCTCCCCGACCCCGACGCTCCCGACCCCGACACTCCCGACCCCGACGCTCCCTGCTGCTCCCCCGACGCTCAGGTCAGTTCTTCTTCTTCTTCTTCTTCTTCTTCCTCTTCTTCTTCTTCTTCCCAAAAATCTGGATTCATGTATTTCTTCTTCTTCTTCTCCTTCTTCTTCTTCTTCTTACCAAAAATCTGGATTCATGTATTTCTTCCCAGAAATACTTAAATTGTGACTGAAATTTGATGATTTCTGCCCTGAAATTTGATGATTTCTGCCCAGAATTCTGGACTGATTTCTGGGCAGAATTCTGGAAAGATTTTTGTCCAGAAATCTGTCCAAATTTCTGGGCAGAAATCAAGATTTCTGCCCAGAAATCAGTCCAAATTTCTGGGCAGAAATCTGGATTTCTACCCAGAAATCTGGACTGATTTCTGGGCAGAATTGTGGACTGATTTCTGCCCAGAAATCAGTCCAGATTTCTGGGCAGAAATCTGGATTTCTACCCAAAAATCTGGATTCATGTATTTCTTCCCAGAAATACTTAAATTGTGACTGAAATTTGATGATTTCTGCCCAGAAATCAGTCCAGATTTCTGGGCAGAATTCTGGACAGATTTCTGCCCAGAAATCTGTCCAAATTTCTGGGCAGAAATCTGGATTTCTACCCAGAAATCTTGACTGATTTCTGGGCAGAATTCTGGACTGATTTCTGCCCAGAAATCTGGATTCATGTATTTCTTCCCAGAAATACTTAAATTGTGACTGAAATTTGATGAATTCTGCCCAGAAATCAGTCCAGATTTCTGGGCAGAAATCTGGATTTCTGCCCAGAAATCTGGACTGATTTCTGGGCAGAATTCTGGACAGATTTCTGCCCAGAAATCAGTCCAAATTTCTGGGCAGAAATCTGGATTTCTGCCCAGAAATCTGGATTTCTGCCCAGAAATCTGGATTGATTTCTGGGCAGAATTCTGGACTGATTTCTGCCCAGAAATCAGTCCAGATTTCTGCCCAGATTTCTACCCAAAAATCTGGATTCATGTATTTGGGAAGAAATACTTAAATTGTGACTGAAATTTGATGATTTCTGCCCAGAAATCAGTCCAGATTTCAGGGCAGAAATCTGGATTTCTACCCAGAAATCTGGACTGATTTCTGGGCAGAATTCTGGACAGAATTCTGCCCAGAAATCAGTCCAGATTTCTGGGCAGAATTCTGTTTATGTATGCCCAGAATTATGTCCAGATTTCTGCCCAGAATTATGTTTGAATTCTGCCCAGAAATCAGTCCAGATTTCTGGGCAGAATTCTGTTTATGTATGCCCAGAATTATGTCCAGATTTCTGCCCAGAATAATGTTTATGCTTATTTGAATTCTGTTTATGTATGCTGATATTTTTAAAATGCTTACTTGGCTTTGTAGATGTCTGCATCTGGGTTCGGTTCAAATCCAGTTGGAAAAAAGTCCCGAAAGAATGCATCTACTCCAGAACTTTGCTACATACTTGGCTGCTTGATTTTACAAAGGGTAGAGAGTTGATCCGTCATGCAGTTACCCGATTTGCCACAACTTACTTGACATTGAGATGTCTTTCTGAGAATAAGGGTGGTTTGATGACGATGTTTACGTCTGTCAAATGGAAGTCTGTCTAGTAGGTTTGCCGGTTCAAAGGAGGGGAAATCAATTCAAAAAATTATTTTAAATACAACTAGATTTTGATCTCATGTCACTTCATGTTTAAAAGCAACATTTCCACTCATCAAGGTGCTTAGAATGATTGATTCAGAGGCCCCTATGATGAGATTTATATATGAGCAGATGGATCGAGCTAAGAAGAAAATTCAAAATAATTTTGAAAACATCAAGGGAAAGTAAATAGCTATAGCTTATTATTTTAAGTTTCATTGTGTTTGAATTTATATCATAACATGCAATTATTATTTTATGTGTTATATTGTAGATATGAACCAATATGGGTCATCATTGATGAGAGATGGGCAAGCCAACTTCATAGGCCCTTACATGCTGCAGCTTATTATTTGAATCCCCATTACCACTTTAGCCCATCATTTAGGGCAGATGCTGAAGTAAAATTGGGATTCTACAGTTGTCTCAAACGGATGATTCCAAATGAAGAGGAGAGAACGAAAATAGATATTCAAATGGATGATTTTAAATATGCAAAAGGGTTATTTGGGTTAGAGTCTGCAAAAGACACTAGGAACAAAAGATTTCCAGGTGAGACAAATTATGTTTATAATATTCTAAATTATTAATCAATAAGCATGTAATGTACTTTTTTGTTTAAGTATTTGCAAAATTTTCAAATTTACAGCTGATTGGTGGGATTCATACGGTGACAATTGTCTCGAATTACAAAGATTTGCAATTCGGGTTCTAAGTCTAACATGCAGCTCTTCCGGATGTGAACGTAACTGGAGTGCATTTGAGATGGTGAGCTCAATGCCTCAATTATTGTTGTATGTTTAAAAGCATACTCTCAAGTGATTTCTTATTGTCATTAACACATTATAATTCTTATTTCAAAGGTTCATGCAAAAAAAAGAAATCGGCTACATCAAAAGAAGATGAATGATCTAGTGTTTGTGATGTATAACAAAAAGTTGATGAAAAGACAAGATAAAAAGGATATGCAGTTAAAGGAAAAGTTTTTTAATTTTGAGGATATCCCTTCTGATGATGAATGGATCACAGAGATGGAAGATTCAGTTCTTCCCTGCAAGGGAAACTGGTTGAGGATTATTCAACAAAAAGATGCTCAGGAAACATATAGTGATGATAGCATTAAAAGAAATGTTGAACAAACTACTACAAAAATGAATGAAGGTAAGTTTCATATTAAATTTAAAATAGATCTGATAGGCTCTCTTTTCTTAATAGATCTTGCATCGTGCTCTCTTTTCTTAATTAAATTCTTTTTTTTTTGTAGGTGGAGTTGAAGATCTCACCATAAGGGACAGTGATCACGATGCTATCGAATATATTAGTGAGGGTGAATGGGATGATGACGAGAATGTCAGTGGTGATGATGAGGAAAATGTGACACTTGATGATGAGGACATGGTCGACATATCTATTAAGGATTTGTTCTGATTTTTGATGGTTTTCATTGACCATTAGATGAACCATGAAGCTACTCTTCGATTTGTTATTTTGTTTTAGACATTATTTTTGTATTTCATATTTGATATGCTGGAGGACTTATATTTGAAGTGTTTGTTAATGATTTGTTATTTTTTTAGATTTTACACTTCAAATTTAACGATCTGATAGGCTGATAGCATTGTTAATTACTTAATTTGTCATTGTTATAACTTACAAAAGGGTTATTTGGGTTGATTGTCTCTGTGATTTATGTTTTCTCATTTATAGGTTCATCTTCATAATTTGGTTATTGATGATAGTTTGACGAAGATGGGACAGACGGACAGCTAAGACAAAAATGCTTACTCATCTTGGCTTTAGAGTTGTTAACGTAGAGTCTGAAGTTACACTACTCAGGTACATTTACAATCATAACTGTTTTTTTATGCATGTTCTTATTTTGTCTTAAACTTATGATCTATTCTAGATTTCTCGTAATAATAATCTTATTACTCTTATAGTAAACAAATGAAAATGATTAATTATATGATTTTTGGTATAAAATATTTGTGTAATTGTATGATATGATTGATATCAAATTCAATTTCCTCATTTAAGTCTTGTTTTAAGAATATAGTGGGATCTTACGATCCACGATCCGATCCTACGATCTGATCCGATCCAACCCCTTAAACGATCCCACCTAGGATCTTGATCCTGACAACCTTAGTTTAAACAAGTAACACATTGAGTTCATGTACTGAGAGGGGACGTTGGCGCCAACAGTGTAATGTTAT
The DNA here is from genome assembly GCA_039583875.1 of Platanthera guangdongensis. NCBI lineage: Eukaryota > Viridiplantae > Streptophyta > Magnoliopsida > Asparagales > Orchidaceae > Platanthera > Platanthera guangdongensis. The sequence continues at coordinate 152,255,943 of CM077160.1, read as the reverse complement.
AATGTACTTCGATCTACTCATTTTCTTTTGATGCTAGTTCATGATTTACCAAGATGTTTATTGATAAATTTTGAGCAAGCAATGTTGTGTTAAACAGATGTTGAAATACATGCTAATTAGGGTTGTGACCGGACCTCTTCCAAGACAAATCATGGCCAAAGTTCCATTTTACTTTCAAAACTCAACGAGAAGAGAAGTTGTAACACCCCTACCTAGTTTAACATTAATTCACAAGTCTGTCTGAAACTTATTATGCGAGGCAAACTAAACAGCCAGCAGTATAAAATTAGTATCATAACAAGATTAACTAATATTTAAGCGGAAATAAATTAGTGGAACTAAAATTAATAAAGTATCTCAAATTTTAGAACACGGAGCCAACAAGGAAGTATGAGCGAACAACTTGACCCGTACTCTCTGAAATGAAAATCCCAAAAAATAGGTCAACCCACTGGCGAGCAAGAAAGATTTTTCCCCCAGTGAGACCAAAAATATAAGTTGATTAAAGTATATGAGCATGCTTTGAAAATAACATTTTTATACTAACAAATGTGAACCGAGTTCTATATATGTTTTTCTATAAAATACTTGAATCCTTAAATGTTTGATCTATATTGTGATCTTAAACTGAACTTTTCTCTAAATCTTTAAATTATTATCATATAGAAATTTCTACATTATGACTTGCATTTGAAACTGTGATGCTTTTTTAATACTCTTTTCATTCTGAGTTTAGTTGAACTGTTCGCACATTCTAACAATTCGAGTTCCTACTGACGAACACATGTGTTTTAGTGTCTCTCTGTCACAGACATGGGCTCAAATCTACTAAAACTGTTTAGGGTGTCAACTCCCAAACTTGAGGCTCATAAGGTCTGTTACGCCCTGTGAGTATGATGGTGTGTCTCCATCAATCATGAGGAAAAATATTTCCCATACCCCCTATCTGAACTAACCATCTAGTGGTTGGTACGATCTATATACTATGTCATCTAACTAAGGTCACTAATCTGAGGTTTGTTACGTATCGTAACTCTTACTTTTAGTCTAACTGCAATTAACATCTTCAATTGATTTTGTTCGTATGATAAGATGTTTTTTTTGCATTGTTTTGTATGCCAAAATATACTAATTAAATTGACATTTAATATGTATTCATACACCACTGAAGATTCAATTCTGCGTATACTTGGTAATAATTGTTTATATAAGTATGAATTCATGTGGGTCTGACAATTCAAGTTTTCATGAGTGTTGTAGAAAATTTTGTCTATGTATTTACGTATTTCGAATGATCTGATCTCACGTGCGTTCTGTGCTATTATTTGTTTGAATAAGATTTCATGTAATACTATTGATTTGATCTCATGAGTGTTCTGTAATAAATCATTTGTCTGAATCTGAATTCATGTACTATGAATGATTTGTTTCCTCATATGTACTGTAATAACTTATTTATTTGTTATTATAGTCGTGCATTGATTTGCATGTCGAATTATGCTAATTTAATCGACATTCATTACGAATTCATATACTACGGATGATTCAATTTCATATGTGCTCTGTACTAAAATAATTGTCTTAATATGAATTTATGTACTATTGATGAGTGATGATTCATTACCACGTGTGTTCTGTAATAATTTATTTGTCTGTTGCTAAGAGCATTATGATTTCACACAAGTTTTGGCACGACTGAATTAACAAACTTTCAATAGGTAATATGTCTAGCCGAAAGGAAACAAATTTCTTACCTGGTGATGTGGCGTTCGTAAACTCGACGCGGCGGTCTTAATTATTCAGATCCTTCCAAGAGACTTTTTCCTTTCTTCTATGGTTACATTAAAATTCCAACAGTCTCAAATAGGTAATAAACAACAATAAGGTAAAATTCATAAGGATTAAAAATATACCCTTAACAGACGGTTAACCAACGAGGTTGAATCTGAAACTAAGAGAGCCCTGTCCGAATTCTTTTTGTGAATTCTTCTCCACCGCTAGGTTTTTCTCTGAACCTATAAGAGAAACAACCCCACTGAAATTTGATGGATTCAACAACCTCCTTGCCCTAGGGTTAAACAAAACTCCTCATCTAATATTAAAATAAGGAAGAAATGGGAAAGGAAAAATACATACCCACTTTCAGAAATCTGGGCAAAGGAGGAAGGAGTCATGAACTTACTGGAATAACCACAGTAGGTTATTGGAGGAGTAATAGGGCAAACGAGTGGTTCTTGCACCTGAAACGACAACTGCGGGTAGGGACACGGCGGGAGAAAAGAGATCGGGCATATGCCGGACAACGCTGGAGATCGAAGAATAGGTCGACGAAGGCTGCTAAGGGGAGGGAGGAAAGCGAGAAAGTGAAACAGAAGACCCACGCAAGAAGATAGTGTGATTCTGCACTGCACCCACCGGCTAGGGTTGAGGGGAATGCAATTTCTGCGACATTTTGGAGGAAGGAGAGCCTCGATGGGACTATTTCCATCGATGGGGTTCCGTCGATAAAAAGAAACGAGCAAGGAATCCCGCTCGGTAGACGTCGCCTGCGGAAGAAGATGGGATCGACGGTTTCGTTGATCGGCTGCGAGAGAAAACGAGAGACGGTTTTGTTCTTTCGAGCGGCCGGGAGGGAGAGATATAGAATAACTGTGGGGGGTATAGTCGTGAACCACGACTTATCGTGATAGAGGAGAGGCGGTTATCGACTTATCGTAAGCCAGTTTTAGGGCTTTTAGATTTTAATTACAAAGACGCCACACATCCCCTTTCAACAAGTGCACTCCCGTGAAATCCCAAGTCATGTCTAATTGAATTTTTTAGAAACTTGCTTATTAAAAATATCTTGTTTGATTTGCTCTTTTTCTAAAAAAAAAATTTAATCTTAGCAGATATAAATTCTTTGATTTGGCAATGACGTCGATCTTATAAAGCGCACTCAGATCTGAAATTAAGATAAACGGATTTTAAATATTTGGATGTTACAGAAGCTACCAAACAACTTTAATGTTTTTTATGAAGCATACATTTTCATGAAATCAAGGACATGTATGAAAGTCAATGGCTCAAAATTAATTAAAATGGGTAAATTTTTGTGTTTATAGACTAAAAGAGCATTTTCGAAGGAAAAAAAACTAAAGCTGGGATGAAGATCAGACAATTGATCATGTCAACTTCAGCTTAATCTTTAAGCTTTTCCTTTATGTTTTATGCTAACCCTTTAAGTACTTTGTGCCTTTTTTATTTTTGGGATGCGACAATTAGGATCCTCTTTTGTAATGACTTCCTATGCAACAATGAGGATCCTCTTTTGTAATGACTTCCCTTAAGGTTGGGAATCCTTCCTTAATGGAAACTAATGAATGAAACCATGAGCTGCTGCTTATGCTGATCTTTATTCTTAGATTTTTCTCTCATCATGTCTCAAGTGTGGCGAGTTCTTGGAAATCCTATCCTTGATGTGGTTGCATGCGTCATTGACTTGGTCGCAATCTATTTATCTCCTATTCCTATAACATGAGACCTTTAATATTTCTTCATCTACCTCCAACTCTCCATATTCTCTTCAGGGCAACTCCCCGGAACATGACAATGTAGTAAGCTTAGATTCAAGTTCTCCGACAAAGACTTACGAGCCCTGAGAGCAAATGACTCAACAACAATAAATATTAGGGAGAAGGACCGATGACTTCTCAATTTGATTTTGGAAGAAGATGAATTGTTTGAAGAAATTATTTATGTAAAAGAGCAAACCATCCAAGACGCTTGCAAGGGAAAACATAAAGATGATCTCATAGCGGAGATTTCTTAGTACATTTTCTCTGGACAAGTTCATCAAATGGTTGAAAAGTCTTGATTAAATTTTTGACTATAAGGGTTATATGGATGAGAAAATGTGTAAGATGGGGTATCTTGAAGTTGGAGTATGAAAGCTTGTGGCGAGGAAAACTTGAGAGGCCAATAGAGACGTACTGTCAAGATGATATAATAAGTTAGATCAAAATGAAACATTCCATGACCAGGTGTTCTGTTCATGAAAGCACCATAGAAGATCTTAATTTAAAGTTGCATGGGTTTAAACAATATTGTCTATGGATACAAATACATGTAGAGTTTGAGATCTTGATGTTGAAATGCAACATAATCAAACTACAATTGCAAAATGTTCTGTTTCATTAAGGTTTAAACAAGGACACAACTGATGTGGTGGATTTGCAATCTTTTTACCTCCAAGAAAATGACATCAAGTTGACTGCTAAGGTAGAGAAACAAATCAAGAAGACAAAAAAAAACCATATTTCCGAGTTAAAATTTAAAGGGGTTAAAACCATTAAGAGTTTTGAAGAGATGAACCCTCCAAACCTAATTCCAAGAAGGGAAAGGAGTGATAAAACCGCAGTGACGCCCTACAGAGGTCCAAAAAGTGAAGTGTTTCAAATGCCTTGGATACATCTATATAGTTATTGAAAGGGCTCATGATGACAGGGAATCAGCCAAAGATACTGAAAGGACCCATAAAGAGCTTGAGGGCCATGAATATGCATATTCAAGATGTTAGAATACAGACATCCAACTCAAAACAAATTGGGGAAGAGTGGAGATGACCAAGTGCTTATTAAGCACACTATGCACGGTGACTAGAAGGTGGAGAAACAAGTCAAGAAGACAAAAAAAACATATTTCAGAGTTGGGATTTAAAGGGGTTGAACCCAACAAAAGATGTTCTTGAAGAGGTGAATCCTCCAAATTTGATTCTTACAAGATAAAGGGGTGGTAAAACACCTATAAAGGCCCATGAAAAAACAAAAAAAAAAGTCATGTGTTTCAAATGCCTATGCTACATCCATATAACTTTTGAATACCCCAATTGAAAGAGCCTAACGATGATCGTCAAAGAGTTCGACAATGATGGAGCATCAACCCAAGACACTGAAAATGCCCATGTAGCAGCATTCAATGTCCAACAACCAATCACTAAAGGCCTTTGGGTCCAACTGGTCGTCGAAGGAAAGGAGGCAATGTCCAACAGTCAACCACTAGTTGTCCGTCGAAGGAAGGGGCATCCACGCGAATGCGACAAGTAATTCCATCCTCAGTGGGATGACCTCCTCTACTAGGCTCCTGATAATCCTCATATTAATCATCTCAGTCGTAGTCAAATTGTGCTATGGGTGAGTGAGGTGGGGGGAGGATCTCTACCGAAAGGTTGTTGGAGTTGATGATACTCCTAGAGACGGAGGGTCCATGTGACTGTGCCCCAGAAGATGAGCATATGAAATCTCAAGACCCTTTCTTAAAAGATGGATGAGATCCTGAGCTAGGATGTCCTTGTCGTGATGCTCAAGGGGAGCTAGGGCGTCACGGGGATTTTTCTTGACGATCTACACGGGATCTAGCGGTCTCTCTAGGACGAGGTGTGGTCTGACTCCATCCTATAGGATTTTCTAAGTTCTCTATCTGAGTGCTCATAATAGCTACCTCGTCTAACTTGTCGAAGTGATCCAAGTTAAGCCTTTGGAAATCATCGGGAGACATTTCAATACTTGAACTAGTTGCATGACTACGGTGACGCTGAGACTTGACATAAATATACCCCAAACCACTACAAAGCATAAATATGGCCCAAACCATTATCAAAGAAGAAGCATTCCCTCTTAGACTATATGTGATCAATATATTCACCTTAATACAAGGGTGAATATACACGGAAACTACAAGAGAACTCTTGTCCATCACAAAGATCTTGTGGAAAAGAGAAAGGGCGATCTAGCAGCAATGAAAATCGATCAACTTTCATCTAAGTGGGCAGCATATTCAGTGTATTCAATGCCAATAAGGACTTATAAATGAACAGCACAAAAAATTATAAGTGCAGTAGGCATACCGGCAAAGAAACTATAACTATAAACTAACAGCAGAAGAATTTGTAAGTACAGTAGACATACTTGCAAAGAAAATATAACTACTCTCAATAGTAGAAACACTTATACATGATCAGTATATTCCCTAATACAGCTACAAGAAACTCTTCTCTTAACAAATTACAGATTTCCTCTAACTAATATAGCGACCTTTCATAAAGCGCACTCAACTTTATTATAGAAATCCATACTCGTGCTAACGTTCTGCCCTTTGCACTTCTAAAAGATAATGCTTAAAAATGCATTGCTTATTTAAATTCATAACAAAATTGTATCAGAAATTTGATGCAGATCCAGCTACAAAACTCGAAACAAAATCAGAATGGCCTCATTAAATGACAAAATAGAGTCAGACCTAGCCAAATATCATTATATAATGATAACAGGCCCTAAATTAATTTAACATTAGGTAACTAAAATGTATAAATATGAAAAGGCTATGACAATTGGGTAAAGAGCAAAATTTTCAAAAAATTTCAACCTACCATCACAGTGAGGCCATTATCAAGGACAACCCTTTTGTACCTGTTAAGAAGAATTTAAGAGCATATATTAGTATATCAATAGAAAGAAAATTCCCCTGGGCAACTGTTTAATAATCAAGAAAACCCAATCAACTGAAAGAAAACTGGTATAATTTTGATTATAGAGGTGCAATGGCAAGAGCCACATTTAGTAGGGTAGCACCTCAACGTCTCAATAATTGGGTGAGGGGGCATGACTTGAGGCTTTATGCATCTTATTTGATTAAATTTTAAAACAACAAATGACTTGTTAGCACCTCCACTCAGTTACTGAACTATACTCTTGGGTAAATTTCTAATCCCCAAACTTTTTTATAATTTGTTTTCAGAAGCCTAAAATCATTTCTAAATGATTTGCTTAAAATTAAAACAAAAAATTAATATCAATTAGAAAATAAAAGGTGGTCAAGTTAACCTCGGTTAATCCTCTTCAACCCGCATAACTAGAAGCCTTAATAAGTTCAATAAACTAGCTGTAACAAGTCAAAATAATACACAAAATGACGTCATTGTAAGAACACCAAAGCTATGGTTAACCAAGGAGTCTCGAGGAGAGAAGTCGCCCAATGGTTTGGATTAAATTTCTTTTCCATCATATAGATATTGAAAATCTATCCCTTGACTTGAAATTGGCATTATGTACTCGATGTTTTCATTTTACATAGCATATATGCATGCATGCATACATACATATATATAGTATTAGTAATTACCAAAACTTCCACTGGGAGTTAGCATAATCACAGGTTGTGCACCTCTATCTTTTGAAATTACAAAAAACACCTTTCTAAGTTTACATTTCATAACATTCATGCACAAAAACATCCACTGAAGGAAAAGATCCAGGGAGACATTTTTGTGCAAGGATGTTATTAAATATAAACTTACAAGGAAGGATTTTGTAATTTCAAAAGATAAAAGAGTACAACCTGTAATTTTGCAAACTTACACGGGAGGTACAACCTGTAATTCAGCTTGTGTGAGTGTGTGGGGGTGTGTGTGGTGGTGGGGGGAATTATAGATAGAGAACCGGTTTTCTACATAAGCATAGAGAACCGCTATCATGACCGCACATCCCATCGCACATGTATTAAAGATAGCGGTATGATGGGATTGCACGTTCATGATGTGGTTCTCTATGCTTATAAAGAGAATCAGTTCTCTCTCTCTCTCTCTCTCTCTCTCTCTCTCTATATATATATATATATATATATATATATATATATATGAAATGAAGTTCTTATAACTTTACAATAAAATTGCCAAAAAAATTGAAACTCGAATTATAACACTAGACCAAAGCTAATCCGGTTTAACTTTTGAGTTGATTTAATGATTTAAGCTCAAATCCTAATACTTACAAATAAAAAATGTAATCATAATCAATTTCAAGTAGATAGGGCCCACCTAAATAAATTTATATCAAGTTAACAAGAAATTTAACTCAAAACTATTACATCCATAAGTTATATAATACACATAATAAGTCGTAGTTTTATATCTCCCTACATTATTTTTTAGACTTTAGGGGAATCTCTATAGTATTGTCCCTGGTTATTTTTATAAAATCTTCTTGTCTCTTTAAACAGGCATGGTGTGTAGTCACTAATTAGTGATGACAACCAATATTATTTAGTATAGGGTGATGTATAATTGGGATATTCACTTGTAATTGTTGTTTACACATGAGAAAGCAGGACTTTCAAGAGGGAGATAGGGTGATAGCTATTTTTTGTGCAAGCTATTCCTTGTTGATACCTATGGCAAGTTGTCTCGGAGGAAGATTGATCCTTTTCATATATAGTGTATGTTAGGGACTAACGAATATTTGTTAGATCTCCCACCCCTACAGAAGATCGATATCAGAGGCAAAATCAATGTCCACATTTTTCATGTTCACCGCTCCCCCAGTCGTGACACTAAGGGAAGTATTATAGTGAGTACAAATCAATTGAAAGGGAAGCAACTCCCAAACAAATATTTAAAAAATAACTTTAAAATTCCAATGTAGGAACATGGGCTAAGGCAAAAGCTTTTGCTATCATTTATAATTCACACATACACAAACATAATTAATGTTGAAGTATAAATAATGTCACAAAACAATTAGACAGCAAAAGGGCAAGGTAATTCCAGGGTTATGTCAAATCAGGATTCTTTTAATCTAGGGACAAGCCAATAATAGTTGACAATAGATTTAGAGTTTAATTGAACTCCAATGGAGATCTTCATTAAGTATAGGTTCATACACTGGATAGCCCGTTTTCTTGAAAGGGAAAAATGTGGAAGAGGTCAATGACGCCCCAATCCTTGCTGCAAGCATCGCTACAGGAATGTCCGCCTGTGACACCCCACCGCCATCTCAAATGTCAGACGCGGTAGTAGGGGATCAAATATTTTTCTCCCCAAACCAAGTTGCCATATGACCCTCTTCCTGTGAAACTGCAACAACCTTCTCAAGCCACCTCTTTATCCTCTATAATGAGAAGCAAGAGGACGATTATTAAAGTGAAACCTAGAAATCATCTGCTGGCACCCACGTTAATATAAAAGGTATCTAATTCTTTCTTGGGATGTTGGTCGTGACCTCTCATCTTTTCTCTACTTGATTCCTTGAATCAAGGCTTTATTTTTTAACTATATTTAACCCTTTCGCTAGGTTTGGCCGACCCCTCCTATACATCAATGAATGTTGGATTCGATCTTGTTGTACCAGACCTCCCTCTCACCTTGCTTGATGGCATCTCCAATGAGGATAGAATGACATCTCTCCTTAATCTGAAAAAGTTTCTCAATAAATTTGAGAACATCTCTGAGCATCTCAAAATTCCGATGTTAAATAGTTAATTACCATGGCTAAGGAAAAATGCAAAATGCAAGTAAAGGCAAGAAAATTCAAGCAATTATCTGTTTCAAAGAATCAATGAGCAACTTACTGAGGAGCAGCTGTTAATCCCTTCGAATGTGATTGTGCTTCAGCAACCATGCAAGTTAACCTCTGAGGAACAGATGCAGATGTTGGTTTACCATCATAACACTGAACAATGACATTCATTTCCTCTGTACAATAGAAATAACAACTTTGCTAATATAGATCAATGAAGACAATCATTTGTCTGAATTAAAATATTATAAAAATTGAATAAAACATTCATATTTGCATTTAAACTGTTTATTCTAGAAATCTGCAACATTAACAATCATAAATGGTCACGTATAACATTTCCGTAGAAACTAAAAGCTCTACCTGCTCCTAGGTAGGAATATTTGTTCATTAATTACACCAGCGCATGTTTGGCTGGCTATCTTTGTGTTTGGAACAAGCTAACAAATAACCAGCACAAGAATGCGTTATGGGTCTTACAATGTTTCCGGAGGAGAGGCAGGAAGTGGAGATGACGGTGACGGAGATACTACTGAGCCTTGACCGAGGCTGCCTAAGCGAAGCGTACTCGAGAGAGAGTGAGAGCTTCCAAGATCTCTTTTAGGGTTAGGAAAAATGAATTTTCTTCATTCATGCAATACAAGACTCACTGGGTCCAGAGGACATACAATAGACACCAAAAAAAAAACACCAAAGAAAATAACGACAGACTTGGACATGCGACTAAAAAGGACACCTCATAAAGACACGACATAAATAATGACGCCCTATAAGGACGCAACACTAAAACGGAAGAAAGCATATTAAAAAATAATTAATACTAAATAATATTATAAAAGGACTCGTAACATCTCTCCCGCCTTGCAAAAACAAGCAAGTCCTCAAGCTCGAGGGAGATCCATGGTGTCCCGCGTTATATGACACCCTCATCGTCGGCATCCTCGACTTGCAGATAGAAAATTTGTTTGCACATGTGGTCCCATGTGTACGGATCGTCGCAGTTGAAACATAAGCCCGTAGCGCACCGTTCTATCATAACGTCCCGAGATAGTTTACGGACTGGCGGGGATGGATGTCCCTCGGAATGCCCTGGCCAACTGCCCGTGTTGGTGGGTAAATAGACCACCTGTGCCAGTTGGAGGTGATGGTCACATAGACTGGCCAAACTCATAACAGTCACTAAGTCTGCAGAAGCCTCGAATTCGACATCAAGTCGTAGGCATTCGCGAAGTCCGGCAGTGAAGATGGCGACCTGCATCTCCGGGGACAGCGTGACATATGCCAACAGAAGCTGAAACTGGTACAGATATTCGTCCACAGAGCTCGTCTGGCGAAGTGTTGTGGGGGCACCGAGGGGGTTGTTGCGGATTGGCAGGACGAAATGCAAGTTGCAAAATCGCTTTAAGTCGACCCACGTCAGACCCGGCTGATCGGTGAGAAGACGAATGACCCAAAGCAAGGTCGGGTCGAGAAGGTGGAAGGAGGCCAGAGGAAGTCGTTCAGCTGCCGGAGTTTGTTGATGTGCAAAGAATTGTTCGCACTTGGTGAGCCAGCCCAAGGGATCTGTTTTCCATCGTAAGTGGGGAATTCCAACCGGATATAGCGCAGCTGAATGGCAGCGTCAGGGCGTAATAGGGTCTACGGTGGCGGCTCATAGAGGATGATTGGCGGTAGCGGAACTTGATTGATACTGACGTGGTTCGTTGGTTGAGTAGTAACAATGGGAAGTCAGCTCATTAAGCCTCGCAGTGATAGTGGCCATGTCGTCTCGATGTCGGGAGTCGGCGTTCCGAAAGCGTGGTTCCATGGAAATCTGCATCAAATCCTGGAGAGCAGTTGTAAAATCGTGCGAGTCCCCCATCGGTTGACTAGCTTGCCAAGAGACGGCGCGGGAGACTGGATGCCTAGGTTTGCGGAGGCTGTTGAAGTTGTGTTACCGTGAGTACCATGTCGTCTCCCAATGATGGAAGAAAATGTTCCACAATCCCCGCAGAAAAAATGCTCTTAATTTAATTAGTCCAATCGGTTGCGGATCTTGAAGCTTTCTGATTATGGTAGGATCCTAATAGTAATTTCTAGGCCCGCATGACTCACGGCCCAAATTAGGAATAAAATTATTCTCCTGAACCTGCATGCGTAAGAAACGCCCAAATCGAGGAACCCCAAATTAAGAATAAAATTATTCACCTGAACCAGCACGCGTGAGAATCGCCAAATCGAGGAGTTGTAATGTGGGTTACACGCATGGGGTGCGGGGCTCGACGCGTGCGTCGATGCTGAATGCGACAAGGACGTCGTCGAAGGAGACGAGAACGGAAGATGAGCCCGACATGGCCGAAGCTTGAGTCTGGGTTGTCGTTGAGATACCGCATCTTCTTCTTCAATCGCAGAGGAAGACGGAGGCGGCAGGGACGTCGTCGAAGGCAACGGGAGTGGAAGATGAGCCCGGCGTGGCCGAAGCTTGCGTCTGGGTCGTCGCTGCGATGTCGCGTCTTCCTCGCCGATCGCATCGGGTGACGGCTAGAGGCATGCATAGACGGGGTCGGACGTCATCGCAGGATCGATTGGTTTTGTGCGTTGATTGAGCTCGAGTGTCGTCCCCTTAAAGTTCCTCGTAATCGTGGATAGTGAAGGTTGGTGGAAGGATCGAAAGTCTCTGATACCAAGTTGTTATGGATCTAAGAATATTTTCGGAGGAGAGGCCAGAGGTGGAAATGACGGTGGTGGAGATAATACGGAGCCTTGACTGTGGCTGCCTGAGCGGGGCGTGCTCAAGAGAGAGAGAGAGAGAGAGCTTCCAAGATCTATTTTAGGGTTAGGAAAAATACACTTTCTTCGTTCATGTCAATACAAGACTTGCTGGTCCTTTAAATAGGACTTACAATCGACACAAAAAAGAAAAGAACGACAAAAGAAATAACGACAGACTTGGACATGCGACTAAAAAAGACACCTCATAAAGACAAGACCTAAATAATGACGCCCTATAAGGACACAACTCTAAAACAGAATAAAGCATATTAAGAAATAATTAATACTAAATAACATCATAAAACGACCGTAACAAAGTGTTTGGAAATGCCCTTATTCTAATGGCTAAAATTAAGCTCAGAAGATTCATAGGAGTATTAGCCATTAATCCAGTTAAGCTCATTTAGATTGAATTGGTACAAAAAAGGAAATTGTGGTAAATTATGAATCCTGCCAAGGAGGCTGCCTTGCAGACAGGAAATCACAAGAAAACCTGATTTCATAACAAGAAAATCGTATTTTTGCTGTGAAGGTCCACTATAGGTCATTAATTTGTGTCCTTTTAAACCAAAAATAGAAGGGTACTGACCTAGTGTATCTTTATGCAACATCACAATGCAACTTCTCGGGGCAGTAAGATGCCTGCCGCATTGCCTCTTTGATTTGAACAAGCTTTAGCTCCCTCTAATAAGTATACTGAAACACCTCAACCTACAACTACAGGAAGATAGTGCCAAAGCTTAGTGACTGCACGCCACAACCGACACATGTGTATTCCCGCAGGAGGCGAAGATCCGCTGCCCAGGCGGGCAATCCGAGACCGTGGTTGCGTCCGGATGATCGATCCGAGTCGACTTCATATTTTACTTTTTTATTTTGAGTTGTATTTAATGTCCGATCGGCCAAAACAGTATAAGACGTTCGATTCAGGAGTTTATGTGGGTTATATGGTTATGGAGCGGTTTTATTTTAGGGTTTTATATATATGTGCAACGGTTCACGGAAGGGGTCATCGTGGGTTTTGCAAAGAATAGAGTCGTCGGTCTTTACAGGAGCAATTCCTGGTCTTCTCCTCTGGTGCGACGCCAGGCAGCCACCCTCCACCTCCTCACCGCCGGTGTGATGCCGGGAACCCACCCTCCGCCCTCCTCTTCCTTTCTCCTAAGCCCGGCTTCTATCTACTCCCTACCGGTCTAAGAATATAGCTCGCATAGCCCGCCTCCTCTCCTGTACACCCCGATCCCGTCCCTTCCTCATCTTCTGTCGGCCATCCGTGGAGTATCACTCACCTCCCTAAGACGAAACCCCCTTGTTTCTCATTCTGTCAGCCATTCCCTATCGACATCCACCGCAACTTCCTTCGTCAAACCCGACGCCGCCAGCCCTGGCCTCCTCCTCTTCCGCCGAAAACCCTAGATCCCACCTCCTCCCATCTTCATCTTCCTTGACACCACTCCAGAAGTCCCACGTCAATCTGTCAGCCTCCACCCCCATCCCATCCAGATCCCCCACCACCCCACTACTCCCCTACCTGATAGCCCCCGTGAACCCCACTCCCTCTATAGCCTCCCCTCCCTCCACTAAGTAAATCCCTTTTCATCTATTCAGTCATCGACCATCTATCCACCAAAAGTTGTTCGACTGCCTCACTCCCATGTTCCCTTGACGTGGATCCTACCTTCATTCAGCCAATCCCGACGTTGCCGCGCGCTCGGATGCCCACCCACCGTCAGTATTTTACCGCTTGCACGTGTCGATTGTGGTATGCAGTTTTAGTTTTCTACTGTTGTTTATTTTGGCACCTAAACATTGTAGTGGTTGTTTGTCTTATTGTTATTAGTATTATTCGTCATATGATTTGCAGGGCTTCTTTTGCGCATGCTTAAAATTAATTGTGCCTCGTTTGATTTGTGAACACATAATGTTTTCTCTAATCAAGATTTTGGGAACAATTGTGTCGCTGTTAAATTTTATATTAATTAATTATCGCTGCAATTGTTAATACGGATCCGCCTTGCATATTCATCATTCTCATCATATTTAGGAGTGCATTTAGAGGGTTCACCCAAGTCAGTCTACCACTGCATCAAATTGGTATCAGAGGGAAAGGTTTGGGTCACATTTATATTCGTAGTGGTAGGTTTTAAATAGTTTTTAAGTTCATTTATGTCAAGTTATCGCCGTCGTTCATCTCCTCTATTTGGGTATCCTGAGTCTACCTATATCCGACCTCATAGAGCCCCTTTAGAGAAACCTTCATGTTATCCTTATGATTATCATCGTTCATTCGTTCCCTGCACACCACTCCTAGAGATCGTGTCGACCCCTTGACGCAATTCCATTATGCTAGAGGTGATCACCACGATGAGAGGTTCTCACGTCTTCATCATTACATCTCTCCGCGACTTCATGATCATAGAGTTGAATATCATTCAGGTCATCGCCACTACACATCTCCTCTAGGAGAGGAATCTAAGTTTGGATACGTGCGACCTCTACTGCACGTTCGTAGGGCTCATGCCCACCAACGAGCACAATCTGATTATGTTAGGAACTACCGTCTAGATGACCTTCAGTACCCTATAGAGATCATCATCTTCAGGATCACAACACATGTCAAGATCCTCATACTGTTCCGCAAATAGAGATATCTGAGGCCGAACTTCAGCGATTAGTTTTTGACCGTTTTGATCTCTTAGATGCTCAATTTGATTATCGTTGAGGTTCAACAATGACATCATTAATAGTTGGATGATACTCCAGCTGATTATCGCTGACAGAGGTAGTGTCCTTGAAAGTGAGTGAGGCAACTACTACGAAGTCAACACCATGCTCTTGGCTCTCCGTAGTGATGTGACTCGAGAAAATGGCAGGGACAGAGTAGGAAGAGCTTCTACTCAAGTGAGAGTCATTCGGTGTTGTGTCGAGAACCGGATCCCTAGCCAAAAGGGACTCTAAGTCTAAGTGAGCGGAGGGGGATGGATATATCAACACAATGTTACTGGGCCGCTCGTCTTCACTCATGTGATCACGCTCACTAGTCATACTAGTATAGTATTCCACCTTTATCATATGATCATCAGATTCAACGATAAGATCGCATGGGCTCTGAGTCTCGTCAAAGGAGGAATAAATGACTTGACCTAAATCCTTAGGCTTTCTTCCTAAATAAATATCATTGACTTTGTCGTGGGTAACCTACTTGTTCACATGGACACTGCCGTTATTAGTGTTTTTATTTTGGAGGGTCATCATGCCATTGTTGACCTCCCTAGGATTAAGTCCACGAGAGGCTCATTTGACGAACTTCCCTGTTTGCACTTTAGTGATGGGTCGTGTGTCTGCACTAGTGATCATCTCACACGTGATGACTTTTGGTATGCACACCGGGTGAGCCACTTGACGGGCTTTATCATTTGAGAGATACCCATCACACCCATGTGTCGCGCTCTTTTGTCATCATCTACGACGTTCCATCGGGTGATGGTATTATTCTTGCCGAAAATTTTTATCGACCACCTGGTAGACCTCCTGATGATTTGTGTCGTTTAGAAGATATTTGACATATTCTGATTTTGCAACTCACTGTCGGGGTCTCGGTCAGTCAGTTGGGTGGTTTTCGCACCCTAAGTCAGTATTTCTACACCCCACCCAAAGAGTTTCCAAATAAACCACCACTCCTTAGGGACTTTCACTGTTATAAAACTTATGCATTTTGTCAGTCTGTCGAGTCAGTCGTCACTCATTTGCATCTGTTGCATAACTTGCATAGTCATTCACATATAGTGATTGACTCTTCTATGTTGCATGATTTGAGTCCATTGTACGATTTGCATCATTCCCAGGAGTCAGTAGAGTCATTCATACAGCATGTGCAAGCACTTCATGAGTCGGTCCGTAATAAAATTGAAGCTAGTAATGATTATTATAAGGATCGAGCAGACCAGCACATGCGAGAACAAATCTTTGAGGCAGTAGAACAAGTATTAATTCGCATTTGATCTGAGAGGGTCCCGCAAGGACCAGCAAAGAAATTAAGCGCACGCAAAATGGGCCCTTATACAGTCGTACGGCGGATTGATACAAACGCACATAAGATAGACATCCCTCAGAGTATGGGCATTAGCCGAGTATTCAACGTAGAGGATTTGACTCCTTATTACGAGGAGCGCGTGTACGTGGACCCCTATTCCACACCTCTATTCGAGCCTTTATATCTCATAGCCCCTCTACCTGAGCCTTCACCTTATATTGCCTCTACCAGTCCCTCTCCATTGCCACCCACGGAGTCGCGCCATGAGGATCGCATTGCATCATCGGCGGTTCCACCGACACAGCAGTCAGACGGAGATACATCAGTGTCAGACGGACATACATCACTGCCAGACGGAGATACATTTGTGTCATCCTCTTCTACCGACAACGTGTTTTAGATCATCGGTCACGACTTCTACACCGCGGGCAGGCGAGATATTGTACACTATCTTGTTCGTTGGAGCGGTCGGCCCCTGCACGATGCTACATGGATTTCTACAGAGGAGCTTGAGAGACTCGCCACGCGGCTACACAGTGAGTACGACCACCGCCACTCACCGGAGTTGAGTGCTTTTAAGCCCGGGGGAGTTGACGGCGCGCCACGACGGACACACGTGAATTCCCGCAAGAGGCGATGATCTGCTGCCCCGGCGGGCGATCCGAGACTGTGGTTGCATCTGGATGGTCGATCCGAGTCGACTTCAAATTTTACTCTTTATTTTGAGGTGTATTTAATGCACGATCAGCCAAAACAGTATAAGCCGTTCGATTCGGGTGTTTATGTGGGTTATGTGGTTATGTAGTTTTATTTTAGGGTTTTATATATATGGGCAGCGATTCACGGAAGGGGCATCATGGGTTTTGCAAAGAACAGAGTTGTCGGTCTTTACAGGAGCAATTCCCCACTCCAGAAGCCCCACGCCAGTCCGTCGGCCTCCACCCCCATCCCATCCAGATACCCCACCCCACTCCTCCCCTACCTGATAGCCCCATGAACCTCACTCCCTCTATAGCCTCCCCTCCCTCCACAAGTAAATCCCTCTTCATCTATTCACTCATCGGCCATCTATCCACCCGAAGTTGTTTGACTGCCTCGCTCCCCAGTTCCCTTGACGTGGATCACACCTTCATTCAGCCAACCAGACGTTGTCGCGCCCTCGGATGCCCTCCCACCATCAATATTGTACCGCTTGCACGTGTCGGTTGTGGTATGCAGTTTTAATTTTCTACAGTTGTTTATTGTCACCTGAACTTTGTAATGGTTGTTTGTCTTATTGGTATTAGTACTATTCGTCATATGATTTGCAGGGCTTCTTCTGCGCGTGTTTAAAATTAATTGCATCTCATTTGATTTGTGAACACGTATTGTTTTCTCTAATCAAGATTTTGGGAACAATTGTGGCTCTGTTAAATTTTATATTAATTAATTATCGCTCATCCGCCTCGCATATTCATCATACTTAGGAGTGCATTTAGAGGGTTCACCTGAGTCAGCCTACCACTGCATCACATAGTCTAAAGAATTGTTGAAGTGTTGAAATTATAATCAAGTGGAGACACTTCTCACCGTATGAGAGACATATATCCATGCATAGGAGCGATGGTAATTTGAACAGCAATCCAGTTAAAGGTGGAATATCCGTTCCCATTGTCATTAAATGCCAACGGTAGTTGTTTCAAACTGGCATACTGTGGGGCAGGTTTTGTAATACATTTTAAATTTGAAATTGCAACCACGTTGCTCTGAGTCAAAATTGGCTCGTTTGGAATTAATTTTGATTCAACTAGATACATCATAAATGGAATATGAATATGTTTTTTAAACATAATATATATATATATATATATATATATATATTCCTTGTTACAAACTTTTGACATAAACGCACCATAAAAGTGTAAGTATATTTTTTTACAGGAAGGAGCTAAACCTTAGGCAGAACCGCAGATGAGGTGGTTTGAGTTTCATAAAGATTATGGATTTGTATAATATCATGAAAGAGGATGTAGTAGCTGATGGTATGAGAAAAAGAGATTCAGCTTAAAATAGTTCGATCATGTCTCAAGAAAATGAAATCATTAAGAAACTTAAAAAATTGGATATTACAGTACTCTCTAGTTCTAATGGTTAGACTACAATGTTGAATTGGATTGAGGCCATCGAAGATAGAATTATAATAGCACTTCAAATATAGGTGGAGATGGCAATTTTGATGGAATTAATTCATAATGCCCAAGGGATGATTTTACATTTTCTAATGATTTGTTGTTCAAAAGCATTGTTTGTATATCTCATGCAAACGACCTTGATTTAGATATTTTGAAGGAAGTATAACACCAGGTATTCCATTTATCCTGGAGGCACCAAAAAACACTACAATCTGAGGCAAATGTTTTAGTGGCAATCAAGGAGGGAGTTTGATGCAGCACCTGGCGTCTCACCAGGCCTGCCACTCTGCCCGGCGTCACACCGTCAGGGGGCCCAACATGACGTCGCAAAATGTGGGCTTTATCAGGGCCGCGGCCCATGCACCCCAACCCATCTCACGAGCCCAACCACAGGCGTCGGCAGGTTGTTGAAGCCGGGATTCGATCCCTGCACCCCCTTGATAAAGCATTCTCAGGCGAATGCTCATCAACCAACTGAGCCGCGGATCAGTTGGTTGATGAGCATTCGCCTGAGAATGCTTTATCAAGGGGGTGCAGGGATCGAATCCCAGCTTCAACAACCTGCTGACGCCTGTGGTTGGGCTCGTGAGATGGGTTGGGGTGCATGGGCCGCGGCCCTGATAAAGCCCACATGGTGCGACGCCATGTTGGGCGCCCTGACGGTGTGACGCCGGGCAGGGTGGCAGGCCTGGTGAGACGCCAGGTGCTGCATCAGAGTTGTTTTGGGTTGTGACTAGGGTTGTGTGGCTGTGTATAGGAGGTTGCAATGGAAGGATGGGAAGAGAGGTTGTAGATTGGTGGAAGGAGAGGGTGGCAGATGCGTCTGGGAGAGTTATGACATGAGGGTGAGCGGCTGCTGCTCCAAGAATTGCAACATGTAGGTGTCCGGCTGGGTTGCTTCTGGTGGAGGAACGGGTGGCTGATCAGGAGTTGCTGCAAGTACCCTTGATCCTATTGATAATGAGTGGGACCAAATAATTTGATTGGAGTAGATGTTGAACCATACCATATAGTTCCAACAACGGTGAAAGCTGCAAAAAAGCAGCAAAAATACTACTGGAAAGTATAATTTCAATATTACTTGTGTAATCCTTTGTATAGAAGTTGACGTGGACGGACATTACGATGGAATAGACCTGCTAATATGTCCAATATACCTATTGCAATATGATGAGAAGCTATTTCCCGGGAACAAAAGGATCAAAGTCTTCTACTCATAATGGATTTACCAATAAGTCCACAAGGATCAGACACCCATCACCAAATGATCATCTATGCATGTATGCATAGAGAATAAAATTTAAGGCACCCGCACATTTCCCAATTAAAATGATCATGACATGAAGTATGGGAAATGCACAACTGGGAAATGGAAACAAATAACTGTTGGCTATTAGGAAGCTCTCTAAGGTGTTCAGGAGACCTCAAGTTAAAGATGCATATACCTATCTAAAATCTAAACACAAAGGGTAATCTCCAATCACTTGCTAGAATACAATACATGTATAGTGTTTGAGAATGTAGAAGAATGGAAAATGAAGCACAATTATTTTATTTCTTTCTCAGTGAGTAAATGAATACAGGCCCATGTACACAGGAGAGAGATCACTTAATGGGACAAGGAAGTGAGCCTTTACATTGGGTTTTTACACAAATATATCTTCTATACTCCCCGCAAGCTGGAGCTATCCATCCTGCTTTTATCCTATGCTCCAGCTTGAAAGTATGATGTCCAAAAGCATGTATAAAATTGACTGACCGCACCAACAACAAATGAGATATCTAGTTGTGTGACAGTCAAATAATTAAGTTTGTCAACAAGTCAGTGATAGTACTCTGGATTAAGGAGAAGAGGATCAGAGTTGGATTAGTGAGCACGGAGCTTGTGGTTGTCATGCATTACTGTATCAACGGGCTAGAAACTCAAGTAGTCGGCATCCTGTAGAAGATTGTGGTAGTACT
The DNA here is from genome assembly GCA_039583875.1 of Platanthera guangdongensis. Taxonomy (NCBI): domain Eukaryota; kingdom Viridiplantae; phylum Streptophyta; class Magnoliopsida; order Asparagales; family Orchidaceae; genus Platanthera; species Platanthera guangdongensis. The sequence goes on along the minus strand of CM077160.1, from coordinate 152,235,697 downwards.
TTCGTTAAGACATAACGAGTCTATCTGGTCGCCGAGCTATCTCAATATCCAAGAAGTATCAAAGGCGGCCTTAATCTTTGAACTGAAAAATGTGAGGTCAAGTGCTTCTTGATCATAGAGATATCATTCAGATCATCGCCCGTAATGATGATATCATCAACATACACAAAAAGTGTCACCGTGCCTGTTGGGCGACGAGAAGTCTGTCCAGCTCTGAGTGAATACAAAAGATTGAACGACCTTACTAAACTTGTCAAACCATACTCGAGGGACTGCTTGAGGCCCTAGAGAGATTTCTTGAGGTGGTAGACAAGAGGCTCCCCCGTGATTTCATAACCAAGAGATTTTTGCAGATAAACAATTTCCGCTAAATCACCATTAAGGAATGCATTATTGATATCAAGTTGAAGTAACTCCCAATGCGATGGACGACCAATGAGATCAATACTCGCACGGTATTCAGTTTTGTGACTGCAGCTCAGTTGGTGATGAGCTCTGTTGGAAGTGAGTGTTATCAAGGGTTGCGGGTTCGATACCTAGCGCCAACAACGCGCCTTGCTGAAAAACAGGCGGGAGAGGCGTTGGGGTGTATTGGGATGCAGCCCTGTAACGTTGTCACGGGTGAGACAAGCTGTTCGGCCCATGTGGGGTGCGGCAGCCTCTGAGCTCTAGGCTGGGCCGTTACATAAAAAGTGCACTTTTTATGTAACGGCCCAGCCTAGAGCTCAGAGGCTGCCGCACCCCACATGGGCCGAACAGCTTGTCTCACCCGTGACAACGTTACAGGGCTGCAGCCCAATACACCCCAACGCCTCTCCCGCCTGTTTTTCAGCAAGGCGCGTTGTTGGCGCTAGGTATCGAACCCGCAACCCTTGATAACACTCTCTTCCAACAGAGCTCATCACCAACTGAGCTAGCTCAGTTGGTGATGAGCTCTGTTGGAAGAGAGTGTTATCAAGGGTTGCGTTGGGGTGTATTGGGCTGCAGCCCTGTAACGTTGTCACGGGTGAGACAAGCTGTTCGGCCCATGTGGGGTGCGGCAGCCTCTGAGCTCTAGGCTGGGCCGTTACATAAACTGTCACAACCCGCATTTTCTCCGAAATTTTAGAAGTATCAGAGTAGAAGAAAACGCGCGTTGTGATGCCACGTCGGACAGGGGATAACTGTCGACGCTCAGGCAACCACTAACTGCTAAGACTAAGAAAGTTCAAAACTTTAATGATGTGAAAACCAATTATATTTTTGAGGTTGTATCCCTCGGCTTCGTGGATCAACTAGTCCACCCTTCAAAATTATACTTATACGTAGCGGAAAATACTTTATTCATTTTTTTTAACATCCTAAGAGAGTGCTTACGCGTCCCCAGGGGACGCCTAAGGCTATGCAAAACCCTAGATTTAATTTATATATTATATATAGGAAATACCCTTTTTACGCGGTTTGAAAATTGTGATTAAGCTTTTTAGAAAGGAAAACATGATGCCTATATTTTTTGATATAATAGTTATTTTCTTTTATAGGTTTTAAAGTAACTAGCAACCTAACATAAATCATCCCAGAAGCAAGTTGAATAAACTCCAAAACAGGAAATCTAGCAGCATAAGCAAAGTACAAAGCATCTAGAAGAGAAACCACCAGTGGGCGTCAACAACTGACACGAACCCACTGGTGAGTAGGTATATCTGTACTACAAGTCTAAAGAAACTACCTCCTAGGAGTGAGGAAAAGAAAACTCAGCAACAGCTATAGCACTAGCAACCTCCAGGAGAACCCTAGCCGCACAGTCGGCTATAAACCTGAACCTGAGGCATTCAAAGAAAAGAACACCTCAGCAAAGCAATAAATACATGAAAATGAAACAGTAGAGTAAGGAAAAAGTGAAACTGGTAAGAGCTAAAGTAATCAAACGAAGGAATAACACTCGCCAAGGGTGAGTAAAAAGGGGTGCACTAAGTGCACGGGTGTAGACAAGGCTCACCAATCTCTGCAGGAAGGATTAGCAAAATAAATAAATAAATCCTAGTATAAAGCTAGATCTGGAAGAGTCACCTAGTACTGGAGATGGACAAGAATCAGAAATAAGGGCCTAGACTGGTGGCAACGGTCCAACCACGTCTAACAGGCCTGAACATCTCAAGGTGCTGTGGTGGTGGCATCGGTCCAACTCAACCCAACAGCTCACATTGTCTTAAAAAGACAAGAAGTAAAACAAGGGTGGCGGCATCGGTCCGACCCACCTCAAAATCACATCCTGCTCCAGCACTAAGTAACTCAAAACAAAACCCTCACTGGTAGCTCCATGAACCACCAAGAAATCACCACAACCCTATTTCAACTAGAGCACATCATCTAAGAACCCTAAGTACAAACCGACGGCCAAACGTCGAGTTGCCCCGATCAGTGACTTGACATAAATAAGTTGAAAACAGAGCGACACTATAATTATGCAAGTAGTTCGACATTCTGCTAAACATGCACCAATAATTGATCACCATAATAAAAGGAGTAGATTAGACACCGAACACGCCTAGTTAATTTGATACAAAGACGTACATAACTAATTTGGTACCTATCCACGCGCGATTAATTTGATATTAACAATGATGATTAATCTGATGCTAACGTAAGCAATTAACTTCATAATGAAACGGGGCTAGTCTTAGTTCTCACCTATGGAAGAGAACCACAAGCTATAGCTTGATTGGAAACGGACAATATTTATTTTAGCAAGTGAGCACGACCGGATTTATTGAATAAATAAGCAAGTTCAAACAATCCTAACCTTCAACTTTTGATCACGCCCTAACGGTGATTATTGCACAAGTTCTAACAACACAAGGAGGAACGGTAAGCTAATGATTCAATTCGGACGTAATCTAACAAGCATGAGATTTTGAACGTAACTGGGGCGCAACCCTTAACGGCATCCGGGCATGACGCAAAGCCCCCAAATCCAACATTCAATCTAATATCTTGTTTGGCACAAAAAAAAACATCGGATCTAACAACCCTAACCATGCAACCGCAACCTAGAGTATGGAGGATTAGCCCCCAAAAATTTCGGGTGAGTAAGGGGAAGAAAAAAAATTAGGATAGTAAATCTGAAATCAAAATCAAGGAAGTTATATTGCAATAGCTTTGACAAGGGCAAGGGATGCACTTGCCTTGGTTTGCCTTTGAAGAACAACACAAAAAAAACGAGCAAGCTCCCTCTTCTCAACCGCCGGCCACAAGCAAAAGGGGAAAAAATCCTGGACAACAAAGAGGGAAGGAAATCCACCCATCAAAGATTGGAAAAAACTGCACAAGCACAGCCCGATCGGAAAAAAAAACGGGGAGGAACTCTCAAAATAGCTACCTTGGAACGGAGACCTTGCCTAGAGGAGCACGAATCCGGCCTCAAATGAAGATTTCCGGGCTGATTTGGGCCGGCGAGCGGGCGATCGGGGGCTGCGGGGGCTTCCGCTGGTTTCCTTCTTCCGCTCGGGTTCCAGGCAGCCGACGGGTTGGGGTAAGGGAAATTCTAACCTAATCGGATGCATAAGTATATATATATACCTATTATTACATACACCTATTTATATAATTGCACACCAACACTCTTACATATATATTTATACATACACATAAATACACACATATATATATATATTTATACATACACATAAATACATATATATATATATTTATACATACACTTAAATACACATGACCGCGGGCACGCACACGCAATTTATTAAAACCTTGCATGTCTACAACACGCGCTATGCCCTAAATGCGCAAACATGAAAAATGTGCTCGCACAAATGACGACTCGCTAACTAGCGACCGTCGAAAAGGCGCGAAAACTAACGCTCTCGGATTTCGAACAAATCCGCACCGTAGCTAAACACTCGGGCTACGAAAACATCGGCGAAGTCGGACACAACCTCCGACGACCACACACTTGGGCAAACCTCGCCTGAAGCCAAAGCACAGGGATTCCCTAAGAGGCTCAGCCGGGCCTCCAAAAACAGACGCCGGCTAGCTGGGGAAACCACACAACAGGCTAAAAACTCTACGAACACCCAACGAGGTACTCTAACAACGGCACGAGCCGGGAATGCGCCAACGTAACGCCAAACGAGGACTTAAATAATTGCCGAAAATTCGGGGGCGTTACAATGATGCTTAGCAGTGATGACTGATTTACATCACACACGATTGGCCGGGAGGAAGGTAAATGAGACCCGCATTTGATTAGCCCAAAGGGCAGTCATTTCATCATCCATCGTGGGCCTCCACCCCGGATGTTGGAGAGCTTCTTGCATAGAAGAGGTGGCGGAAATAAAAAAAAAGGAGGCTGCAAACCTGTGAAGTTTAGATACAAGTGGTAAAAGGAGGCATAATGAGAGAGATGATGAGCAATAGAGAGGAGTGCGTCCTGGGTGGGAGCCACAGTCGGATCAGGTGGTCAAGGATCATCATCAGAACTCAGGAGGGGCTACTATCCCAAGGCATCTGAGCGAGGGTGACGACAAATGTAGAAGTGCAAAGGAGGAGGCGGTGGTGTCGATAGCACTGGTGGTGGTGAGTAGCCAATAGGAACGATGGGGCGCATGATAACAAATGATAAGTAATCAGGAGGAGATGAGGGGTAGAAGGGTTGATCCTCGAGGAAGGTAACATTAGCGGATGTTACCATTTTCTGATCAGTGGGAGAGTAATGCATATATCTTTTTTGTATGTGAGTACCCAATAAAGATATATTTAGTAGTATGCCATCTTGTCCACAGGAGGTTCAAGATGATGAGAATAGCAGGCACACCCAAAAACACGAAGAGTCATAAGAAAGGGAGGGGTTGATGGAAACATGATGAAGAAAAGAGTCGCAAAGTTCAGGATGGTCGAAGTTATGTGATTAATTAAATAGCATGTGGTGGTGATAGAGAAGTGTCGATAGATCTACGGAACCGACATTTAAAACATAAAGGAGCGGGCAACCTCAAGAAGGTGACGGTTCTTTTGCTCGACTATACCATTTTGATGTGATATATGGGCACAAGACGTTTTATGAATAATACCAAACTTATTGCAAGTTTTCTGAAATTTTTGACTAGTATATTCACGAGAATTTTTGGTCCAGAGAATTTTTATGGAGCTCGAGAATTTAGTATGAGTTTCAACGATGAATGAGCGAAAAACACAGTCTTTCAGAGCAATTACACAATAAATACACTCATGTCATGCGAGGATGATCATCGATAAAATTAAGAAAGTAACGATATCAAGATAAACTAACAATTTCATATAGACTTCAAATGTCTAAATGAACAAAAGTAAATGGAGCAGAAATCCAAGTACAATAAAGGGGAGAAGGTAAGATGTTGGCACAGACACTGTATATATGAGGTGATAGCCATGCCATTATTAGCTCCATGTCGACAACCTCCTTCTGAGCCCGTTGGGCAGCAAAATCCAAAGTCAGAAGTTAGTGTTGAATTCAAACTTCAGCAAGAGTCTTGTACTATGCCACAAAATTTTTGAGGTCATCGTCTGAACCCGGCTCGACTGTCCAGTGGTCCATAAAGAGATCGAACATGTGTTGAAGACTATCTTTCAAGAAGTATAGGAATTTCAGCTCATCTCGTATTGACTTTACGGTCTTATGGTGCATAACCATGCGATATGATTCACTTTCCATGAAATTCAAAATCCAGAATTGAGCTTTGTCATCATCCTAGAGTCATTGCTCAGTATGCTCAATAGGCGGGTCGCGAGTTAGATGACATAGAAGAACCTTGGTCTGGATTACTCAACACACCGAGTGGACCCACTCAACAAAAAAATTCTTCGCAGTGAGAAGATAGTGATAATTCTTAGTTCATCGTGGACTTCATATATCAAAGATGGAGCGAGAGTGGTTGGAATGGTGTACAAGGCGGTCTCAGCATTCGTCCCCATGTTAAAGAAATGGAGAGGAGTCCAAGTAGCTAGCACGGTGACAAGGAAAGCTCAAGTTGTAAGGAGTGGTCCAGGAGAGCTCCAGCAACACAACAAGCTCAATCCAAAAGTGTGGTGAGTTTTGGAAGTAAGAATCAACGAGTCCTGGAAGCAGGGAGCTCGGGAAAGAGGGATATGTGAGTTGTAGTACTGAAGGGGTTGGCTTCCACAAGTTTCACGAGTCCAAGAATCAACGAGCGTCGGAGAGGAGTCATGAGGTTGGGTAGCAGCGGGTTCTTGATAGAAAGTCGGTGAGCGTTGAAGAGAAGGGTCTGCGATATCTATGGTTGGATCTAGAATGAAGGAGTTCGGCGAGCTCTCACGTCAAAGGAGTCGGCGAGCTTGTCAGTAAAGGAGACGGTGAGACCACGCGCGTAGGTGTGGCGAGAAGTGTAATTGAACAAAGCGGCGGGTTCTGCGAGCTTTGCAGGGAAGAAGGGTGTCAAGTTCTGCGGTATGAGCACAAGCAGCGTCGAGTCATGGACTGAGGATACCAGCAGGGCGGAAGTTTATAAAAGGTGGAGAGATCGTGAGTTATTTGGGACAATGCAGGGCATGGGAAGTTGGCGAGCTCGGGAAGCACAGGCTGCGAGTACCCGAAATGGGCTCAAGCCAAACGTCCGGGGGTGGAGGTTGAGTTTGGTATGAAGTAGAAATGAGAGCTCAATCGGCAAGAGCGGGAGCTCAATTGGCAATAGTTCTACATTAGAAAATAACATATCTTTGATACCATGTAGAATAATGGAAAATGAAACACAATTATTTTGTTTCCTCTCATTATGTAAATGAATATAGGTTCATGTACACATATATATGGGTGGGAGGAGTGACACCTTAACACCAAACCACAGCGTGGGATTGATTAATCTACAAAAGAGACGGATCACTTAATGGGCCAAGGAAGTTGGTCTTTACATTGGGCTCTTACACAAATATTTCTTTTATAGAGAACAAAGGGAATCTTGCCAATACTCAACCATTGGCATGACGAAGACCTAGCTACTTTTGCAAGTCGAGATAACACAATGTTTGATGGTCGAAAAATAGAATAAACTCTCGAGTCAATAGATTCTCTCCAATAACGCAAAGCATGGACAATCACCTAAAACTCACGATCATATTTGAAGTACTTCTGCTTGGTGTCATTTGGTTTCTCACTAACGCAAGAAATTGAGCAATCGTCCTAGTTGAGTACCCCTCCTATATTTATACCTGAAGAATCATATGAAACCTCAAATATCCTACTAAAGTCCAATAGCCTCGATGGTGGCGCGCAACGCCAAACAACAGTCTATTCCCGCAGGAGGGGGTGATCCGCTACCTGATTGGACGATTCGAGTCCGTAGTTGTGTCTGGATGATCGTTCTGAATCGATTTGATATATTACTTTATATATTTTTGAGTTGTATATGACACTCAATCGTCCCGGACAATATGAACTGTCTGATTCGGGTGCCCTAAGTTGTTTTAAGTTTAAATAGTGCAGGTTTTAGGGAAAGAGGGCGTCAAAGGTTTGTTTCTCATTTTCTGCAAAAAACTTTTGGTCTCGTCCTCGGTGCGACGTCAGGGTTCCTCCTCTTGGTGTGACGCCAAGATCTTCTACCTTCTCACCCGCAAGCCCGGCTGCACTCTGAAATCGTAAGCCCTTCCCCTTCAACCTGCGGTCCACCACATTCCCTTTCCCTCTCCTCGTCATTCACGTTGTTCGCCCCGTCCTTTCATCTTGTTGTCCATCGCAAACTTTGCCCCAACCCCTCACGTACCGAACCCCTCCCATTTCACACTTCCTACATAAATCCCCTTGCCTCCCATCCTGAACCCCACAACCCCTCCCTTTCTCCTCACGTCGTTTTCCTCAACCACCAAAATCCTGTTCCCCTTACCGTGAACCTCCAGCACGACAACTCCACATTCCATGCCCAAAACTCCTTCCAGTTCTCTACATCTTGCCAACCCTGAGACCATCCTCCCCCCTCCCCTCCGAGTCTGCAGCAACCTTGGATGCCCACGACCAACTATTGTTTCTTCGCCGCCTGCACGTGTAAGTTGTAGTTTGGAGTTTTATTCTCTATTGTTGTGTATTTTGGCACCCTACCTATAGTGGATGTTTATTTTATTTGTTATTAGCATATATGATCGTATTTGCAAGGCTTATTCAGTGCACGCTTGAAGTATTTGCACTTTGCCCATTTGTGGATTAGCGCTTGCTCTCTTTAACTGAAATTTGTGAATACTAGTGTCACTATTTAGTTTACAGAAATCAATTATAGTTGTTAATTTTAATGCGGATCGCCTCATGCATTTACATCATAACAAATTGCATTTAGGAGTGCATTTTGTTCGTCTACCTCGAGTTGACTTGCCACTGTATCACTCTAGATCATTGTAGAGCATAATTTCTCTGTAATTTCCTCGAATGCTCTTGTGGCCTCCTTGGTCAAGGTAAATTCCCTTTTACGAAAAGAGTTGGTAAATGGGGTCGTAATGCCACTAAATCACGGGACAAACCATTTATAGAAGGTGTCAAATAAATGAAAATTACACGCCTCGTGAATGGTCAGCAAGATTGGTTATCACGAATGGACCTAACCTTGTTATGGTCAACAAACATACTAGAGACGACATGATATATCCTAGAAAATGCGCATACATCGACATGAAGATACATGATACCCCATAGGGTTCAGTGGAAGAGAAAATCTAATAATGCTTAACAAAATACTCAATAGGAGACCCTCTTGTCATCCCTAGCCTCTAATTCAAAGACCAAACTTCCAAGACGAAAAAATAAAGATACAAGATGGGGCGATATATACTCCTCAGTAAGTAGCAAACCAGCAAATAAAACAAAACAAAAAAAGATAACGAGGAGTCGCACCATCAATTTGTCTTGTCCCTCGCCGTTGGTCTTTGAGAATAAACCCGTCAAGAAGTGGCGGCGCCTTCGCTCGTTGAGTCGATCTTCTATGTCGTAACAATACCTCCATCTGAAAAAAATTCTAGTCCTCAAGGCAAAATTCCGAAAACTGAGTGTGGAGATCATCACAGTCCCACCATATAGAGGATGACTGAGGGGGGTGCTGCCAAGCTACCAACACCATCTCACGATCGGTTACCTGATTGGATGTGCGACCTAAGAGGGTGTCAGGAAGGTACAAGACGGCGTTATTCGTCAGAAAGGTGGATGGGAAAGTGTCTTTGACGGTGTGGTCCCCCGCCACCGGTTTAAACTGCAATACATGAAACAAGAATTGGATCTTGTTGTGAGGCGGAAGACGGAGCTGGTAGGCCACCTCGCCGATACGTGTGATCACCATGAAAGGCCCGTTTAAACGGGCGGACAATTTCGGGTGGCCCCGATGTGTGGCGGAGGACTGGCGGTTAGGGGTGGAGCTTGACGAACACAATCTCCAATATGAAACTGCACATGGCGACAACATTTGTTGGTAGGATGGATCATCTTCTATTGTGCCACGTGGGCGTGGGTCTTAAGCACTCTTAAGTGTTTTGTCGCGATCTCTGAGTAGATCTCTCACGGTACCCATATGGCATTCCCCGTAAGGTGTCGTAGGATGGTGGGTGGCAGGTGGACGCTTAGTTATTAAAGGCGCAAGGCGCACCAAGGCGCAAAGGGGTCTTGGAGCCTAGGCGCAAATCGCAGGCACGCACATGACGAAGGCAAGGCGCAACCACATCCATTTTAAAAAATCAGCATGAAACATCATTTCAACTTCTCGATCAAATTCTCCATCCAATCTACTAATTAATAATTCATTAATACCGTTTATATCTCTTAAAATATAAAATCAATGGGATCACTTATATCATATCTAAGTCTCAACGCACAATTATCTTTCACAAACACTAAATTAATAAAAAATTATTGAGTTTTTGAATTATTTTTTTCTTAATTTTTGAAGAAACAATTACAACAAAAAATTCACACAGGCGTGTCTTTTATATTCTAAAGGCGCACAAAGGCGCAAACCTCTGAGCCTGGTGAGCCTTAGGCGTGTCTGAGGCGCGCCTTTAATAACATAGGGTGGACGTATACGGCCTGAAAGGGAGTCATGCCAGCGGAGTGGTGGATGGCAACGTTGTAAGAGAATTCAGCCAATCCCAACCACTTGCTCCCATCACGTGATCGGTTCGACATGAAACATTGTAAGTATATCTCGAGGCAACGGTTCAAGACTTTGAATTGGTCATTCGTCTGCGGATGGCAGGATGAACTCATCAGGAGCTATGTTCCTTGAAATTTGAATAAATCCTGCCAAAAGACACTCATGAAGACTGCATCACGATCACTAAAGATAGAGCAGGGAAATCCATGGAGGCGTACCACCCCCAAAATGAATGCATCAGCCACCAGCGGTGCTGTGAAAGGATGTGGCGATGGAAGAAGGTGGTCGTACTTTTGGGCAGACTATCCACCACAACGAGGATGCAGTCGTACCCTGAGGAATGCAGAAGCCGCGAAATGAAGTCGCCACGTCTTCCCAGATGAGGTTGACTAGGGGCAGAGGTTGCATGAGGCCTCACGGAAACGAGGCCTCGTACTTTGAGCGTTGCAGACCAAACAGGGGCAACGTAGTCCTCCACCTAGTGCATCATGCTCCGCCAATAAAGGGTCGGTGTTGTACGCCAGTAAGGGTGGAAGGCACTGGCATGCCCGGCGGATGGTGCGGTGTGGTCTAGGTGAGGAAGCGTGGGCTGCCTAGAGACGAAGTTGAAAGCACCATAGGGTGCCGATATAGTAGCGGACCCCCCACAAGAGTATACGGCGGAAAAGAGGACGCATCAGTACGTAGGCGTACAAGCGGACGCATCAGTACGTAGGAAGACAAGCGGACACATCAGTACGTAGGCAGACAAGTGGACGCATCAGTACGTAGGCAGACAAGCAGACGCATCAGTACGTAGGCAGACAAGCAGACGCATCAGTACGTAGGCAGACAAGCAGACGCATCAGTACGTAGGCAGACAAGCAGACGCATCAGTACGTAGGCAGACAAGCAGACGCATCAGTACGTCGGCAGACAAGTGGACGAATCAGTACGTAGGTGGACAATGATAGCACGTAGTGTCGGGTCGTCCTCCACCTCACTCTGTAAGGCAGACGCCTCTTGCCACACGGGTTGGGAGATGGCTGTCAATTCCACTGCACCCGACTGGCGAGAAAGTGCATCAACCGTGATGTTGCCTGCTGGCCTTTCAAGAGCGAAACTCTACGGTGAAGTCATAACCCAGAAGTTTGGCTGCCAAAACTTGCTGTGTGGGAGTGGTCATCTTCTAACTCAGAAGGTAGCGGAGGCTATGGTGGTCCTTCCGGACCACAAACTGTAAGACAAGTATATGGGACTGTCAATGTTGTACGGTCAACGCGAGGGCCATCAGCTCGTTGTTGTAAGCAGAACGGGAGCGAGCGGTGGGATAGGACCGACGGAAGTACGTAATGGGGCGGTCGGCCTGCATGAAAACGGCCCCAACACAGGTGTTGAAGGCGTCGCACTCCACTGTGAATGACTGAGAAGTTTGGCATGGTCAGAACCGGGGCGATTACTAAGGCTTGTTCTAAGGCTGGGAAAGCAACGGTTGCCTCAGGGGGCCAATGGAAGGTGGTGTGGGCGGACTTGCGCAGCAGGCGTGTAAGAGGCAAAGCCAAAGTGTCGCAGTCACGGATGAACTACTAATAATAGTCGATCAGACCCAGAAATGCTCGGACATCCCGCACTGTACGAGGTTGCGGGCACTGCAAAACCGCCTAGACCTTGTTCGGGTCCATGGCCACTCCCCGAGCTGGCACCGTGTGGCCCAGGTATGAGATCTCGCGCTGATCAAACGACAAACGTGCATTTCTTTTGGTAGGCGAATAGAAAGTGACGTCGCAAAGTGGCCAAAACAAGCTCCATATGGCCTAAATGGTCCTGCCAGGCAAGACTATATACACGAATATCATCGAAGAACACCTGAACAAACTTACGAAATGTCGGACGGAAGATGTTGCTCAAAGTTGCCCGCAAGGTAGCCGGGTTGTTCGTCATGCTGAAATGTATGACCAAAAACTCAGTGCCTGTCATGGGTTCAGAACGTTGTACTGTGAATATCTGAGGCGTGCGCATGGCTTTGATGGTATCTGGACAAGAGATCGATCTTGGAGAAAAGGTGGCAGTGCTCATCTCATCCAAAAGCTCCTAGATGACTGGTATGGGGTAATTATAGGGAACTGTTGCTTTGTTGAGCGCCCAATAATCTACGCAGAAGTGCAATCTGCCATCTTTCTTGCGCACAAGGACCAGGATGGAAAACAGGCTAGTACTGAGACAGATAAAGCCGGTTGTCAGCATATCGGACACAAGTCGCTCGATCTCGTCCTTCTGAATATGGCCATATCAGTAAGGGGGTACAAAGACCGCTTTGGTGCCTTCCTGGAGTGGAATAGAGTGATATGTGGGGCGGTAGGCTCGGGACCGAAGTGAAGACATCGGCAAACTAATCCAAGAGAAGGGAGAGTTCGGGGGGGAGGCAGTACGAGCTGGGTCGGCGGGACGAAATGCCACAACATGGCCCGAAAATCTTTGGTATATTACGCTGAGCCGCATGTACCGAGACGACAAGGTGTTGTAAGGAGATATGCCTGATGAGTGTGCATTGTTTGTTGTCTCACTAGAGCATCATCCGCATGGAAGCCCAATTATGATGAATATCGCCCGGAGTTTGGAGCCATGCATTCCCGAGAAACATGTCAACACTGCTCAGATGGAAGACGTAAAAACTTGTGGTCATACTGTAAGTGCCCACAAAAAATGGAAGGTAGTGACATCCTAGATCGTCAGCCATCCCCCATGTGGACAAGAAAGGCCACACTCGAATCGGTGGGAAGCTGAAGGGGAGTCATGAGATCCGCCGAAATGAAGTTGTGGCTTGCGCCACTGTCGTTCAAGAGTACAACAAGAGAACCCCGAAGAAGCCTTTGAAGCTTCATTGTGAGTAACCCAGAGATGCCCACGAGCGACAAGTGTGACAGGTCCAATCGGGGCTGGCCCAGCTGTGTCAGGTCAGTCGGTAGCGGGTCCTCAAAGACTAAGGCATCGAAGTTGGTCGTCGTGATTTCATCATCACACATTCAAGACACACAACTCCTTGAGCGGGCAGTCCTGGGTTGACGAGTAGGGTTGATTGCAGCGAAAACATATTCTCTTACTGCGCAACTCATTGTATTCCTTAGTCGAGAGACGATTATGAACCGGGGGCGGTACAGTCGAGGAGGCGGCAGAGATTTGGAGTGGAGATGTGGGAAGTGGGTCTGCTGCAAGAGGTCGCGGGGTTCCGACCGAAAGGAGACACATGGTGAGGAGCTGACGGTGGCGGGAGGCCCACGAGGTCGATCAATGGACCAAATTAAAAAATCCACCCCCACTAATTGAGAGATCTCCATGGCATCGAAGATGTCAGAAGGATGGTGAGTGCGCAGACGGAAGCGGATGTGGGGTTATAGACCTAGGAGGAGGAAGCCAGTGTAGTGATCGAGCAAAAAACCAAGCACATGGTTGGCCAACTCAATGAAGTATTTGATGTACTAATTCACCAAGGATGAATGTCGGAGAGCACACAAGCTCCACAGCATTGTCGGAATGGCAGTGATAGTAGTGTTTGACTAATGCCACCTTGAGATCCGCCCATGAAAGAAGCGGGGAGGAATTCCGTAAACAACGAACCCAGTGCAATGCAAAGACCTCCATTGCAAGGAGCATTAGGGAGACCTTTTGGTGATCCAGGATGGCCTGGATGTCAAAGAACTACTTGGCATTGGCAATCCACAAGAGAGGATCAAGGGCGTAGAAGTGAGGGACCTCTAGAGTTCGAGGAGTGTGGGTGGTGGCCAGGACAGCCAAGGATGTGAGAACCGTCGGGAGTCAACAGGGCTGGAACGGGGAAATGTTGGGGACAGTGGTGACGCGTAGCTGGAGGCTGCGGGCCTAGCGGTTGTCCAGGCGTTAGAGGGTAGCTTGCATGGAGGCGAGGATGGAGGTATTCGCTTGCACGATAGATTGCGAGGAAGCGAGGGTGGAGGCATGTTCCTTGAGGCGCTGCTCAACAACATCCAGGCGCTGCTCAGCTATCGATCAAATGGAGGGGAGGCAAAACGGTGGAGGCACCAGGTGGTTAGGAGAAGATGAGAGAAGCGGGCGATTTCACGTAGCAGGAGGCAAGAGGCATGCGGAAACAGAGCGCCAAGAACGAAAACCTCACCGTTGAGTGGAACACGCGAAGGGCGTGGGTGACGTGAATGGAGAAGATCACCAGGGACGGAAGTGTGCGCACGAGGTTTGTGATCTACGCGGACGGAGGAAACACCCGACGGCTGCAGGCGGGCGGGACGGCAAAGTCGAACCAAATTAATACCCCTTCAAGGTTTGGTGGAAGAGAAAATCTGATATTGTTTAACAAAATACTCAAGAGGAGACCCTCTTGTCAGTCCTAGGCACCAATTCAAAGTCCAAACTTCCAAGATGAAAAAAATAAAGACACAAGAGGGGAGATATTACTCCTCACAAAGTGGCAAAGCAATAAATAAATCTAAAAGAGATAAAAAAGAGTCGGGCACTCAATTTGTCTTGTCCATCTTCTTTAGTCTCCGAGAATAAACCCGCCAAGTAGTGGTGGCGCCTTCGTTCATCGTTCTCCTACAACGTAACAATACACTTTACCAAATTTACACACAAGTGCTCGTTTTGGGACAACATCACAGAAAAGATCAAAGATGAAAAATATTGTTCGAGTGCGTCAGGCTAAAAATGAGGGCATTGACAATGAAGACAACTATGAACTTACCCATGTAAAGGCGTAATATTTTGGTCATCATTCTAATGAATGTACTGGGGGCAATTGATAGTCTAAGTGACATAACTAGTCACTCATAAAGACCATCTTTGATCTTGAATGTCTTTTATCCACCCATCGCTCTCTCAAACTCTAATCTGGTGGTACCACTGCAGAGATTGATCTTTGAAAAAAAAAATCTGAGCAGTGGTAATCGCGTCTAAAAGATCGTCGAGGCAATGGATAAAAAAGGTATTTGAATGTAATCTTATTATTAGCTCCGCTATCAATACACATGTGTCAACTTCTATCCTTCTTAGCGGCAAGAAGTGTAGATCGACACCAGGGCAACTTATAGTAAGAATAGGCGTTGGAAAAAGTTTGACTAAACGAACAGGTGTCTTGGGCAGGGGAATGAGTATGCACAATGTGGGACTAAAGAGAGGAGAGAAAAACAATAAATGCTATAAAAATGGGCCTAGTTTAAATGGGTTTTTCTAACACTCCCCCGCAAGCTGGAGCGTATAGGTCATATGCACCCAGCTTGGACAAACACTGGTAGAATAGGGTACTTGATAAGGCCTTTGTGAGGATGTCGGCAACTTGATCAGTTCTTGGAACATGCTTCAATTCAAGTTTCTTCAATTGAACCTTCTCACGAACAAAGTGGCAGTCAACTTCGATATGTTTTGTGCGCTCATGAAACACCGGATTCTTTGCTATGTGTATGGCGGCTTGACTATCACAAAATAGAACAGCAGAGGAGGGGAGTTTTACTCCCAGGTCAGTAAGGAGACTTTCAAGCCATGTGAGTTCTGAGACAACCGAGACCATCGATCGGTATTCAGCTTCTGCAGAGGAACGGGCTACCACAGCTTGTTTCTTACTTTTCCATGTAATAAGATGACCACCAAAATAAGTACAGAACCCACTTTTTGACCTCCGATCGTCCAGGGAACCCGCATAATCGGCATCAGAAAAGGCAACCAATGCGGGAGCAGAGTCGGAGGTTTTGTAAACCAGCCCTTGACTCGGAGCTCCCTTAAGGTATCGGAGAATCCGTTCAACCGCCTGGAGATGAGAAGCCCGGGGGGCATGCATGAACCGACTGACAACCCCAACTGCAAACGATATATCCGGCCTCGTGACCGTTAGATAGATCAACTTTCCCACAAGGCGTCGATAGTATTCCGGATTCGGAAGCAGCAAATCGTCATCCGAAGCATGAGCGCTCAGTTTGTGATTTGCCTCCATCGGGGTACAGGCTGGCTTGCAACCAGACTGACCAGCATCTTTGAGAAGATCGAGACAGTACTTTCGTTGGGAGAGCACCAACCCGTCCGGCCGCCGTGCGATCTCGAGACCAAGGAAGTAGCGAAGTTTCCCCATGTCTTTAGTCTGAAAAACAGTGCTCAGATGTTGTTTGACCTCTTGAATCCCCTTTGAGTCATCCCCAGTGAGAAGGATGTCATCAACATAAACCAACAGAAGGACGGTGTCAGTGGCCCGGTGTCGGGTAAAAAGGGAGAAATATGCAAAACTCCGAGTGAACCCCACGTCCCAAACCACCTTGCTGAACTTGTCAAACCACGCCCGAGGGGACTGTTTGAGACCATAAATGGATTTTTTGAGAAGACATACCCGAGACTCCCCCGTGGTCTCAAACCCGGGCGGTTGGCGCATGTAGACGATTTCCTGAAGGTCGCCATTCAAAAAGGCGTTCTTGATATCTAGCTGATGAAGGGGCCAGTGGCGGTGCACCGCGACGGAGAGAAGAACACGGACAGTGTTGAGCTTGGCCACCGGAGAGAAGGTTTCCTCATAGTCGAGGCCCTAATGTTGTGTGAAGCCACGGGCCACAAGACGGGCCTTCAGTCGGGCAATAGTGCCATCCTGAGCATGCTTGATGACGAACACCCATGTACACCCAACAGGGTGCTGACCGGGAGGTAAGGAAACCAAGACCCAGGTCCGGTTGGCCCAGAGGGCCGTCATTTCTTCGTCCATGACAGCCCGCCAGCCAGGATGGTGAAGCGCCTCCTGCAAAGAGTTAGGGACCGAAACAGAGGATAATGAGGTGGCAAAGTGAAGAAGAGATGGAGAGAGGCGATGGAGAGAGACGTAATTCGCCATCGGATGAGCGGTAGAGGCGGCAGCCGGAGCAGCAGGTAGCGGAGCACCAGAGGTCGAAGCCGACTGCAGAGGGGCAACGGAAGGAGGAGAGCGACGAGAATAGACCCGGATAACCGGTGGTGGTGGACGGACAGGAGGGTGGGAAGGAGGAGAGGAGGAGGATGAGGAGTGAGGAGCAGGAATGACAGGACGAACGACGGGATCTGGACTCGGAGCGACATCCAGATCAGTGAAGAATGGAATATCTTCACGGAAAACGTCAGCCGAGACAGTAACCTTGTGGGTAGCAGGCGAATAACATACATAACCCTTTTGAGTGCGCGAGTAGCCCACAAAGATATGCTTGGCGGCACGAGAATCCAACTTGTCCGTGGAGGGACCAAGGTGGTGAACGTAGCAGGTACACCTAAACACCCGTGGAGGAACAGGAAAAGGCGGAGTAGTGGGAAAGAGGAGGCTGAAGGGAGTAGCATACTGGAGGACGGAAGAAGGTAGGCGGTTGATGAGAAAGCAAGCCGTGGAGAGCGCGTAGTTCCAGAATGGTTTGGGAACCCGCATTTGAAGCATAAGGGAGCGAGCGACATCAAGAAGTTGACGATTATTGCGCTCAGCGACACCATTCTGTTGTGGATGTTGGAAAGAATCCTTGCCTAATATTAGCGTTTATTAGTTTCCTTATTTTCTATGTCATGATTAGGAAAGTTTAGGTGTCATGAGGGTGGCCTCATTAAGAGGTTTTGATTAGGAAATATTAGGTGTCATGAAGGTGGCCTCATTAAGAGGTTTTAATTTCAGTTTTTATCTCTTTCCTTGTAAAGTTGTATGCGTCATTTTTGGCCTCCTTGTAAATCTCTATTTAAGCAAAGGATTAATAAGAATGAAGGCAAGCTTTCCTGCCACCAAAACTATTGTGTTCACGTGATTTTCCACATCCCACCGATAGTTTTCCACAAGTGGTATCAGAGCGGCCAGGTTCCGATCGTGACCTGAAAATGACGGGGAAGAAGGCCGACGCGAGCACCTCGAGTGACGGCGCCGTGATCCAAAGGGTGATTCGTGAGGTGGGCAGCGGGACTAGCTACCCCGTCCTCACCAAGACCAATTACTCCGATTGGGCGCTCCTGATGAAGGTGAAGTTAAGGGCGCGGGCTCTCTGGCACGTCATTGAAGGAGCCGGCGCCGATCCGCAGGAGGAAATGATGGCGCTCGATGCCTTGTGCGGCGCGGTACCACCGGAGATGGTGCCGACAATCGCCAAGAAGACAACGGCCAAGGAAGCCTGGGATGCAATCGCGACCATGAGGGTCGGGGATGATCGCGTGAAGAAGTCGACAGCGCAGCAGATGCGCCGGAAGTTCGACCTCGCCACGTTCGACGACGGCGAGACCGTTGAGGACTATGCGCTGCGCCTAACCAACATGGCGGCGCACCTCGCCACGCTCGGAGAAAACCTGACGGAGGTCGAGATCGTCGTCAAAATCCTTCGTAACCTGCCGCCCAACTTCAAGCAGATAACGATCGCGATCAAGACGCTGCTGGATGTGTCGACCATGACGGTCGCTGAGTTGGTGGGGCGGCTCAAGGAGGCGGAAGAGACGTTCGAGGAAGCACCGGCATCGCTGCAGCATGAAGGGAAGTTGTACCTCACGGAGGAGGAGTGGGACGCGCGGCGAAAGAAGCGCGAGGCGGAGAACCACTCCGGCGGCGGTGCCAGAGGCGGCGGCAGCGCGAACAGGGGAGGAGGAAGACGCGGGCGCAGCCGGGGGCGCGGTGGTTCGGGCGGGCCGCCTAATTCAAATCGGCCCACCGGCGACGAGTGCAGACGCTGCGGGAAGATGGGCCATTGGGCCCGTGAATGCAGGTCTAAGCCCAGGCGGGAGCAGGCCCACGTAGCATACGAGGAAGAGGAGGCCTCTCTCCTGTTAATAAAATCGTCCCCAAACCCAGACACCACACCGAGAATCGATCCGCTGCTGCAGGAGGCAAGCCGGGAGCATGGAGATAGCAGATCTGGGGAGGAGTCGATGGGATCGGTCGACAATGTCGAGATCCGGGAGCAGAAGGTGTTCGCCCAACTTGGAGAGGAGAAGGAGCGGGAGGCGGAGACCTGGGTCCTGGACACCGGCGCCACCAACCACATGTCTGGATCCAGGGCCGCCTTCGCGAGGCTGGACACGGAGGTGCTCGGCACCGTGCGGTTCGGCGACGACTCGGTGGCGCGGATCGAAGGCCGGGGCACCGTCGCGTTCCTGTGCAAGAATGGCGAGCTTCGCTCGTTCTCTGGGGTGTACTTCATCCCCCGACTGACGACGAACATCCTCAGCATCGGCCAGCTCGATGAGGGCGGCTACACGGTGGATCTCGACGCTGGGGTGATGAGAATCCGCAAGCCCGGTGGACAGCTGCTAGCGAAGGTGACTCGGACGGCAAACCGTCTATACCTGTTGCGCATCAAAGTGGCGCCGCCGTCATGCCTGGTGGTGCGCGGGCGTGGGGACGAGCTGGCGTGGCGCTGGCACGAACGGTTTGGCCACGTCAACATAGCGGCGCTCAGGAAGCTGGCTCGGGAGGAGCTAGTGCGCGGCCTGCCGGAGCTCGGGCAAGTCGATCAGTTGTGCGAGGCGTGCCAAGCGGGGAAGCAGAGGCGCACTTCCTTCCCGGCGCAGACACAATACCGGGCTCAGCAGCGGTTGGAGTTGGTGCACGGTGACTTGTGCGGGCCCATTACGCCGGCGACACCCAGAGGAAACAAATACTTCTTACTGCTAGTGGATGACCTCAGCAGGTATATGTGGGTAGTCGCGATTCCTTCAAAAGATCATGCTGCAGCTGCCATCAAGGAGATCCAGGCGCGAGCGGAAGGCGAGTCCGGCGTCAAGCTGAAGGCGCTCCGGACCGACCGCGGCGGCGAGTTCACTTCGGCCGAGTTCGCAAAGTACTGCGCGGCTGAGGGCGTGCATCGTCAACACACCGCGCCATACAGCCCACAGCAAAATGGCGTCGTCGAGCGACGGAACGGCACGGTGGTGGCAACTGCAAGGAGTATGCTGAAGGCAAAGGGCTTGCCCGGTTGGTTCTGGGGTGAGGCAGTAAGCACTGCCATTTACATACTGAATCGGTGCCCCACGAAGAGCGTGGAAGGGATGACACCGTTCGAGGCATGGCACGGGAAGAAACCAGCGGTGCACCACCTCAGGACGTTCGGCTGCATCGCATACGTTCGGAACACGACGCCGAATTTGAAGAAGCTCGACGACCGCGGCCGCAAGATGATCTTCATTGGCTATGAGCGCGGCTCCAAGGCGTACCGCGCATATGATCCCACTACAAAGCGCGTCCATGTGACACGCGGCGTGGTGTTTGACGAGCAAGCCCAGTGGGACTGGGGCACCGGCATCGAGCCAAGCGGCGGTAACGATGTCTTCACGGTGGAGTATGCGACCATGGAGCAGGCAGCGCAAGAGGCTGATGATGCTGGAGGAGGTGTACCGGGAGAGCAGTCGCCACTCCCCGGCGCGGCCAGTGGCGAACTGGAGCCCGGCTCACCGGACGGCATCGACGACGACAACCTCGACGTGGACCACGACGACGACAACCTCGACGTGGACCACGACGATGACGGGCCTCTCCGCTTCCGCGACGTCAGCGACATCATCGGACCGGCCTTGCCGCCTGGTTTCGCACCGCGCGCGCTGGCGGTCGAAGAGCTGCACGCGGTAAGCGCCGACGAGCCTGCCTCATTCGCCGAGGCTGAGGGCAGCCCCAGCTGGAGGAAGGCAATGATGGAGGAGATTGAGTCCATCGAGGAGAATGGCACTTGGCACCTCGCCGACCTCCCACCCGGACACAAGGCGATCGGCGTGAAATGGGTGTTCAAAGTGAAGAGGGATGAGCATGGGGCGGTGTCCAAACACAAGGCGCGTCTCGTGGTAAAGGGCTACGCGCAACGGCACGGCATCGACTACGACGAAGTGTTCGCGCCGGTGGCCCGACTTGACTCCGTGCGTCTGCTCATCGCACTTGCGGCACACGATGGGTGGGAGGTACACCACATGGACGTCAAATCGGCGTTCCTGAACGGCGATCTACAGGAGGAGGTCTACGTCCAGCAGCCGGCGGGTTTCATAATCACCGGCAAGGAGCACAAGGTGCTCAAACTTCGAAAGGCGTTGTACGGCCTGCATCAAGCTCCGCGCGCCTGGAATGCAAAGCTGGACAACACGTTGGTATCGCTCGGCTTCAGGAGGAGTCCGTCGGAGCACGCCATCTACGTCAGGCGAAATGGCGACGCTCAGCTAGTGGTCGGGGTCTATGTCGATGACCTTGTGATCACCGTTCAAGCCCCAGCGACATCAAGGCTTTCAAGAAGGAGATGGCGGACGTTTCAAGATGAGCGACCTCGGCCTGCTTCACTACTACCTCGGCATTGAGGTAAAGCAGGGTGCGGGGGGGATCTCTCTAAGTCAAGGCGCCTATGCCGGCAAGATCTTGGAGAGGAGCGGTATGACCGGGTGCAATCCCTGCCAAGTGCCCATGGAGGCACGCCTGAAGCTGAGCAAGCTTAGTACGCATCCGTCGGTCGACGCAACAAAGTACAGGAGCATTGTGGGGAGCCTCAGGTATATGGTTAACACTCGCCCGGATCTAGCGTTTGCGGTTGGATACGTTAGCCGGTTCCTGGAGGATCCGCGGGAGGACCACTTCACCGCGGTAAAGCACATCCTGCGCTATGTGGCAGGGACTCAAAATTGGGGACTCTGGTTCGGCAGGAAGGAGGGCGAAGCCAAGTTGACTGGTTTCAGTGACAGCGATTATGTTGGAGATGTCGACGCCAGCAAGAGCACGACGGGGGTGATCTTCTTCCTTAACAGCAGTCCGATCACTTGGCAGTCCATGAAGCAGAAAGTGGTGGCTCAATCAAGCTGTGAGGCGGAGTACATAGCAGCTGCCAATGCTGCTAGTCAAGCATTATGGCTCAGTCGGGTGTTGGCAGAAGTGCAGGGAACAACACCGAAGGCATCAATGCTACGGGTGGACAACCAGTCCGCCATTTCATTAATCAAGAATCCAGTACTCCATGGACAAAGCAAGCATATTCGAGTAAAGTACCATTTCGTCCGGGAGTCTGCTGAAGAGGGCCTGATCAGTGTGAAATTCATCAGGAGCGAGGAACAACGGGGCGACATCCTCACAAAGCCGCTCGGTAGGACCAAGTTTCATGAACTAAGATCAAAGATCGGCCTCATCAATGTTGATAGCAAGCACGGCAAGGCTTAGGAGGAGAATGTTGGAAAGAATCCTTGCCTAATATTAGCGTTTATTAGTTTCCTTATTTTCTATGCCATGATTAGGAAAGTTTAGGTGTCATGAGGGTGGCCTCATTAAGAGGTTTTGATTAGGAAATATTAGGTGTCATGAAGGTGGCCTCATTAAGAGGTTTTTAATTTCAGTTTTTATCTCTTTCCTTGTAAAGTTGTATGTGTCATTTTTGGCCTCCTTGTAAATCTCTATTTAAGCAAAGGATTAATAAGAATGAAGGCAAGCTTTCCTGCCACCAAAACCATTGTGTTCACGTGATTTTCCACATCCCACCGATAGTTTTCCACAGTGGAGTGTACGGACACGAGGTTTGGTGAAGAATGCCGAACTCAGAGCAGAGAGTGGCGAAGGTATGACTGGTGTACTCCCGCGCATTGTCAGTACGAATAGTACGGATGGGCGCAGAGAACTGAGTGCGAGTCTCAAGTATGAAAGCCCGGAAGACGCGGGGAAGTTCAGAGCGATCCCGGAGGAGATATAACCACGTCATTCGAGAGTAATCATCAATAAAAGTAAGAAAATACCGATAGCCATAAATACTAGTAAATTTGTACGGACCCCATATATCGGAGTGTACCAAAATAAAAGGAGCGGAGCTCCGAGTACAATGAGAAGGGAACGATGAACGGGGCTGTTTGCCCAAAATACATGTGTCGCATCGAAAAGCAGGAAGAGAAACATCTGGAAGAGCCTTCCGGAGGACTGGAAGAGGAGCATGACCCAGACGGCGATGCCAATCCGAAGAGGAGATAGATGCGAGGATAGTGGGAGAGTCGTCAAGAAGATAGAGCCCATTCTGCAGTCGTCCTCTACCAATGATAGTTCGCGTCTGCTGATCCTGTATGAGAAAAGAAGAAGAAGTAAATGTCACGGAGTAATTAGAATCAGTAGTAAGGCGACCAACAGACAGTAAATTGAAAGGAGAGCCCGGAACATGTAGAGCCGAGCACAGAAGGAGAGAAAAAGTAAGGGAAATATCAGCACATCCAGAGACGGGAACCGATGCCCCATTAGCGACAGTAATGTACTTCGGGTGAGGTGAAGACAAGTACTGAGGCGGCCTAACAGAGGTGATATGATGAGTGGCACCAGAATAAAGGATCCATCGCGGGCCAGAGGATAGGCAGGCGATACCTTCATTGGAGAGGGAGGCAGCAGAGGCAACCGAGGCAGGCGGGCGGCTAAGCAGGCCATGAAGATGCTGAAGCTGAAGACGAACCTCGTCGAGATCAGTACGAGGGGAAGCGGAGTCGGTAGTAGCAACAGAGGCCTGCGGACGAGGAGGTCGCCCATGTTTGCGATAGCACGTGGCTTCAAGATGCCCATCTTTACCGCAGAATGAGCACTTAGGCCGAGACCGGCCACCCCGACCCCGGCCGCGAGAATCAGAGCGGCCTCCACGGGCAGAAGATGGAAGAGGCAATAAGGGAGCGGGTGCCTGTTGAACAAGGGCCGGAGAAGGAAGTTCGGGCACATCCGGAGGCGGGGAGACTTTGAGAAGCATCGAGCACACATCGGAGAAAGATGGTGTAACGGTAGAGGAGAGGATGTGAGCCCGGACACTGTGAAGATGAGGCGGGACCCGGGCCATCATCATGGCAATACCCACAGCTTCCTTTTGGGCACGTTGAGCAGCAAGATCTAAAGTAGGAGGCTGATGGTGGATCCAAGCCTCAACCAGAGACCGAGCCTGAGCAACAAAGGACGTCAGGTCGGTCGCTCCACTGCTATCAAGGGCCTGGAGAGCAGTGATGATGTCATACAGATGGTGGAGACTATCCTTGCCAGAGTAGAGGGTGTGGAGCTCGTCCCACATGCCTTTGGCCGTCTCATGGTACATGGTCAGGCGATAAGATTCGCCATCAAGAGAGTTAAGAAGCCAAGTTTGCACGCGACCATCATTGTGTAACCATTCCTCAGTAGGGGTACCGATAACGGCCTGAGTCAAGTGATGAAGGAACCCCTTTGACTGCAGGACACGGCGAACCGAGTGTGCCCATTCCACGAAGTTTTTCTTGCCAGTTAGAGAAATTGTAGTAATCCAAAGCTCATCGCGGACTTCCTGGAGAGAGGCCGGGCGGTCAGGAGGAGGAACTGTCGTGTCAACAGAGTCCACAGAGGAATTCATGGGGGCGGGAAGCGGCTAGGAGAACAGACCGAGCACCAAAGAAGACCGCACGACCAAACCAGAGACCGGCCGGCCAAGAGGAGAGCAGTCGCTGGGAGAGAGAACAGGTCGCAGCGGACAGAGACAAGCCGCGAAGAAAAGAAAGAGGTGGAGACCGCGACCAAAATGCGGGAAGGCAAGAGTCCGCACGGTCTGGCTGAGCACAGCAGCGGTCCAAGAGACAGGAGGCCGGCAGCGGGTAGAAAGAAGAGACCGCGAGTAGGGAAGACTCGAGCGGAAAGAGAGAAGAGACCGCAGCGACCAAGGACCAACCCGTTGGAGAGGCAGGCCGCAGAAGAAGCAGGCCGCAGAAGGGAGAGGTCGCAAGAGAGGCAGGCCGCTGCGAGCTGGAGCAGGCCGCAAGAGAGGCAGGCCGCTGCGAGCTGGAGCAGGTGGCAGGAGAGGCAGGCCGCTGCGAGCTGGAGCAGGCCGCAATGGAGGCAGGCCGCTGCGAGCTGGAGCAGGCCGCAAGGGAGGCAGGCCGCTGCGAGCTGGAGCAGGCCGCAAGGGAGGCAGGCCGCTGCGAGCTGGAGCAGGCCGCAGGAGAGGCAGGCCGCTGCGAGCTGGAGCAGGCCGCAATGGAGGCAGGCCGCTGCGAACTGGAGCAGGCCGCAATAGAGGCAGGTCGCTGCGGGAGAGAGAACAGACCGCAAGAGACAACGGTTTGGAGGAGAGAGAAGAGAGGTGGACCCGACGAGAGAGAAAGAGAAGGGGATGGCTATAAATGTCGGAGGGGAGGAGTGGAACCACGGAGAGGAAGAGGAAGCGGGAGAAGAAAAGTGAAGCGACCAGGACAGCAGGCCGCAGGAAGCCGGGCGGGTAGCGGACAAAGATCAAACCGCGCGGGTAAGAAAGAGAAGCCGCTCTAGGAAGACCGTTGGCTCTGATACCATGTAGAGATGGAAAAAACCAACCTTGTATATATGTTCACTTGGTACAAATACAAAGAATGAGTACAAATATATAGATGAGAGAAAGAGAGAGGAAAGTCCTATACACAATGTGGGACTAAAGAGAGGAGAGAAAAACAATAAATGCTATAAAAATGGGCCTAGTTTAAATGGGCTTTTCTAACAACATCAATAGTGCCCTGAGATGCAAATAAGGAAGCCAATGCATACACAACTCCAGAGTCCTAACCCTACCTAAGAAACTGACTCTGTGATATAATCTAAAGAGATTTTGAGGAACCTACGCTAGAAGTTGAGTCTTTCAGAACGATCTTGCCCATTGATGGATCTCTAGGTATAGGTGGGAATGTAAGACCTTGCCACCATTGTTGAAAAATACAAAAGTTTTTAATTGTTTGTAACATGTGGCATGACGATTGTACAATCAAGGTCTGCCTAATAATATGTGGGCAATGTCCATAGGGAGGATGACACGCAAAACACTATCCTCAAAAGTTGGTCGATGAAAAGGTATCAGAAACCGCTGAGTAACTTAGAGAGCAGCCATGTCGACCCAACCAGCCCAATAAAGGTGGGTATGAAGGCTCGACCATCAAGCCCAAACACTCGGGCCTCTTAAACACACTACATTAACGCATTTCACATTGTAAATGACTAACTTGTAGGGGCCTCCTGCATTGGGAAAATAGGTATATAATATTGTAGTGTGCATTTAGCCCTTACATACACTGCGCATAAATAAGAGACACTCAATCATGCTCAACTCAAGGAATCTGTAGACATCATTTTCTCAACCATCTTCCACATATAAAATAATATTTTCCTGCGCACTCTCCCCTATTCAGGATAGACTTAGACACATCATTGAGAAATAGATTCCTTGTAGGGCATTAGGCCATCACGTGCCCTTTACCCTGATTTCTATAACATTGGATCCCGCCAATACGAGATAATCCTATAACGAGGGCTTTTCTTTTGTGTCCGGTAAAACACAAATTGGTACAGTAAGGGCCTGGGGTTGGGGAGGATTTCAGACAACAAGTCCCTCAGACTGAAAACTAGCTTGCTTCGGCCCGTGAATCTCAGACAATGCTTGTACTATATTGTGAGATTAAATATTTGTTCAGCAGACCCAAGGCAACTGAGAATCATCTCATATCATATCTCCACGATATAACTCTTATATGTAATTGTGGCAAAAGGCATTTACACCATTTCCATTGTGGATAGAAAAGGTTTGAAATGCTAAATTAAGTTCCAACCATGTGACTCTCCCGATGGAGCCCAACTTCGAGCATCGTCGTTATCAAGCCATGATCCTACCTTCACTCGGTCTTCCACAACTCAACTTTAGGCACACTTAATCCTGTTCCACAATTGATTCCCCCCCCCCTCCAAAACACATGATCGAAGAAGAAAGATAGTGATCATCTCTATAATCCCATTTTTGCCGGACACTCTAGGAAGAGAGACCCTAACAATGATATCCTCAGAATGGAGACCTCTACAATGCTCCCGATAATCGTCATAGCACTTGTCCCTATCAAATTGAATTGTGTTGGTGTATCAACTTGATCCTTATGAGCAGGTTACTGAGGACGAGAATGATCTATAGATTGATACAAAGGCGTCTCATGAGAGATTCGTTGGCATCGGCCATAAGTGGGATTAGAATCCTTGACTAGAGGGTGTAACGAGAACGATCATCATGGTGGTGTACGGGTCTATGCTAATGAGCTCTATGACGTCGAACATACACAAGCTCAAGATCCTCTGTGGTGAAAAGGGGTTCAAGGTCATAAAATTCCTATGAGGCTTATCGTTGATCATCTAGACCATTAATCTCTCGTAATTGTTTAATGAGTCGGATAGAGCCTTGCAGACAATGGATAGCGTGGCTCATACACCTGGGAGCAACTAACTTGTAAATTATGGTGGCAACGTCCCAAGTTCGGTACTACTAGGTGTGTCTATATGATCCAAACAAGTATTTATGCAACCAAACTAATCTAGGTTGTCATTTATGTATTCAAACTAGTTGGTTGGGCCGCAAGCTTACTAGAACCTTCCATGGATAATATATAAACTCCACCACTGCGTACATTGAACTAAGCCATAAATCTGGAGCTCTAATACTAAATATAATGCAAAACAAGATTACATGGTTGAATCAAAGCTAACTTTATATGAGCGCGAAAATAATCACACAACCAACACAAATGAAACAACAATTATTCTAACTGTAGAAGATTGGTGGAAATCTTGCATATACTTTTTGAATAATGAAATACAAGTATGAGTATAAACAGGAGAGGAGAGAGAGAAAGAATCCTATACAAAGGATGTGGGACTAAACAAAGGGGTCAAGTGGGCCAATAAACGGGCCTCACAATTGGGCTTTTGCATGTGTTTCTCTAATATTGTCTAACACTTCCCCGCAAGCTGGAGCGTACAAGTCGTAGGCACCAAGCTTGGACAAGAATTGATAGTACATTTGTCGTGGTAATGCCTTGGTGAGAATGTCAGCAACTTGCCCAGAAGCAGGAACATGATCTAGCTCTAACTTCTTCAATTGAGCTTTTTCTCGAACGAAGTGACAGCCAACTTCAATGTGTTTGGTCCGCTCATGGAACACAGGATTCTTTGCAATATGTATCGCAGCCTGACTGTCGTAAAACAAAGTTGCTGGTGAGGATAGAGTGGCCCCCAAATCACCCAGAAGACTCTCAAGCCAGGTAAGTTCTGATACAACGGCCGTCATTGCACGGTACTCAGCTTCAGCAGACGAGCGAGCAGCCACAGATTGCTTCTTACTACGCCAGGTGATAAGGTTCCCTCCAAAGTAGGTACAGAAACTTGTAGTGGAACGCCGATCATCAAGGCAGCCCGCATAGTACGCATCTGAATATTCAATAAGAGATAAAGAGGAGGATGGTTTATACACAAGCCCTTGTCTGGGAGCTATCTTCAAATATCTGAGGATGAGTTCAACTGCCTGAAGAAGAGAGATTCGGGGAGCATGCATAAACTGGCTGACCACTCCAACAGCAAAAGAAATATCAGGTTTTGTAACCGTCAGAGATATCAGTTTTCTTATAAGACGTCGATAGTACTCAGGATTCGTAAGCAAAGAATCGGAGTCAGACCCATGAGCACATAACTTGTGGTTGACATCCATTGGGGTTTCCACGAGTTTGTACCCTAAGTAGTCGGCATCCTGAAGGAGGTCAAGACAATACTTCCATTGTGAAGGGACAAGACCATCAGGTCTTCTTGCAACCTCAAGTCCAAAGAATTACCGGAGAGTCCCCAGATCTTTTGTTTGGAAAACGGAGTTTAAGTGTTGTTTGATGTGTTGTATCCCTGTGGAGTCATCACCAGTAATCAAAATATCATCCACATAGACCAGGAGAATGACAGTCTCAGTTGATTGATGACGAGTGAAAATAGAGAAGTCAGTCGAGCTTCTCTTGAATCCAATTTCGCGAACGGCCTTATTAAATTTGTCAAACCAAGCTCTGGGAGACTGTTAGAGACCATAGATAGATTTCCGGAGATGACACACACGAGACTCTCACGTGGTCTCAAACCCGGGAGGTTGGTTCATGTAGACCGTCTCGAGAAGATTGTCGTTCAGAAACGCATTTTTGATATCCAGCTGATGGAGGGGCCAGTTACGATGAACGGCTAAGGATATCAGGACCCGAACAAAATTTAACTTGACGACGAGGGAGAAAGTTTCATCATAATCAAGACCTTGTTGTTGTGTGAACCCCCGAGCCACAAGCCGGGCTTTGAGACGTTCAACTGTCCCGTCTGGAGCATGTTTGATTGCAAAAACTCACTTACAGCTAACACAGGATTGTCCTGGAGGAAGAGGGACCAGATCCTAAGTATGGTTGGACCAAAGGACTGTCATTTCCTCATCCATAGTTGCACGTCGTCCTGGGTGAAGAAGAACCTCCAGCACAGAGTTAGGTATAGAGATGGAGGATAGAGAGACAGCAAACTCGAGGAGTGGAGAGAAGCGATGCAGAGATGCATAGTTTGTTAGTGGATGAACGGTAGACGTTGATGTTGGATCGTCAGGCCGCGAGATAGCACAGGTATAAGGTAACTGATGTAGGGCTCCAGATGTTGATTTACAACGAGTGTATACACGAAGAGGTAGTTTAGGTGGAACTGGTGTTGGGAGCGGAGTGGGAAGGAGAGGCGGTAGAGAAGACGTGACGGGAACGGTAGGACGAGGTATGGGTGGCAAGGGAGGAGGACCTGAAGGTGAAGCACGAAATGGTTGGTCTTCAAGAAATGTGGCATCGGCCAAGACAACCACTTTGTCGGTAGTGGGAGAGTAACACACATAGCCTTTTTGAGTCCGAGAGTATCTCACAAGCATACACTTGCTGGCACGGGGGGCAAACTTATCTGAGAGGGGACCAAGATTGTGGACGTAGCAAGTACATTCAAACACACGAGGCGTGAGGGTAAACGGGGATTGTGAAGGAAACAGGAGACTAAACTGAGTGGCTAAGTCGAGCATGGGGGAGGGCATGCGATTGATGAGGTGACATGCTGTGTACACGGCGAATTTCCAGTATAGTGTGGATACCTGCATTTGAATCATGAGTGACCGAGCGACATTAAGAAGATGATGATTCTTTCGCTCGGCCACTTCATTTTGTTGAGGCGTATACGCACGCGATGTTTGATGAATGATGTCAAACTCAGTGCATAAATTAGTGAATGTTCGGCTAGTGTATTCCCGAGAGTTATCAGTGCGAATGATTTTCACGGGTGAGGAGAACAGAGTATGTGATTCCGTAATAAATGCATGAAAGATAGGGGTCAATTCAGCACGATCGCGAAGTAAGTACAACCAGGTCAACCGAGAGAAAATATCAATAAATGTGACAAAGTAGCGATAACCAAAAATATTAGGCCCCGTTCGTTTCCTCTGTTTTCACAGGTGGTTTTCGTTTTCAGTTTTCGCGGTTCAAATACAGGTGTTCGTTTAGCAATGTTTTGCGCGGTTTTGGTTTTGAACTGAAAACGCTCGGTTTTCAGTCCTTCTAATTTTGCTCCTCCTCAAAACCGACCACTCTAGGTCTGTTTTGCTCGGTTTTGAGAATAGACATCCCGGCATTTCTTCCTCGTCCTGCTCGTACTCTTCCTCGTCAACGGATCCCCGCGCGCTGGATTCCCCCTCGGATTCATCATCTAATCCAGCACGGAGTCTCTCCCTTCGAATCGTCTTTATTTCCCTCTCGTCGCAGGACCCCTCTCCATTCTCGTCATCGCTGGCTTCCCTCCGAAGCATCAACGACGGTGGCAGTGCTTCCTCCGGATCGCTATCGTAATCCAATTCCTCCCCATCCGTCATCGTAACCTTGGGCAAATCTCTGGTAAGTGGTGTCCACAATGATCCGGATGGATGGATGGATTTTGTCGCGGGTCGATCTAGGTTATTTTCCTGGGTGCAATTTTAGGACTGAGAATGCAAGACACCTGAAATCGGAGAGGGAAACCTAGATGGGGTGAAAAGGAAACGAACATCAGTTTTTGTTTTAACTCAAAACAAAACTTAAACTCATGCTTCAAACGAACATGTGTTTTCGTTTTGGCCCAAAACGAAAACGCATGATTTTTTCGTTTTGCACCAAAACGAAAACCTTAAACGAAAACAGAGCAAACGAACGGGGCCTTAGGGGTTTTATATGGACCCAAAATATCAGAATGTACTAAAGATAAAGTAGTACTCTGAGTACAAGTAGGATGAAAAGAAGTACGATGATGTTTGACAAAGATACAAGACTTACAAGTAAACTCATGCAGTGAGACATCTGGAAGAGCTTTCTTGAGAGTCTGGAGGGGAGCATGCCCAAGACGGCGATGTCAATCGACAGAGGAAACGACGGAGAGGGCGGAAGGTGGGACATCCGGGAGGTAGAGCCCGTTAGACAGTCGACCTTTACTAATGATATTCTGCGTTTGTGGATCCTGCACAACAAAGGTAGAAGGTGAGAAAGTAACACAGCAATTCAAATCCAGTGCAAGGCGGCTAACAAAGAGCAGATTAAAGGTTGATCCTGGAACATGAAGGACCGAAGTCAGAGAGAGGTGTGAGAGATATATCAGCAGCGCCGGACACCGGGGTGGTATCACCATTGGCTACAGTGATGAACTTGGGATGAGCAAGTATTGAGGAGGTCGTTGCGAAGTAATATGATGTGTGGAGCCTAAATCCACAATCCAGTGAGAGCTCTGGGAGAGATAAGATATACCTTTATTGAAAATGGACGCAACCGATCCAGACGAGCGAGTAATGACCCCTTGGAGATGTTGGAGCTGGGTGCGTAGAGCATTGATGTCATCACAAGTGGAAGAGGCGGAATCCAGTGCAGGAGAAGTGGGGGTTTCAGAAGTAGCAGAGGCAGCTAGATGTGGAGGCAAACCATGTTTGCGATAGTAGGTGGCCTCAAGGTGACCATCCCGATCGCAATACGTGCATTTCAAGGAAGACCTTCCAGCTATGTAGCACGGGAAAGGAAACGGGATACGGGATACGATACAAAACGGATATAGGAAACGTGATTTTTAAAAAAATAAAGATATGGAAAACGTTATTAATTATTTTTAATTATTTTAATATAAGTATTAATTAATATAATAATAATACTTATTAATGATACGGGACGAAACATGTAATGATAACAAAATAGATTGAACTTTGCAGATAAACTTATCCATCCAAATCAAATTAATGACCAATAAAATTACTTATTTCCAAAGAAACTTTTCGTCATTTTCAGTAACGCTGCTACTTGAATTCATGTTATGGAAGATAAGACCTAATTTAAACAACAATGAAATTCATAACAACAATTAACAACATATATGCAAGGCATATCCGAGAAAACCATCAGAAAATTCATAACAACTGTTTATTGAAGTTAGAAAACCATCAGAAAAACCATTTATTGATTCATCATGCAAGGAGTAAAGAGTATAACAGTCACAAATGTATTTGCATGTAAAGAGTATAACAGTCACAAATGTATTTGCATGGAAAGAATATAACAATCAACATGTAAAGAGTATAATAGTCAACAGATAACATCATATAATAGTCAAAGAAGAAGTAGAAGGAGGAGGTCGCTTACGAGAAGGATCTGGATCTGGAGCGCCGAAACTTATCAAGATCTGGAGCAGCGGGATTACAACAGATAATCAGTCAAAAGCTTATTGGACCGGGATCTGTTCAAAGGAAGAACAGATAATCAGTCAACAGAAAAAGAAGAACGGGTAGAAGAAGAAAAACAGGCAGAAGAAGAAGAATGGACAGAAGAAGAATGGACAGAAGAAGAAGAAGAAGAAGAACGGGCAGAAGAAGGAGAAGAAGAAGAACGGGAAGAAGAAGAAAAACGGGAAGAAGAAGAAGAACGGGAAGAAGAAGAAGAACGGGCAGAAGAAGAAGAAGAATGGACAGAAGAAATGTGAGTGGGAGCGGGATACCTAGACGCCGCAGGTAATGGAGCGGGACCGGGATACCTAGAGGCGTAAAATGAAATGTGAGTTTATATCCCACGGAATCGCATATCGCCCATGCGGGATACGCGATTCCGAAATTAAATTGTTATTTTATTAAAAATTACGTTTCCAATAGTTTCGGAAAAGCGTTTCCACGTGTTTACGGGCATTTCGCGTATCTGATATGCGTCTGAGCCGATACGTAGGGCATTTTTAAGTATCTGTGTTATTCGCTTCCTGCTAAGGAAGACGGTGGTAATCCAGAGTTCATCACGAAGTTCAGGCGCGGGAGTAGCCGCACGGGCTGGCAGAGTAGAAGCAATGTCGGGATCCATGGGGCAGATAGCCCGGATAGATTAGCCGAAGAGAAGCCGCGGGCTGAAAAGAGGAGCGGATAGTAGGACAAGACCGTTGCGGTTAAAGAAGACCGGTCGAGTAGAGAACCGTAGAAAACCCGGAGAAAACCGCAGCGACAAGAGACAACCGTAGCGGACAGAGGTAGGACTGAAGAGAAAAGCATCCGGCAAGCAAAGCGGCGGTTAGAGAAACGGGCAGAGGGCCAGCGGGTAGAGAACAAGCTGCGGATAAGCGGTTAGGGAGAACAAGTCCGTAGCGGCTAGAGTGAACAGCAGCAAAAGAACTCGGGTAGACCGCGCGGACAGTAGAGAGCCCTGTGCAATAAGAGAAATCGCGCGACAAAAGCACCGGATAAGCGGCAAGCTGCGGAAGAGCACGCACAGTGGCAAGAGGAGAAGAAGAAGTCGGCGAACAGCGAAGAAGACCGGACAGCCAGATAGCAAACCGAAGCAGAAAGAAAAGAAAACTGCACGACTAACGGCTGCGAGATCAGAACAGCGGCTAGGAGAGCACAAGGGCGGCTAGCAGAGCAAGCCGCAAGATCGGCAGGAGAGCAGAGAGTATATAACAAGGGCATGGAGGGAGAAGAGGTGGAGGCCACGGGATTTGGAGGAGGAGGTAGAAGCGGTTAGGAGATTTCTTACTGCAAGGAGCAGTTAGAAAGAAAACAGACCGCGCCCTGCGCGAGAAGAGAAGATCGTGTGGTTAGAAAAATGCTAGCCGCAGGGAGAGACTGATTGGCTCTGATACCATGTAGAAGATTGGTGGAAACCTTGTATATACTTCTTGAATAATGAAATACAAGTATGAGTACAAATATATAGGAGAGGAGAGAGAGAAAGAATACTATACAGAGGGTGTGGGACTAAACAAAGGGGCCAGGTGGGTCAATAAACGGGCCTCGCAATTGGGCTTTTACATGTGTTTCTCTAATATTCTCTAACACTAACTATCATTCACCAAGCAATGATATTTGGCATTGACCACATTAATTAATTAACTATAAACTTACAACATACAAACAGTTGAGTGAACAAATTCAATTTAAGAGATTGCAAAATCTAAAGAGTACAATAAAATCAAATCTATGGTGCATAGGTATTACATGCCAAGTGAAACAAAGAGATAAAGCAGTCACTGAATAATTTTAATCGATACAAGAAACGAAAGACCTGTAACTAATATACATTGAGTGCAAGGTTGGTAAGGAGAATTGAAAGTTGAAACTTGAAAGTGATTTGAAATCCGGGAGAGGGCTCGGGGAGGCAGAGTAAACTTATATGTGGTGGGGGTGTCGACGAGGCTTGGGTTGTTGAGGGGAATGGGGATTGCTCGGTGAGAGTGGTGTAGCTCGGTGGGGGAGTGGATGGGGGGGAAAGAATGGTGGTTGATGGCTGGGATTTCTTCGTGGGCAGTGGTGTTGCATGGTGGTGAAATGCATAGGAGAAAGTAGTGGGCGGTGGAGGAGGAAAAGAGGGGCAGTAAAGTGGTGGATGGCTGGGGCCACCTGGTGCGGGTTGGGGTAGAGACGGAGAGGTTGGTGGGAGTGAGGGATTAACTGTGCAGGGAACCCACTGAATGGCAACGGCGGGCAGCAAATGGGACTTAGCAACGCGAGGCGCGGGCTTGGTAACCACGCGAGACCAATGGTTTGTCCTAGCCCTAGTATTCGTGAAATATAAATATGGCATAGAGCAGATTGAAATCTAGCACAAAACACATTGAAGGGATCTGATCGTCCAGATGAATATCTTAATATTGTCAGCGATGAAAGTAAACTTGTCATAATCCTTGATGCTCCTACTTTGCTCGACTTGGCCCATAGTGATGGGAGACCATCTGGCGTGACTCGGTGCGAGGAGGAGTCCACTTTTATTTATTCACGCAGGAGCACTTGATCGGATCGGCGATCCGCCACCATAGATTCGTCCGGCTCACCGTTTCAATATTTTTTCATGTATAGCATTGTTATTTTCGACTTTTATTTCATCTACTTATGACCATGATACCTTCGACCAATCATAGTTGTTGATTTTGGATGCCCTAATTTTGGTTTCTTATAACAAAGACGGGCTGCAATTTTAGGAATTGCTGAAATTTGGAGAGTTCTTCCTCACTTCTGGTGATCCCCTTCGCAGTGTCAACTCTGTGGAACTCCTTGGTGACGACTCCTTAGGTAAGTTTTGCATTTTTGAACTTTACCCTCCGCCTACACCTCCCCCTACCTATTGTCCAGCCACCGCCCCTCCCTCTGAAATTCCTCCAACCGCCCCACCTCAAGCCGCCACTCCTCACCCTTCAGACCACCACTTTCCCCACCCCTTCAGACCACCACTTTCCCCATCAGGCCGCCCAGAACCCACGAATCATCTTCCCCCTCCCTATTCCCAGCCACCGCCTCCCCCCCCCCCTTCTACAGACCGCAAGATCCATCCATCCCACCGCTGCCCCCCCCCCCCCTCCCTGTGGAACCACCTCCAGGCTTCATCCCCCACCGGATCTACTCAGATCTGGGCATTCCAGCCCAGATCCCCGTCCCTGATTTACTACCACCGCTCCCCCATCTCATGGATCCACCTCCCAACACCCAAGCTCCACCAGATCTGTCCAGATCTAGGTATTCCAGCCCAGATCCAGCAGCCCTCCTCCCTGATTCAGCCCTCCCAACCCCAACTGACCTTTCTCTTACCCGATCTAGTCAGCCCACCACCGGAACCCCTTCTTTTAGCCCTCCAACGTTCAGATTTACATGTATTATAACAGCACTAATATTTTGTGTTGTATTTTGTATTGGCTATTGGTTGTAAAATATTGCTATGGCTTAGTTATTACATGCTTGCTTGGGATTTTAGTTTATTGTCGCATTTGCTCCTTGATAAATCTCTAACTGCGGGAAGGATTGAATCGTCGCGCGCTTGTTTATGGATCTCCGTGGGGAGGAAGGCTGACGCCTTAAACTTAAAAGAAAATACTTCACTCCTTTATGAATTGATGCTATGTTAGTTATGTTATTTGATTGCTTGTGTTAATTATTCGCGCTTAACTGCAAGTATTACATGTATTGAGTCATTGGGAAGTCAGGAGTCAACCCTCACTCACCACTAGTGTGCATTCAAGGAGTTCACTACACACCCTACCCTACATCACATACCTTTGTTTCTCCTAGATGATTTGTGCAGTTCTCAAGGTCATCTCTCAGGTACATTTTTTTCACTCACAAAAACACTAAATTGGTTTATTTTTGGCTCAAATCAATCTTCGATAACAAAGGTATGCACAGATCAAACCAAGATTGGTTTGAGCCAAACATGTCTTAGCTAGAGATTGAATTGAATAGCTTTGATAAAAGCTTAAATATGAGTCATATAAGATTAAGATCAGTTCAGTACAATCCATAATCCAGACATAATAGATGTTTTACTTTTCTTCAATCACACAAACGGAGGATTTGACCCCCTTAAATACATTAGACACCCAAGCTGTTATGTTGCTTACAGTTAGTCTCCTCATAGTTAAAAAAATTAACTATCCTTCCTAATATTTTAAACGTTGAAGCTAATATTGCCTTCTATTTTTACAAAATTATCAAATTTGGAGAAGGGAGATGAAATTTGTTTACACTGAAGCTGATACACATACAACAACAAAATTCAAGCCTTTATCCCACTATAGTGGGGTCGGCTATATGGATCCTTTATCGTCATTGTGTCCTATCTTTTGTCATAATCTCACTAATGCCTAAGTACATCATGTCTTTCCTTACAGTTTCATTCCAAGTCTTTATTGGTCTACCCCTCCCTCGTTTAACATGCCTAGTGACTAGACTCTCACAACGCCTAACAGGTGCCTCAAATGGTCTCCTTTGCACGTGTCCAAACCATCTTAGACAAGTTTCTCGCATCTTCTCTGCAATTGGTGCTACTCCTGTCTTATCTCGATACTTTCATTCCTAATTTTATCCAATCTTGTGTGTCCACACATCCACCTAAGCATTTTCATCACCGCAACTCCCATTTTTTGCTCATGTACACAATTCACTGTCCAACACTCAGAACCATAGAGCATCGCAGGTCTAATTGTAGTACGGTAAAACTTGCCCTTAAGTTTTAGTGGTACTTTATGATCACATAAGATCTCTGACGCGCCTCTCCACTTCAACCAACCCGCTTGGATTCTGTGCCACATCTTTATCAATACCTCCGTCTTTTTGAACTATCGATCCAAGATATTTAAAACACTCACTACGGGAAATATCTTGATCACCCAACTTAATAACGAAATCATTTGTCCTTCTTGTACTGCTAAATTTAAGCTCCATATACTCTGTCTTATCCCTGCTCAACCTAAAACTCTTCTTTTCTAAAGTATCTCGCCAAGATTCAAGTTTTGTGTTTACACCCTCGCGTACAATAAACACCAAGGTATTGCTTGTTGGATATGTCTGCTGAGCTCATCTAAGATAACGGTAAAAGGATAAGGGCTTAAAGCTGAACCTTGATGTAAGCCAACAGTGATAGGGAATTCATGTGTTAATCCTCCAGATGTCCTCACCCTTGTCACTGAATTTGTATACATATCTTTGATTGTGTCAATATATGATATATTTACACCTTTCTTTTCTAAGACTCTCCATAAGATCTCTCTTGGAACTCTATCATACTGAAACCGATACATATACTGCATAAAAAAAAGGGCAGCCTGGTGCACAAAGGCATCCTCGCGCAGCGAGGGTCCGGGGAAGGGTCCCACCACAGAGGTGAAATGTAGGCAAACCTTACCATGCATTTTTGCAAAAGGCTTCTTCCAGGACTCGAATCAGTGACCTCAAGGTCATATGGCAACACCTCAACCGGTGCGCCAAGGCTCCCCTTCCGGTACACATACTGCTATTACACTAAATTTACAACTATGGAAAAATAAATTCAGCAGCCCATTTATTTTGCATTTAAAGCAATAAAACATGTTGCGGTTAAACAAAGGTGTTGTCTTCAAAATTAGCCGCACAAAAAAACTTGCAATGATTCGGATGAATTTTATGCAAAAAAATGATTAACACGAATTTAGGCAAACCTGAATGTAAGCCAAGGTTTGTTTACCTTTTACATAACTAGCATTCTTTCCAAATAAATCCTTAGACACTTCAAGTTGCTCAAATGTGCTTGGACTGAGAGAATGTTAGAGTTCAAACTTCTGGAGTGAAGGTTATCCTTACATTACTGAGGAAATAATACTAAAAATTAGCTTACTCCATTAATGTAACGGTTTCCCCTTCTTGATAGAGAACAGTTAAAGACTTGTCTTCGACCAGAACTTCTGCAATGTCGATTAATGATTAGCACAGAAACTTCAATAGAAACATGTATTGTGTATAATAATTCATTGCCCCAACAGTGTACCTACAAATATCTTAATCGACATTAAATATCAAAAACACATCATACTCAATGTACATGGAAAAAATATCTTGTGAACAACATTAGTGTTACGCCGCTATTACGTTTCTCGGGGCGTCAATATGTTCGTAGGCGCAAGGAGTCGGCAAGCAACAACGGGGCTGAACCATCTGGTTCAGCCCCCACTCAGTGAACCGGCCGGTCGGGGCTGAACCAACGGGCTCAGCCCCTTTTGGAGGGGCCGGCCGGCCCCTCCTTGGCCCGGGTATTTATACTCGGGCTGCCCTCTTGTGGAGGCATGCAAGATATCTCAAGGTATTTCCCTCTTCTTCCCTCCTGAACCCTAATTCTCTAGTTTTTCCCTTTTGATCTCTTTCTCCACCTTCTTCCTATCATTTGGTATCAGAGGAACGTTTCTCCACCATGGTTACTACCCGCACGCAAGAAGAAATCAACCGCTTGGAAACCCTAGAAGAAAACTTTGTTGGATTGACGGATTTGATGGCCGCCATAGAGGAAAACATGAGGACGTCAACGTAACGACTTGAAGAACGGATCGATGCTCGGATGGAGGAGATAAGGCATTACTAGCGCAAAATCTGAAAGGGAAGGGCCCGGCGAGCGAAGAGAACGGCGGACCTCCAAACCCCGGACTCGAAACGGCGGGATCTCACTCGGCGGGTCGGATCTTAGGCGAGGCGGCGACGGGGACGGCGCTAGGGCGCGGGATCGGCGCGAACCCTAGCACGTGGATAGCGGCGCTGGCGAGAGACGTCGCCCGAACCCATCGGGCACGGGTTCGTCCCAGGGCGGCATCGGCGACTTTGGTGCAGGCCGCATCCCCTGGCGGCGGGTCGGGGAGGATCGGGGCGGGATTGGGAGGCTTGTAGGTCAGGCCAGACCACCTCCGCTGGGCGCGGGAGGGATTCTTCCTCAACTGGGGGGCTTCGGACCAGTAGGAGGCTTCGGACCGGGCATTTCTTGGGCCGGCCAACCTCCTCCAGTGGGAGCAATGTATCAGCAGGGATATCCTGGCGGATTTCCTGACCCGGGGGAGCAAAGGAGACCAGCAGGCTATAGGCACAATCATGGTTGGCAAGGACAGGGCGCACCGCGGGCGTACATGCCCCCAAAATTAACCCGCATGAATTTCCCCAAATTCAACGGGGGAGACGCGCTGGAGTGGATACACAAAGCAGAGCTCTTCTTCAATTATCAGGATGTGTCGGAAGGGCAATGGGTTCAACTTGCATCCTTCCATCTGGAGGACGATGCTTTCCAGTGGACGCAGTGGTTTTTAGGGGGCCGGGACTACGTTCCCTGGGTAGTGTTTGTGGAGGGCTTTATGGCCCGGTTTGGACCCCTGGAGTACGAGGATTTTGAGGCCCTTCTCCAGAAGTTGCAACAGAAGGGGACGGTGATGGAATACCGCACCGAGTTTGAAAAATTGGCAAATCTGGTGCAATGGGAAGAAAAGACGCTACTCAGCTGCTTCGTCTCAGAGCTCAAGGAGCACCTTCGTGATGAGGTGCATGCACACATGCCCCGTACGTTGAATCATGCTATCACATTGGCCCGCATCCAAGAGGAATGCTTCCACCGGCAGCGGACTCGTACCGCAGGGAGGCAGCCAGCGGCCCCCGCAGTTGCACGACGGGATCCCTCAGCGGCTGGCAAGACAACGGTGACACGGCTTTCATGTGCCGAACTTCAAGCCAGGAAAGAGAAGGGCTTATGCTTTAACTGCGACGACAAGTTCACGCTGGGACACAAATGCCAGAAGATACGGGTCTTTATGCTACGTGAGGACACGGAGGACGGGAGCCCACCCGAATCAGAGTGGGATGGGGACTTGGATTTGACTGAGTTCGGCGTATCACTTCAGGCGATGGAGGGGTGCAATGCACCGCTCAAAATGAGGGTGGTCGAGAGAGTCCGCCAGGAAAGGGTGACTATTCTGGTAGATACTGGGAGCACGCATAACTTCATCCACCCGGAAGTGGCACAGCGGATGGGACACGAGGTTGACAGAGCAGTTGTTTCCATGTTATGACGCCGACGGGAGCAAGCTCCAGAGCGAGGGGGATATGAAAGGCGTGGAACTACGGATACAGGGGTACTCAGTACACACAGAAGTCTACCTCCTACCCATCAGAGGGTCGGACATGGTGCTTGAGGTGCAGTGGCTACAACAATTACGGAGGTTTACCTTCGGTTGGGAACAGATGACGATGGAGTTTCTCCAACAGGGGAGGCAGTACTGCCTAGGTGGCCCAAAATCTTCTCCACTGAAGGAGATATCCCTCCGCAGTCTGGAGCGGCTGGGGGAGCAGGGCAGCACGAAGGCGATGATCATGGCAGTTACGGAGGCCCCCGGGGCACCTCCGACAGTACCCGAGCAGATGCGGGCGTTGCTCGCTCAGTATGCAGATATATTCCAGACACCCGGGACGCTCCCACCACCGCGGTTCCGCAATCACCAGATTCAGCTGAAGGTCGGGACGGAGCCCATCAATATTCGACCGTACCGGTACCCGTATAGCCAGAAAGCCGAGATCGAGCGCAGCGTTCGGGAAATGATCACAGCAGGACTCATTCGCCCTAGTACCAGTGCATTCTCATCCCCCACAATCTTAGTCAAGAAAAAGGACGGATCGTGGCGCTTCTGCGTAGATTGCCGCGGCCTAAACAGTTCCACCATAAAAGACAAGTTTTTGATACCGCTGATTGAAGAACTACTGGATAAACTACACGGTGCTTCTCGTTTCACCAAACTCGACCTCCAGTCGGGTTACCACCAGATTCGCATGCATGAAGAGGATGTCCACAAGACCGCATTCCGCACACATGACGGCATTACGAGTTCCTGGTGATGTCGTTTGGGCTCACCAACGCCCCCTCCACATTCCAGACCGTCATGAATGAGATATTCAGGCCCCTTCTCCGTCAGTCCATGCTGACATTCTTTGATGATATTCTGATCTACAGTGTCAGCTGGGAGGAACATTTGCACCATGTGTAGCAGGTCTTTGTCATCCTTCGCCAGCACCAACTGTACGCCAATCAGTCTAAATGCTCTTTCGGGCAGGAGGAGGTAGAGTACTTAGGTCATTTGGTGTCGACTGACGACGTCAAGGCGGACCCTCAAAAGATCGCAAGCATGTTATCTTGGTCGCGCCCCCAGACTATATGAGCATTGAGGGGCTTCTTGGTCCTCACAGGCTACTACCGCCGCTTTGTGAAATACTATGGCAAGATTGCCCCACCTCTCACCCAGTTGTTACAGAAAGACGTCTTCGTTTGGCAGGACGAGGCAGAGGCAGCATTTCAGGCACTTAAAGGGGCCATGACGTCTACTCCAGTCCTGGCGCTCCCAAATTTCACCAAGGAGTTTGTGCTGGAAACTGACGCTTCCGGGGTGGGTAATGGT
Source organism: Platanthera guangdongensis (assembly GCA_039583875.1). Classification (NCBI taxonomy): domain Eukaryota; kingdom Viridiplantae; phylum Streptophyta; class Magnoliopsida; order Asparagales; family Orchidaceae; genus Platanthera; species Platanthera guangdongensis. Next base: position 152,193,655 of record CM077160.1, on the reverse strand, counting down.
GCGGTATTGATGCAGGAGGGCCGACCCTTAGCCTTCTAAAGCAAGGCACTGGCTCCTCGCACGCTGGGCTTGTCCACCTATGAGAAGGAAATGTTGGTTATCATTCACGCGGTGGCTGTGTGGCGATCATACCTGCTAGGTCGGCATTTTAAAATTCGCACGGACCACCAGAGCTTGAAGCATTTTCTGGATCAACGGGTCTCTTCTCCTTTTCAACAAAAGTGGGTCACCAAGTTTTTGGGTTATGATTATGAGATTACCTATCGGAGAGGCAGAGACAACGTGGTGGTTGGCGCTCTCTCTCGCCTTCCTGAGGGTACTGTTGCTGACATCACAGGGCCACTAGTGGATTCCCTGGATGATATACAGGAGGAAGTGATGCGAACTTCCGCTTTACGCACCATGGTGGAGGCTTTGCAGCGCGGTGAGACCGTGGACACCGGCTATCACCTTCAGAATGGCCTCCACTACCATCATGGCCGAGTGGTTATTCATCCGGACTCCGCATGGAAAACCGTGATGATGCACGAGTTTCATTCTTCACCGACCGGCGGCCACGCGGGAGGGCTCTGTACCCTTCAGCGGGCGCGAGCAAATGTTTTTTGGCCGGGCATGCGCCGCGACATACAGCAGTTTGTGTGGCAATGTGAGATCTGTCGGCGTCAGAAGTATGAGACGACCTCGTCGGCAGGACTGCTTGTGCCTCTCGAGATTCCGCAGCATAATTGGGATACGGTGTCGATGGATTTCATTGACGGATTGCCCAAGTCCTAAGGGAAATTCGTGATTCTGGTGGTGGTTGACAAACTCTCCAAGTACGGCCACTTCCTTGCTTTGAGCCATCCAAATATCGGCGAATCTGTCGCCGCACTTTTTGCTCGGTAGATTGTCCGCTTGCATGGCCTGCCTTGTGCTATCATTTCTGACCGAGACCCCACCTTTGTGAGCAATTTTTGGCAAAAACTATTCCGGCTGCAAGGGACATGTCTACGTTTCAGCACAGCACACCCCCAGACGGACGACCAGACGTAGGTCTTAAATCGGGGAGTGGAGACCTATCTCTGTTGTTTTGTTATGGACGAGCCCCGAACTTGGTCGAGGTGGTTGCATTGGGCCGAGTATTGCTACAACACTTCCTACCACTCCGCCAGCAAGATAACCTCGTTTGAGGTTGTTTACGGCCGCCCTCCTCCTACTCTGAGCAGCTATGAGCCGGGCAGCACGGCCATGCCGGCGGTTGATCGGGCTCTTCGTGACAGGGATTGCGTGTTAGCAACCCGGCATGAGAACCTTCATCTTGCCCAGGATCTCATGAAGGTTCCGGCGGACAAGCATCGCATGGAGAGGGAGTTTGCAGTGGGCGACGAAGTGTTTCTCGAGCTCTGACTGTACCAACAGTTGTCAGTCGCTCGTCGTCTGAATCAGAAGTTATCTCCCCGGTATTACAGCCCCTTTCGTATACTTAGCAGGGCGGTGTCGGTGGCTTACAAATTGGCACTATCTATGAGTTCCCGCATTCACCCAACTTTTCATGTGTCCTTGCTCAAGCGGAATGTTGGTGTCAATGTCCAACTGAGTGCTGTTCTGCCAAAGGCTACCAGTGCGGGAGAGCTCCGCCCACTTCCGGAAGATGTTGTGTTGCGCAAGTGGAAACGGCGAGGCGCTGAGTACCACCCCGAGCTCTTGGTCAAGTGGAAGGACCTCTCGGCGGCGCACAATTCCTGGGTGGATTTGTTGGACTTCAAGGAGCTTTACCCCGACTCAGTGAACCAATCGGCCGGGGCTGACGGCCCCTCCTTGGCCCGGGTATTTATACCTGGGCTGCCCTCTTGTGGAGGCATGCAAGATATCTCAAGGTATTTCTCTCTTTTTTCCTCATCAACCCTAATTCTCTAGTTTTTCGCTTTAGATCTCTTTCTCCCCCTTCTTCTTCCTATCAATTAGTTTGTCCTATGTTTTTGGCACTGTAATATAGCGTCAAAAGATTGATGAATATTATTATTGTCAAGAGTATAAAAGTAGCACTGTAAAATTACAAAAACATAAGTTGGAGAAGGATTTAGATTCTCTCCAATTACAAAAAGTAATTGCACATGGGGAATCCAAATTATCTATTCCACTGAATGGCTGGAACTGCACTCTCGAACCACAAATATTTTTAAGAAGTTCAGTAGATTCAGGCTTGCTCCGGTGAGTTTAGACAAAAACGCCACCATCATAGAATGTATGTTTGGCAATGACAACAGTTGTGACCGCCACTAAGAAAATAAAATTAGTTTTGAACATAAAAGTGAATAAATTTCTTAAGTGAGGTCAAGCATTCACGAACGACGGTTCATAACCACTGCATTCATGATCGACACCGCCCCGCCAAACGGAGCCTGAATCTGGTAGCTAATTAATGCAAGCAACCACATCAGGGATAATATATCAAAATTCACCACTTGCAAACAAGTGATAAAGAAAATCTAAGAATGGACTCAGATTTTGCAATAGCAAACTCACGGTATTCAACTTCAAAATTACTAGCCAAGTGAATAAGTGAGGAAGAAGTTTTTAATATAAGCAAGCGTGAACAACACAGCCTTCTTATTGGTCCATCCAAAAATCATAAATCAAAAGAAAAAAATGAATGCAATTAATAGATAAAATGAAAGCTAGCTTGGAAATAGAAAACTAATTAATGTTCCATTGGAGATACATGCAGGCAGAATCAATTTCATGCCCATGCTAGCTCAGATGGTACTCAAGCAGTAAATTGATTCTTACCATCTGTAGTTGTGTTTGAGAACGAGAACTGAAATAGTAGACTTAATACTAAAGTAATGTATTAATATCCCATTGTTAAAAGGAATTGTCCCTCAAATATGGCAAGTTCATGGAAATCGTGTGGCGGCTATAATCTGACACTAAAGTTAATGTCCACGAGCTCACAAACTTGGCCAAAGTAGTTGTCTTCTTCAAACTTGCAAGTTAGGTCATCCCCTTTTTCATCGATATCTTCAGTAACATCATTGATCGTGGATATCAGATGACTAAAGAAAGCATCCATCTGATGCAGCTCCTTGCATGCCTCAAGGCATACTGTTTAACTTATCATGTTATGTACAATACGTAGGACGAATCTATAGGTGGCAGACACACAATGCTTAACCCTATATGCCATGCAAACAATCACAAATAAATGCATTGAATTTATGGCCAATCCAAAGATGAAGGTGTGAGTGCAAGCACGCAATCAAACATGTGAAACCAATGAATAGCATGCTTATTACATAAACCCTAATGCAATGAAAATGCAAATGATTAATATCAAATAAAAACATGGTGATGCGGGACCAGGAGTCCACCTGCCCGCCACCCTGGAGTCCACCAGGGGGCCCACCCGGAGTCCACCAAGCGGCTTTATCAGGCTCGCGGGCCGTACACCCCAACCAGCTCTCCGCCACAGAGTCCACCGCGGATCAGTTGGTGATGAGAGTGCTGGTGAGGGCCTCTTATCTAGGAGGTCTGGGGATCGAGCCCCGGCCTCAACAACCTACCGCACGGTGGACTCCGTGGCGGAGAGCTGGTTGGGGTGTACGGCCCGCGGGCCTGATAAAGCCGCCTGGTGGACTCCGGGTGGGCCCCCTGGTGGACTCCAGGGTGGCGGGCAGGGGGACTCCTGGTCCCGCATCACATGGCAATTGCAAATTCATTAAAAAGGCACATGAATTGAACAAGAGGGCGAATAGGAAATACATGACCAATGAAAGAAGATCTATCTAACATTAATCAAGCCAAATATTTCAAGAAATATAAAGGTGCATTTGTACACTGTAATAAATTTGAAAATAAATACGAACTCACCAAGTAATGGGGACGAGGAAGAAGGCGTGGGGATCCGGTGCTAGTAGGAGCGACAGAGATGATAGGAGCATGAAATGTGTGTAAATAAAATACATAGAAATGTCTCAACATTGCTCTCAACAAGACTATGGACTAGGATTGCACATATGATAATCCTAACTCCTACGAATGTAAACCCGAACGGGCTATAGTAAGGATCGGCCTACCCATGAATTATGATCCCCACCAGAAGGTACAGAAGCAAAATGTTGATTTCTTTCTCTATTGGAAAGGCCTATCATGATGAGGTACTTGTGATGCGGACATGTGGTGCATATGAGTGGTTGCCACCTCCAACCTGGTTAATGTGGCAATACGGTCGGAAGGTAGAATAGGATGAATATTACGGTTGAAAAGAAATCCGGACTAGGGGGGAGAGCCGGTGGCAAGAGGAGAAGAAGAAGGGAGTCGGGTTGAGAAGAAAACAAGGGAGCAGTCCTTTGCATACACTTCTGTGATGAATAACAAGTACATAATCAGCCCCTTATATAGGTGGAAGGTCCCGACATAATATGGCAACATATCAATATAACAAAATAACAACATACCAAAAAAAAGAAATTACTAAAACAGTAAACACACAATAGGAACTAAATATTAAATTTCCTCATTGGTCAGTCCTGCTCATTCAGATTTCAGGCAATTCCTCCTCATCGGCGCCAGTCCCGTCCGCAGTCTCCGCCGCATGTTGTGATCGCTGCTTGTAGACCCGTCATGGATGCGCCTCGCCGTGAATGTCCGCAACAATGATGTCATCTGGAAAATTTGTCTTATCCTCAAGGCAGAAGTCGGGGAATTGGCGGCGGAAATCATCGCACAGAAGCCAGGTGGTCTCTCTCAGGGGGCGGGGGCGCCACGCCACAAGGACCGCGTCTCTGAGATGGTGGTGGCAGCAGCCTAGAATGTTGTCTGGATATATGGGGGCGGCGTCAGAATAGTCAAGATCAGCTGGAATGTGGTCCATTGTCGGATGATCGCCCACAACGCGGCAAAGCTGAGAGACGTGGAAGACCGGGTGGATCCGGCTCCCCTCGGGCAGTTGTAGCTTATAGGCCACGGCGCCAATCCGGACCACGACTTTGAACGGCCCAAAAAAACGAGGTGCAAGTTTCGGGCACGGGCGTTTGGCGACCGTGAGTTGGCGGAAAGGATGGAGTTTGATTAAGACCTTCTCGCCGACTCGAAAGGAGAGGTCCTGGAGCTTGCGGTTGGCGAAAAATGTCATTTTTTCCTAGGCCCGTCAAAGGTGATGCTCGAGACTGTCCAGAATGATTTTCCGATCGTGGAGGTGGGTGGTCAAACTCGGCACGAGGCACTCCCCGAGTAAATGTCGCACGACTTCTGGTGGCGGTCGGTCGTAGACGGACTCAAACGGAGTCATTCCCGCTGTCTGGTGGTAGGCGGTGTTGTATGAGGACTCCGCCCAACCCAACCACTTGGCACAAGGGCCCGGCCTCTCGCCGATGAAGCAACGGAGGTAAGTTTCCAAACAGCGATTGAGGACTTCGGATTGGCCATTCGTCAGTGGGTGGTAGGTGAAGCTCATGCGGAGGTGTACCATGGAGGCGAAACAAGGATGTCCAGAAACTACTCAGAAAGAGGGGATTGCGATCGCTCACGATCGACCGCGAAAACCCATGGAAGCGCACGACCCCGGAGATAAAACTGTCGGCACCCCCCGCGGTCGTGTACGGGTGTTGGGGGGGAATGAAGTGTGCGTACTTGGAGAGTCGGTCCACGACGACGAGGAAGCAGTCGAACTCGTTGGACCGGGGAAGGCGTGCAATGAAGTTCTTGGCAATGTCCTCTCAAATGGTGTCCGGAATTGGTAGTGGTTGCAGTAGCCCGGCGGGAAACATAGCCTCGTACTTCGCCTTCTGGCACGGAAGACAGTTGGTCGCGTGGGCTTTGACTTGTTTGAACATGTACGGCCAGTATAGCGAAGCCACTAAATGCAGGTAGATGCGGAAAGCCCCGGCGTGGCCCCGGTTGTAGTAGCATGTAACTCGGCGATGAGGCGTAGGATAAGAGCTGAAGACGCGAACAACACTAAGCGGCCCCGGTAGAATAACCGACCGCCCACCAAGGAGTAAGGGGGTGGCCTTTCGGATCAGTGATGAGGGTCGTTTGAATGGCAGCCAGGTGTGGGTCAATCTCTACGTCGTGTTGAATCTCTGCGGCATCCTCCCAGACCGGGCGAGAGATGGCTCGGAGTTCCGGGGAGTGCACCTATCGGGAGAGAGCGTCTGCCGCTCGGTTGGTGCGCCCCGGGCGGAACTCGATGGAGAAGTCGTACCCCAGGAGCTTGGCCACCCAAAGCTGTTGTGTCGGCGTGGCAATCTTCTGCTAAAGGAGATATTGCAAGCTATGATGGTCGGTGCAGACGATGAAGGGCCGGCCCAAGAGGTACGGTCGTCGGTTCTGCACTGCCAAGACAAGTGTCATGAGCTCGTTCTCATACGCCGAGCGGCTTCAAACGGCGGTGGAGAATGCTCGACTGTAGTAGGTGATGGGGCGGTTGCCTTGCATAAGCACCGCACCCACCCTGGTGCCTGAGGCATCGCACTCCACGATGAAAGGTTGATTGAAGTTGGGTATGGCCAAAACAGGGCCATTCACAAGAGTCGCCTTAAGGTCGGTGAATGCGGACATGGTCGTTGAATTCCACACAAAAGGCCCATCCTCGGAAGAACTGAGTAACTGTGTGAGGGGCCGTGCCAAAGTGTTGTGCTCCCGAATGAAACGCCGGTAGTAACCGGTGAGGCCCAGAAAACCTCGGATGTCCCGAAGGGAGGTGGGAGTCGGCCAATGTAGAACCGCCTGAATTTTGTCGTCGTCCATGGCCACGCCCAGGGCCGAGATCGTGTGGCCCAAGTAGTTGATCGTGGTCACCCCAAACGAACACTTCTTGTGGTGGAGAACAAGACGATGTCGTCGGATCATCTAGAGCGTGCGGCGAACATGACATAAGTGCTCTTGCCAGGTTGATACACCAAAATATGATCAAAAAAAACAAGGACGTGTTGACGGAGTACCGCTCGGAAGATGTTGTTCATGGTAGCTTGGAAGGTGGTTGGTGCGTTGGTCAGCCCGAAGGGCATGACCAGGAACTCGTAGTGTCCATCATGTGCCTGAAACACTGTCTTGGGTACATCCTCCATATGAACCCGGATTTGGTGGTACCCCGCCCTGAGGTCGAGCTTCGTGAAGAAGGCGGCAACATGGAGCTCATCCAACGGCTCTTGGATGACTAGAATGGAACATTTGTCTGGGACTGTGGCCTTGTTCAACTCCTTATAGTCGACACAGAAACGCCTACTCCCCTACTTCTTGGGCAAGAGGGGGACAGAGCTAGAGAACGGGCTCGCACTGGGGAGGATGAGGCCGCCCATGAGCATCTCCCGCAGTAAGCGTTTGATCTCATCCTTCTGGACATGCCCATAGCGGTAAGACTGGACTGATATGGCTGAAGTGTGGGGCTGCAGTGGAATGGCATGGTCCATGGCCCGCATCGGCGGCAGGCCTAAGGGGGGCGCAAATACGTCGGAGAACTCGAGGAGACAGCGAAGGTCGGGAGGAAGCACTGGGGAAACCGTTGGCTCGGTCTGAAGCTACCAAAGCCACGCGAAGAATGTCACATCGGTCGTGCGTTGAATGGCACGGAAGGAAACCGGTATGCGAAGAAGGGTGGAGTCGTCGGCGAGGTGGCAGGGTGACCCCTCCCACAAGAACTGCATAGACATCTCGGCCTAGTTGACCCGAACGTCGCCCAACGTCACTAGTCATGCCATGCCCAGAATGATGTCAACACCGCCCAACTCGAATACGTAGAAATCTGTCGTGACTGAACAAGGTCCCAAGGTCACTTGTACGGCGGTGCACGAACCCGCGGACGGGCGTCGACGACCGTCGCCCAAAAAAACAGTGAAGTCTGTCGATGGTGTACATGGGATGGAGATTTGCCGAACCAAATGTTGGGATATGAAATTGTGGTTGGCGTCGTTGTCGATCATAATGAGAACCGGTTGCCCCTGGACGAGGCCGACCTACTTCATCGTCTGAGGCTCGGTGAGGCCGCCCACCAAGAAGCAGGGAAGATCCAAGCGGTTGAAGGTGGCTCTGTCGGCCTCCAGGGGTTGCGGCTCGTCGGAGATCTCAAGCGCCTCAAAGTCCACCAAGGTGATTTCAGCCCCAAGGTCTCCGATGATTGCATGAAACTCTTTCACGGTGCACTCGTGATTGGGAGAATACGGTTGTCGGCACCTAAAGCAATGTCCCTTTTTCCTGAGCTCGTTGTAGTCCCCGTTAGAAAGGCGGTAGGTGGTCGGGGCCGTCCCGGCCGAGGCCCGCAAGTGGGAGGTGGCCGCGGACCAAAGTCCTGTGATGGTGTACGGGTGTTGGAGGGGAATGAAACTATCGGCAACCCCCGCGGTCGTGTACGGGTGTTGGAGGGGAATGAAGTGTGCGTACTTGGAGAGTCGGTCCACGACGACGAGGAAGCAGTCGAACTCGTTGGACCGGGGAAGGCGTGCAATGAAGTTATTGGCAATGTCCTCCCAAATGGGGTCCGGAATTGGTAGTGGTTGCAGTAGCCCGGCGGGAAACATAGCCTCGTACTTCGCCTTCTGGCACGGAAGACAGTTGGTCGCGTGGGCTTTGACTTGTTTGAACATGTACGGCCAGTATAGCGAAGCCACTAAATGCAGGTAGATGCGGAAAGCCCCGGCGTGGCCCCGGTTGGAGTAGCATGTAACTCGGCGATGAGGCGTAGGATAAGAGCTGAAGACGCGAACAACACTAAGCGGCCCCGGTAGAATAACGGACCGCCCACCAAGGAGTAAGGGGGTGGCCTTTCGGATCGGCGATGAGGGTCGTTTGAATGGCAGCCAGGTGTGGGTCCATCTCTACGTCGTGTTGAATCTCTGTGGCATCCTCCCAGACCGGGCGAGAGATGGCTCGGAGTTCCGGGGAGTGCACCTATCGAGAGAGAGCGTCTGCCGCTCGGTTGGTGCGCCCCGGGCGGAACTCGATGGAGAAGTCGTACCCCAGGAGCTTGGCCACCCAAAGCTGTTGTGTCGGCGTGGCAATCTTCTGTTAAAGGAGATATTGCAAGCTATGATGGTCGGTGCAGACGATGAAGGGCCGGCCCAAGAGGTACGGCCGCCGGTGCTGCACTGCCAAGACAAGTGTCATGAGCTCGTTCTCATACGCCGAGCGGCTTCGGACGGCGGTGGAGAATGCTCGACTGTAGTAGGTGATGGGGCGGTTGCCTTGCATGAGCACCGCACCCACCCCGGTGCATGAGGCATCGCACTCCACGATGAAAGGTTGATTGAAGTTGGGTATGGCCAAAATTGGGTCATTCACAAGAGTCGCCTTAAGGTCGGTGAAGGCGGACATGGTCGTTGAATTCCACACAAAAGGCCCATCCTCGGAAGAAATGAGTAACTGTGTGAGGGGCCGTGCCAAAGTGTTGTGCTCCCGAATGAAACGCCGGTAGTAACCGGTGAGGCCCAGAAAACCTCGGATGTCCCGAAGGGAGGTGGGAGTCGGCCAATGCAGAACCGCCTGAATTTTGTCGTCGTCCATGGCCACGCCCAGGGCCGAGATCGTGTGGCCCAAGTAGTTGACCGTGGTCACCCCAAACGAACACTTCTTGTGATGGAGAACAAGACGATGTCGTCGGATCATCTCGAGCGTGCGGCGAACATGACATAAGTGCTCTTGCCAGGTTGATACACCAAAATATGATCAAAAAAACAAGGACGTGTTGACGAAGTACCGCTCGGAAGATGTTGTTCATGGTAGCTTGGAAGGTGGTTGGTGCGTTGGTCAGCCCGAAGGGCATGACCAGGAACTCGTAGTGTCCATCATGTGTCTGAAACATTGTCTTGGGTACATCCTCCAGCTGAACCCGAATTTGGTGGTACCCCGCCCTGAGGTCGAGCTTCGTGAAGAAGGCGGCAACATGGAGCTCATCCAACGGCTCTTGGATGACTAGAATGGAACATTTGTCTGGGACTGTGGCCTTGTTCAACTCCTTATAGTCGACACAGAAACGCCTACTCCCGTACTTCTTGCGCAAGAGGGGGACAGAGCTAGAGAACGGCTCGCACTGGGGAGGATAAGGCCGCTCATGAGCATCTCCCGCAGTAAGCGTTTGATCTCATCCTTCTGGACAAGCCCATAGCGGTAAGACTGGACTGATACGGCTGAAGTGTGGGGCTGCAGTGGAATGGCATGGTCCATGGCCCGCATCGGCGGCAGGCCTAAGGGGGACGCAAATACGTCGGAGAACTCGAGGAGACAGCGAAGGTCGGGATGAAGCACTGGGGAAACCGTTGGCTCGGTCTGAAGCTGTCAAAGCCACGCGGAGAATGCCACATCGGTCGTGCGTTGAATGGCACGGAAGGAAACCGGTATGCGAAGAAGGGTGGAGTCGCCGGCGAGGTGGCAGGGTGACCCCTCCCATAAGAACTGCATAGACATCTCGGCCTAGTTGACCCGAACGTCGCCCAACGTCACTAGTCATGTCATGCCCAGAATGATGTCAACACCGCCTAACTCGAATACGTAGAAATCTGTCGTGACTGAACAAGGTCCCAAGGTCACTTGTACGGCGGTGCATGAACCCGCGGACGGGCGTCGACGACCGTCGCCCAAACAAACAGTGAAGTTTGTCGATGGTGTACATGGGATGGAGATTTGCCGAACCAAATGTTGGGATATGAAATTGTGGTTGGCGTCGTTGTCGATCATAATGAGAACCGGTTGCCCCTGGACGAGGCCGGCCTACTTCATCGTCCGAGGCTCGGTGAGGCCGCCCACCAAGAAGCAGGGAAGATCCAAGCGGTTGAAGGTGGCTCCGTCGGCCTCCAGGGGTTGCGGCTCGTCGGAGATCTCAAGCGCCTCAAAGTCCTCCAAGGTGATTTCAGCCCCAAGATCTCCGATGATTGCATGAAACTCTTTCACGGTGCACTCGTGATTGGGAGAATACGGTTGTCGGCACCTAAAGCAATGTCCCTTTTTCCTGAGCTCGTTGTAGTCCCCGTTAGAAAGGCGGTGGGTGGTCGGGGCCATCCCGGCCGAGGCCCGCAAGTGGGAGGTGGCCGCGGACCAAAGTCCCGCGATGGTGGTGGCCGAGGAGGAGGCCCCGTGGTGGCTGACGGACGAGCAAAGAGGTCCGCCTCCACGGCACGCGCTAGATCGAGCGCTTCAGATACTGTCCGTGGATGGTGTGTGGACAAATGAGACCGAATCAACGGACGGAGGCCTTGCATGAAAAAACCAAGGTAGTGGTCCGGTGGAAGACCGAGAACATGTGTCACCAGGATGAAGAACTCGTCGATGTAAGCATCAAGACCGGTCGTCTGACGGATGCTACAAAGGCGCTCGACGGCGGACCCAGCATAGTGTGACGATCCAAAAATGCGCCAACTAAATTTAATTTTTTCCCCGATAATGACAAGAGGCAAATCGAATTTTTTACACAATTTTCGCATTTTTTTGTTTCCTTTTATTAGTCACATTTACTTTATTTCTTCATTTTGGATGCCAATAGCCAAATGGCCTTGTAAGTGGGCTGCCATTTCAAATAGGCTTATGTTAAGTGGGTTGTCATTTCAAATAGGCTTATGTTAAGTGGGCTGGAATTTTGATCTAGCTGATTTAGTGTGATGGCTGAATGGGTGTGCTGGCTGGTGTGGTGTTGGCTGGTTTGAGCTTTGGGGCTTGTTTGGGTGGCACCTGGATCGTGTTTGGCTTCTTCTTGTCGCTGGCCGCTTATTCCCTTGTTATAAAATTGAGTCGAGCCATTCTCATTCCTGCACCCGTCTCTGCACCTTCTCTTTGCCGCTGCTCTGCTGCTGCCTTCTCTCTGCCGCTACTTTGCTTCTTCTGCTCTATTGTTACCGACTTCTTCTTCTTCCTGGCTTTCTCTACTCTCTTTCTCTGTGCTTCTGTGTTGTCGCTGCTTCTATGTTGTCACTGCTTCTGCGTCGTCATTGCTTCTGTGTCATCGTTGCTTTTGTGCCGACAATTCTGTGATGTGCCGCTATTAGGGTTTGATGCTCCCGAGCTATTGCTGCTCCCGAGTTGTTGCTGCTCCCGAGTTGTTGCTGCTGAGTTGTTGTTCCTTACTGCTGCTCTCGAACAGCTGTTGCCTGCTGGTTTCCCCTGATGTGTTGCCTCCTATGTAGCTATTGTGGTTGTTGTGCGCTGCCCCTTCTCCTCTCCTCCCTTTACTTGTTTGGTCATTCCTCTTCTTCTATAGTAACTATATTCAGGAATATTTTGAGATAATTTTGTGACCAGTTTGAGACAATTTCGTGGGCTGTTTTGGACAGTTTTGGTATTCAAACCTTGCTTATTTTAGGGGGCTGATATTCATACTTTTGGGAACTGTTTTGAGATTTTTTTGCGCTATTTTGACGCTGTTTTTTTGCTATTTAAACGGCTGTTTTTCGGACTAGTTTTGAGCAATTTTAAGTGTTGTTTTTGGCTATTTTGTGTCGTTTGGCGGCTGAGTTTGAAATTCGCAGTCTCGATTGAGGACTGTTTTGGTTGGATAACTCGTATAAACATTTCTTTTGTCGTTTATTTTGGCTTTCGTAATTTTGACAGATTTTAAACGTCTATTAGTTAATTTTTTAAAACATTAACGCTACAAATATCAAGTGATGCAACTCAAATAAAAAGTGTGTACAATTTCAGTGATTTCTGAGGCCCAAGAACAAGAAGATGGCGTCGCAAGATAATCGTGGCAATAATGCGAACAAAAATACTGATAAAGGCAAGGCCTTGGTGAGTTTCTTATTTCTTGGATTAAGTTTTATTCACGTAATTTCATATTCCTGTTTTACTTTTTTAAAATAAACAGTGTCTGTGCATATGAGTTTAACTCAATGATTTATCGCTATGGAATAAATGTGAGCAAGGGGAAAACATGAAAACGATACATATTTCTGAGGGGAATACTTTTATTAAAAACTCTTGTTTTCACAAAAATTACGATAAAGATAAGAATAATAAAACTCTGCATAAGCAAATGTGAAGGATTCGAATCTCATGATGTGGAGGCATATACTGATGGATTCACCAGTAGTGGTGAGCCTACAATTTTTGCCCTTTGGGGTTGTTGCCAATTCAAGTTTGCATGTCTGAGCATTTTTTATTTTATGTAACTAAAATTAAGGGACAAATTAAGAGTCAGTATTGAGAGTAAAGGAAATTGATGGTTTATCGTAATGTATGCATATTGTTATCTCTCATTGTTTACATGTATAACTATTCACGAAATATTTTTCTCATATAGTCATATTTTTATGACTAACTCATTGCAGACTTATTTTTTTAGGCAACGGGAGCGTCTCCTAATGCACAGAAGAGAATCCCTCCTGAAGAGTTGGCGAAGGTATGATCTTTGTACTGTAATGTTGCAACATTTTTATTGAAATAATGTTTGATCCTTGAAATCATTTGGGAAGCCCGAAATCAGGGTCTTCACATGTAGCGGGGCTCATACCGCTGGACCATTTCTTGCTTCAGTTAGCCCCAAGAGATGTGGGGCTGGGATTGGCGGAGCCACCGCGCCCAATGCAGAGCGGATCCATCAAGACCGACCACGGCGGTGCCCACCTTATCTGCCTCGAGTGTGAGGTGGAGGTCGAAGTATTGTTCCGCCTTGGCGATCCACCCCATAGGATCGTTGCCGAAGAAATGTGAAACGTCGAGCGCGAGAGACGAGCGCCCCGAGAGAGGGATGGTCGTGGCTGGCGGGGGTGGTGGTCCAAGGAGCGATCCCCTGTCGGTAGAGGAGGCACAGCCGCCGTTAGTCGCGAACGTCGGAAAGGTAGGTCGAGCGTCTAAGCGCGCAATAATGGTCAGCAGCATGGTTTGTATGGAGGTGAGCTGAGAGTCGTGGGCGTCGAGGCGGCGATGGGTGCTGTCATCAGGGTTCTCGGCGGCCAAGTAGTTTGTGTAAGCCCGTGTGGTTGGAGCCATGAAAGAGACGGCGCAGGAAGGAGTCGCGGAGGGCTGACTGAAACAGCCGATACCGGCGGATCGGTGGTGATTGCGGATCGGCGGCCGTGTCGCTGGAAGGAGTCACGGATACGGCCAAAGTCGCGGGAAGGATTGGTGGCCGAGTCGCGGGAAGGATTGGCGGCCAAGTCGCAGAAAAGAGACGCGGGCTCTGTAGCGGGATCGAGCGGCGAGAGCGGCAAGTCGCGCGCTCCTGTCGCGGAAGCGAACGGCAGAATCGCGCACGTACACAAACAGCGGACAGCGAAACATGGTTAGGAGGAACACCGACGGCTATAGCAGCGGGCGGAGCGGCAGGTCGGACCAAATATTAGGGTTGAGACGAAATCCGGACTAGGGGGAGAGCCGGTGGAAAGAGGTGAAGAAGAAGGGAGTCGGGTTGAGAAGAAAACAAGGGAGAAGCCCTTTGCATACACTTCTGAGATGAATTACAAGTACATAATCAGCCCTTATATAGGTGGGGGGTCCCGACATAATATGGCAACATATCAAACTAAAAAAATAGCAACATACGAAAAATAAGAAAATACTAAAACAGCAAAACACACAATAGGAACTAAATATTAAATTTCCACATTGGTCGGTCCCGCTCATTCAGGCGATTCCTCCTCATCCGCACCAGTCTTGTTCGCCGTCTCTGCCGCATGTTGTGAATGCCACTTGGAGACCCGCCATGGACGCGCCTCGTCGTGAATGTCTGTAACAATGAATTTCTGAAAATGCATTCCTTCTTTAAGGGTGCTCCATGTTATAGGCCTCGGGCACTGAGCCTAGTTATCGCTTATGGCCTTTTATTATTATCATTGTTATTTGTTATTATTTATGTATTGGTTTAAGTATGTGATAGTTGGGAGTAAGCGGTCAGAAGTAAGGAGTTAATAATTATGAGTTTGGTATCTTGTAAGGCAATATAAAAGCATGTGTATGCTTGAATGATTTATCAAATGAAAGAATGTTAGTTCCTTGTCCCTTAATAAGATCTTGGTAGCTCTCTTCCGAACAAGCCTCGCTTAGGCAGTCGCGGTTCCGACTCCATTGTATCCTTCACCAGCGTCAACCGTGTCTCAGGTCATCCTCCGGCTACTCCCTCTGAGTAGACACATAACAACTTGGTATCAGAGGAAACTGATTCTCCTCTTTTTGTTGTGGTTCACGACAACCTGGCAACCCGCTTGCTCTAGTCCGCAGTATTTTCGGCCGTCTGTTGCTTCCTCGACAGTCCACCCACCACCCTCCATAGCAACAACCACCTTCCAGGAATGAGGGCCTCATTGACGTCTCTAGAAACAATCGAGTCGTCCATCAGGAAAAAGGACGACAGAACACCTTCTTCCCTTGTATGCGGACCACAAGTGCACCAGCCTTCTTCATTCAGGAACGGGGGCCTCGTCGACCTTGTAAGCAAGCACCTTGTCATCCTTCATCCAACGCACACACCTCTCGGCTTTCATTGACCCCCCCCCCCCCCCCCGCTGGTTCGATAAGTTGCTCAACTTCCTTGATCTTCAGCTACATCCTCGACGCTGCCCACAATCGACGTCTCTGAGCGATCCCCTCCCTTCCGACGATCGTCTTCCCGCTCAATTCACGCAAATGTTGCTTCTCGCCAAACTAAGGTATTAAAGGCAAAAGGCGCATCGAGGCACAAAGGAAAGGGGCTTTGGAGCCTAGGCGCAAGCGCGCACCTGAGGCGCAAAAATGAAAAAAAAATACAAAATATAGTTTATTAAATATAAAAAACATATAAAATAAATCTACTATCATATTAACACACTAGAATTGCATATATCACAACCCCAAAAAATAACTAGCATTAAGAAAACATATTTCAAATAAAAAATGAGTGAACTAGGCAGCCAGTGCACTGAATTTTAGTGAATTGGTTGCTCAGTTCACTGAATTCCGGTGAACTGGAATTTAGTGAACACGGATCCCAGTCCAGTTCACTGGCCCCATTTTAGTGAATTGGACCCACAGTTCACTAATTGGGCCTTGAAACCTCAAGGCGTGCCTAGAAGATTAGTAAGGCGCGCCTGGGGTACCTCGCCTGCCTCTACCTTGCAAAGGCTAGGCCCGGTGCACCCAGCGCCTTAGGCGCGCCTTTCATAACTTAGTTTCCAAGTTGCAATCCATGATAGCGTGCTTCCGGACGACAACCTCGATCCCTCCTCAACAGCTAGGACGCCTCTCTGCTTCTTCAACATCCCCCACCCTTCATTTCTACAAGACACCTGCCAGGCGACCTGCTCGTCATGCCCGGACCTCACGCTTCCTCTGTTTCTCATCCCCCTCGAGACTTGGGCTGCAGGCGTTTCTACTCCCATCGAGTTGTCGGGACCCACAATCGTCTTAATTGGAAGTATGTGTTTGACAATTAATTGATTTTTTTATTTATTCTTTATTGAATTATTTATTAAAATCAACTAATTACGATGAACATTAAGCTTGGTGTCGTGGATGGGTCCGCTCATTGTTCGATGTTATTGAAGATGGCGCCATTTCAGGACTCCATGTCTAGCTTCAACACCAAAATTGACCAATTGGTGAATTCGGAACACAGAAGTTCTACCCTGACATGCGGAGCTGACATCCCCGCCAGCATATATTGTTGCCCCTTCTATCCCAGCTTAATTGTATTCACCACCGCCTCTGATTGCTCCATCAGGTGCACCGATTGCGCCACGGCACCCTTACCACTATCGGGTCATGTCGGTCGCTTCCCGATATAGCTTCCACCTCCACCGACATCGTCGCCTCTTCCACCACCAGTCCCTACGGTCATCACTTTGCCGCCTCTTTTAATGTCCCCGACTCTGTCAGTCCCTCCGGCTACATCGACATATCTTCTACGACCACCTGCTCTACAAGCCCCTTCAGTTCCATTTCTTACGCCGATCATTCCCGAGTCAGGACCACCATTTCTAATCTCTGCAGCTCTTTTTCCGCTTGAGCTATTGTCACCTTCGATTGTCCGCAGTCACCGGGCACCCTCGCTCTAACCGTTCATCGCCATCTTTTCTGCCATCGGAAAACGAGTGGGTGTCATGCAGCCTTCGCTACAACAACACGATATCGGGTGTTGTTCGGGAGAGAATTCAAGAAGCCGTACGTTCAAGTAGTGTCAGGATCGTTTGAGCTTGAGGACAAGCTCAATTTGAAGGTGGGAAAAATGTTATGGCCTCTGGCACCGGGCCTAGTTATCTTTTATGGTCTTTTATTATTATCATCATAGTTCTTCATTATTTACGTAGTACTTTAATTACGTGGTAGTTGGGAGTTAGTGGTTAAAAGTTAGGAGTTGGAAATTATGAGCTTGGGGTCTTGTAAAGCTTATATAAAGGCATGTGTATGCATGAATGATTTATCAAATGAAAGAATTTTAGTTTCTTGTCCCATAATGAAATTTTGGGAGCTCTCTCGAGCAAGCCCCATTTAGGTAGCCGCGGTTTTGGCTCCATTATATCCTCCGCCGTCGTCATCCTCGTCTTTGGTCATCCTCTGTCCACTCCCTCCGAGTAGGCACATAACACTCCAATAGTTGGTTTGTTTTACAAAATTCAAGAGGGGCAACCATATTAAGACACTGATTGGGATGGATCTTCATCTGGCAAAAAAGTCACGACAAGCCATTGTGTTTTTGTGGGTGAAAATATGGTGTAATGAAATAATAAGATGTAACATATGATTGTCGAGATTGGCTGAAACAACTGTTAAAGGAAATGGAACAGGGGGTTGAGAGTCCAATGCATTTTGTGTGATAATGTAGCAACCACAAATCATGTTTTGACGAATGAACGAAGCATATTAAAATTAATGGTCACTTGTTCAGGGAAAGATGGATGAAACAATTATTAGACTTAGTAGGTTGGATAACTAGTTAGTTGATATTTACACTAACCTCCTTACAGACAAGATCAAAAAATGAGATACAAGTTTGGTTGCTTTGATTCTTTTGCTCCCCCTCTGCTTCAACTCGAGGGAAGGTGTAAGAATAATCACAATAATAATAAATGATATGTAAAACAAAGTGGGTGTATAACCCGTAATTTGTCGAGATCAGAGATGTCTAAGGAGACGCCTATTTGCAAACCTAACCACGAGCAGAGGCGATCTTGGGCGTGCAGAGGCAAGCTTGGGCGAGCTTGGGCGAGCAGATGCGAGCTTAGGCGAGCAGAGGCGGGTACCTCGCGAGTATGGACGAGTAGCCCTTGATACTCGCTAGTAGAGGCTGGATACTCACCTATACCCCCTCCCCCAGGATTTCTCTATAAATAGACCCCCAGGGTACTAGAAATGACACTTTTTGGAAGAGGTTGCGGGCCCCCAAAACTGGATACTCGCCAAGTCCATGTCTGCCTAGTACCTCGCCCAGCTTTTGGTTGCAGAGGGGAATTTCCTCCCAAACTTCCGGGTACGTGATGGGACCTCGCTGCTGAAGTACTTGGGGTGTGCTTATAGACAGTTTTCTCTCTCCCGCGCCAGCCATCTGAATTGTGGCGTCGGACCGCAGAATCGGTAACCTTAGGCTGCATTGATCTGAATATTTCGTCGTACGGATTTTCCCAGCTTCAACACTTTGGTACAGCGAGCGTGGATCGTAGTCGAGTAAGAAATTTTTGCGAGCAAACTTCGTAGCTTAAGATGGTTAGCTGGAGACCAAAGACAGCAACTCGCGAGAATTCGATAAGTTGGGCGAGTTTACTCATTACTCGCTCATAGGCGACTTCAAGTTGGCGACTTTCAAGCTCGGCGGCTTCATGAGGCGAGCTTCCCTATAACTCGCTCATAAGCGAGTTCCAGATCTCGACCTCCTTAGGCGGGTTCTAGATGGCGAGTTCAGTTAGCGAGTATACGCAGACAAATTGCAGATGGCGATATGCTTTGGCGAGTTCCAGATAACGAGTTCCAAATCAACTCGCAAGTGTCCTACTCGCAGATTGGCGAGTTCCCTTGTTGCGCGCCCATAGGCGAGTTCCCTTGTTGCTCGCCCATAGACGAGTTCCATATGGCGACAACCTTAGGCGAGTATATGCAGGATGACGACTTCAAGAAGGCGAGTTCCAGTTGGCAAGCTACAGTTGGTGACACAGAAATTGGCGACTTTAAAGAGGCGAGTTTCCTTGTTACCCGCCCAGAGGCGAGTTATGCAGGAGACCTACTCGCAAGGCCGGGAAAGCTCGAAATCTGGGCTTCGGTAAAGTCTGTAAGTACTTTTTATATGATTAACAATCAGGGCAATTCACAACGAGTTCACCGCCAGGGGAAAGGATATAAGTTATTTCGCGAGCTCGTACTCGCGAAGATCTTCATGCTTGTGAGATCTTCTCATGTATCCTGCGAGCTCCTGCTAGCGACGATCTCCTTCGACAACCTACATTCCATGAGACGGCTTACTCATGACGTCTTCAAGCTGGTATCATGTGAGCTCCTACTTGCGATGATCTCCTTCGACAACCTACATTCCATGAGACGACTTACTCATGACATCTTTAAGCGAATATTTTGCGAGCTCCTACTGGTGATGATCTTCATGCTTACTGGGTGCTCTCTTCAAATCCGCGAGTTCCGTCCTTACGAGGTCATCTTTTGAGAAACTATGGTGCTCTCCTTTAATTTTGCGAGTTTCATACTCGCGAGGTCATCTCTTGAGCAACTATGGTGCTCTCCTTTAATTCCGCGAGTTCTATAATCGGGAGGTCATCTCTTCAGCAGCTATGATGCTCTCCTTCGATTCCGCGAGATCCATACTCGCGAGGTCATCTCTTCGATAGATAGGGTGCTCTCATCAATTCCGCGAGTTTCATACTCGCGAGGTCATCGCTTCAGCAACTATGGTGCTCTACTTTAATTTCGTGAGTCCATACTCGCGAGGTCATCGCTTCAGCAACTATGGTGCTCTCCTTTAATTCTGTGAGTCCATACTTGCGAGATCAACGCATCAACAACTATGGTGTTCGCTTTAATTCTGCGAGTTTATACTCGTGAGGCTATCGCTTCAGCAACCAGGTTGTTATGTTATTCATTTCATCTCCTCAAACACCAGGAGTTGTGATAACCTGAAAAGGTTATACCCCTAGGAGGAAATGGTACGCTTGTTTACACTTATACATCGATGATATTTCTCTGACACCCTGAAATATGGAGGCTTTAGCTTCTCTTCTTGAAAGTGCCTGAAGCAGGTGTAGTAGGCCGGAAGTGATCACCACGATCGAGTTGGGAAACGAGCCTCTGACTTGACTCTCATAACACCCAGAGCGAGTGATGGGACGTTTTGTCAGGTTTTAATGCGTTCTTGTAAGACCAAGCTTTTGCATTAACGGTCGAGATCAGCTCCTCCCTTGCACGTTGTAAGACTCGAACGTATCATTTTTGTATAAAAATAACAAATTATGTGAATATCCCCGATGATGAAAGAACCTTTTGTTGCTGACGTGGCGTCGCACTTTAAGTTAATGTACGGGTTTTCTGTTGATATTATATTTTGTGACAGCCGCTTTGTTTTTTTATAAACCCAAGTGAATTTGGGTTGAAATGAGGTGAATGGTGGTTGTGCTAAGGGTGATCGGGTGGGCTGGCTTGGCTAGGTATAAGTTATGTAAAGTGGCTTTATCTCTTTGGACCGGCTGGACCGGTAAGGTGATCGATTGCCCGGATTTAGGCGGTGGATCCTCCCGTACGATATAATCTCGTGCTTCTTATTCCTCTGCATTCCGACGGAAGAACGCCCGAGCCGCACCTGCGTCGATTGCCTTAGCCGCCTCAAATCTTCTTCGTTTCGTACGATTTCTCCTTCGTTGGATCGGTAATCTCTTTCTCTTCACTCCTCTTTCTTCTTGTATGACGTTTGTGTGTATAAAATGATGATGGGGGAAAACCCTAGGGTTGTGGTTTTGGATTTGAGTCATTTGTTTTGTTTCAAATCAGAAGTTCTTTATGATTGTCCAAACCCTCAACCTTATTTGCACTCAATTTGGGCGTGATGAAGTTAGGGTTCCGTTGGGGTTTTGTCTTGAACCCTTGCACCCTTTGGTTGTCGGCTATAATGTGAAGATGAATAGGGGGCTGTTTTTGTACTTGTGGGTTGTTGGGTATGAATTGTCCGGTTGTTTTGTGGAGCTTGACACCTGAAATTGAGCTGCAATTCGCAGCCCTTAATGTTGCCTTCGTAACAATCTTGTGGTTGTGCATTGGAGCAACTTGGCTAGATATATGTTGAATGGTGTGCCCTCTTTTTGATCCCCCATGTTAGTTCTTCCCTAGACAACTCCTAGAGGTTGTAGTTGTGACCGTCGTAGGAGCTCGCTCATAACTATTTATGGCGCAACTCTAAAGTAAATGATATTTTGATACTGCAGAGGATGACGTCCGGCGATAGATATGACGTGAACCCTTCGAAGGACAAGGGCAAAGGAAAACTTGGAGTGAGTTCTTACTTTTTTTTCCTCTTTTGTGAACCTTGCAGTTGCTTTATATCACTGGCTATATGAAATGCCGAAAACGCTAACGTGCCTTAGCGAACGATAGAATTCTGAGGGGAACCTAATACAAATCAATCCAAGTAAATTGAATGAAATGAAATGCTTGAATTGAAAGAAAATGGAAACCGCGTCGACGCAACGAAATACTAAGGGTCGTCCTAGTAGGGGGGAATGTTTCAGACTCCTACACCTCGTGAGGGGGGTAGAACTCTCACACCTCGTAGGGGGGGTCGAACTCCTACAGATTAAGATATGAATCCGAGTAGGAGGCGTTGAAGCTTGTAGCACGTAGAAGTGTCCTACAGTGGATAATAAAAGGAAGGGTCAACGGACCCGGATACTTGAAATATTCACTTAGTTGCATAACTAATTGGTTCCTCAATTTGTAGGAACCGAGCACCACTGTGCCATACCCAGCTAGACGGGCCGAGGCGGAAGCAGAGCGAGCACCAGTTGCAGACGTGGCTCGTCCACGGGTTAGCAGGAGTTTACCTTTCTTTCTTTTGTTGGATAGTGATAATGTAATATATGTAATTATGTATTTTGAATAATTCTGGCACACTTCCTTTATTATACTGATGCGCATAAGTGTGTGAAAAACCCAACCAGAAATAACGATTTAAATTGTGACGGAGTTTGGGGCCGTTACACACGTTGGCTTAGTTACCTCCCGATTGCACTTCTCATTCGGCTGGAGAGATTATCAGGAGAAAGTTTGGACGTTAACCTCTCAACTCGGCGAAGGGATGATCGTTGTGCATTGAGGAAGGATCCTCTGCCCTTAAGGGCACCGTTGGGCCGCGAAAGAGCTATAAGCTCGACGCAAGATCAGAAATTGTGTTGAAATTGTGCGAAAGAGCTATGATTTATTTCAAAAAAAATTGAAACGCAATGTCCATTCAAGTAATTACACTTACCCCTAAATTAAAAGTAATGATGAAAATCCATAAAATCAAAAAAAAGAGTAGAGCTCCTACACCTACTATGGTAGATTGTCATTAGGCATATCAGCAATGTTTCCGAGGAATGTCGACGGTATTTTTGAGGAGCTACCATTAAGCTCGTCAATTTTATTAAAGTTGATTTGACATTAATTAATGAGGATGAAGATTTTTTTAACAAAAATTAAAATGTGATGCATTATTATTTTTCACATTAATTAATTGATATTGTCTGCCTCAGTCGGAGTACTATCGCGGTTGGTCGTAGGGGTGAAGCCCTATTTTGACGGCATAAGTGCCAACAAAAGTTGATTCCAAATATGGGAAAATATCTCATAGAAAAAAATTATAATTGTTGGCACATTTACTAGGCAAAGCTAGCTGATTCCAAAGATGGGAAATATATCTCAAAGAAAAAGATAAACACTACTATGAAAATTACTTATGTAAAATCCCAACTCCCAAGTATAAAATTTCAATTGCCACATCTACATCCCATTCATTTGGGCAGAGTTGGGGGTAGAAATTAGAATAGGCCCCTAATTCCATTTTTCGGCAGCCTAAAATAGTGGTCCTAATTGAAATTTGTTTAAATCCATAGGAATTGAAAATAGCCTAATTTATCCCCACCAATTCTGACCTCCTTAGGTAAGATTTGCCAATTCCGCCCACCCCTCCCCCTTGTTCAAACAACCCATTCCGCACACGAATGCATTGAGTCCCCGGTATCGGTGATCTCCTCCTCCATTTCGCCGGCGAGAAGATGGCTTCTTAGCATTCACCAGCGCTAACAGACTCTCACTTCTTCTCCCACAGATCGACGCCGGTCTTGCCATCGTCCGGATTCCTTTCTCGGGTTTTTTCCCCATTTGACACTGGCAAAAGTTTCTCAGTTTTGTCGCCGTCGTTGTCGAATTTTCCCAATTGTTTCTCAAAGCGAGAATCATAGCAAATTTTTTTCTTTTCCCTTTTTTTCCCTATTATTGAGGTGAAGAAGAATAAGCATATGGATTTTTATCCTAGCTCGTGAAATATTCAAGTAACTTTCAATCTACATCCCACTATATTGTTTCTCTACATCAATTTATTACTTTTAAGTGGTAAAATAATTTCAATCTGTTTGAAATTAATGCTAGAGTGTGTATATATGAGTTTTTAAGTTGTGTATAACTTTTGAAAATAGTTCAATTCAAATATTTATGGGCGCATTTTATAAGGTTGATATTTAGATTTGAGGTGGATTATGTTGAGTCTATAGGAGGGTGAAATGCTTAATAATAAGGGCATGTAGGCACATTAAAAATCTATAATATTGAAGTCATATTTAACAATAAGGCATTTTCAATCAGCTGACACACACAGCATCTTGGCATCTCGCCAACATCTAATATCTACAATCTTGCCTAAAATGAAACAATTTCAGCAAGAATATTTAGATTCTAATATGGTAACAGAGTAAGCTTGGCCCGCATCCCTCTCCATCGTCCCCGAGCTCCTATATGTTAAGTGGCGTCAAATGAGGTTGTGTCGTATACCAAGGTTTCTACATGTTAGGAGGCATGTTGGATATCTCATTTTTCCTCATGTTATTTATAAGTTTTGGTGTCACTACACCTAGAACCAATTGATTTTAGGTTGGATGTTTGGGTTCTAATAATTTCAAAAGACAAAATCCAACTACTAAACTTACAGTTATTAAATTCATTGTCTAACGTGATTATGGCTGATTTCAAGGAGTAGAAACACAAATTAACTATCATCATTATTGATAATAAAACAACCAAAATATATAGCAATATTATGAATGGCACAAAGTATTTGATTGATGCAAAAGGAAACCAAATACGAGAACAGCTTCTCTAATAAAATAACGAGATCAATATACATCATATTTTCAAAGAAAAGAGTATTCCAGGTAAATATATTACAATGAGTTACAAAGAACGGTTCACAAGTATGAGTAAAAGATAGCTATCAGATTTAGTTCTTACCCTCAAAAACCTCATCAGTGCGGAATCTTTCTGACACTTTGCTACCAGAATCAATATCTCGCAGTTCTACCTAGCATATAAGATTATTGAAATGCATAAAACAAATAAAGAAGGTAATTACAACAATGAGTATATGAATGTAGCAAAGTGGATAGCCCCCAAACATCATCAAGATCATCATCAATTGACTTATCCCAACTTCTGATGACGGCCCTTTAAACCTTCATTTTCATTTGTTCCTATCAAGTGTCATAAAAAGTTTTAAACCAAAGCTGGTCAAATCAACTAAAATAACTTCCATCCATGTCAACTTATGATGTAAACCGCTTGATGGGATTATTTTAAAATGATGGAGAATTAAACGAGTCATGCACGCGCATTCAAATTCAAGACAAAATGAACAGGCATAAGTATGTATTGTAGTCCAAGAGTGAGTTCTCAAGGGCTCACTTCGCACCATAGCAAGGTTCGAGTACTTCACAGGCTTAGGCTTCACTTGGTTCGGCGGTGGCGGGTCGATCCGGCGGGTGGAAATGGAGTGTTCGAAACGGAGGGAGGAGGTGGCTGCTAAAAGGAGCTTTTTGGGGCGTTTCTCAAGGAGGGCGGGTGGAAACGGAGCAAACGCCGCCGGAGGTTCATTTGTTTACCCTCCTTCCGGCGGCGTTTGCCCAAAACGCAGCCGCAAAACGCCCAAACAAATAGAGTCTTAATCGCATTAAATAATTTATCAAAAATAACAGCAGATTAGGATAATGAAGGAGATTAACGCAAGCTCAACACATGTGATGTTTAACTTAATGCATGGAATTTATCCTACTAATTGGAGAGGTAAATAGGAAAGGTGAGAAGGGGGACAAATATTACCCTGACAAAATACTGAACAGCAAGGGCTTCCACGGCCAGGGAACTTCTGATTTGATCTCGCATCCTTAGTTACTGCTACATGAATGAAAATTGATCCAACGCGGATGGAAGGCGGTGGTTTCCTGCTGGTGGAAAGGGGAGCCGATGTTGATGGGGCCCGATACAGTTGCTCCGCAAGATGTGTCGATGAGAGGAGGGCTTCGTCGTGCTACGTTGTCACAGTCGAAGAAGGCTGGAAGAAACAGTCGGGATCACATGATAACCCGTCGTCAAGCACACATGGATCGTCAGGTTGTTGGTTGAAGTCGACAGCAATCCTCCAGTGGTTTGATAAAGAAAGAACGGGGATGAGCGCAGGTCGGTAGGGTGAAAGAGGCCAGCGGAGGAGAACGAGAACTTCTCGTTTCCTCTGTGTTTTGGTTGCCACTCATTCTTGTTTCATAAAGGTTTTTTTAATTGTTGTTTTTTAAATAGGAATTATAATAGTTGCCTCTTTAGGTATATCCAACTTTCCTTTTTCTCCGTGACTGTCCTGATTTGTCGGACATATTTATTCATGGACTTTATTCATTATTAGGCGGTCATTATAGTTAAGCCGGCACAATATATGCGGGAAATAAAAATATGTAACAAGTAAAAAATATAAAAATACATATGATAATGAGAAAATAAGAAAATGAGATATAAGGAGGCACTACAATGTGTCTCTGGATGCTATGGAGGGTGCATTAATTCTCCTAGGGTTGAGAGAGCTCGACCTTGTCAATAATTGACAAAGGCTGGCAACTGAAAGGTCTGGGTGTCGTTATTGTAACTTCGTCTTGCTAATCTACAAGTTGTTTGCAATGTCTCAGCCGCGCCACGAAACTAAATGGCGTTGATATGTTCCATGGCGAGTCTGCTACATACATCCAGGACCCGATCTATCTCTTTAGTGGTAAGGAGGGAACTGGCTCCAAATTGGGTGGTATATTTAGTGTTGTTGTCAGTGAAGTAGGACTGGGAGTATGCGGCTCCCCGTAGAGCGGGGTCAGTTTCGCCATGTTAAATATAGGGAGATGTCAAATTCAATGGATAGATCTAGGAGATAGGCGTTCTCGCAGAGCCATTTCCGAACATGAAATGGACAATATATTTTGTTGCAGCTTGTGATATGTCGAGATTAAATCTCTGCTTCCTGAAATAAGCAAACACTCTGTCTCCTTCTGAAAAGTATAACTCATGGCGATGTCGATCGACCGTGAATTTATATTTTTCAGAAGTGGCTCGCAAATTATAGCAAAGGTCTTATGCAGTTCTATTAAATAATCAATATGTGACTAAGAGTCAAAGGAAATGCTTAATGGGATAGCAGCGAATGACAGCCAAGTGATGTATGTGAAAGCCATCAACAATTTCAAACGGAGTTTTAGTAATAGATTGATTTAAAGAATTATTAAATGTAAATTCAGTCTGCGAAAATACAAGGACTCATTGCTTTGGATTCTTCCCTATTAAACATCTGAGAAAATCTTAAAAACTCTGATTAACAACATCAGTTAGCTCATCTGTCTGAGGATGGCATGCACAGACTAAACTCGAGTTTGGTTCTCAATAGTCCCCAAATGGCTTTCCAATGAGTAAAATGATGAAAAGTGTGTGTCCCTATCAAACTAATAATTAAGGTAGGAACTAAGCAAGAATGTCTTTGGATTCTTCCACCATTAATGTCATAATGAGAATAATCTTTATACACTAAGCTCTGATTAACAACACTCAAGCCTTTATCTCATCTATCTGAGGATGGGGTCATGCACAGCTAAACTCGAGTTTGGTTCTCAATCGTCCCCAAAGGGCTTTCCAAAAAAGTAGTCATGAAGTGTGTGTCCCTATTGGCAGATATAATTGATCTAGAAATGTAGGGACATGCACCCGGGCCTAACGTGCCTCGGGTGTAAAGATTTCCCAAATTTTCGCGATAATGTGTGCAGGACTGTACTAGAGGAATTTCCTACATGGAAAAAGTGCACCGTTTTTGAGAAGCAATCTACAACAACATTGAAGATAGAAGCTACTTTCCTCACGAGTGCGAGAAAATCTTACGACATGATCCATTGAAGTGTAGTGCAGCATCCCACGGACTCTCAAAAATAGGTAAGCAATTCGGAGTTACATACCTAATGGTGAAGGAGAGAAAACCTTTGGAAGACGATGAGCCACCTCTTTACTCTGGATCTGCAGAGTTAAAGGTTTTAACCCTAGGATAAATTCTAGGAGGACCAACCACAACAACCATTTAAAAGAAAATCCTATTTGGTATCATATATGCATCCATTTCTTGTGCTTACTTCTCCAGGAATCGAAAATAGATAGCAGGCTATGAAAAGAAGAGCAGTCCATATTTGTATATTATTGATATTTACATGTAATTTTCTTTGTTATTAGCGGGCTATGAGAGATATTTACTTTAGTTTCTTCACTTATTTGCTCATGAAAAGAAGAGCATTGTTACACTATCTTAGATAACTTTTCTAAGAAGAGCATGCTTATGAATTGGATAGGAATGCTAAAGATTGTGCCCGTGATGCTCTTTATTCCTTTAAAAAAGTTGGAATCTTTCCAAAAACTGAGAATTGCGTGGTACAACAGATGTATTTAACTTTTGGAAGCCCCTTATCATCTTGTTATGGCAAATAAGCTTCTTTCATTCCATTGTTCTTAACTAAGGTTGTTTCTCTGAGTTTGGACAAACGCCACCACTGTAAAATGTATGTTTTGCATGACAACGATTACGACCAAACTAATAATTAAGGTAGGAACTATAGTTCTTAGAATGGGGTTGGGCGTCCACACGAATGTCACAATGGTTCAGTAACCAACGCGTTTATGACCACTACCACTGTGCAACAACACAACACTCAAGCCTAATTAGTTGTCCCACTATACGCGGTGCCCGAGTTGGCTATTAAAATCCTTTGTCCGTCACTGATTGTACCCTATCTTTTGTCATAATCTCACTAATGTTTAAGTACATCATATCTTTCCGTATAGTTTCATTCCAAGTCTTTATTGGTCTACCCCTCCCTCGTTTAACATGCCTAGTTGACTAGACTCTCACAGCGCCTAATAGGTGCCTCTAATGGTCTCCTTTGTACGTGTCCAAACCATCTTAGTCGAGCTTCTCTCATCTTCTCTGCAATTGGTGCTACTCATGTCTTAAACCGGATACATTCATTCATAATTTTATCCAAGTCTCGTGTGTTCCACACATCCACCGAAAACATTCTCATCTCTGCAACTCCAATTTTTTGCTCATGTACACAATTCACTGCCCAACACTCAGAACCTTAGAGCATTGCTGGTCTAATTGCAGTACAGTAAAACTTTCCCTTGAGTTTTAATGGTACTTTACTATCACATAAGATCTCTGACGCGCCTCTCCACTTCAACCAACCCGCTTGGATTCTATGTGTCACATCTTTATCAATATCTCTGTATTTTTGAATTATTGATCCAAGATACTTAAAACATTCACTACGGGAAATATCTTGATCACCCAACTTAATAACGACGCCATCCGTCCTTCTTGTACTGCTAAATTTAAGCTCCATATACTTTGTCTTTGCCCTGCTCAACCTAAAACCCTTCTTTTTAAAGTGTCTCGCCAAGATTCAAGTTTTGAGTTTACAACCCTCGCGCGTCTCATCAACCAAAACGATATCATCCGCAAACAATAAACACCAAGGTATTGCTTGTTGGATATGTCCGGTAAGCTCATCTAAGATAAGGGTAAAGAGATAAGGGCTTAAAGCTGAACCTTGATGTAAGTCAACAGTGATAGGAACTTCCTGTGTTAATCCTCTAGATGTCCTCACCCTTGTCACTTGAATTGTATGCATATCTTTGATTATATCAATATATAATACATTTACACCTTTATTTTCCAAGACTCTCTGTAAGATCTCTCTTGGAACTCTATCATAAGTCTTCTCAAGATCAATAAACATCATATGCAAATCTTGTTTTCTTTCTCGGTAATTGTCAATGAGTCTCCTCAAGAGATGTATAGCTTTCATGGTTGACCGTCCTGACATGAATCCAAATTGATTCTCCGAGATGTTAGTCTCTCGTCTTATTCTTCTTTTTATTACTCGTTCTCATAATTTCATGATATGACTCGTCAATTTAATTCCTTTGTAATTAACACAATTTTGTATATCTCTTTTATTCTTATGTAAAGGTACCAAGATACTTTCTCTCCATTGGTCTGGCATTTGCTTTGACTTCAATATCTTATTGAAAAAACATGTAAGTCATAAAATTCCTTCATTCCCTAGACATTTTCATACTTTAATGGGTATATCGTCTGGCCCAACCGTCTTTCCATTTTTCATCTTTTTTAGAACATTATTTACCGCTGATACTTGAATTTTACGATAAATGTTTTGTTCTTATACTTCTCTGATTTACTTAACTCTTACAAGTTCAATTCGTTGTCTTTTGTTTCATTATAGAGTTGATAAAGTATCTTATACACTAAGCAATTCAAAAAAAAACTTAAACAAATTTGCTTTCACCATTGGTCTAGGGTGGAGTGAAACATTTTTAAGAATTTTTTCTTTCAGGTTCTCGTGCCTACCACTTAAATAAGACTAAAAATGATCGGATGAAAGATAGGCAAATTTTAAAATGCAACAAATGATCAAAGTATATTAAAACAAATGTAACACATAAATTTGCAGAGAATGCTTAAAGTTAGCAATCGATCATCTAAATATTAAATCCCAGAGAATGTTTGGATTTCTTTGATTTTGTAAGTAAAAATAAATTTAGAAAGCATATCTACATAATTAATATTTGCTAACCTGTATGGTAGCTCCTCCTCTTCCATGTTGGGTGTGCTGCGCTTTCAAAACCTATGCAATTGCAAAAGAGAATAATATGAAAATTAGCTAGCAAACTGAAGGGAAATTTTTAGTGGAAGATGTTTACATGCTATGTTGCAGTGGTTAAATTCAGAATGAAAGCAACATGAATGTACCTGATATACGC
The DNA here is from genome assembly GCA_039583875.1 of Platanthera guangdongensis. NCBI lineage: Eukaryota > Viridiplantae > Streptophyta > Magnoliopsida > Asparagales > Orchidaceae > Platanthera > Platanthera guangdongensis. Next base: position 152,163,421 of record CM077160.1, on the reverse strand, counting down.
GCCCTAGGAACCCCAAAATTGGGTAGAAGTAGCCTTGTTAGTAAATTCAAGAAACAAAAAACCTTGAGCATAACAGACAATTTTAATACCTTTTCTTTGAATCACATTCCCAGTTCGCACCTGCATGGAGTCAAGCTGAGAGTTCATATATCTGCTAATAGATATAACACAAAGAAGGCGTATGAACAATGAATAGTGTATAAAAATACCAAAAAGGAGAGAAATAAAATATAATTTTATTTATTTCTCAATTGAATTCCCTTAATACATCATATGTATTTGTACATATATATAGGAGGAGAGGGGAGAACCTAACCCTATCCTAAGATGTGAGACTAAACCCAAATAGAGCTTTACATGCTTTAAACCAGGGTTATGTCAAACATAAGTAAATTCAAATGTAAGTAAATTTAAAAATACATCATATGTATTTTTACTTGCTTTCTTTATAATTTCTTCAACAAATAGGATGTGTAAGAGGACTTGTAAATTACCATAAGTAAATTCAAATGTTTTTCATACATGAATAAAAGAACAAAAGTGATGCAAGTAAACCAGGTCAATTTGAAAAGAAAAAAAATTAAGCTTAATGGTCTTATGCTCTGTTTGGCGCGGTGGTGGCGAACCGGCAGTAATTAACACAGCGGTTATGAACCATCGTCGTTCATGAGCGCCCGACCTCACCTAAGGAACTTCATCCACTTTTATGTTTAAAACTAGCTTTTTTTCATGGTGACAGCCATAACCGTGGTTATGTCGGTCATAACCAGGGTTATGTCAAACATATCCTATGACGGTGGCGTTTTTGTCCAAACTCACCGGAGCAAAAACACGGCGTCAAAAGGAGACCTTAAAGAAATTTTAAGCACAAGGTGGATTTATATGCTTCTAATGACAACTTTAATTCATGTTGGCCACCCGATTGCAGGTGGATCAACCTGTTAATTAGTCGTAGAGAATTCAAAAAAAAAACAGAGCGAAACAATCAGTATTTGTAAGTATGATTCACTACTCATCCATGTGAAATCGAAGGATGAGTAAAATTTCCTCAAAATCCATTAAAGGATGTTTTCAACTTTTAAACAATTATCTGGTTTAAAAACATACATAATATCAAAATGAAAAAGGAATCAACAAAATGATGCCAACAATAAGCCATCGTTATCTTGACTGTTTGCCCATTATAATAAGGAGAAATATTCTTATATCACATAATTTAAATTTGCATGAGTACTTACAAAAATGAAACAAAAATTTTTTTAGAAAACAAATTCAGGTATTGTCTGTCTATAATACACCTACTTATGAATTATTCAAAAATAATAAGTATGATATCTATTGTTTCATGACAAAATAACACTTCTTTGAAAGCAACATTTTGACATAACAGTAATTTCCATTGAGTGCAATTTCTTTTGTATATTTAAATATTCATATCTCGTTTAGTAACTGCAATTTTCTAATTTGGATCATTCCTCTATCTTATTATATGGCCAATGTCGTAAACATCACAACTTACAATCAAAACTAAGATAAATAGAAATATTATCACCATCTAACTTATCAGACCAATTATTTCAATCTTCTAACTGCTTTTCGTACATAGGTTATATTAACTTAATTTTATAGTGTACGCATATGTGAAATAAACATCTTTTTACAATCTTTAAAATGGAATTGCATATACGTATAATAATACAAATCATATTTTGATTAGAAGTTACATTAACTAAATACATATGCATTAATACTTATACAATAAATGGTCATTATTTGCTAGCAAAGTTATTTTAAATCTCAGTATTGAGTAGGAAATTAATTTGTTAGCAATAAGACCATTGTATTTGTGTAATTCTTAAACAACATTCAAAACTAGTCATGACTCAAGGAACAAAAAATGGCTTAAGGAGTAAATTAACATTCCATTACATGATTCTATTATCGTCTCATACGACCAGTTATCTACGTCTTTAATTACTAATTAGTGTCACCATGTACTCATGTTAGGTGTATTTTATTAATCGAGTCGATGTACGAGTCTGTTGTGTCTTATCGTTTCATGTTGTGCTCTTTAATTCCTGGTATTTACACTCATGCCGCTTTTTAAGTCATTAAATAGACCTCTTGGGTCGTTGTATGGATAATCAATCAAATTATGAAAGTTTCTATCCCTCCCTCTAGTTCTCTCATTTTCCTCGAGTTCTAGGGTTAGAGTGCACAGCTCCCCTTCTTCCTCTCCCCTGCATTCTTTGTGGTTGACCTCGGCTCCCTCTTGTATCTCCGCCTCCACCGTCACCTCCGACGAAGACCCAAAGTAGGCTCAGATTCATATAGCAACATGATGCCACAATACCATGTATATAAGTGGAATGAAATCCCCACACTAACGAAAGTAATTAATTAATAGAAAATCATGGAACAGAATTATTGCAAGAAATTATATGGTACAACAACTAGATATTATATAGCGCAAAGAAATGCATGGTGAATCACCAGCTGCATATATAAACAAATATAAGCAAAGGAGATTTATATATACATACAAATATAAGCGAAAGGGAATTTAGTTAGCCCATTAGGTGCACGCGTCTCCATTAAATCAAACTTGACCCGCAGAGTTACCCAAACATGTCCTTCCGAGCTTTACTCAAAACTTGGAATCAAGAAGCTTGAAAGAAAGATATACGGGACCAATAGACACAGAGATCCGGAGAAGAGAGGGAGAAATCATTAACGTGCAGAGCGTAGAAGCCTCAAAGAATGTGTCAACAACACATTATTGGTGTTGCCTTGATCGGGTGAGATCAGCACATCTCATCTTATATTTCTCTTTGCTACCAAACTTTCCTCATTTAAAAATCATAACGACAATGTCAAAATCCTAACATCAATCCATCCTCAATGCATACATTTGGAGGTTATTTCCCAGTACTTCACCTTATTTGATCTCTCTATATTTTAAAACTATAAATATAGTAAGAAAACGAGCGAGCGTGCACAGGGGCCCCCGTGCCCCGCGCGTCAGTGGCCGTCCCCGTGCTGGCGGGCTTCGCCCGCCCGCGGCGGACGGCTTCATTCGCCCTCTACTGGCTTCGCCGCCCTCGGCGGGATTCGCCCGCCACCGGCGGGCTTTGCCTGACACTGCGCGGTTTTCTTGTTTTTTTTTAATTATTTAAAATTTAAAATATTATAATTTTTTATATATATATAATTTTTAATTATTTATTTAATTTTTCTATTATAATTTATTTTTAATATTATTCTTATTTATTAGTTAGAAAAAATTAAAAAAAAAACAAAAAAAAGACATAAGCAGACCACGTAGGGAGCACGGTTACCGCCGCCGCCGCCGGCTCCGGCAGTGGCCTTGCCAGAGCCCCGCCAGACTACTCCCGGTGGGTTCGCCGGGGTCCGGCGACCCCGCTGGTGGGCGTCGGGCAAGCCGCCAGCGGTTCCGCCGTCGGGGGCGGTGTTAACCATGAGCAACGGGTAGCCTGCTAATGGGCATCAGGATTTTCGTTGAGGAGGGGAGGGTATTCCGTGGGCAGTTATTGGCAGACCATGATCAAAAGGCTGATATTAAAATATGATGGATTGAACGGTCCAGATGCATTTGTCGACCGGGTTACACCATAACTCTATTTCTTTATATATAGTATAGATAATGTATAACCTCTCGTGCTAAGCATTAGCATGCAGAGATTACAAGTTTACAACAACAACACTCAAGCCTTTATCCCGCTATAGTGAGGTCATTAGCATGTGGAGATTAATAAAAAAATTATATGATCAAGTTTACCTTAGAGATTCATTTATATATGAACTACTGGAATTCTAGTATGTTACCAGACTGGATAAAAAAACCTAAAATTTTATTACAAGCCCCCCATTAAAATCCAGATCAACCAAAGCTAACACGGGGATCCATTTGAGTCTGTTTAGAGATTAGGATAGTAAAACCTAAATATATTGCAATCTCCCGTTGAAATCTAGCTCAGCCATTGCTATCACAAGGACCCATTTGAGGGGCTGCGCTCTAGTGTTTAAGGGATAGTAAACCCTAATTTTCTTACAAATACCCACCCTAAAAACTACATCCTGATCCGCCACACTCAGCAAGATGATTAATTGGAGGTTTTACAAGGGATAAATTATAAAAATGTATGGGCTTTTCCGGACAAAACCAGAAAACGACATCGCAAGAGGTCTTTTCCAGCAGAAATGAACTAATAGGCGGGCATCAAAACAAGATCCTGAAATTAAAAAAATGGCACCAGAAAATTGAAGAAATTACGTCAGAGCCAAGAACTTTGGCCCAACGGCGTTGGGTAGCAGCCCATGGCGAGGCTAGGGTGCGGAAATGCGGCGATTCGAAGGTGGCCTGCAACCGCTGCGATTCAGGCGATCCCTGTGCAAGCGTCACTATGGAGGAAGAAGGAAGGGAGAGACGACGGCTGGAGGAGAGAAGAAGAGCACGGTACAATCTTCCCCTCACGGCGTGCATTTGCCCGATGCACAGTGGAGCGCTAGCCCGGTCTTGGGAAATAATCTAACCACTTTTCTTGAGACTCAGCACTTGCGCTTTCTCATTTGTAGCGCCTCCAGCTGAACCTAAAAAAAAGTGATTAATATATGGCATCTTTAGAAATAGCGTTCAACATGAAATTTGTAGGTCGCGACAACATTTACAACTTTTATGTTGAATATTTTTTTAAAAATGTAATATAATATACCTGTTTTAAAAGGCGCGCCACCGGACGGAACTATTTCAAATCGCATAGTTCCGTCCGGGTTCCGCCCCTTTTGAAAATATGTTTATTATATAGTAGATATATTTTCAAAATGCGCATGAAACATGTATTTAGCTAATTCTGAGTTCCACGTTTTTTATATTTTTCTAATTAGCAAAAAGAAATTGATTGAATGAACAAGAAAAAATTATAAAGAGTTGAGTTTTGTTCTAATCATCACGAAGGGCGGTAATGTGGTTATATGGCTTTTGAAAAAAAAAATAGGGCTACCAATAGTCAATGAGCTGTCATTATCGATTTCCTGAGCTGTCAATAGTCACTGGGCTGCCAATATCCAAAGTCGGGATGTCAATATAAACGCTCAAAAAAGAAAATTTGGAGACAGCTAGTAAGCTACAAATATACAGAGTTAATCAGAAACATAGGCAAATTCAAATCCAATCACACAGTTTACATGAAATATAAATGCAATACAAATAATAGGAGAAATACATGATCCAATAAAGAGCATCGTGGGTGAAATCGAACACTTCACCTCATGGGTTCCCCCTGAATTTCTAAGTCAACCAAAAAGATTTTGACTGAAGACACGAAGGGAAGACAAGCCGTCTGAACAAGTCACGCACATCCAGCTGCACTCACCCAGTGACACGAAATCACCTCGAAAGAAGGGGCAGAACCAAGCACGTACACCCAAGCACAGCGCACCCGCGCGGCACTCGCACGCTTCCTACGTGTGTGCTATGCACCGGCGCATGTGCTCCCGGCGAGCGCGAGCTCCCTGCCCGCGCGTGCAACGTGCTCCCAAAAAAGTTTTGTCTCGCCTAAAAGGTTCAGATGGAACTTTGACTATCTCGCATGCGAGATGCAGAAAGGCTTTTGTCTATCTCGTCGGGGAGGTACACAAAGACTTTCGTCTATCTCGTCTGGGGTGCAAAAAGACTTTTGTCTATCTCGCCTTTGAGGTGATCTGCCGGCTGTGAAAGGGAAAACAAATACTTTATTGTCATAAAGAAATATACAAGTACTCGTGAATTTCTTCTTGCGGCTTATTTTGGAGTACATAGGAAAGCAACAGGCGGCATTGAGCATGCTCACTCAAGCTCCACCTAGTCCTTCACGGCCTGGGTCCTAGTCGGGTGTGCGCTTGTTGATGGTAGCAAAATCGTGTCGCCTACTGATCACCCCGTACAACACCTATCTCTCATGGAGTGACGAACTTCATAACTAGGTGTAGAATAAAGGGGATTACCTCGAAGAGCGTTTGAAGCGGCTGACCAAAGATTGTTTTGTACGTCGAGCTGGAGTCGACTACCACGAACTGAACGTCTCAAGTGGTTTGCATTGGGAAGTCCCTTAGGGTAATGAGGAGAGTGATCGTCCCCTGCACGGGCACTAGTGCGTTGTCAAAATCGTATATCGTTCTGGTTGATGGCTCGAGGCACTCTTGGGATCTTCATGTTGAGCAGCATGGACGTGAACAGGACGTCACTGAGCCCCCGTTGTCGATTGGTATTTGTCTGACCCTGAAGCATGGATCGATGATTTCTACGCTGATGACGAGGGGATCTTGGTGCGGTGTGCCCACGCCATTTAAGTTTTCGCCTCCAAAGCTGATGATGGTATCCGTTAGTAGCTTTAGGTCTTCCATGTCCTTCTTATACTAGGCAACGGAAAGGACTTGGAAGGGTGAGCCGCCAATGGTCTTGATCTCCCCGACCATTTGCCTGCCCCTTGCACATCCTGGTATGTCGGGGGATGATCCCACCCTGGCTGGTGAGGCGGGATGATTGGGTACTTGATTACATAAGTACCTCCCCAGACGCCCCTGTTAGATGAGGCACTTTATCTCCTCCTTTAATCGGGTGCAGTGCTCCGTGATGTTCCCGTTCCCGTGAAGAAACTCAGCAGTGTCGGGTGTCCTTGGTTCGAGGGCAACGACTTAGGGCATCGAAGCATGTCAGAGTCCTGAATGGCCATGAACACTTGCATTCGGGCGGTATTCAGCAGGGTGAATTCCTTGTGTCGGTGGGTGCCCTGATCCTGACGAGGATTGCTGTGGCGGACGTCATTTCGTTGGTGTGCTGAGGGTGCAAGCTCTGGATCCCTTTTCTGCTTTGAGGTCCCTTCAAATAGTTGGCGGTGGGCCTCGGTTGTCTTATCAGCCGTAATTTGTGCTTCGACCGGGGGAACAAGGTCCGCGTAGCTTGGTACTGTTTCTCGCATTAGAGCGGAGTAGAATCCACTCGGGCGGAGCCCTCCGAGAGAGACGTCGTGTAGGAGCCTCGGATCGACTCCCGGGATTTATCGTGGCCTCGATGGTCAAGCGACGAATGAACTACTTGAGTGACTCTTCCTCATTTTTGCGGATGTCTGAGAGGTGAGAGGGGTCATTGATGATTCGTCTGTTGGCTATGAATTGGTCGATGAAAAGATGGGTGAGCTCCACAAAGTTGTTGATCTCCCCTCCCGTGGGGAGTGGAATAAGGTGTGTGCTTTCCCCTTCAGAGTCATGGGGAACACTTCGCATAATAATTAATCGAGTGCGTTGAAGAGGTGCGTGATTGTCTCAAAGTGATTTACATACTCTGGGAGATGCTTTATCCCATTAAAGGAGTCAAAGTGTAGCAGCTTGAACCCTGGTAGAACTGGGTGTGCTAGGATTTGTAGGGCAAGTGGGGACCCATGGTAGAAGGGGCAACATGCATTCATGGACGACGTCGTTCTTGGGTGTACTCCTCTTCGATCGTATCACTTATCTCCTGGCGAGTGAGTCTACAGTCGTATTGTCGGGCATCCAAGTCCATTGGGCAAGGGTTATGTTGATCGTTAGCTTGTGGCTTTGGCCTTCCGGCGCTATGTACGGAGCTTGCTTCTTCGGAGAGTTCTTTGGCGGGGGGATCCTCAGGGAGAGTCATGACCCGAGGTAGGATATGCTCACGCATAGCCGTCGTTTGTGCTCTGCGTGCGTTGGCGGCATTAGGAGGATTGAACACTCACAGATCCGGTAGGAGGGTGAGTACTTTTGTCTGGATCTCCTCCATTAGTCAAACTTGTTGCTCCACCGAGTCTGCAAGGGCAACAACGGTGGCTCCATCCAGTAGTGAGGCGTTGCTTGCAGGCAAGCTGGCGGAGGATAATCCGGCCACACTCTTCTTAGGTCGTGTCATTAGCAGTGTGTGCGCTTCTCCTTACCATTGCTGCTAGTTAGGGGAGTGCTTATTGCTTCCAATAAGTTACAGAGATTGGGAACGCTTTCCCAAAAATGGCGTCAAACTGTTGTGAGTCACCCGTTTTCCCCATACTCTGAAGAATCAAACCGCCTTAGCTCAGAATTGGACTGGACGTGCAAACAGTAAATGAAGACAGTAGCAAAATACAAGAGACTTTTTGACGTAGAAAACCTGGAAAGGGTGAAAAACCACGTGATCAGATATGTGCAGAGCCAAAATTCATTATTTCACTTGATATTTCAAGAGTTGAGACAATTCCTCAAAGGGTGACATGCTACTTTTTGCTATAAGTGCAAAATATGAAAATAATGGAGAAACTATTGAGTCATCGGAGCCAGATGGATGTGCTTCTATTGAGTCGGAGTTTTAACATGAGCGCTTCTTTGGAGAGGGAAAAAATGTACCCTTGAAGTCTTGAAATGGGTTCATGCTAGAGAGGGAGCAAAGAGAATTCTGAGGGGAGGAACGATCGAAGTCTCACGATCTCGCTAGAAAACCTCAGAGCTCTCTCTAACATCCGGAGTTGATTGCGTTCAAATGAAAGCCTGGGGGATTTTTTATAATTTTTATGAAGGGACGTGTTGGTAATTGTGTCGGGGCGGAATTTGTGTTGGCGAATGACGTCCCTCCATTTCGGTCACTTGGATCACCAATTTTAGCAAGAAAGATAAAAGTGTCCCCCCCCCCACGACGGTCAGGGCGACCCGGGCAGATTGCCCGGCGGCGGAGGTGGTCGGAAGGCGGTCGAAGGTGGCTTGGGCGGCCAGCGGCACAACATGCATGTCTGTGAGTTGCACGCATGCGTAGGAAGTGTGTGTGCGTGTAGGGGCGCACGCGTTAAGGACCCCCTCCCCCAACCTTTGCTCGGTCGGGTCAAAGACGGACCTTACTGCCCAAGACGTCCACATAGTGCTTCCCAAGAGGCAACAACTCACTCTACTAAACACTGGTTTGTCGCCTTATTTGACTTGAATCACAACATTCACCATCACATCACAGAGTTACAGAAGCAATAACAGAAAGCCACAATATATATATATATATATATATATATATATATATATATATATATATATATATATATATATATATATATATATATATATATATATTATATATATATATATATATATATGAGCAAGCAAATCTCATAGCCATTGTTTATATATCGATCTCGTAGTGTTCAAAAGATTACTACTACTAACACACACACTCTCTCGCAAGCCTCCACTCTAGTAACTCACGTCTCGGAAGTCTGGAGATGATGGGGTGCCTCTGCTCGGGTAGTCCTATCAGCCGACATTTCGTCCCGCGATAACTAGACATCACGGCGCTTCATCTCCTGTGAATGGTTATTAAAATAATTATTAGTCGCAAAGCTAAGTAGAAACACATCTCATTCCCGGGATCCATATCCTGAACACGAGCTCACGCACCCAACAAAAGAAATAGCTGAAGCACGAGAGAGTTATTACAACATTTCATATATATATATGCTAGAAGCAACTATCTGTAAGAATATGCAGTCTAATATAACTGGAATAGTAGCAATTTAACATTCAGTTATATAATAAACGCTCAATTAGCTATCAACACGACATGTACTCGCAACATGTATTCACATTGTATGCATTCAAACCTGCTAACACTACGCAGGTGTTCAAAACCTGCGCACACACCCCAAGTCGACATAGTATGAATCACTTTTCTTCAAACAGGGTAGCGAGCCCTGCGGTCCTCACCGATGTGGTCGTCGGTGACAGTGACCAATCCCGTCACTTTTAGGGGTGGTCCTACCACACTACCCAGACCCCAACGTACAATCTCGTGTACTATTAGATGTGAGCGATATCCAGCGATGCTGAATTTAGGCTGACTAATAGTGGAAAACCAACGGGAAGAAAAATAACGACCAGTCACATATGGTATGCATCTCCATGTCTCCATGAGTCGTTAACCTTCCTGTACAGGTACGAACGGTCTGCGAAAGTGACTAACCCGTCACAATTTACCGCAAGAAATTTACAAGCATTCATTTTTAAATATATTGCTGGCACACATCGGGACTGCGGCGGCTTGCCCTACTGGACTTCAAAAAATTTGGGCAAACGACATTATAAAGACATGAGGCTCAACTTTTGATAATGAGCATAATGGGCATGAGAACACTTATTTGGGGCTAATTTACGGAGGAATAACTCGTCTCTCATTATCCTCAACTATCGCTCAACCTAACAAATAATTGTTTGTCGGAGCAGGACCTATGCTTAAAAATACTAAAAAGTAAATTGCAAGAAGTATAAGTGCGGTAATAAAAGCTACTAAGAATGTAAGCTGCAGTATTGAAATGTTGGATTATGATATGACCAGTATGGAACTAGAATGTACTGAACAGAAAGAATTGAAAGTAAATACTCAAAAGAATTGGACTAGTACGAGATTGAAATAATACTTAAAAGAAATGAACTGAAAGTAAGTACTGAAAAGAATTAGACCAGTACACTACTGTATCAGTACTTAAAAAATGAACTGAACTGAAAGAAATAAGCAGGACTAGTACGAGACTGAAGTACTAAAAAGAAATTATTGAACTGAAATAAATAAAAGAACTGGATCTGTGTAAGACTGAAATAAATAAATAGGAAAATGGTTAGTAGTCAAATCACTGCAATCAGAAAGCTTTTGTTACATCTTATTTCTCAGGAGGCAGGTTCAGTTCTATCTTCGTTCATATGAGACAAGTTCAGTTCCATTTCTATTTTTAAGAAAATTTTTTTAGTTTCACTTATTATTAGGATCCGTTATTAGTTCAATTGTGCATTTAATCACAGCCTAATCAGATTAGGGAAGCTTATTATGGGTTACACATTTATTATTCATTCATGAATAATCAACTTATTGGCTTGCGTCAGATCAAAACTGAGGAGCTTGTTAGAGATCATATTATTTCTTGAATTTCAACCTCAAAAATCATTCCCAACACATGAGGGAAATTCTTCGCCCAAAATGAGGTTGAGTATTTCATCTTCCAAGATTACCCAAAATATCAGAGAGTTGTTTCAAAAACGAGGCGCTCGGTGATTTTGCAAAATTCCTCGAAACATTCAGAGCTTGAAATCTCGCCTCGATATCTCACGTCGATTATTCCTTTAAAACCAACATTCAAATTAAAACACGATCGCGCGCTCAGATTTTTATTTTCCAAAGGATTTAAACGCATCGCTTTAAAGCGCGGCCTTAGGCTCCGAGAATTTGAAAAATCTTCAATTTTTATCACAAGGTTCCCAAATTTTAACAAAACATTAAAGAGGGCCTAAAATGAGTCTAATTTTTTTTCAAAAATTTTCCAGCATTTTTTGACGTATAAATTAGTCAAATAATTCTTATTTAGACTTTTAAGATATCAAATCAAATCATAAATTCCCAAAAATTTTATGAAGATTGCTTTCATCAATGAGAATAATTTTCATGTTCAAAATTTTTTTCCTACCAGACTAGATTTTCCTTAGAAAAAACCCCAACTTTCTATTCTTTATTGATCTACAAATAGTCATTTCTTTGCCTGAGATTGAGCCAGACAGAGAAACTCTTCCTTCTGTCCCCACAACGGATCGGGCTCGGATCCGATGTGGGGCCTTGAAAAGGATGGAGGGCACATAATTTGATGTTATGCTGCTGTCTGATCTTCATCAAGAAGATCAGACAATTGTTGTATCACGCCGACAATGTTGAGCTCTGCCGTCGCTGGCGACAGCGAGATTATGGTGACGCCGCCCCCGGTCGGCTCGTCGGGGGCCGACGATCATCTAGGCGGTGGTCAGGCGGCCCGGCGCCGCTGGCCACCGTCCGATTTATTCATCCTGAGAGCGTGGTGGCGCGGCTGCTCTGCTCCCAGCGATGTCGCACCACCCTGCCTCTCTGGTGGTACTCAGGCCACGATACCACCCCCGGTCGGCGCACCGGGATTCAGGCTTCCCTCCGGCGGTGGTTCGGCGGCTGGCACCGCCGACCATCGCCAGAAAAACCAAAATAGAGAAGTATTATTCCTCGGGTGCCGCCAGAGCGGAAAATTTCAGTAGCACCACGGCTCTCCGCCACCGAGATGGTTATCCCCGATGGTGTTACACCCTCCCAGCGCCACCATCGACGATGGGTAAGGCTTACAACGTGCGGCCACTACCTGACTTGGAGCTAGGTTGGGGTGGCGCCGTCGGCGCTCCTGCCGCCGGGAGGCGCATGCGACACGTCAGAAAGATGAAGGAGGGGAAGAGGTGTCATCTATGTTAGGGGAGCTCGGGAGGGGCCTGTCTGGTTGGACATTGGAGGGAGGCAGAGGTAGCGTGATTTGGGTTTGAGTTTTTTGGCGACATAGGGTACCTGCAAAGGGGAAGAAGTGCTCAACTGAGCTTGGTGAGCAAGAGCAGAGAGATGTCCCTTTTATAGGCTGGAAGGAGGTTTGGTCTGGCTTGGGGCCGACATGGGACTAATCCCATAGGAGGAGGAATCCATTCCTTTTCTTCCAGCTGGAGGGGGCACATGGTAGGCATCTGGAGGGGCACATGGTAGGCATCTGGAGGGGCTGAGACAGACACTTGGCATCATACAAGGATGAGAGAAGGGAGAAGCCTGGACCTTAGGTTTATAGTGGGCTTGAAGAAGAAGAAGGGAAGAAAAGGTTTTGGGCCTCTTCTTAGCCTAAGGCCCAATCCAAAAAAGAGATTTACAGAATTCTAAGTCCCCTTGGTGCGGGGAATGTGAAGCCCATACTAACCAAATGGGGGGAGGTGCGTTCTATAATTGGAAAATCCCAAAATATTGGAAAATTGAGGGTTTGACTAAAGTCAACATTTAGGTGGGTCCCTTATGCTGGTCAAAGTTAAGATAGACCCAAGCCATCGGGGTCAAGTCAGGGTTTGGGTATCGTGCCATAATTAGTGTGTGCACACTTTCCAGTGCACAATAATGTTTGGTTGACCACAGATTGACCACTCATCATCGAAATTGATCGGGGTGAACTCTGTTGACTTCACATTGATCATGCAAATCCAATGTCACTGACCGGGGTCAAATCGGAGTTCATTTGCTAAATATCGAGACTTGCGCGTAACAACGCACTAAAATGGTCAAAACGGTCATATTTGTCGTTTGACTCCGAATTGCAATGCAACAAGTTCCAACACGCTCGTATCAGCTATTCAAAGTCATAAGAATTGACAAATCTTAGATCAGAGTTCTCCAGCTCAATATCCCCATCTAGGGTTATCTCTTACCTCACTATGGGTCTCAGATAGAGGTTCAGGTCACTTTTATTGGGCTCATAGGGTTCTAGAGGCCCAATAAAAGTCGAGATGTTACAACGCGTGTGCAGCACAGGTGTGCTGTGCTTGGGCTTACATGCTTGGTTCCACCCCTTCTTTTGAGGTGATTTCGGGTCTATGGGTGAGTGTGGCTAGATGCGCGTGACTTGTTCGTACGGGCTATCTTTCTTTTGTGTCTTCAGTCAAAATCTTCTCAGCTTAACTTAGAAAATTCAGGGGGGAACCCTATCAATAAGGTTCAAGTCTGTGAATAGCACAAAAGGAAGTTATGACCCGCGAATAACCTCATAACCACCATAACCAACCTGGAATTCTATAAATAGGATCCTAGATCAGGATATCTTTCATTCCATCTGCTCGTCCTCCCACTTCGCCTCCTACACGTGTGAGAGCTCCTTTATAAACCTCTTGAAGATATCCTTTGCCTTATAGGATCTTCGATTGCCTTGAAGATCCTTCGAAGACTTTCATCCTTGTTCGAGCTCCCATGTGTTGCTATGCACGCACTCCACGAGCCAAGCACGCTCCGCGCACACCGCAACAAGCGCTTTGCGTGCAATGCAACAAGCATTATGCGCACAACGCGCTCAACGCTCACAACGTCCTCAACTCAACATGAAGCTCTCCAACCGACCACAAGCCCATCGATCCAGATTCTTCTACGCGCTACGAGAAACAAGCTGCATACGCTGAGACAAGCAGTGTGGACCCCTTCGGCTTCCGTGCACCAGCAGAAGACCTTAAAGCATCCAGAGTGCAGTGCTACCCACTGTAGCAAGTAAAAAGACAACCCAGCGAGCAGTGACCTGTCACCCTCTGAGCACATATATCTCTTTCTCTCCCAGCGATTGTAACAATGAACGATATATTGCTCTTGTCTTCTCTGCAAAGAATTGAACAACACCAACAAGTAGTGAAGTTTGGTCGACACAACCCCGACCACATTGTTTTTTCACCTCTTTTTGAGATTTTCTACATTAAAAAATGTCTATTGTCGGTCGTCTCCTCTTAATTGATTGTTTCCACGTCTGCCCGCTCTCCGACTAAGACATCACATTCTAAACCGGAATGCAGGAGACTCGAGTTGGGCGCAACAATACTATATTAAATGAAAAACACCATCTCGTTAAACATTTACTTTCAAATTTCATCCTCTTTTATTAAAAATATTCAAGTTTTTAAAATTCAAGAGTTTTTCTTTTATTTTCTTAAAAATGCTCTCATATAGTGATCTAGAGAGTCATGTGACCACAATAAAAAGGCGCTCTCCCGGACGCTCGGAAATCCTTGTGCACACCGCAAAAACACCGCAAAAATTAGGACGAGCGAAGCATAACACTTAGAAGTTTGCGAGCGACGAGAACGTCATCGCGTCGTGACAATGTCGTAGCCGAAATAATGTCGTGTGAGGCACAGAGGCCCCCCGTGCACTATCATAATTGTAGTACTGTCGCGGTCAACCCTAATGGCGTAGCCCCTAACATGTCACTAGTAATAACAATAAGCATATCATGTTCATAGTTCTGCTGGATCGTCTGAAGAATGTCTGGTTGCAGATACAATTTGAATTTATTCGTATGCCCACAGTTTCAGGACTAGTTTATTATCTGTAACAATTATTTATAGATTATTTTTACACACTTAAACTTAATTATGCTTTATCTACTACAAGTCCACAATTTACAATAATATTGGGTTAAGTACCAATTGAATTTGATTGCATTGACAGAAACATTACTATTGAAACCGGAACCGACTCTAAGAGGAGTTCGAATTCAAGGGGTAGCTTGCACATACTTCTTTCTAGCGAGAGCGTCTGATCGGTTGCGCGGAACTAAGAAAGAAACTCAGTGCTGCAACGAGGAGGTCCCGCCATACAGTCAGAAGATGAAAGAGAGCTTTCCCTCCCTAACCAATGCTGAGTTCGGCACCTTGGAGGGCACTTGGGGCCAACCAGGACCAGCTAGAGAAGGAGAAAGCCAAAGAAAAGGGACCCCTCCAAAGGTACTCATGGGATATATTTATAGTTTTCTAAATCTGATCTGCAAATAGCGGAATCATGTCTTTTGATTCTGCTATATGCAATCCAAATTGATCTGCCAACAACAAAACTCCGCTGTTTGGAGAGAGTATTAAAAGACCTAAAAAGGTTTATCATGAGAGCCTGAACTCACCCCCGGGAGCCTGGACTCACCCCCGGGTGCCCGGACTCGCCCCTGGGTGCTTGGACTTATACATTTATAACATTTTAATTCATGTAATTATATTATATCACACAACAAAATAATATTAGAGAATTGTTAAAAACACAGCACTTTTGACCAGTCGCACTGCACTTTCTTCTAATTTTTCGTCCCTTTTGGAAATACGCATTGTACATGCATTTTTAGGAAAAGCGTTCAACACGAATGTTATTTTTAAAAATTAGAAAAAAGTGTGGTGCGGCTATCAAAACTGCGGTGTTTTTAACAATTCCCTAATATTATTGTTCAATTCTAATTCTGCTCACCAATTTTTTCCTGCATTCAAATAATAAAATTAAAATTCAGACCAAAATCATATACTATATTAAAAATTTAAAACATTAAATATTTAATTTTCAATTTTACCCATTTTTTGTCCATTTTCTATAATATAAAATGTGTTTTTTCCTAAAACTGAAATCACAGAATTCATTGATCTCCCAAACTCCTAATTTACTACACTTAATAATACACATGTAATATTAGATCACATTTTAAAATGGTATTGTTATTAGGAAATTCATTCTCGCTATTAGCAAATTATTACTAGTAGCAAATCATAAACGTTAAAAATGACTATTTGAAAATCGAT
Organism: Platanthera guangdongensis; assembly: GCA_039583875.1. Lineage (NCBI taxonomy): Eukaryota > Viridiplantae > Streptophyta > Magnoliopsida > Asparagales > Orchidaceae > Platanthera > Platanthera guangdongensis. The sequence continues at coordinate 152,147,284 of CM077160.1, read as the reverse complement.
TGTTTATTGACAAACCATTCAAATAAAATTAAAAAAATGACTTCAAATTAAAAAGTATACAACATGAAAGTTGTATATGTCGGCGAGATCAACAAATTTCATGTTAAACATTTTTTGCTTTGAAACAGTTTAGACCCCCGATTTGACCTCAAAAAAAGTCACGCAGAACATATATACGAATGATGTGTTCAACGTGACTTTTTTCGGGGCCCAAATCGGAAGTATAAACGACTTCAAATTTAAAAGTGTTCAACATGAAAGTTGTAGATCTCGAAAGTTGAACATTTCTCATAAAAATACATGTAAAGGAGTAAAAGACACAGTTCAAAAAATGAGAAGAAAAATAGAATTTGCTAGAACACATTTGAAATAAAATAAATATTAATATTTTAAATATTTTTTAATCTATTAGAATCAAAATATGATTGACATATAACAGCATCATTTTAAAACTACATACAAATCCTCATGAATCCATTGTCGTCTACGCCTTGTGACATCACATCACATCATTATCATCATCATCATCGTCTACGTCTACGCCTCATCCCCGTTCCAGCTGGCCTTCTCCTTCGGCCCTGTCGGCCCTTCCTCCCGCAGCAACTCCGGCGGCAGCTTGTTCACCAAATTTCTGAGCGCCTGCTTCAATTTCCCGGCAAGAACCTCATCGCCCTCTCCAGCTCCTTAGCCTCATCATACGTCAACTTCGGCCCCCATTCTCTCATATATTGCAACCACGGCGGCTCCTCAACCCCCAAATACTCCGCCGACACTACATCGGCACCGTCAGCCGCGTCCATCGCCGGGCCTCCCTTAGCGGTCAAATCCATCAACCCAACCCCCTTCTGCACCTCCCCTTTCAAAACCAGGCCGGCCTTAGGGTAAAACGCGTGCCCGTGAAGGGTCGCATACGCCGCCGGACGACTCCCTCCGGCATCATATTCGAGATCCGCTGCGTCCACCCACGACCCCGAGCTATGCTGCGAGAAGTACATCTGCTTCAGCTCGCCGTCGAAGTTGCTGAATCTCTGCGTCACGTGCTCCCAATCTCCGACGTGCTCCCCGAGCCGCCCGAGGCCGATGTTCACGAACTCCACCTTAGCCTTCCCCGCGCCATTGAAAGGGTAGAAGAGCCAGAAAACGATATCAGTGGAGGCGATGCTGGTTACAGGCTTGACGTGAATGTATGCCTTGGCGGAGGATAGGTTTCCGGCCTTGACGAACTGCTGCGAGGAGGGGTCGACTGGAAGATCGAGCCAGTAGGTCCCGTCGTTGGCGCCCCCTTGAGGAAGGATATCTCCGTCCGGATCGATGCGGACATGACTATTCGGGGTTGCGTTGGTATACAGCAGCGCGCCATTGTTGAAGAACCAAGAGACGGACGAGGGCAGATAGGGCTCGTCAGGGTGGAAGTGGAACCAGGGCGCGTGGGTTTGAATCATGGCAGTGATCTGGGTGAGATTTGGCATCGTGGCAGCTAGGGTTAGGGCATTCGTCTTGAAGCAAGCCATAGGCAGAGCGCCGCCGCCGCCAGGGGCGGCGCGGGCGAGGAAGGTGCCGAGGGAATCCGGTAAATGGACGGTGAATTGGTGGCCGGAGGAAGTGGTGGACCAGATCTGGCCGCCGCCGGCTTGGCAAGGATCGAGAAGGTCGTCTCTGACGCAGCGAATGGCGGAGAGAAGGGCTTTTGCGGGGAGGAGGTGATGAGGTGGCCGACGGGGGTGTAGCCTGGAGGAGGAAGTGGAAGCCAGAAGTGGGCTGAGGGAGAGGAGTTGGTGGAGAAGAGGAGGGTGAAGCCGGCGGGGGCGGCGAGGGAAGGGGAGGACGAATGGGAAGTGTCGCGGGCGATGAGGGCGCGGCGGGGCAATGGATTGGGATTGTGTGGTTGGGCGTGGGATCCGAGGGGAAGAAGCCGGAGGGAGGGAGGATGGGGAGTAGAAAGTGGCGCCGCCGGCGGGGAGCAAGCCGGGGGACCATATTCTTGTGAAGGTGGAGACCTCGCGGAGCTCGATGTCGCTGGTGCGGATGACGCCCTTGCCGAATTGGTCACCTATGTTAAGTTGGAAGCAAAATATGATTTTATAATTCAAAATTTAAAATGTATAATTTCACGGCTAATGAGGTTTGATTGAGTTGGGTAAGTTGAGATTTGATAAAGAAAGGCCATTGTTAACCGTATTTTGCTATTGGCTAATCGCTCTTCAAAATCTTTTAATTTTTCGTGCTTTTTCGAAATACGTCTTGTACATGTAATTTCAGGAAAAATGTTCAACACGAAAGTTGTAGATCTCGATGAGATTTACAACTTTCGTGTTGAACATTTTTCCTGAAATTGCATATACAAGACGTATTTCTGAAAGACTCAAAACCTAGGCATATTTTCAAAATACGTCTTTTACATGTGTTTTTAGGAAAAGTGATCAGATCTACAACTTTCGTGTTAAACATTTTTCTTGAAATTGCATGTACAAGACGTATTTAGGAAAGACATAAAAATTATAAGATTTTGGAATACAACTAGCCAATAATAGATTGCGGTTAACAATCGCCTAAAGAAATTATAAGTTTGATTCCATTGTGAATTTGTGTGTGAGCTTTGTCTATTTATTTTATATTTTATTATTTGATCGATTATTATTTAATGATTTAGTCATTTTTTTAATGTTTTTAATGTAATTACGCTTATATAATTATTACTAAAAATAATGGATAATTTATTATTTTTAATATTTGCATATTATAAATTTGTATTTGCAACTTTTTTTTAAGTGCACATCATTTTTTTTTTATTATGAATAAGCTGTGATAATGACATTCCATGTAAACAGGTTTCATGGTAGTGATTCTCACATGAACTATAGGAAAATGTTCCAAATAGCTAGAACTCACCATATCACATGAGACACTAAATCACTACCTGAGAAATGTGACATGTCTGCTGAGACTAAGATCACTAGAAAACCTCTTAGTGCGGTTACTAGGAGCACAACACCCCTAGATCTTATATATTTCGATATATGTGACTTTAAAAATTTTGTCACCAGAGGAGGAAGGACGAGTATTTTCCAGGGATTACTTTCTGAATCCACTGAATCCTCGCATTACAATAAGTGTCATGGAGGAGAGACCAATGTGACCCATGCTGGGAATGCTACATTAGTGCCCTCCTCAGGTAAAAATTTAATTTTGGAAAATATTCAATTTATTTATGCACTAGCTGCTAATTTAGTGTCTATTAGTTTACTTTATGATGCTGATATGCATTTTAATTTCTATAGCGGTAGAGTAACTTGTTAGTTAACTTACACTATTTTGATTGTGCATACATTAAAACTAAAATGTACCGACTAAGTCTTGCAAACGAGTTAGTTCAACAAGTTCAAACAAACTTAGTTAGCCCTAAGACTCTACATGAGAGACTAGGACACGTGAACTATAGGAAAATGTCCAAATAGCTAGAACTCACCATATCACATTAGACACTAAATCACTACCTGAGAAATGTGACGTGTCTGCTGAGACTAAGATCACTAGAAAACCTCTTATTGCGGTTACTAGGAGCACAACACCCATAAATCTTATACATTTCGATATTGCGACTTTAAAATTTTGTCACCAGAGGAGGAAGGGAGTATATGATCACATTTATAGATGACTGCTCTATGTTCTGTCACATCTATCTTCTTAAAACTAAAGATGAAGCGTTTGAAAAGTTGTCTTTTCAAACCATGGTAGAAAACCAACTAGACATGAGAATAAAGAGTTTTAAAAGTGATAGAGGATGAGAATATATGTCTATTGGGTTCCGGGGTTTCCTTTCTTCTCAAGGGATCATAACATAAACCACTGCTCCTTACTCACCCCAATCAAATGGTATAGCCGAGCGGAAAAATAGAACGTTAACAGAGATGTTGAATTCTATATTGCTCACTGTTGGCATGCCTACTGTCTATTGGGGAGAAGCATTTTTGACTGCAAACACATTCTAAACAAAGTCCCTCATGCTAAGTTAGACGTCACACCCTACGATCTTTGGTTTAAGAGACCCCTGATATTAACTAACCTTATGACCTGGGGCTGCATAGCCTATGTCAAGGTCTCTGACCCTATACGGTCTAAACTTGGACCTAGGACCAACACGTGTATCTACTTAGGTTGTGCTGAAGATAATGCTACAGATAGATTCTTAGACCTGTCTAATAATATAATTATTGAGTCTAGGGATGTTGTGTTCTTTGAGGATAAGTTCCTTAAGGATAAAACCTCACAATCCCAGGTATGCAAGTAACTATTATTGAGGAAGAACCTGAATCAGTACCGAGCACCTCCTATTCAGTCCTGGTAGACAATAATGTCCTCGAGTCTAGACGGACTTCGGTGAGAGAGCGAACTCCCAGAACCTTTGGTAGTGACTTTATCACTTACCATGTTGAGGCTGATCCATCCACATATAAGGACGCGATGAGATCAAGGGATTCCCTACTCTGGAAATAGGCCATTGATGAATAGATGAACTCTTTGCTTCAGAACAACACCTGAATGTTGGTTGACAAGTCAAAAGGGGCTAAAACTATATGATGTAAGTGGGTTCTGAAAAAAAGCTCAACATTGATGGTAGCGTAGCTAAGTATAAAACACGTCTGGTGGCTAAAGGTTTCACACAAGTTAGTGAGGTGGATTACTTTGGTGTATATTCAACAGTGTGTCACTTAGCAACCATTATGATACTCCTTGCTATTGCGTCTATTGAGAACTTTATTGCTCATCAAATGAATGTTAAGACTGCGTTTTTGAACGGAGATCTGACCAAAGAAATATACATGAGCCAACCTGAAGGTTTCATAGTACACGATCACGAAAGTAAGGTCTGTAAGTTAATCAAGTCGCTATACGAACTAAAACAAACACCAAATTATGACATGAGAAGTTTGACTATAGTGTAAGGAACATGAGATTCATGTCGAGTCTCTCAGATAAATATATTTACATACGTCATAGATCGAACACAGTCGCTATAATATGCTTGTATGTGAATGATATGCTGATTTTTAGTTCTGATCAATCTGTAGTGGATGACATTAAGTCAGAACTAATGAAGGAGTTTAGAATTAAAGACCTAGGTGTAGCTGAGACTATATTAGACATGCAAGTGAGCTTTGTGAAAAATGACATTTCCGTAAGTCAAAACCATTATATAAAGTCCATGTTAGATACGTGGAGATACAGTGAACGTAGAGCAGTGGAAACACCTTACGATTATAATAATCTCTTGAAACTCAATGATGGAGCTGCGATTAGACATTTAGATTACGCTAAATTGATTGGTAGTCTCATGTATGTTATGCTCTGCACAAGACCTGACATAGCCTTTACGGTCGGCATGTTGAGCAGATTCACTAGTAATCCTAGCCAAGACCATTGAGATGCCCTCGATAGGCTGATGCGATACCTAAATCACACCCAAAGGTATGCTTTATGTTACCATGGTCATCCTCCAGTTTTGGAAGGATTTTCTGATACATCATGGTGCTTAGAATTAAACGACAGCAAGTCCACTAATGGATTTATATTCACACTAGGAGGAACAGTTTGTAATCTGGAAGTCTAAGAGGCAATCATGTATTGCACTGTCTTCTATGGAATCTGAACTCTACGCTCTAGCTTCAGCGGGAGAAGAAGCAGAGTGGATAAGAGATTTGGTGATGAACATTCCACTGTCGAGCCTAAAGTTGAGTTCTGTTGCAGTTTACTACGACAATTAGGCTACTAAAATGATTGTTATAAACATTTTATTCAATAGCAAAAGAAGACACTACTGATGAAACAAGCCTGGTTGACCTCCCTTACGAGTCAAGGGATTGTGAACCTCGTTGATGTGAGGTCAAAAGATAATGTTGCAGACGCCTTGACAAAAGCTTAAATAGAGTTCTCACAATTAAAACATTGGGGGAGATGAGATTAAAGTTCATAGAAATATGAAACTTCCTTCTATATTTATGTTTTGATAGCAAGAAACTATAGTCGTAACATTCAAGCGTCTAATAACAGACTGAAAACCCCAAATAATTTTTTGTTGAAAGCCCAAGATGGTTAGATGCTAGTCATTCCACACCTGATGACTTAACATCTTTCTCATTGTAAGCTTATTTGAGAATTATTCAACTGAGAATACAAAGTCATTGTATGAGTTAATCTAACATTAGTGATCATAACATATTATTCCACATTTGATAATGTTGCAAATGACGGTGTGTCAAATCATATGATAAGGTACATAGTGGTCACTAATGCGTAAGATAACAACGTTTGATTTATTATAATCAAAACTTGACTGATCCTAGCTAGACTGGATAGAGATGTTGACAGTGTTAATTCACTACTGCTACAAGTGCTAAGCTCATTTAGGTAGAGCTAGTTTACTTTGATAAGTCACTGCATATGTTTATGAATTCAAAGAGTCTGACTCATGAAATTCCTTGCAGGCATTGATGAAGATGGAGGAGAGAAAGTGAATTTTGGCATAGATGATGATGATCTACTCTCTGAGTAGAATTGTTACACGTTTATCTGTAGTCATTTTTTGTTTTCTAGACTTAGTTATTATTGAGTAGCATATTTTTCTTTGGATGTATTATGTTATTTTTTTTTAAACTCAAGTTTATATTTTTCTTTAAAAACTGTGCTAACTCTTATGAAATGTGTAAAATTGGAAACTTATTTTAATATTCTCCATTTTCTGCACTCCGAAACGTACACGTTATTTGTAACAAATATAGGAGGAGATTGTTAGTGTATATTTGGATGAATAATGGGTTCGGAGGCATAACAAGTCAGTTCGGGTACACTGTTAACCCATACCCGTAGTAACTCATAAGGGTTTGCCTATTTATACCCACCTAGGGGCAACGGGTTGGGGATTCCACTTACATCCCCATCCGGATGCTTCGAGCAACACCCACAGCTCCTTCCTCTAGGAGCAAGTAACGGTCCTAAAAATTATTTGCTGGCTAGAGCAATGGGAGAAAGAAACAGTTCACGCCAGAGAGTGCCCATTTGGGAATAGGGTTTTCGGGTCGTGGGCTGGAGGAGAGAACATTGTGAGGTGCGTGCCAAATGAATTAGCTAGTGGAACATAATAAGGCTCCGTTTGTGAGGACTTATTTTCACCGATCAAGCAGTTACGACCGCATGAATCGGACCTTAATTATGATCTGATTCATGTGATCGTAACCGCTTGATCGGTGAAAACAAGTCCCCCCAAACGGATCCTAAGTTTTAAGTTAAAAATAAGGCGTTCACTACTTCTCATAGCTAAATTGGGTATGTCTTTAACAACACTCTCTCTTTATATGTATATCATCATGTGCGGTTCCCTTTCATGAAAAAAAGTACACGGCCCATCCCTTTCTATTTAATTTTTTCGTACAATATAAAATTTAATAGATATTAAGGTTGAGGCTTATCGCAATTTATTTGTTCCGGTGAGGTTGAACAAGAATGTCAATGTCATATCAAAATCTTATACTTCAAACTAATTTTTTTTTGTAACATTTGTGATACCAAGTATACATTCTATGACAATGACATTTTTGTCCACCTTACCAGAGCAAATAAGCTGCGATAAATCGCTCCAAATGCAGAAATTAATCATCTTTTTTGAATAATAAATGTAGAAATATATTGAAAACATAAAGCATCACATGATAAACAACAATCAAACAATAAACTATTAAATAAATAAACAAAACTCACATACGATGAGACACAAGCTCATGACCTTCCTATCATGGGCCTTATTAAGTAATTATAATAATTTTGAGGATAATATTGAAATGAAAAATGATTCATGATATTTTTTAATATAGATAAAATATTTAAATATAAAATATAATATTAATAATTTAATATAGCAGATCAATTATATTACTTGATAGGGTCATCTTAATTTTATAAACAAAATGGGCTGTGGATATCCAAATGGGTGTCATTAGCCCAACCTTTCCCACTAACTTAGTAGGGAGAGAGGGTTTGACAAAAACAAACTGCCCACTAACGCCATGACTGTAGACCATGCGCAAGCACGTACGACGATAACTACCTTTGTCATGACCGAAATCGTGTGTCTATTTAATTGTTTGCACATTTGGCTCGCTTTTAGACTAAAAAGCTCTGTGAGAGTTCTAAGGTCCCACAACAAATAGTAAAAAATAAATTCAAACGGATGCACAATCAATCAACGATTCCGACTTCTGTGATGATATGGTAGAAAAAAAATAGTGTAAAGTATGAAGAAGAGTTAAATTAGGAGCAAAATAAAGAGAGAAAGTAGTGTGAGAGGCGCTCGAAACATCCGGAGGAAAGTCTAAGTGGAACTATCTCTCCATTGCCCCAGCTAGGTTTATATAGAGTAAAACCTAGGGTTTATTCGCGCAAAGCCCCCGAGCCCGTTATTCATCCGAATATACACTTACAATCTCATCCTATATTCGTGACAAATAACGATAACGTTTCAGGTTACTGGAGTGTAGACAAAATAATAATCCAAACTAAACAAAATAATTAACACAGATCATACTAATAAATCAAAATAAAAGTTTTGTCAAAACGACAAACCATCATACAGATGCTATCACAAAACATAGTCTGAATAATTATTTCAAAACAAAACAGAGACAAGAATTAAACGTTTGATGATTCTACTCATCTAGTAGATCATCGTCATCCATGTCCAGGTCTACAACTCCTCCATAATCTCCATCGTAGCCTGTAAGAAATTTCATGAGTCAGACTCTATGAATTCATAAACATATGCAGTAACATTTAAAGTAAACTAGCTCTTACTAAATGAGCTTAGCACTTCTAACAACGGTGAAGTAACTCTGTCAGCATCTCATCCAGTCTAACTAGGACGAGTCATGTTACCTTACTCATTACTGATCACTATGTGCCTCACCAACACGTGTGGGCACACATCACGTGCAACATTATCAAATGTGAAATAATGTGTTGTGACCAATAATGTTTAGAGTAACATTTACAACGACTTTCAATTCTCAGTTGAATACTCTTGAATCAACTTACAATGAGAGGACGTTAGGTTATCAAGTGTGGAATAACCAGCATCCAACCATCTTGGGTTTTCATCAAGAAATTATTTGGGGTTTTCAGTCTGTTACTATTTAGATGCTTGAATGTTGACAGCTATAGGCTCGTACGTATCAAAACATAAACGTTGGAGGAAAGTTTCATATTTCTATGAACTTTAATCTCATTTCCCCGATGTTTTGATTGTGAGAGCTCTATTTAATCCTTTAGTAAGTCCGTCCGTGACATTCCTCCGGGTGTAGTAAGTGTGAGGTCACCCCTTTCTAGGGACCCCGAACTCCACAGAGGCCATTTTTGGCTTCAACACTTTAGTGCGGTGAGCGTGGAGAGTGACCAGCACAAAAGATCTCGGAGAGTGTCATGACTGGAGGTCAGGGAGGTAGTGATGATCTCGGCGAGCTCCCCAGCCCAGGACCCTTTATGGGGAGGCAAAAGTTCATGGCCTCCATCCAAGACATCATGGAGATGCTGCGAAGCATTGCTCCTCAGGGTGGCAGCTCCACCCCCCCCACCCCCCAAGAGCTAGCTCCCCCCCTCTCGACGAGATGACCCCAGCGGGGGGAGAAGGAAGTGCACCAGGAAGAAGGCCAGGGAAGGAGAGGATGGGAGATGGGGTCGAGCGAGACCTCACTGGCCGGGAGTTGTTCTCCAGCCCGGCGAGTGCCAACCTCCCAGGCGAGCAGGTCGCGCGAGTGGAAGTGGCGAGACCACCCCTTAGGGGGTCACCCTTCAGCGAGCTGATCATCTCAGCTCCCGTTCCCGAGGGTTCAGGGAGCCAGACATGGCTTACTATACTGGGAAGGATGACCCCGTCCAATATCTGTAGTGGTTCGAGGATGCCATCTCCATCAGGACGATGACAGATGTCTTCAAGTGTCGCCTCTTTGCGATCACGTTGAAGGAGAAGGCAAGGGACTGGTTCCATCAACTCACTCCGAGGTCGATCTATGGGTTCGAGGACTTGAGCCGGAGCTTTCAGCTTCGCTTCTCCACCTCCAAGAAGCGGAAGAGAAGTCCCGATTCCATCTTCCTGATAAGGCAGGGGGCCGAGGAGTCACTGGCCCGTTACGTAGACAGGTTCCAAGAGGAGATCCTGGAGGTCCAAGAGATGTTAGGGTATGCCCTCCAGATGGCATTCACGGTAGGGTTGCGCGAGGGGTTCTTCAAGATGAGCCTGCCTCGAAAGGCCCCCCTTTCTTTTGAGGAGCTGATGGAAATGACGACTGAGGAGATAGCCATGGAGGCAGCCAACCCGGCATTTGTCAAGAAGTTGATAAAGCTGACATAGATGGATGCAAAGGAGCAAGGTGGCTCGAGACCTCAGGAAGGAAGAAGGAGAGAGGAGCGAAGAGCTCAAGAGGGTCTGAAATCAGGTTGGAGGCAGCAGGGAGGACCCGTTCAGGGCCCGGGAATAGGTTACGCCCATGATGGGGGAAACTTCCATGGGGGCCAAGGGAGGTTCAACTTCCAGAGACAAGCCCCTAGGCAGCTCCTACCCCCACCGCAGCAAGCGATGGAGATTGGTCGAAGGGAGAGGAGGAACCGCCAGGGAAGGAGAAGGGTCAGGGTAGAGTTGTCGTACTGTGACTTCCACCGGGTGGAGGGGCACGCCACAGCTACCTACCCCGAGTTCCTAGAGGTGAGGGGGGCGAGAGGCCCTGCCCAGCCACAGCCACCAGTGCGGGTTGAAGAGGTTCTGCCCAGAGAAGGGGGAGATGATGTGTGTGAGGACCCGGTCGATGTCGGACCCCGAGGCAGTATAGCTGTGATCCAAGGTGGAGTAGGGATCGAAGCCACTCGGAAGACGAGCCTTCATGTCATGTACCGAAGGAGCGTTGCCTCAACATCCCAGACCCCGCCCCAGGAGGAGAATATCACTTTCTCGGTGAAGGACCTGCCAGATCATGAGGATCTGTTTTGAGATGTGCTGGTCATCCAAACGGTCATCGAGGGCTACACCGTCTCCCGAATCTTGGTTGACAACGGAAGCTCCGTCAACGTCGTTTTCAAGAAGGCGTTTGACGAGATGAAGGTAGAGATAAGAAGGGTGTTGGCCTCGGACAGACCCTGTTCGGATTTTCAGGAGAAAGGAAGGAGGTCGAAGGTGGAGTATGACTCCAAGTATAGTTGAGAGGGGCTTCAAGGAACTGCCGGCTCGTCATTGTTGACGCTTCAAGCAGCTACAACGCCATCTTCGGAAGGCCCCTCATCAGCGCCTTCCGTTGCGTGCCATCTTCCTTCCACCAATGCCTCAAGTTCAGCTCCGGAGGGATCCAGGTCAGAGTCAAGGGAGACTCCAGGATGGCAAGACAGTGCTACGTCACGGCCGTCAACACCATCTCTTGGTTGGCCAAGGCAGAAGAGATGGAGAAGGTCATGAAGAGTGTTGGAACACCCTATTACTGATTTGGGCAAGTATCACTATGTGTCTTAGGAAACCTGTTTTGACCTCATTGTATAGATCTAAAGGTCAATTAGAATTGAGTCTAAGGGTTAGTAGTTAGGTTTGGAAGCTGCCCTCAAGACCAGATTTTTCAGTTTGGAGACTAAGTCATTTCGTCGAGCTCAGTACGACGAATCGTCGAACTCCAATCGACGATCGTTGAGCTCACTTCGACGAGTCATCGAACTCCATTCGACGATCTCTGAGCTCAACTTCATCAAGTCGTCGAACTCCATTCGACGATCTTCGAGCTCAGTTCGACGATCTTGACTCCAGTTTGATTCTCTATCTCTGAGCTCAGTTCGACGATAGTTGAGCTCAGATCGACGATCTCTGTTTCTGTCTAAGTCCAAATCTCTGAGCTCAGTTCGACGATAGTGGAGCTCAGTTTGACGTTTTTTTGAAGAGTTAAATGTTTTTCAAGATTCAAATACAGACAGTTGAGGAATTATTGTCAGCAATTAATTCAGAGATCTTGTAGCCGTTTTCATTTATTCTGGAGCAAGTTTCAAGGGATTTTCAATGAATGTTTTAATGGACCTTCCTCCAGAAGACAACTGCAGTTAAGGAAGTAATTAATGACAGGCTAACGGCTATATTGGAAAAGGATCATTTCTATTCAGAGAAAAAGGAATAAAAGACAAGATTCTTTTTTCATTCCTGACACAAGAAGAAGAACAAGAAATTAGAAAAACACAACTCTTACAACAACTAGAACAAAAGAGAAAGAAAGAAAGTTGCAGATATTCTATGTCTCAAAAATTCATACATAACACATCACCAAAGGAGATCAATCATCTGAAATTTTCAGATCTCTCTTGTTTCAAGTGTTCAAAGGCCATCATCATTCAAGACTCCAGATACCTCACATTTCAGCTGTTGCTGAAATCATCATTTGCTGGAGATCAATTTTCTGAAGACCTATCACCCTACTGCAAAGCTTCACTTCCTGAACAACTCAAGATCTCAGGGGGGCTTTGACAACATCACTGAATCCACATAGTCTTCTCACTGTGATTGAGAAAAGAAGACTTTCATCACTCTCTCATCCCTACCTCTGTAAAGGGTTTTTCAAACTCCCTTCAAAAGTTTGTGTTTGGTTTTTGAGCACCTTATCAAAAGCTCATTGGTGGTAAGACACCTGATCAAAAAAGCTGGTTTGGTTTTTGAGCACCTTATCAAAAGCTCATTGGTGCCCAGGACACATGATCAACTCATCCTGCAGTGGATTCCTACCTAGGGTGGTAGAAGAGTGGATGTACCCAGATTGGTTGGGGAACCACTATAGCTCCTTGTGTCTTCTGGTTGCTTGTTTTTCTTTTTGTTTCTGGCTGTAGTTTGTGACTAGGTTGCTCTGTGATTAGATAGTTGTTGTGTTTAGATTTACTTTTTATTATTTGCTTCCCTGTTCACATTAGAATACACCAACTGTTGTAAAAGTTTTTAGCAAGCACCATACTCTATTCACCCCCCTCTAGAGTATATCAGATCTAACTCACACTTTCAAAGAGCTTGAGCAAGATGGAAGTGTCCGAGAAGAAGGAAGCGGAAGACGATCATCATGCCCAGGCCCCCTGAGGGTGCCTCGCCTTGCGGTAGTTTTTTGTTTTTTCCCTTTTCTTGTCTTGTAACAAGTGCTACCCCTGACCAGCTGAGTCAGGGGACCATGTAACCGATATTTTTCCCCATTTAAGGATGTAGGATTTGGTAAGGTTTGATTGAGATGCCTAGTCCTTTTGCTCCGAGACGGTCCCGCTGTGTACAACCCCGTATTCGCGAAGAGTGGGCCCAAAACAAGGTGAGCAAGTTTTTAAGCTTTTTGGGAGTTTTGCACTCCTAGGGGCCAATTTTGGGTGAACATGTAGAACATACTAGTAGGGGAGAAAATATTTCTCCCCCAAGGCGCTTTTGGCAAGCCGCCCAGGCCGCCAGGCCGCAAGCCGCCCAGGCCGCCCTAGCTCGCAGGCCGCCCAGCTCGCCAGGCCGCAGCTCGCCTTGCCCCGTCTCGCCAGACCGTCGCCTCGCCCAGGCCCCCGTCTCGCCAAGTAGGCCAGCTCATAGGCCGCCCAGCTCGCACGCCGCCCAGCTCGCAGACCGCCCAGCTCGCAGGCCGCCCAGCTCGCAGGCCGCCCAGCTCGCAGGCCGCCCAGCTCGCAGGCCGCCCAGCTCGCAGGCCGCCCAGCTTGCAGGCCGCCCAGCTCGCCCAGCCTTCTTGCCCTCGGGGGGAGTTACCCCTTTACCCCCCGGCGTGGCGGTTTCCTATTGGCCCGAGGCCTTTTGGCCGTAAGGGTATTTTGGTCATTTCTGGCCCAGGACTTTTGGAAAACTATAAATAGACCCCCTTGGGTGCCTTGGAGAGGGGCTTTTTCTTAGTTTTCTCCTCCCTTAGCTTCTTCTTGGTAGAGTTGAGAGAGCTCTTCAAGGCACCCTAGCTCGAGCATTGGCTAGGGAGGGGAAGTGCTCAGGTAGCCTTCCGGGTGTGAGGTGGGACCTCCGCGCAAGAGCCGAGGGTCTGTTCCTAGCTTCTTGATCCCTTGGTCCGTGACGTTCTCTTGAGTGTAGTAGGTGTGATGTCACCCCTTTCTAGGGACCCCGAACTCCACAGAGACCAAGTTTTTGGTTTCAACACGCTGCCCAGGCTCTCACTAGCTGGGCAGGGTCGGTGGTACCTCTCGTGGATGCCTAGAGGTCTCAACTCGAGATGGATTCCGATGTCATGCTCTCACCTAGCTGGCAGGGCAGGTTGATCTCTCGGAGGGTGGGTAGGTCTCACCTCGAGATGGATTCCGCTGCCAGGCTCTCACCTAGCTGGCAGGGCAGGTTGATCTCTCTGAGGGTGGGGTATGTCTCACCTCGAGATGGATTCCGCTGCCAGGCTCTCATCTAGCTGGCAGGGCAGGTTGATCTCTCGGAGGGTGGGGTAGGTCTCACCTCGAGATGGATTTCGCTGCCAGACTCTCACCTAGCTGGCAGGGCAGGTTGATCTCTCGGAGGGTGGAGTAGGTCTCAGCTCGAGATGGATTCCGCTGTCAGGCTCTCACCTAGTTGGCAGGGCAGGTTGATCTCTCGGAGGGTGGGTAGGTCTCACCTCGAGATGGATTCCGCTGCCAGGCTCTCACCTAGCTGGCATGGCAGGTTGATCTCTCGGAAGGTGGGGTAGGTCTCACCTCGAGATGGATTCCGCTGCCAAACTCTCATCCTGCTGGCAGGGCAGGTTGATCTCTCGGAGGGTGGGGTAGGTCTCACCTCGAGATGGATTCCGCTGCCAGGCTCTCACCTAGCTGGCAGGGCAGATTGATCTCTCGGAGGGTGGGTAGGTCTCACCTCGAGATGGATTCCGCTGCCAGGCTCTCACCTAGGTAGAAGGGCAGGTTGATCTCTCGGAGGGGGGGGAGGGGGGGTAGGTCTCACCTCGAGATGGATTTCGCTGCCAGGCTCTCATCTAGCTGGCAGAGCAGGTTGATCTCTCGGAGGGTGGGGTAGGTCTCACCTCGAGATGGATTCCGCTGTCAGGCTCTCACCTAGCTGGAAGGGCAGGTTGATCTCTCGGAGGGTGGGGCAGGTCTCACCTCGAGATGGATTCCGCTGCCAGGCTCTCATCTAGCTGGCATGGCAGGTTGATCTCTCGGAGGGTGGGTAGGTCTCACCTCAAGATTGATTTCGCTGTCAGGCTCTCACTAGCTGATAGGGCTGGTTGATCTCTCGTATAAGCCAAGTCCTTTGCTCCGATGATGATTCCGCTGTCAGGCTTTCACTAGCTGACAGGACTGGCTGATCTCTCGTGGAAGCCAAGTCCTTTCCCCGGAGGAGGTCTCGCCACCCAGGCTCCCATAGCTGACATGGCAGGTTGACCCCTCCGGGGGGTGAAGTGTTTCTACCCGGAGAAGGTCTCGCCACCCAGGCTTCCATAGCTGGCATGACAGGTTGACCCCTCCGGGGGGTGAAGTATTTTCAACCCAGAGGAGGTCTCTCCACCCAGGCTTCCATAGCTGGCATGACAGGTTGACCCCTCCGGGAGTGAAGTATTTTCTGCCCGGAGGGGGTCTCGCCACCCAGACTCCCACAGCTGGCATGACAGGTTGACCCTGTAACATCCCATGTTACTTCTGGACCCCTCAACATAGATTGGGTTAGGCCTGGGTGAGATTTAAGGAAGACCAACTATTTTTGACCCTAGGTAGTGGGTGGTAACCATGTGGGGCCCACTATAAGACCATAGTCAAACTAGGTCAAACTAGCCTAAGTGGGGACCCGAGCCACACCATGACCCCACCACATTGCCCTAACCCTAAAAACAATCTAAGTGGACCCTAGAGCATGTCACTAGGTCAACACTTTGACCCCAATTGACTAAAGTCAACCTTGGGCTTAATTTGGTCAAACCCACACTCATAAGCCCAATTAGCCTAAGTAGGGCACCCCCTTGACCCAACCCAAGTTGGGTGGTGCCACTAGACCCATTACCACCAAGTAGGGTCAGCTCACCCACCATGGTTGACCAAGTCAACCTTAAAAGTCAATTTGGTCAATATAAGGCCTAAAGAGAGAAAATGAGTGTCAAGCTCATTTCCAATGGGCTAAGCCCATGAACCAAGACCCATGACCAGCCTTAATGGTTAATGACAGCCCCTACCCTCCTGAAATTGGAGAGAGATTGCATGCAAGGGGGTAGTTTGGGAAATTGGGGGAAAAAGAGGAGAGAGAAGAGAGGGAAAATGGGGATGAAGGCCATGTGTCCCTCCTCCTCTCTTCCCAAGCACAGATCTGAACCCACACATCAATTATCATCCTTTCCAACCCAATTTCATGCCACTTGGAGCCAAGGAGGAGAAACCAAAGCTCATGGCCGAAATTCCCATCATGGCATCTCTGTATACAAGCCATATCAGCCAAAACCAACCATCCCATTAGCTTCAGACGGTCCAAAAGAGTGGAATTCGATACCTGGATCGAAGCTTTTGGTGGAGAATCGGGTTCGGGAGCAAGCTCGCCGGAGAGGAAAATTTCCATGGCCAACCGCCGCCAAACCCGCCGCCAAGCCCCAATCCAGGTCCGTTTCACCTCACCTCTACCCGTACTAGTTTCCTAGATTTATTAGGCGAGACATCGGGCTCAAATGAGCCAGATCCAAGGTGAGCTTTTCATGAATTTCAGATTTTTCGATGGAGTGCAAGTTCGCCGGAAACCGCAGCCTCCGGCGGCCAAGTCGCCGCCGAACGTTAGCCCTCACCTTAACGGAGGTGTTGGTGGTGGTGGCCGGCCAGGGAGGTGGTTGGGTGGCCGAGAAATGGCCTTGTAAGGTGCTCCAGGTCGGGCAAATCGCGGCCCTTGGCTCCATGGAGAAGATGAACAGATGCCCTCCATTCTGCTTTAAGATTCGTGCCATATCAAATTTAATTTTCTGTCCCTGTTTTTGCTGTCACTTGCAAGCTAATTTTAGGCCTCTTAGAGGCATTTCAAGACCTTATTCTCTTAATGAAAATTGTAGCTGATGGTCTTATCTTTAATTGGCCACCCTAAACATGTGATTTGGTGTAGTGTACAGTCCTGTAGGACATTTCTCCTAGGACTGGTCCTAGAGTAGGGCAGAAATTAAATTGGATGCCCAGGTCAAACCATTAGTCACCATGACCACAAAGTTTGGGCACATGCATGATTAGGGCATACTTAGCCCTGCCAAAAATTAGGAATTTCTAGAGAACATTTTCAGCACCTTGGGTTCACTGCATGTTGGAGAATCCACTTGCATATGTTAGCTCATGTTATGCCTTGGTGTGCAATTAGCAAAAATATAAATATAGTGTATTTAGCCCAATGGTGACATGTAAAGGTCTTGGAATTATTTACAGTGGTTCATTAGGGTAAATTTCATCCCTCAAATTAATCATGGATTTTTTGGAATCAAAAATTCCATTTATTGGAATTTATTTTAAATATAGCTATTTTGGAAATAAAATTGGAAAATAGGTTTTCCTCAAGTACAAATCCTAAAATTTTGCCAAGGCATAGATAATGTCACATTTGACTTAGGAAAAATATGATCCCTCTGTTTTGAAGAACTTTTGGAGTAGATATCTTAAATTGCCCATTTTACCCTTGTCTTATTTAATTCTTGAAATGATGGATATGTACCTCAGAAAAATTTGGAATTTATTCTACTGCTATAAAATGGTATTATTAGTTTTGCATGAATTTCTCAAAATTAATGGATGCATTGTTAGTTGTTAGATTAATATAATGGCATTTTTGGTAAATATGTTATAATGGAATTTTATAGGACATTTCACAATAACTGTTGATGATACTCTGCCAATAGTCATAAAGTAGTGTTCTAAAAGTTCTGTAATTTGCCTGGAATTTTTGATTACATAATGCCTATACTTCATTTGGAAAATGGAATTTGTGTGAATTTGATATTAAATAGGAAATGAGGAATAAATAATTAAAGGAAAATTATGAAACTCTGTAGACAGCAATATTTTATCAATATACATCTCAGGAAAACTTTCCTAGGTCAGTGGATATTTAATCATACTACTTCATGTGTAAAGTGACCTAGTGTTTAAATTAAAAGTTTAATTAAAGGACTATTTGGCCAAGAAAAATTATGAGAATTCATAGGGTAGTTCCCTTAGTCCATACCACCCTAGGATAAATATATAGAGGCAAGATGCCTTAAGGTTTGGAAGATCACATTTTTAGGGTAATCATAGGACATGGTCTGCATATAACACAAAAAGGTCTTGCCTTAGGGGTTACCAGGGGATTGATTATCGACAGAAATAAGAGAGTTCAACATGAGTAACCCTGGTGGGTAGAGTTGTCTTAGTGAGGGATCAAAAGTGCAAGTCTTAGTTAGCAACTTGAGTGGGGGTCGGCGGAAGACCGTCGGTTTCCCAGTAACACCTTAAGTCACTAGGGTTGTACTAGAGCAATAAGGAGAGCTGGGGAGATACATGGGTAGCCATCAACTAAAATAAATATCCTTGCGAAAGGGAACGCTGGGCGTAATCCCAACACAGTTCCTAGTGCCCCTTGAGAGCCCTTCACAGGGAATACCGGGGGCAGTCCTGGGATTAACCTTAAATCTCTAAGTATAATAACTCGTAGACAAGAGTAGTTTAATAGGTTAGGACATTGTTGTACCTTCTCGCCCGTGTAGGGTTGGAGAGATTCATGATTTATGCTCACCCGTTTAGGGTTGGAGGGAGTTGGTATAAAGGCACTAATGTGCGTTCTCACCCGTTTTGGGGTTTGAGGGAGTTGGTATAAAGGCACTAACGTGCGTTCTCACCCGAGTTTGGGTTTGAGGGATTCAGGACGGGTTTGGTCCTGCGAGCGGGAGGCTCGGAATGAATTATTTGCATGTGCATAAATATCGTGGCGGGGCATGCGGTACTGGCCGTTCGTCACACCGATGGCAGTACGGTGCACCAGGCGGTTGTGAGAGTTAGAGGGGCCAGTGGGTTGTTTTACACTGCGGTCTGGAGGACGATCCCCGATAACACACATCCGACCCAACAAGACTGACGGGTTTGTCAGCAAAGTACGTACGCGAGACTCTAGAGTGCACCTTGGACGTGTACAGAGGCGTATGAGAGGGGTCTAAGGCTTGGTAGTGTGCATACCGGTCTAGAAGCGGAGACGCCCGCTCCGCTGCTGCCGTAGCCACAACGGTGGTACCGGAGAGTGATGCTAGCTCTCAAAAAGTGGGAACTAAAAGTCTGTGATCACAGAGTCGTTGTGTGTGAGTTGCACTTGCCTGCGCATAAATTGCATCATATCATTCTTCCATATTAGGTCATAAGCTTCATAGATCCTTATCATATAAATTAGTATGAGCTCTTTTATATGATAAGTTAAATTTCCTGGAAACCCTAACTTATATATTTGTATGGGCATTTATATAAGTTAGGGTACGTTTGTGATGATAGCATAGTGGTAGTTTAGTTTATTTACTTGTTCATATTAATGTTCTCTACTTTCCTTTACTGCACTGCTCTTACTTATTACTTGTACCGTACTTAGAACTGCTAGAGTAGAACTACATTACTTATTACAACTCTAGTTAGATACTGTCACCTGCTTCCACTTTGCTACCCCTTATGTTGTCCTCCGCTTCGTCCTCCCGCTCGGTGCCTAGGAGCTGCGGGGCGAGGTGCGGAGGAAACAACTTAGTCTTTTGACTAATGGTTGGTGACCAACTATTTTTAGGAGCCCGGGGAGATGGAGCACCAGCACGTCGAGGAGGCAGGACATGAGGAGCAGATACCGCTTCAGCAGGCTACTACCACTACTGTGCGTCATTAGGTGGGACGAGATCTGATGTTCTAGTATAGCTTCCGCATTTATTATTTTGAGAGAGAGTGATTTTGATGTACTGGGCATAAGCCCTTTTTACTCTTTCATTTGTACTCTTCTGTGGACTATAGTGATGTACTTTTCATTTCATTTATTGTATTATGTGGCTTGTGGACTGATGGTTTTACATACAGTTTTACTTCTTTCTTCTCATATTGGCCTACAGGTTAAATGATCGTACTAGCCGGCAGAATCGGCGTGTTGCGGTGTCGACTAACCCGTGAGTTAGTGCCACCGTAAGGCGGCGGTTCTGGGCATAAGACCCGGTAGCCCTCCTTGGTAAGGGGGAGGGGGGTCTTACAAACTGGTATCACTTGAACAACGATCATATGAGAAAGAAGTCCACAACATGGGACCACCCCCGCCCGACCATTAGTTTGCAGACAAACTATGCAGCGGAAGCAGTGGTGTGCCCATGTGTAAAGTCACATAAATGGTCCACAAAGTACAATGAGTAAGGCCAATTTTGTTTTAACCTTACCTTTATGCAACCTCCACAGGTCGCCGCGCCGCAAAATGTGGCTCCTCCCCCTCCAGCTGCCACTCCATTCCTACATACGGAGATGGGGCAGACCTTGACGGCGATTCGGGATGCCTTCAGAGCCCAGCAAGTCCCGGCTCCACAGCCAAATCCGGGGTCGAGCTGGCTGAGTGCATTCAAGAGCCTGTCCCCACCGACGTACCGTGGGACAGAGGATGCGTTGAAGACAGAAGAATGGCTGGAGGCCATACACGAGATCTTAGCAGGCATCAGCTGCCCAGTCGGCGAGGCAGTACCTCTAGCCACCTCTGTGCTAGAGGCTCATGCGAAGAGATGGTGGAAATCAGTCCGGGAGTCCACTTATGCGGACTTTGAGCTGTCAGAGATATCATGGGAGGAGTTTGGCGATGTATTTCTGGAGCACTTCGTCTCTGCTACGGACAGAGATGCCTTGGAGGAGAGGTTTTTGAACCTCAAGCAGGGGACTAGATCGGTGATAGAGTATCAGAGAGAGTTCTCCCATTTGGCCAGGTTCGCGGGGATTCAGGATACCGATGATAGGAGGTATGCCAAGAGGTTCTACCGGGGCCTCAGGGACGATTTGAGGCAAGCCTTGCTATTCATTTCTCATGGCACATCTAGGCAGATCATCGAGATGGCGAAGAAGCTGGAGGCTGACCAGCTGATGGTGCGAGCCGGAGGGAAGAGACCATTTGATGGGTCGACAACCGGAGAGAGCAGTAGGGGCTCTCAGAGAGGCAGGACCATCGGATACAGGAAGGGTGGGGGACGTCGTCGTCCCAACTTCAGGCAGGAGCAGGGGCCTCCTCCGGCATTGGCTCCCCCACCTCTACAGATGCATGATCCGAGGAGACAAGATGACCGAGGCCATCGACAAGTGGTTTGTTACGGATGCCGCCAGCCCGGGCACATCAGGTCCGAGTGCCCGCATCGATTCCATCCCCATCCTCCTCCTCCACCTCCAGTGGCCCCAGTACAGCAGGGCCGAGGACGGGGCCGAGGACGAGGCCGAGGCCGGGGATATCACAGCAGGAGACGCGAGCAGGAGCAGATATACGCCTTGGACCTCACAGAGCCGAGGAACCCCGAGGAGGTTATCACAGGTACTTAAAGTTAATTATTGGTTTTCTTGAATTTTCAATTATGTATATATAGTACCTGGAACCATAGGATAACAATTAACCTTCACATAAAAGAATCTCAGGCATAGTTATGATCAGCGGCAAGCCCGCTCATACTCTCTTCGACACGGGTGCTTCGCACTCGTTCGTATCCGAGGCCTTCATCGACGGACTCGAAGGCGTGGAGAGGTTTTCTGGACTAGAGATGAGGGTGCGTCTACCCGATGGGTCAGAGCTGCGGACCACTGCACATTGTGATATGGAGGCCGAGATTGGCGGCAAGGCATTTGAGGCGCCGGCAACTATTCTGAAGCTGCAGGACTTTGACTTGATTTTGGTCATGGCCTGGTTGCATCGGAACCATGCTCAGATAGATTGTCCGTCCAGGAGGATCACGCTAAGGCATGACGACTCTCATATTATCGTTGATGGTATCCAGCCTATCTGCCACCTACTGTTATCTTCTGTACAGGCTGTGAAGGCCCATGAGCAGGGTGAAGAAGTTTATCTTGTCTGCTTCGAGATGGTGGGAGCAGAGACGACTATCTCAGATATTCCGATGGTCCGGGACTTCTCCGACGTATTTCCGGAGAAATTGCCCGGGCTACCACCTGCTAGAGACTTGGATTTCAGGATTCAGTTAGTACCGGGAGCGAGGCCAGTGTCCCGGGCACCCTACAGGATGGCTCCCAGGGAGTTAGCAAAGTTCAGGACTCAACTACAAGAGCTAGTCGAGTCAGGATTTGTGCGGCCCAGTTCATCGCCATGGGGAGCGCCAGTTCTCTTTGTGAAGAAGAAGGACGGATCACTGCGACTATGTATAGATTACCGGGAGCTGAACCGGTTAACGGTCCGCAACACCTATTCTTTGCCTCGGATAGATGAGTTATTTGACCAGCTACATGGAGCCTTCTGGTTCTCCAAGCTAGATTTGCGATCCGGCTACTATCAACTCCGTATCAGGGAAGAGGACATACCGAAGATGGCATTCAGTTCACGCTATGGATTATACGAGTTCACGGTGATGCCTTTTGGGCTCACGAATGCTCCTGCCGCATTCATGAGTCTAATGAACCGTGTATTCGAGCCTTTCTTAGACCGCTTCGTGATTGTATTCATCGACGACATCCTTATATATTCTCGGACTCAGGAGGAGCATACGGAGCACCTGGCACAGGTCTTGCAGAGGCTCAGGGAGACCCAGATGTACGCAAAATTTTCAAAGTGCCAGTTCTGGTTGCAGGAGGTGGCTTTCCTGGGGCACACGATCAGTGGGGCTGGGTTAGCAGTGGACCCAGCCAAGATAGAGACAGTAAGGGATTGGCCACGGCCGAAGACCGCATCTGACATCCGCAGTTTCTTGGGACTAGCAGGGTATTATCACAAGTTCGTGGAGGGGTTCTCGAGGATAGCACTCCCCCTCACGTCCTTGACGAAGAAGGACACAGATTTTGTTTGGTCAGAGCGGTGTGAGACGGCTTTTCAGGAGCTGAAGGACCGACTCATCTCATCCCCCATTCTTGCGCTTCCATCCGGGAGCGAAGGATTCCAGATCTATACGGACGCCTCTTACCAGGGGATGGGTGCAGTCCTGATGCAGCATGGACATGTTATTGCTTATGCTTCAAGACAGTTGAAGAAGCATGAGCATAACTATCCAGTACATGATCTAGAGCTCGGGGCTGTGGTATTCACCCTAAAGATATGGAGGCATTACTTATACGGAATTCATTGTGACATCTTTTCAGATCACAAGAATCTTAAGTATATCGATACACAGAAGGACCTAAACCTGAGACAGAGGAGGTGGCTGGAGTTCCTCTGTGATTATGATTACAAGATCCACTACCATCCGGGAAAAGCGAACACGGTAGCAGATGCTTTGAGCAGAAGGGCCGGCACTTCTGGACCGGAGCCCCAATTAATGTCTATAGAGCTACTACAGATGATGGAGGACATGCACATTACCATGGTATCCGAGACCGAGCCAGTCGTGTATCGAGAGTATTTGAGCTCAGTGATCAGCGGCGATGATATACAAGAGCGCATCCGAGCACATCAGAGGCTGGATGTTGCGTTACAGCCGATTTTCAGTGCCCTAGAGAGGGGCAAGGTCGAGGACTACACGCTACAAGATGATCTTCTTCGGTTCCCGGGGCGCATCTACATACCAGCAGGGGGAAGTATCCGGGAGGACATACTCAGAGAGGCACATTGCTCGAGATATTCAGTGCACCCCGGCATCACCAAGATGTGGCCAGATTTGCGGAGGTCTATGTATTGGCCCTGGATGAAGAGGGAGATCACGGATTTTGTGACCCATTGTGAGACTTGCCAGCGTGTGAAGGCAGAATGCAAGAGCCCGGGAGGTTTACTACAGCCACTGCCAGTTCCAGAATGGAAGTTTGAGGACATTGCTATGGACTTTGTACACGGATTGCCTCGCTCCCACTCTGGGCGTGACTCTATATGGGTTATAGTGGATAGATTGACCAAGGTAGCGCGGTTTATTCCAGTTCGAAAGGATGCCCCAGTTGCAGTTCTGATGAGATTATTTGTGGAGCAGTACGTCAGGTATCATGGCATCCCCAGGACTATTGTTTCGGACCGTGATGGTCGGTTCACTTCGAGCGAGTGGAGGGCCGTGCATGCTTACTTGGGATCTCGGCTTACTTTTAGTACCGCCTTCCATCCGCAGACCGACGGACAGACCGAGCGGACCATCCGGACCATGGAGGACCTGCTCAGACTATGCATATTGGATACAGGGAAGCCTTGGGAGAGGCTGCTACCATTGATTGAGTTCTCGTATAATAACAGCCACCAGGCTAGCATCAGGATGGCTCCATACGAGGCACTTTATGGGAGGAGATGCCGGACACCGCTATCATGGGTTCAGGATGTGGATACCAGGGCTCTTGGATCTGATTATATAGAGGATACTGAGGCTCAGATTCGATTGATCAGAGATCGGCTACTAGAGGCCCAGAGCAGGCAGACAAAGTATTATGATGCTCGGCACCGGAAGGTGGAGTTCCAGGTTGGAGACAGAGTATTCTTGAAGATACGTCCAGTACACGGTGTCTCTCGGGTGCGGAGGCACAAGAAGCTCAGTCCACGATACATGGGGCCATACCTGATCCTGGAGCGGATCGGCCCCTTGGCTTACCGACTGCAGCTGCCACCGGAGTTGAGTGCATTACATGACGTCTTCCATGTCTCTTCCTTGAGAAGAGCTCTCCTTCGGCCGGAGCAGCACATTACTACTACAGCCGGACCGGTAGAGCCTGACAGATCAGTGAGATTGGAGCCGATCCGGATTGACGATACAGCCATCCGAGTGTTGCGGAAGAAGAAGGTCCCTCTTGTGAAGGTTTGTGGTCCAACCATGGACGGGAGGAGCACACTTGGGAGCCGAGGGATCTGATGCTGGAACAACACCCGGAGCTATTCGCATCAGGTACTTTTAAGTTATGTCTTTAAAATTCTTGATAATTCTTGCAAGTAGAACCCCGTAGACCCGAACTTAAATTTCGGGGACGAAATTATTTTCTTGTTTATTGGAATTTGTAACATCTCATGTTACTTCTGGACCCCTCAACTTAGATTGGGTTAGGCCTGGGTGAGATTTAAGGAAGACCAACTATGTTTGACCCTAGGTAGTGGGTGGTAACCATGTGGGGCCCACTATAAGACCATAGTCAAACTAGGTCAAACTAGCCTAAGTGGGGACCCTAGCCACACCATGACCCCACCACATTGCCCTAACCCTAAAAACAATCTAAGTTGACCCTAGGGCATGTCACTAGGTCAACACTTTGACCCCAATTGACTAAAGTCAACCTTGGGCTTAATTTGGTCAAACCCACACTCATAAGCCCAATTAGCCTAAGTAGGGCACCCCCTTGACCCAACCCAAGTTGGGTGGTGCCACTAGACCCATTACCACCAAGTTAGGGTCAGCTCACCCACCATGGTTGACCAAGTCAACCCTAAAAGTCAATTTGTTCAATATAAGGCCTAAAGAGAGAAAATGAGTGTCAAGCTCATTTCCAATGGGCTAAGCCCATGAACCAAGACCCATGACCAGCCTTAATGGTTAATGACAGCCCCTACCCTCCTGAAATTGGAGAGAGATTGCATGCAAGGGGGTAGTTTGGGAAATTGGGGGAAAAAGAGGAGAGAGAAGAGAGGGAAAATGGGGATGAAGGCCATGTGGCCCTCCTCCTCTCTTCCCAAGCACAGATCTGAACCCACACATCAATTATCATCCTTTCCAACCCAATTTCATGCCACTTGAAGCCAAGGAGGAGAAACCAAAGCTCATGGCCGAAATTCCCATCATGGCATCTCTGTATACAAGCCATATCAGCCAAAACCAACCATCCCATTAGCTTCAGACGGTCCAAAGGAGTGGAATTCGATACCTGGATCGAAGCTTTTGGTGGAGAATCTGGTTCGGGAGCAAGCTCGCCGGAGAGGAAAATTTCCATGGCCAACCGCCGCCAAACCCGCCGCCAAGCCCCAATCCAGGTCCGTTTCACCTCACCTCTACCCGTACTAGTTTCCTAGATCTATTAGGCGAGACATCGGGCTCAAATGAGCCAGATCCAAGGTGAGCTTTTCATGAATTTCAGATTTTTTGATGGAGTGCAAGTTCGCCGGAAACCGCCGCCTCCGGCGGCCAAGTCGCCGCCGAACGTTAGCCCTCACCTCAATGGAGGTGTTGGTGGTGGTGGCCGGCCAGGGAGGTGGTTGGGTGGCCGGGAAATGGACTTGTAAGGTGCTCCAGGTCGGGCAAATCGCGGCCCTTGGCTCCATGGAGAAGATGAACAGATGCCCTCCATTCTGCTTTAAGATTCGTGCCATATCAAATTTAATTTTCTGTCCCTGTTTTTGCTGTCACTTGCAAGCTAATTTTAGGCCTCTTAGAGGCATTTCCAGAACTTAGTCTCTTAATGAAAATTGTAGCTGATGGTCTTATCTTTAATTTGCCACCCTAAACATGTGATTTGGTATAGTGTACAGTCCTGTAGGACATTTCTCCTAGGACTGGTCCTAGAGTAGGGCAGAAATTAAATTGGATGCCCAGGTCAAACCATTAGTCACCATGGCACCAAAGTTTGGGCACATGCATGATTAGGGCATACTTAGCCCCTGCCAAAAATTAGGAATTTTTAGAGAATATTTTCCTATAGTTTTGCCAAAATATCAAAATACAAATAAATGAAATATATGGAGTTTTACACCTCTCCATGGTCCCAAATCTTGGTGGTAGGTCAATGGGGACATCCTTGGTGCATGATAAAATTTTCAGCACCTTGGGTTCACTGCATGTTGGAGAATCCACTTGCATGTGTTAGCTCATGTTATGCCTTGGTGTGCAATTAGCAAAAATGCAAATATAGTGTATTCAGCCCAATGGTGACATGTAAAGGTCTTGGAATTATTTACAGTGGTTCATTAGGGTAAATTTCATCCCTCAAATTAATCATGGAATTTTTGGAATAAACAATTCCATTTATTGGAATTTATTTTAAATATAGCTATTTTGGAAATAAAATTGGAAAATAGGTTTTCCTTAAGTACAAATCCTAAAATTTTGCCAAGGCATAAATAATGTCACATTTGACTTAGGAAAAATATGATCCCTCTGTTTTGAAGAACTTTTGGAGTAGATATCTTAAATTGCCCATTTTACCCTTGTCTTATTTAATTCTTGAAATGATGGATATGTACCTCAGAAAATTGGAATTTATTCTACTGCTATAAAATGGTATTATTAGTTTTGCATGAATTTCTCAGAATTAATGGATGCATTGTTAGTTGTTAGATTAATATAATGACATTTTTGGTAAATATGTTATAATGGAATTTTATAGGCCATTTCACAATAAATGTTGATGATACTCTGCCAATAGTCATAAAGTAGTGTTCTAAAAGTTCTGTAATTTGCCTGGAATTTTTGATTACATAATGCCTATACTTCATTTGGAAAATGGAATTTGTGTGAATTTGATATTAAATAGGAAATGGGAATAAATAATTAAAGGAAAATTATGAAACTCTGTAGGCAGCAATATGTTATCAATATACATCTCAGGAAAAATTTCCTAGGTCAGTGGATATTTAATCATACTACTTCATGTGTAAAGTGACCTAGTGTTTAAATTAAAAGATTTAATTAAAGGACTATTTGGCCAAGAAAAATTATGAGAATTCATAGGGTAGTTCTCTTAGTTCATACCACCCTAGGATAAATATATAGAGGCAAGATGCCTTAAGGTTTGGAAGATCACATTTTTAGGGTAATCATAGGACATGGTCTGCATATAACACAAATAGGTCTTGCCTTAGGGGTTACCAGGGGATTGATTATCGACAGAAATAAGAGAGTTCAACATGAGTAACCCTGGTGGGTAGAGTTATCTTAGTGAGGGATCAAAAGTGCAAGTCTTAGTTAGCAACTGGAGTGGGGGTCGGCGGAAGACCGTCGGTTTCCCGGTAACACCTTAAGTCACTAGGGTTGTACTAGAGCAATAAGGAGAGCTGGGGAGATACATGGGTAGCCATCAACTAAAATAAATATCCTTGCGAAAGGGAACGCTGGACGTAATCCCAACACAGTTCCTAGTGCCCCTTGAGAGCCCTTCACAGGGAATACCGGGGACAGTCCTGGGATTAACCTTAAATCTCTAAGTATAATAACCCGTAGACAAGAGTAGTTTAATAGGTTAGGACATTGTTGTACCTTCTCGCCCGTGTAGGGTTGGAGAGATTCATGATTTATGCTCACCCGTTTAGGGTTGGAGGGAGTTGGTATAAAGGCACTAATGTGCGTTCTCACCCGTTTTGGGGTTTGAGGGAGTTGGTATAAAGGCACTAACGTGCGTTCTCACCCGGGTTTGGGTTTGAGGGATTCAGGACGGGTTTGGTCCTGCGAGCGAGAGGCTCGGAATGAATTATTTGCATGTGCATAAATATCGTGGCGGGGCATGCGGTACTGGCCGTTCGTCACACCGATGGCAGTACGGTATGATAAGTTAAATTTCCTGGAAACCCTAACTTATATATTTGTATGGGCATTTATATAAGTTAGGGTACATTTGTGATGATAGCATAGTGGTAGTTTAGTTTATTTACTTGTTCATATTACTGTTCTCTACTTTCCTTTACTGCACTGCTCTTACTTATTACTTGTACCGTACTTAGAACTACTAGAGTAGAACTACATTACTTATTACAACTCTAGTTAGATACCGTCACCTGCTTCTACTTTGCTACCCTTTATGTTGTCCTCCGCTTCGTCCTCCCGCTCGGTGCCTAGGAGCTGCGGGGCGAGGTGCGGAGGAAACGACTTAGTCTTTTGACTAATGGTCGGTGACCAACTATTTTTAGGAGCCCGGGGAGATAGAGCACCAGCACGTCGAGGAGGCAGGACATGAGGAGCAGATACCGCTTCAGCAGGCTACTACCACTACTGTGCGTCCTCAGGTGGGACGAGATCTGATGTTCTAGTATAGCTTCCGCATTTATTATTTTGAGAGAGAGTGATTTTGATGTACTGGGCATAAGCCCTTTTTACTCTTTCATTTGTACTCTTTTGTGGACTATAATGATGTACTTTTCATTTCATTTATTGTATTATGTGGCTTGTGGACTGATGGTTTTACATACAGTTTTACTTCTTTCTTCTCATATTGGCCTATAGGTTAAATAATCGTACTAGCCGGCAGAATCGGCGTGTTGCGGTGTCGACTAACCCGTGAGTTAGTGCCACCGTAAGGCGGCGGTTCTGGGCATAAGACCCGGTAGCCCTCCTTGGTAAGGGGGAGGGGGGTCTTACAGACCCCTCCGGAGGGTGAAGTATTTTCTGCCCGGAGGGGGTCTAGCCACCCAGGCTCCCATAACTGGCATGGAAGGTTGACCCCTCCGGAGGGTGAAGTATTTTTTACCCGGAGGGTGTATTGTCACCAAGGATCCCATCAGCTGGCATGACAGGTTGACTTCTCGGGGTTCCGCGCAAGAAAATTACACTCAGCGAATACGTTGGGTTGGACGTTTCTTTCCGAGCTTGTGCCAACCTCGAAAAGAGCGGAGATTGTGTACAACCCCGTATTCACCCCTATATAGTTTTAAGCTTTTTGGACATATAGGCACTCTCGGTGGCAAATTTTGGCTCTAGCTTGGAAATATACTAGTAGGGGGAGGAAGAATCGACATCTTCCCCCGGACCCTTTAGAGGGGCAGGTACGGCAAGATGGTCGGCACCCCCTGGCTTGCTAGGTGCGAGATGGGATGGCGGGACTAGCTGGAGACCAGGATCCCGCCCCCGACACCCTGGCCTTGGGCAGGGGCGAGACCGGGCGGCCAGCCCTCTCGTCCCAGGAGGCTAGCCCGCAGGGGCGAGACCGGGCGACCAGCCCTCTCGCCCCAGGCGGCTAGCCCGCGGGACGAGACCGGGCGGCCAGCCCACTCGCCCCAGGCGGCTAGCCCGCGGGGCGAGACGGGGCAGCCGACCCTCACGCCCCAGGAGGCTAACCCGTGGGGCGAGACGGGGCAGCCGACCCTCTCACCCCAGGCGGCTAGCCCGCGGGGCGAGACCGGGCGACCCGCCCTCTCGCCCCTGGCGGCTAGCCCGCGGGGCGAGACGGGGCAGCCAGCCCTCTCGCCCCAGGCGGCTAGCCCGCGGGGCGAGACGGGGCAGCCGGCCCTCTCGCCCCAGGCGGCTAGCCCGCGGGGCGAGACGGGGCAGCCGGCCCTCTCTCCCCAGGCGGCTAGCCCGCGGGGCGAGACGGGGCAGCCGACCCTCTCGCCCCAGGCGGCTAGCCCGCGGGGCGAGACGGGGCAGCCGGCCCTCTCGCCCCAGGCGGCTAGCCCGCGGGACGAGACCGGGCGGCCAGCCCTCTCGCCCCAGGCGGCTAGCCCGCGGGGCAAGACCGGGCGGCCAGCCCTCTCGCCCCAGGCAGCCAGCCCGCGGGGCGAGACCGGGCGGCCAGCCTCCTCTCCCTAGGAGGCTAGTTCGTGGAGGGTTCGCCCTCCGCCCCCTAGACCCATGTGGACCATGATTTTACTGTTGTGTCCCCCGGGGGTGGAATTACCTCTTTACCCCCCGGCGTGGCTGTTTTCTATTGACCCAACGTATATTTGGCGTAGGGGTATTTCGGGCATTTTGTCCCATGGGATTTGGAAAACTATAAATAGACACTTAGGAGTGCCTTGGACAACATCACTTCTTCATTCTCTCTTCATCCTTCAAGGCACCCTAGCTCAAGCATTGGCTTGAGAGGGGGAGACCTCAAAGGTCTTCCGGGTGTGAGGTGGTACCTCCGCGCTAGAGCCGATGGTCTGTTTCTAGCTTCTTGATCTTTGGTCCGTGACATTCCTCCGGGTGTAGTAAGTGTGAGGTCACCCCTTTCTAGGGACCCCGAACTCCACGGAGGCCATTTTTGGCATCAACACATCCGTAGTTGCCTTCTTTTGCTATTGAACAACGTGTTCGTAGTAATCGTTTTAGTAGTCTGATTGTCGCAGTAAACTGCAATAAAACTCAGTTTCAGGCTCGACAATGAAATGTCCATCATCAAATCTCTTATCCACTCTGCCTCTTCACTAGCTAAAGCTAGAGCATAGAGTTCGGATTCCATAGATGAGAGTGCAATGCACGACTGTCTCTTGGACTTCCAGACTACAGCTGCTGCTCCTAGTGTGAAGAGGAATTCACAAGTGGACTTGCTGTCGTTTACTTCTGAGCGCCATGATGCATCAGAATATCCTTCCAGAACTGGAGGATGACCACTATAACATAAAACATACTGTCGGGTGTGCTTTAGGTATCGCATCAGCCTATCGAGGGCATCCCAATGGTCTTGGCCATGATTGCTAGTGAACCTACTTAACATGCCGACCGTAAAGGATATGTCAGGTCTCGTACATACCATAGCGTACATGAGGCTACCAAGTAGTTTAGAATAATCTAACTGTCGAACCGCAACTCCATCATTAGGTTTTAAGCGGTTAAAATAATCGTATGGTGTCTCAGCCGCTTTACGTTCACTGGATCCCCACGTGTCCAACATGGACTGGATGTAGTGGCTTTGACTTAGGAAAATGTCATGTTTCCCAAAGCTCACTTACATACCTAGTATATTGTCAACTACACCGAGGTCTGTCACGCTAAATTCTTTAATTAGAGCTGACTTTACGTCATCCACTTCGGATTGATCAGATCCAAGAATAAGCATATCATCCATGTGCAAGCATATTATGGGGACTTTGTCTGATCTATGACGTATGTAAAGACATTTGTCTGAGAGACTCGACATGAATCTCATGTTCTTTACAGTATAATCAAACTTCTCATGGCATAATTTCGGTGCTTGTTTCAATCCGTATAGCGACTTTAAAAGCTTACAGACCTTGTTTTCGTGACCGGCTACAATGAAACCTTCAGGTTGACTCATGTAGATCTCTTCGGTCAGATCTCCGTTCAAGAACGCAGTCTTAACATCCATTTGATGAACAACAAAGTTCTCAATGGCTGAAATAGCAAGAAGAACCCTAATGGTTGCAAAGTGACACACGGGTGAGTATATATCAAAATAGTGTACTCCGCTTACTTGTGTGAAACCTTTAGCCACCAGGCGTGTTTTATACTTAGCTACGCTACCATCAGGATTTAGCTTCTTTGTCAGAACCCACTTGCACCCTACAGTTTTAGCCCCTCTTGGCTTATCAACTAACGTCCAGGTGCCGTTCTGAAGGAGAGAGTTCATCTCATCCTCAATGGCTTCTTTCCAAAGTAGGGAATCCCTTGATCTCATTGCTTCCTTAAAGGTAGATGGATCATCCTCAACGTAGTAAGTGACAAAATCACTACCGAAAGTTCTGGGGGTTCTCTCTCTCACTGAAGTTCTCATAGACTCTAGGCCAGAGTTATCTACCGGAACGGAATAGGAGGTGCTCGGTACTGATTCAGGATCTTTCTCAGTAATAGTTGCTTGCATACCTGGGATCGTTAGGTTCTTATCTTTGATGAATTTATCCTCGAAGAACACTGCATCCCTAGATTCTATTATGATATTATTAGAAATATCAAGGAACCTATCTGCAGCACTATCTTCAGCACAACCTAAGTAGACACATGTATTGGTCCTAGGTCCAACCTTAGACCGTCTAGGGTCAGGAACCCTGACATAGGCTATACAACCAAAGCTCGTAGGGTGTAACCTCTAACTTAGCATGAGGAACTTTATTCAAAATGTGATTCGCAGTCAAGACTGCTTCTCCCCAATAAGCAAAATGCATGCCTGCAGTGAGCAGCACAGAGTTCAACATCTATGTTAACGTTCTATTCTTGCGCTCGGCTATGCCGTTAGATTGGGGGGAGTAAGGAGCAGTGATTTCTACTATGATGCCCTGTGAAGCAAGGAAGCATCTGAACTCACTGGACATATATTCTCCTCCTCTATCACTCTTAAATCTCTTTATTTTCATGTTTAATTGGTTTTCTACCCTAGTTTTGAAAATCCAAAATTTTTCAAACGCTTCGTCTTTAGTTTTAAGCAACGAAATTTGACAAAACTTTGTGCAGTCATCTATGAATGTGATCATATACTTCCTTCCACCTCTAGTGAAAAAACTCTTAAAGTCACAAATATCGGAATGTATAAGCTCAAGAGGTGTTGTGCTCCTAGTAACCGTGCCAAAAGGTTTCCTAGTGATATTAGTCTAAGCACGCAATTCACATTTTCCAAGAGGATACGTAGTGTCTAATGTGATCTTGTGAGTTATAGCTACTTGGAACATTTTCCTGTAGTTTACGTGTCCTAGTCTCTCATGTAAAGTCCTAGGGCTAACTAAATTCAATTGAACTTGTTGCACTACTTTATTTGCTAGACTCAGACGGTACATCCTATTTTGGACGTAAGCACATCCAAAGTAGTGAGAGTTAACTGACAAAGTCACTCTACCGCTATAGAAATTAACTGACATACCAGCATCACACAATAAACTAATAGACACTAAGTTAACAGATAAAGAAGGAATAAATTTTACGTTATTTAAAATTAAAAACTTACCTGTGGAGAGCATCAGGGTTGCGTTCCCCACCTTCAATACGTCAGTTGTTCCTCCATCTGCTGCAATTCCTTTGCATTCTTCAGCCCTGTCAAAAGATTAATATTGTTGCAAACGTGGCACGTTGCCCCAGAATCCAGGAACCACTCTGTGCTGGCCTGCTCGTGTCTAACCATGACAACAAAGTCGGATGGCTCAGCTTGACTAACCAGATGGGTCTGGTTGCCCTCTTGTGGTGCCTTAATTTTTTCCTTCCTCGGTAACTTGCAATCAGATTCGTAGTGTCCCCACTTGTTGCAGTTAAAACATTTACTCTTAAATTTCTTAGAGGGTCTACTTGGTCCTGCAACCTGGGGGCTACTACGAGACGTTTTGGTCTTGTGAGGGGGAGGAGCACGCTTAGACCTTGAAATCATGTTGGCCGCAGCCTTCTGCTTGCCAACAGCTTCCAAGGCGTGCTTCGTCCTGTTCTCGTCCTCAATGCGTATGAAACGCTTGAGGTCGTTCAGACCAATCTGCATCTTCTTGCGGTACATCTCCGTTTTGAAATAGTACCACGAGGAGGGCAACTTATACACAATTGTGTCCGCAACAAAACTATCTGGCAGACTAATAGACTCACTATGCAAGGAATCAACTAAATTTTCAAATTCTGATACCTGAGGGAGAATGACTTTCTCCTCGTCGAAGCTGAAGGAGTGGAATTTATCCACCAGATGAGCCTTGGAGAGGTCCTCCTCCTACTTGAAGTGCTCCTCCAGTGCTTCCCAGATCTCCTTAGCAGACTGCATCTTGATGTAGTTTTTGGCCAGGCTGGAGGAGAGGCAGTTCAGCAGGTAATCCCTACAGAAGTCCTCATCTTCAACCCAATGTGCCTCGTCTTCAGTCCCAGCAACGTCAGCACGAGTAGTCTTGATTGTGTAGAAGACATTCAGGTATTTCATCCCGAACTAGGTGTTCAACTTCCAGTTGTTGAACTCTGTGGCCGTGAACTTCTTAAGCTTGTTCATGGGCACTGGAGAGGAGAAGCTGGAGTTCCTCATCTCTTCACTTGCTTGCAAACCCTAACACAGAATTTGCCGAAAGAGAACACAGCTACCACTGAAGAGCAAACTGGATCGGCTTCACTGGATGGGCTCCATGGGATGGCTCTAGAACTATAGAGGCGGCAGCTCTTCCTCCCAGATCTGAACGTCGACGACCAAAAGATGGCAGAGGCGGCGAGCGCAGAAGGCAGCTGCGTGAACTGGAGCGGATGACGGAAGCGGCCGCGCGAACCCCTTGGCGATCGTCGACTGAAAAGATGCGATCAACGATCGGGAAGAGACGATCGTCGAACAGGGAAAGACGATCGTCGACTGAAGAGGCAATCGTCGACTGAAAAAAGCGATCGACGATTCGGAAAAGTTGATCGTCGAACTCCTTGGCGATAGTCGAACGGGAAAAGCGATCGAAGACTAGGCGATCGACGACTGAGCGATCGACGATTGGGCGATCGGCGACTGAAAAACGATCGTCGAACGACCGATCGACGACTGAGCGATCGACAATTGGTCGATCGACGACTGAAAGCCCTTGTTACCCGACGGGGAAGATGCGACGGCGAGCCCTTGCATGCGGCAGATCTGGCACCGAGACCAGGCGGATTGCGAAAAACCAGCGGCAGCCTCCTTTGAGAGCAGCGAAACAGAGAGAGCAGGCGACTTCCTCCTTATCCGAGACCACACGATTGTGGTGGTGTCGAGGAAGACGCGAATCGCCGAACAATCGCGACGAGGAAGACGCAACGTCTAGGGCTTCGGGGAAGACGCGAACGACGACAGCGTCCTCGATGATCGGGAACGATGACAAACCCTAAAATCGCGAACGAGCACCAGACGGGAGCTGTTTCGAGAATGTGAGAGGCGCTCGAAACATCCGGAGGAAAGTCTAAGTGGAACTATCTCTCCGTTGCCCCCAACTAGGTTTATATAGAGTAAAACCTAGGGTTTATTCGCGCAAAGCCCCCGAGCCCATTATTCGTCTGAATATACACTTACAAGTAGGTGAACAAAAATAGAAGAGAAAGTATGAGAAAATTTCAATCTCACTAAATTCATTTTCAAAATAATTTATAACTGTTGCGGGTGACCCAAATTTTCATCAGTCCGGAGAATCGAACCGCCTTATCTCGAAATTGGACCGGGTGCACAAACAATCAAAGAAAAACAACAGCAAATGACAAAAGGTCCTTTTTGACGTGAAAACCTGTAAAGGATGAAAACCACGTGACCGGATCTGTGTCGGGCCAAAATTCACTGTATTGCTGGAGTTTACAAGCGTTTGAAGATGATTCCTTGGTGGGTGACAGATCACATATTTGTTACAAGTACAAAGTACAAAAATAATGAAAAATAAATCAAGTCCTCGGAGTCTCGATGGAAGCGATCCGGCTAGAAAAATTGTCAAGTCCATGAAATATTGATGGAATCGTTCCGGTTCAGAAAAATATTTAAGTACCCGGAGCCTCGATGGAAGCATTTTTGCTGAAGCGAAGCCTCAACAGGAGTGCTCCTGCGGAGAAAAACATTGTCTTAGAAGCTTGACGGAGCCTTTGCGCTAGAAAGGGAGCGAAGAGAATTCTTGAGCGGAGGATCGGTGTAAGTCCACGACCTCGCCAAAAAACCTCAAAGCTCTTTTTAGCCTCTGAAGTTACTCGAAGGTGGTGTTGTTTACGCACAACCCGAAGGCAAGTGCTGTTAACGCATTGCCAGAAGGCGGGCGTTGTTAATGAACTGCAAGAAGGTAAGTGTTGTGAGTGCACCACTTGATGACAGATGTTGTTAGCGTACTACCGGAAGGCAGATGGTGTTAGCGCCATAGCAGAAGGCATGTGCTGTGAGCGCAATGCCGGAAGGCAGGTACTGTGAGCACACCGCTTAATGGTAGGTGTTGTAAGAACACTGCCCAAAGGTTGGTGCTATTAGCGCACTGCTAGAAGGCAGGAACTGTGAGCGCACTCCTCAATGGCAGATTGTGACGTCCCTGGCCCTGCTCGCTCGTGTACTCTCATTTCCACCAAGGAGGCGCACCAAACGGCCGTCCGTGCTGCAGCCCAAGCACCCTAACCCCTCTCCATCCAGGCGGGTTGTTGGTGGCCTTAGCCTTTGATGAGTCAAACTCGATATTCAAGCACGCACCATGGGGACTTCCCAGGATGTCACCCATCCCAGTACTACTCCAGCCCGAATACGTTTAACTGTGGAGTTTTCCAGCTCAATTGGTGATGAGGAGTTGGAAAACTTCACAGTTAAGCATGCTCGGGCTGGAGTAGTACTAAGATGTGTGACCTCCTGGGAAGTCCCCGTGGTGCGCGTTTGACTATCGAGTTTGAATCATCAAAGGGAGGTTGTGGCCACCAACAACCCACCGGTGGGCTGGAGAGGGGTTGGGGTGCTTGGGCTGCAGCCCGGACGACGCCAGCTGGGTCCCACTGGGTTTCCCTCGGTGGACGTGGTCCCGAGTGGAGCTGGGCCCTGAGTCGTCACACAGATGTTAGTGTACTACAAGAAGGCAGTAGTTGTTAGTGTACTACGAGAAGGCAGGAGTTGTGGGCACACTATTCGAAGTCAGGTGCAGTCAGCGCATTGCCAGAAAGCAGGAGCGGTGAGCACACTTATCGAAGGCAGGTGCTACTAGTACACTGCCCGAAGGTAGGGGCTGTGAGTGCACTGCGCAAAGGCAGGTCTTGTTAGCGCACTGCCCAAAGGCAGGTGCTGTTAGCGCACTACCAGAAGGCAAGTGTTGTGGACATCTTTTCTTTTGGACAAGGTGAATTCATAGTCTCGAGAATGTGGAAGATATTTCCCCTCTATAGGCCTGAAATGATCAAACTTCAAAAATCATTAGTCATAATCATGAGCCCGATCTTGCGGTAATTCGCAAAAAAAAGTTGACAAAGTAACGTGGAAGAATGGGTATAGATCTGATGCTAGATATGGAGCTTCCTCCTAGGATGATAGCCTTAGGGGTTTCCCCCAGCTCTTACCGACGAGCGGATGACAGACCCTTTACTGATCGATCATGTGTTTGTTTCTGTAAGAACCTCTTTAACCGTCCCTGTCTAACAAGGCGTTTGATTTCTTCCTTGAGTTTGGAATAACTTTCTGTGTCATGTCCTTGTTCACGGTGGAACTCGCAGTACTTCGACTGGTTGCCTTTAATTTTATCAAGCGACATGGGCTTACGAAATGCCTCAATGCCTTGAATTATGAAGAGTATGTTTGCTCTTGAGGTATTGAGGGACGTAAAATCATGATGACAGGAATGCCCCTGGCTCAAAGGGATTCGATCACCGTGAGCTGTCACTGCTCTTGAGCATCTTGGGTGGGTCGCGTCACTAATTTTTCTTTTGGCTTCCTTTGGATTTCTGTTGATGAACTCCAGCTGTCGAAGGTGGTCGGCGGTGCGTGGGGCGCGGGGCTAGAGCGACCCGCTGCTTGTCTCTTCTGTGCTCTTCAACAATTATGCACCGAATTTCTTCACGTACGATCCTTTGAGACGATGGGTCGAGACTTGCTCCTTCCGTAAGGTAATCGAATTGATGAGTTTCTAACTATTCGGCCGGAGGGACTGGTCGTGCTTAGCTGGCAGTGCTAGCGGGCTCTGTCGGCGTGCAGTTCTCGTAGATGAATCGTTTTCCATGGCACAATCAAAAGTTGGCGTGGGTGGGCTGCCAAGCCCAGAAGCTGAGTGGGGGCGCGAGAGGCGTGCAACTCTCTCAAGAGCACAAGCACTTTTTTAGCTCTCCTTCATCTAGCATAGGCGTTCCTCCAATTCTGAATGGGGCGCAAGCATGGCCTCCTCCGCGAGAGGCGTTATGTCAAAAACAGAGTTGTTGGGGGCTTGGTTGTCAGATTCCTTGTATGTTGCTCGGTACGTAGTGGTGCACCCCTCTTTGTCATTGGAGCTGGTTGGGGAGTGCTTGCGCAGTGCAAGTATTGTTTCCAAGGAGTTGCTACAGAGTTTGCGAACACTTTTTCACAGATGGCGCCAAACTATTGTGGGTCACACGACTTTTCTCCGGTCCGAAAATCGGGTCGCCTTAGGTCAGAATTGGACCGGGTACCCAAACAGTCAAAGAAAAACAACAGCAAATGAAAAAAAAGATTTTTTACATGGAAAATCTGTAAAGGGTGAAATACCACGTGCCCGGATCTGTATCAAACCAAAATCCACTATATTGCTGAAGTTTACAAGAGTTTGAGGATATATGATTCCTTGGAGGGTGACATGTCACCTCTCCGTTAAAAGTACAAAATATGAAAATGATGAGACTAAGTACTCAGAGTCTCGATGAAATCGCTTCAGCTAGGAAAATTATTAAGTCCACGGAATCTCGATGGAAACGTTCCGGCTGGGAAAAATCTCTAAGTTCACGAAGCCTCGATGGAAGCACGCCTGCTGAAGCGGAGCCTTGGCGGGAGCGCTCTTGCGGAAAAGAACGTCGTGCCTTGTAAGTTTGATGGATCTTTTACGCTGGAAGGGGAGCGAATCGAATTTCTGAGCGGAGGGTCGGTCTAAGTCCACAACCTCGCCGGAAAATCTCAAAACTCTCTCTAGCCACTTGAGTTGTTTGTCTTCAAATGAAGATATGAAGTCATATTTATAGTTTTTTGGAGGGATATGTTGGTAATTGTGCCGATGCGAAATTTGTGCTGGTAATTGCACCGACGCGGAATTTGTGTTGGTAAATGCTGTCGCTCCATTTCGGTCAACTGGATCTCCAAATTTAGCGAGATGACGAAAGTGCCCCTTGGGCGGTTTAGGTAGGTTGCCCGACGGCGGCGGCCGACGATGGTCGAAGGCGTCAGAGACGGTCAGTGGCGGCGGTCGTCGGCGCGCGCGCGCGCCAATGCGCTGCGGGTAGAGCTGTCACGGTTCCGGTTCGGTTACGGTTCTACTAAAATCATGAACCAAACCACTAAGTAACGGTTATTCAAATTGGAACCAAAACCTTATTTGGTTTTACCGGTTCCGGTTCTGATTTTGGTTCCTGCTTAAATTTTGGAACCTTCGTGTGAACGGTTTCAGTTACGGTTCAACAAGAATCAAAATCAAACCGGTCACTAACGGTTCGGTCTGGTTTCAAACGGTTCCAACTAAAACTAAAATCAAACTTGGTGGAATGAAATAAAAAAGGACTGCAAATAGTAAAACTCAAAACAACATCGAAATAGAAATAATTATGTTGCGCACTTCTCGACGGTCTTTTCCACGATCTGTGGGATATTATCCATCACCTTCATACGCGAGTAGACTTGACATGACGTCTAGTTGGCTTA
Source organism: Platanthera guangdongensis (assembly GCA_039583875.1). Classification (NCBI taxonomy): domain Eukaryota; kingdom Viridiplantae; phylum Streptophyta; class Magnoliopsida; order Asparagales; family Orchidaceae; genus Platanthera; species Platanthera guangdongensis. The sequence continues at coordinate 152,107,351 of CM077160.1, read as the reverse complement.
CACACGTCTTGTTGGCATGCTAAACCGCAACAATCGGCTACAATTCGTTGTCTTTCATGATTACTAATAAATGGTAGTTGTATATATTCTAATTTTTTTAAATAAAATATTTCAAAAAATATGTAAGTAAAATTGAAAATATATTATATAATTGTATAAAAATAAAAAAATGCACTACAAAAATTGGCTCCAAACCGTACTAATGTCAAACCATACCACGATATTTTTATACGGTGAAGTTTTGTTCGGTACAAAATAGAGCCTCTTTAGTGCGAATGCGGTTTGGATTTAAACTGCACCAACTTTACTCGTGATAGTAAGTATAAATATTGTAGATAAATTAAAAAATAATAACAATATTATAATATAATTATGATTAATAATAATAAACGAGTTGCGGTTGGTCCAGTTTAGATCGGGTCTAAAATCTTGAAACCGTTTGAGACTTGTATGTTGCGCTTCCGGTTCCGGTCCGAATAATAAAATATAAGAACCACACCCGGACCAATGTTATTCACGGTTCCAAAATTCAAACCGGAACCCGAATTATTTGTGAACGGTTCGGTCTGGTTCTTGGCAGTTCCGGTTCGGTTCCGATTCAGTTTGTAGTTTTCGGTTTTAAGTGACAGCTCTAGCTGCGGGCGCGGAAGGCGCACGAGCGCACGTAGTTTGCACGATGTGCGCGTGCTCGGGTGTCATGCCTGCTTGGGCAATGGGCTAACGTGCACGTGCCTTGAGGGGGGATTTTGGGCTTTTCGGACGAGCGCAGTCTTTGTGTGTAGTTCGCTCGATCAGATCGGCTTTCTTGCGTGTTTTGTTGAAGTGTTACCCGTTTTGCTCGGTAGCCTCTAGGGGGAACCCCATCAGTAAGGATCTACTGTATCTCATAAAGGGCACACATTTCAAATCTTATCAGATAATGATGCACATATCTTTGATTTTTTTAAAAAATAATTCAAAAAAAGTTAAATATAGATTTTTTTTGATTAGTTTCCGACTCCAAAAATAAGACACATTTGAAAAGTATAATTCATAGATTTTTCAAAATTTTCATATATTAATTAATATTCTTACAACTGCATCACTAACATTAGTGCATTTTACAAGGGTACTTATATATTACGCTACGGCCAATTTTAAGGGTACTTATATATTTTTGTGCACCGGCGCACAGTCCTGCACCAAAAAACTGCTCGGCCGGTCCGGGATTTGTCTTTTAAAAGACTGGTATTTTGGCCGACCGGTCTCGAATCGGTCCCACTCAAACCAGTTGTAGTCCGTGACCGATTTTCCTCCTCTGAAGGAGAACCGGCTGGGACCGGAGAACCGGTCTTAACCGGTCCCGGACCAATCTTTTTGTACAGGTCTTTTGTCCGGCCTTTTACTAAAATGACTAAAAATGATCGATTTTTTACTAAAATTACTAAAATGACTGGTCTTTTACCACCTTTTTGATCGGCCCCGGTCCGAGACCGTTCTTTTACCGGTCCCGGACCAGTCCACAGTCTGGGACCAATTTTTGATGCAAAAAGAGGACCTCTGGGATGGAACCGGACCGGTCCTAACCTGTCCCGGTCCCGGTCCCGGTCCCGGTCCCTAGCCGGTCCTAACCCGGTTAGGACCGATTTTTTTTTTGCACCACTACCTGCGCACATCATTTTAATTTTTTTTCTAGATACATATATTAATATATATATATATATATATATATATATATATATATATATATATATATATATTTATTTCTCCACTTAATTAATTTGGATGCTGCTCATATTAAATACTGTTTATCATCACATAATAATACTATTTAAGTGGACTATCCCAACCAATCAACGAATGTCACGTGCCATGGGGCACTTGTTAACATTAATTAATTACGCGGAACAACTAAATAACGCATGCCATATTTGCACTCCTGGATTCACGATCTCACAGCATGCGTGAGTGTACATAAAGTATTAAAACAACCAAAAAAATATAAGTTATTGTTAACCGTAACCCGTTATTTTACTAGTCGCACACTAAAATCTCTCAATTTTTCGCGACTTTTCGAAATACGTCTTATACATGCAATATCAGGAAAAGTGTTCAACACGAAAGTTGTAGATATCGACGAGATCTACTAACTTTCGTGTTGACACTTTTTCTAAAAATGCATGTACAAGTTGTACTTTGGAAATATGCCTAAGTTTTGCGTCTTTTCGAAATACGCCTTGCACATGCAATTTCAGGAAAAGTGTTCCTCACTAAAGTTGTAGATCTCGTCGATATCTACAACTTTCGTGTTGAACACTTTTCCTTAAATTGCATGTACAAGGGGTATTTCGAAAAGGCGTGAAAAATTGAGGAGGTTTTGGGGTGAGACTAGCTAATTACGGGTTGCGGTTAACAATCACCAAGTATAGAGGTCTGTTTGGGACAGCTCTGGCGGCTGGAAAAGCTCTTTCCCAGCCGCCAGAGCTGTTATTGGGTCTGTTTGAGACAGCTCTTTAATGAAATCGCGGATCGAAGAGCGGCTCCCAGAGCTCTTTTCCGGAAGCCCCTCCCCCCTGCGTTCAGCGCTCTAAAAAAATCGCGGTTGATATTTTTTTCCCTGCGGTTCTTCTCCCCGATCCCGCGTCCCTTCCTTCTCCCCGATCGATCCCGCCGATCTTTCCTCTCCTTCTCCCGAACACAGGCGACAGCACTTCCTCTCCTTCTCCATCGGTGACATCGGCGACACCCCCGAACACAGGCGACATCGGCGACAACACTTCCTCAACATCGGCGACACCGCCGATCTTTCCTCTCCTTCTCCTGCCGATCTTCTCGATCGGCGGCAGCAAAGATCGGGCGTCTTCTCCAGCCCCAGTTTAATGCTCGTCTATGCCGTTGCTCGTCTTCTTCTTGGCGAATAAACACCGCAAATGCGACCGGCGTGCCTTGGGTTTAAGAAAGCAATCATAGTCTAAACCCTTGTACGATTAGGACTCGGATCTCCGCTTCTGCTATATTTCTGCCTAAGCACGCTTCTGGTTTTTCTTGTTCATCTACTGTTTAGAAGCTGAGGAACCTATGCACCTGTGAACACTGGAATTCTTTGATGTTTTTGTATCTCTCTTTGTTAGAGATTTGTGGACTCATCTGGAAACGTTCAAGTATTCTCTCATTTTTATCAGGTTTTTGGAGGGAGACGCATCTCCTGAACCATGATTTTTGTGTTTTTTGGAAGTTACTAGGAGCTAAAAATTCCTTGGATTTGGTTCTCACATCATGACGATGTTAGAAATTGCTCACTCAGGTTCTGTCATAAATGCAAAAACCCTTTTTCTTATGAGCAGCAAACATGTTTCCAAACAGCTAAAAATAAAAAATCGCTCTTCAAAGCGCACTTTTGCACAGGACACCCAAACACTCTGCAGCTTTTTAAAACTGCTCCCCAGAGATCTATTTTAAAACAGCTCTATCCGGACAGCAACTTTTCAATCCGCCAGTGCTGTCCCAAACAGACCCATAATTGACAGCCAAGCCAAGTCATCCATTTTTGAGCTTCGCTGATTTTATATGCCGCGGGGTTTCGACTTTCGACTGGACTCATATTATATACTATTTGCAAGTCAAAAATGTTATACATAAGTCGATTATGACTTTATGAGAGAAGAATAGTATAAATGGAAATGACAATGTATTTTATAATTATGGTTTAAGATAAAAGAGTATAATTAGTTCTTTTTTTGCTTTAGCATCCGTGGTGTGAGGAATTGAAGGTTGACTTTGAACACAGTCACCGGCCTTGTCAATGACCCGGAGTTTGATTTTGAACCACACCGGTCGGCCTGTTGACGATCTAGATAGGATAAGCGCGTGCCCGAAGGAGGCAAATCTGTAATGTTGTCTCCTACTAATTACATTGACTCTGCATTCTCATGCATTCTTTTATATTCAATCGTAAATAATTAGGCTCTTTTATGTTCAACCACTATTATTAAATATATTATTAATCTCATTTATATTATTTTTCTCATACTAAAATAGGCAAAAAAAAATAGAGGCTGAGCTAAAGTTTACTCTATCGGACTTATAAATAGCCGAGTGATTCCACCTTTAAAAATTAAAAATAATAAGAAAAAAAACATTTGTATGTGGGCCCTAGATACATGTGGCGAGTATTTATTGAATGAGGGAAAATTTAAGTTCAAAGAGTGCAAGCAATAATTAATTATTGAAAGCCACTCGAATATTAATTCCAGTGGGAATCGATTTAAATTGTATTGTTGTTAAGGGCAACTTAGTTTTGGCTAGGTGCACCGCAGTTTCTCTTAATTTTTCGCGTTTTTTGGAAATACGCTTTGTGCATATTTTTTAGAAAAAGTATTCAACACAAAAGTTGTAGATCTCGTCGAGATCTACAACTTTCGTGATGAACACTTTTCCTAAAAATGCATGTACAACACGTATTTCTAGAAAGACACGAAATTTGAACGTATTTTCAAAGTACGCATTGTACATGTATTTTTAGGAAAAATGTTCAACACAAAAGTACGCATATCTACAACTTTCGTGTTGAACATATTTCCTAAAATTGCATGTGCAAGCCGTATTTTTAAAAGACGTAAAAAATTTGGAGAAAGTGCGGTGCACCTATCCAAAACTGCGGTGCCCTTAACAACTTCCTTAATTTGATTTGAGTCACTTCTCAATCCCTCAAAATTGGATTAGAATAAGATCAAATTAATTAAAAATATTATGTATTTATTAATATAATTTTATTTTAATATTAAAATTATAAAATTTAAATCTAAATAAAAAAAATATAAAGGCTTCAAATATTTCATTTGCTAAATTTAAAAGTCACACAAATATTTTTGAGCTATCTAGGATTAAAAAAATTGCTTTATTTTGTGTCCGCACAATTCGAATTCAAGCTGATTTGTAATCGAGTCATTTCAAGTCGAGCCGTCTAGACATGAAATTGATTTCGATTTTGGGCCGAATTCGACTTAAAAATTTTGATTTTACGTTGAACTCAAATTGCTCGAACTCGAACTCGATATCAGCCACCCTAAAGTCTTCATCCACAAAATTAACCCAAAACGAATACAAAATGAATTCGATAATGCGGATATAATTTCTTCTTCCCCAGTTCCCCATGCACTCAAACGCCTCATAAAACCTCGTCTTTCAGACGCCGGCACTCCACCGGATGTTTTGACACCGGCAGCTCGCCGGCGACCGCGCCGTCCATTTCAATTTCGCATTTATTATTAATTTTACTGATTTACTTCATAGGAAGGAGAATGGCAAACCTGGAACCTCGGTGCTCTTGAGTCCGTGGCAGCAAAGGAAGGAGAAGAAGAGCATCAGGATTCCTTGAGAAGCCATTAATTGCGTTAAAGCTTGAGAGAGAGAGAGAGAGAGAGAGAGAGAGAGAGAGAGAGAGACGATGGTTTTGTTTCTGGTAAGATAGACGGGGAAGTGTAGTAATGTATATAATATATATCATGCTTTGAACCCTGATTTAAATTTATGGCTTATTTAAGGAGATAGCGATGGAGGACTGCGTGGAGGAGGGGTTTATCTGAGTATTATTCCTACATTATGCGGTATCTTTTGTTGGCAGAATCTGTGAATCCATAATGAAAACAGATTCGCTTTATTCGAAATATCGAGATGAAAACTTGAGCGGAAACATATCTGAATTCATGAGTATGAATTGTTGCGGTCACAGATCTGTCAACTTTACAAGATCCTGAAGAAGACGACTTCTCTTTCTTCTGGGGTTCTCTCCAGCGATAGGATGCTAGAACTGAATGAGTGATGATGATTTGATGTCTTGTGACCCGGGGACCATAACCTATTTATAGCAAAACATAATGCGTCTGTTTTACATTTAAGTGCATCATATAAACGTAAACGACGTCTGATATCCACACATTATTTGAACCGCTCAACAATATGAAATGTATTCGACCCGATTAATTAGATCGCCTAAATTTGGGTTGATGTTAATGACAGCCCAGTAAAGCACATAATTAATATATTTGACCAACATGATTATTAGTTCTAACATTCTTTACTAATTTCACTTAAAATTAAACCACTTTTGAAAATTTTAAATCTCTTTTCGAGCAATATATGGAAATGTGAATTTGCAGTTGCTTGTCCCAAATAGTTGGAGTTGGAGGCTCTTCTAGGGTTCTAAGATATGGTAACCCAAAGAAAGAGGATCGAGTTGGCCCTTGTGAATAGCTATCTTTGCTGCGGTCGCTCGACGTTCCGTGGGTCTACTCGAGAGTGAGCCGGATGCCACACACAATCAAAGTAGATCGAGACTGAAAGCTAATAACGAGACTTTTTAGCGTGAAAAAATCAAAGAGGGTGGAAAATCACGTGTCAGGATCCGTGTCGTCCAAATTGCACTATATCATGGAGTGTTACAAGTAGAAGAATGTGAGAGGGTGATAGGTCACCGCTCGTCGCATGGGTTGGGAGAAGAAAGTGAAAGAGAAATCTACAAGTCCACGGGAAAGATTCTCCAACGGGGAAAGAGATCTTCAAGGGAGTCTTAGAGCGCCAGAGAAGAACTGCGAAAAATCTTCGAAGAAGCTCTCTCTCGGGTTATGGCGTGTCCTGAGGCGATGAGAGATTTGGCGTGCTGGGAAGAGATGGGGGCATTATCATACTCGGAAGCGATGAGAGTTTTGGTGTGCTTGGAAGCGACGAGAGCTTTGCGTGCTCAGAAATGACGAGAGATTTGGCGTGCTCAAAAGGGACGGGAGCTTTGGCCTGCTTGGAAGTGATGAGAGCTTTGACATGCTCGAAAGTGACGAGAACTTTGGCGTGCTCGGAACGACCTGAGCTTTGGCGTACTCAATAACGACGTGAGCTTTGGTGTGCTTGAAAGTGACAAAAGCTTTGGCATCCACAGAAAAGACAGGAGCTTTAGCGTTCTCGGAAGCGACAAGAGCTTTGACGTGCTCGGAAGCGATGAGAACTTTCGCGTTATCGCAAGCAATGAGAGCTTTGGCATGCACAAAAGCGACAAGAGCTTCAACATCCTCACAAGCGGCGAGAGCATTGACGTGCTCGGAAGCGACAAGAGCTTTGGCATGCTCGGAAGCGACGAGAGCTTTGACGTGCGAGGAAGCGACGAAATCTTTGGTGTTATCGCAAGGACAAAAGCTTTGTCTTGCTCGGAAGCAACGAGAGTTTTAGCATCCTCGCAAGCAGCGGGAGCTTTGACATGCTCGGAAGCGATGATAGCTTTGGCGTCCTCGCAAGCGATGAGAGCTTTGACATCCTCAAAAGCGACGAGAGCTTTAACGTGCTCAAAAGCGATGTGAGTTTTAGCGTACTTGGAAGCGACCAGAGCGTTGACATCCTCGCAAGAGACTGGAGCTTTGCATGCTCGGAAAGCGACAGAAGCATTGACGTGCTCGGAAGCGACGCATGCTCGAAAGCGACAAGGGCTTTGACGTGCTCAGAAGTGATTAGAGCTTTGGCGTGGTCGAAAGCGAGAAAAGCTTTGGCGTGCTTGGAAGCGACAGGAGCTATGGCATGCTCAAAAGCGACGGTAGATTTGGCGTGCTCGGAATGACAAGAGCTTTGGCGCGGCGTGCTTAGAAGCGACGAGAGCTTTGACGTGCTCAGAATGACGGGAGCTTTGGCGTGCTCAGAACGACGGGAGCTTTGGCGCGCTCAGAACGACGAGAGCTTTGCCGTGTTTGGAACGACGAGAGCTTTGGCGTGCTCGGAAGCAACAAGAGCTTTGTCGTGCTAGGAAGCGACTACAGTTTTGGCGTGCTTGAAAGCGACGAGAGATTTGGCGTGCTCAGAAGCGACTACAGTTTGGCATGCTCGGAAGCAATGAGAGCTTTGACATCCTCACATGCGACGAGAGCTTTGACGTGTTCGGAAGCGACGAGAGCTCTGGCGTGCTCGGAAGCAACACAACTGGATAAGTTCTTCGAGCTATTTTTTAGGGGACCTTCGAGGGTGAAGGAGATCTTCGAGGCACTGAAAGAATCTTCAAAGACTGAAGATCTTCGAGTCGTATTCAAAATCCAAAAGAGATCTTCAAACAGTTTTCAAGGAAACTTCGAACTACGAAGGAGATCTTTGAAGTTATCTACATGCGCTGAAGGAGAACTCAGGGAGATGTTCAAAGGAAGACACTGGAGCTTTCTCAGGTGTAGAAGATCTGGTCATATCAAATGAGGGCTCTGAGTCTCATTTATAAATTCTCAGAGGGGCATTTTGGTACTTATACCACTAGGAAATCTTGCTATCCATACACCCACGATCATAAATTTGGCTATGCACATCCCCATGATAAAGGATTTTGCTATGCGCATCCGCATAATGAGAGATTTTACTATCTGCATCGAATAATTTAAAATTTTACTGTGTACCCCATGATAAATGATTTTACTATCTACACACAATGATACATAATTTAATATGTGCATCCTTATGATGAACGATTTTACTATATGCACACCATGATGAGCGATTTTACTATCTACACTCAATAACGAGGGATTTTATTATGTGCATCCATATGACAAGATTTTACTATCTACACCCAATGATGAGAGAATTTACTATCTGCACTCAATGGTGGAGGATTTTACTATCTACACCCCATGATGAGAGATTTTACTATGTGCACCAACATGATGATGAGTGTGTCGGGCCCGTATGACCCGCTTCTTCGTGCGAGGTGTTTTGCCGTCCGTTTGTGGTACTGAACAGACTCAGAATTGCGCGAGAATAGGCCCGTTGAAATTGTATCGACGAGCAAGCCGGTCACCGTTTCAACAAAAAAAATCTTTGTTTCACAGGAACGAAGCTATGCCTCTATGGACAACCATGAGAGTACCCTGATCGTGAAAGTGCTCGGGATGACTCACAATGAACCGTGCGAACGTTCTTTGGCCACAACTTTGTCCCGACGTGACAGCGCTCCTACCGCTAGCAAATATTTCAAACACAAGCCATACTCTGCACGTCATTAATTTTTTCTTATGCATGGTAGTCTGCGAGTGTCAGTGAGAGCATATCTTTTATTGCAGACAAAAAAATTACTTATATGAAAACACACTTAATGAGAATGAAAACACATATTTTAAAAATTAAAAACACACTTTATGAAAATGAAAATTTTGTAATAAAGAAAAATAAAACTAAAACTTGGATGTTTAATCAAAGTGCTTTTACTTTTAATATAGTAAAATGCAAAATTCAATTTCCACATATCTGAAATAAAACTAAAATTATTGCACCATGCCCATAATAATAGAGTGGATGTATTGATATGAAATTGTTGATTAAGGACATAGGTTCTGTTTGGTACAGCTTATGCTCACGAAAAATCTTTATTCAAAACACAAACACAATATTTTAGCTGTTTGTTCAGTTTATAGAAAATCACATATTTTAAAATTGATGATAAATTGATTTTTCATAAGCTATTTGTGTTTAGCTTATGCATTCTCATAAGCGCTTATCTCTTAAAAAATCCATAACGCTTATCTCTTAAAAAATCCCAAAGTTGATTTTCCCGCCCGAGAGTGATTTTTTCTCCTAGACGCATATTTTTCGCCCGACCGCGTATTTTTCGCCCGGACGCCATTTTTTTCCCCGCCGCATATTTTTCGGCCGAAAACGAATTTTTCACCTGGGCGCGAATTTTCGCCCGGGCGCGTTTTTTTCGCCCCTACGATTTTTTCGCCTGAGTGCGATTGTTTCGTTTGGACGCGTTTTTTCGTCTAGGTACATTTGTTTCATCCGGGCATGATTTTTTAACCCGAGCGATTTTTTCGCCCAGACTTGTATATTTCGCGCCCGAGCGCGAATTTTTTGCTGAGGCGCGATATTTTCGCCTGGGCGGGAGATTCGCGCCCGGGCGCGTTATTCGCGCCCGAGCGGAAGATTTGCGCCTGGGAGACAAACTGCGCCCGAACGACAAATTCGCGCATGAGCGACAAATTCGGGCTCGGGCGACACATTCGCGCCCGTTCTACAAATTTGCGCCCGGACGACAAATTCACGCCCAAGTGAAAAAAACCATGTCAGAACGAAAAAACAGCTTCCAGGCGAAAAATCGCGTTCGGGTGAAATATTCGCTCCCGGGGGAAATATTTGTACCCGGACAAAAAATTGGCGTCCGGGCAAAGAATCGCTGCCTGCAGAAAAAATTGCGTCTGTGTGAAATATTCGCGCTCGGATGAAAAAAACGAGCCCAGGGAAAAATCTGCTTCTTGACGAAAAAATCACGCCCGGACGAAAAACGCGTCCAAACGAACAAACCTTTATGAATGAATGAATGAAAACTTTGGATAAACACTTATTGACAAACTATTCAAACAGTCTACTACTTATTCACAATTACTTTTATAAAATCTATATGCAAGTATCAATTTTCAATTAACAACTTATACATCATCTTAAGTTGTACCAAAGAGAGCCATAACAACATACATAAAGTAATTAGCCCAGGTTTAGAAACATATAAAATAGTTTAAATAAATGGTTGATTTGAATAAAATTAGTTATGGGTGAATGTCATTAAGAACTTTTTTTTTGAACATTATCACATCAATGTAGGAAAGCTATTTTTTTCTACAAGTATAGTGAGCAAAACAAAAAGTACATTTTTTTGATTGTTTACACACTATTTTATTGCCCTACCTCTAGGACTCGAGAGAGCACTTGGGGGAAGAGATTCTAAGAAGAGGGAATTGCATTTGATGGAATCGGGGGTGACATGCCACCTCTCATTACATTTGATGGAAAAAGAGAGAAAGAGAGAGCAGAGTTCGGAGGGTGGCATACCACCGCTCACGAAGCTGAATATTTCTTCTGTTGTATTCTGGTGTCTTTTGTTGGTGCGTGGGAGTAAGAGTGACGTGCTTCACACGTCCTGGTATCTTTGACTTAAATGCATGTGCGATGTGCTCTAAGCGTCATATCCTCCGCGATTTGTCTCTTGTTGCATTTAGAGAAGTCTGGAGTGGTTGACTCGTTGTTGACTGATGGACCCGCTGTTGAGCTGAGAGGGCTGAGAGTACTGCGGTCTTACTTTTACTCGTGCTGCAGGAAAAACGAACTTGGGAGCACTGACGGGCGTGGTCTGCTAAGGAGCTTTATGGATTTGCTCGGTCGTAATGCAGACAACCAAAATGCAGAGGGCAATTATTGCACTTCCTGCAACCTTCTGTTGTGAATATTGCCCTTCAATGTTACTTGGATTTGAAGATGCATCACTTACAATGTTAGGTGCATATTGTATTTGATAAAACTCTTTTCTTTCATATCATTACAGGTTTAAGTTGTTCTAAAATATTGTGAGAACATATCTGGATATAGCTGCTATGTCTCAGCAGTTTAAGGGACAATCCGCTAAGAAGACAGTCTGGTCTTAGCGGAAGCGCTGAGACGCAGATAATTTGCCGCTGAGATAGATGTCAGTCTCAGCTCCGCTAAGAAGGCAGTCTGGTCTCAGCGGAACCGCTGAGACAAAAGCCAGTTTCAGCTAAACCGCTGAAATGTTTTCAAATAGAGCTGTTAAGAAGGCGCAACCTATTTTTGGCGGAAAGAAGATAAAACAAGATAACTTTATCTATTTCTAGTCATGCTGTGTCAGTACAAATTCAAAGAGCCGTTGCTGAGTTGAAGGATATAAAAGCAACACTTACGTCAATGAAACAGGAGCACTGTAAAAAGTGCTAAGTTCTGAAAACCGAAATCTGACCTAGCCGAAAGTTCTTCCCGGCCATGAACTAGGAAAAAACAATCTTTCTCATAGTTTTGCAATTCAATTTTAGGAAGATAGTTTGTTATTGCTAAACAAGTTCAAAAGAACAAGTTGAGTAACTCTGAACTCAAGTGGTAGATCTTCTTCCTTCTGTTGAAGACAAGAGTGTAACAGCCCAAATTCTGAAATTGGCAAAAATAGGGTGACACGGCCTGGGACACGGTCGTGTCCCAGGGCGTGTCACGCTCGGGTTGCGTAGTGAGGCGCGAGGTCGACGATTTTTCGGTCGACGAAATGTTTGGGTGGTCACGCCCTGGAACACGGGCGTGACAGGGGGCGTGTTCCATCGGTTCGACGATTTGCTTGTCGATCGTCGAGCGGAGATCGTTGAGCGGAGATCGTCGAGCGCGGAATCGTCGAGCGGAGATCGACGATCGCTGGCGAGCTCGACGATCGCTGCCTGATCGTCGAGCGAAGATTGTCGAGTGGGTGTCACGCCCTGTGACACGGGCGTGACTGGGCTAACACGGGCATGACATGTACGTGTCATCTTGGCGTGGATAAGTTTGGATAAGTCGGTTTGTGGACCGCTTTGGGGGACACGGCCTGTGACACGGGCGTGTCACAGGGCGTGTCAGGGCCGAAACATGATTTTTCAGTGTTTTTATGGCCGTTGTTTTCTTTGTTCTTGATCCAAGGGTTAGGCTTTCTCCATGTATTTCTGGCCGAGATCTGAGGTTTTTAATCCCTTTTTCTTCTTCTTCTTCATCTCATTTCAAGTGAGAGAAAGAGAAGGAGAGAGCAAAGGAAGGAAGGACGAAAGTAAAGCCAGCTGCTGGAAGAGTTGCGGAGTGCGGAGCGAAGGTCCGAGAGCGGATTCGTGAAGGCAAAGTCGAGGTGGTGACTTCCATCCGGCTACTTCATGGCACCGAAGCGATTGTAACGCCCTCACTCGTCACATGACATATAACGGTGGGTCCGGCCGGGGCCCCACGCCATAGTTCACAGACAAGTGACATAATTACTTGTGGTTGTTAGAAAGTAGCGAAAAGAGGCGAAAAGTAGAGAACAAGCGAATAAACTTTTGAATAATTGAAATTTTATTATCCAAAAAAGATATCATTTACAAAGGTATGACCTCCCTTATATAGAATGGAGGGGAAGAGAAAGAGAGTATACAAACAATGTGGGACTAAACATTTACAATACTGAGCGGCTAGAATAATGGAGACCGCATAGGCCGCGCGGTTAGATAGACAGGATAACCGCTCAGCAACTTCAGCAGGATGAAACAGGCCGCAGAGGTAGACCGATAGACCGCCCGGTCTGCAAACCGCTGGATCAGACCGCTAAGCCGCTCGGTCAATAAACCGCTGGATCAGACCGCTAAGCCGCCCGGTCTAATACTTCAACACTCCCCCTCAAGCTGGAGCATAGATATCAATCATGCTCAGCTTGTCACAGATGCGGAAGAAGGAAGTAGAAACCGGCTTGGTGAAGATATCTGCCAACTCCTTGTCAGAGGTGACAAAAGGAGTACAAATCTGTTTCTTCAAAATCTCTTCCCGAATGAAGTGACAGTCAACCTCTATATGCTTCGTTCTCTCATGGAAGACCGGATTTCTGGATATGTGTATAGCGGCTTTGTTGTCACAGAACATAGGGAGAGGACAGTCATATACCTCGCCCAGGTCAAGCATGAGAGCGCGCAACCACTTTAACTCACACGTGGTTGATGTCATACTCCAGTATTCTGCTTCGGCACTGGATCTGGAAACAACAGACTGTTTCTTGCTCTTCAAACTCACGAGATTACCTCCAACAAAGATACAAAAACCTGACGTGGACTTACGATCGCCTTTGTCATCCGCATAACTTGAATCTGAGTAGGCCTCAACCCTCAGATGGCCATTCTTCTGAAAGAGTAACCCTCTGCCCGGTGCTGCTTTGATATACTCTAAAATCTTCAGGGCGGACTGAAGATGACACTCCCTGGGAGCTTGCATAAACTGACTGACCTTGCCTACAGCGTATGCGATGTCGGGTCTAGTCACCGTGAGATAGATGAGTTTGCCTACCAAACGTCTGTACAGTGTGACATCAGATAGAAGAGGCGAATCATCCGTCCACGTTTTGTATTCTCCAACAGCCATGGGAAAACGAGCTGGTTTGGCACCTGTCAAGCCTGCTTCTCGAAGAAGATCAAGGGCATACTTCCGTTGAGAGAAAACCAAGGAGTCAAGTTTCCGAGAGATTTCTATCCCCAAAAAGTATTTTGGGGAGCCCATATCCTTCGTGACCAAGTGCTGACGGAGGTGCTTCTTCGTCAAGTCCACCCAATCTCGGTCATCGCCAATAAGGAGAATATCATCCACATATACGGCCAAAACCACCAGTCCCGAGGCCGTTTTGCGAATGAATAAGGAGTGATCGGCCGAACTCCTTTGAAAGCCGATGGTAGCCACAATACCACTGAATTTTTCGAACCATGCCCGAGGGCTCTGCTTTAGGCCATAAATGGCCTTCTTCAAATGACAGACACGTGTCTCCCCCTGAGCAACATACCCAGGAGGTTGCTCCATATAAACGTCCTCCTGAAGATCGCCATAGAGAAAGACATTCTTCACATCAAGCTGGGAAATAGCCCAAGCCCGGTTAACAGCCACAGAAAAGAGAACCCGGATGGTGCTGAGGCGAGCAACCGGAGAGAAGGTATCAAAGTAATCAACGCCATAAGTCTGAGTAAAGCCCTTGGCCACCAGCCGGGCTTTGTAGCGATCCACAGTGCCGTCGGGGCGAAACTTCACAACGAATACCCAGCGACAGCCAACCACATCAGTGCCCACGGGAGGAGGAACCAGGGTCCAGGTACCCCGTTCAGTAAGAGTAGTCATCTCCTCATCCATGGCAGACTTCCAATGAGGGAGAGCGAGAGCCTCCGGATAGGTACGGGGAGTAGAAGTAGCAGAGATAGCCAAGGCAAAACACCTGCGAGAAGGAGAAAGCTGATCATAAGAAACAACAGCCGTGAGCGGGTGTTGAGTACACGCCCGCACCCCTTTGCGAAGGGCAATGGGAACATCCAGGTCAACGGGAGCGTCGGCGACGGGAGCGTCAGCGACCGGAGCGTCCGTGGCGGAGAAGGCTGACCCTGGACTAGAGAGACGGCAGCGGAGAGGAGGGTGGAGGGGTGGGTGGGGAGACGGACTGGGAAGGAGTGGGTGGAGGAGGAGACGAAGGTGGGAAAACGTGGAGAGGTGTGGAAGGAACAGGAGATATCAGAAGGAAGAGAAGGAAGAGAAGAGGAATGAGAGAAATAGGAAGCATTTTCGAAAAAAGTTACATCGGCAGAAACAAACTGCTTGCGGAGAAGGGGGTCAAAGCAGCAATAGCCTTTTTGAGTGGTAGAGTACCCCAAAAAGACACACTTGGTGGAACGGGGGGAAAGCTTGTCGCGGGTGGCGGAGGGAGCGTGAACAAAGGCCGTACAGCCAAAGACACGGAGAGGAAGAGGAAAAGGTTCCTGGTGGGGGTAGAGAAGGGAGAAGGGAGTCTGGCCGTGGAGGACCGTGGAGGGAAGACGATTAATGAGATAGCAAGCGAGGAGCACGGCGTAGCCCCAGTAGGAGCGAGGGACGTGCATCTGCGTCATGAGAGTACGCGCAACATCAAGCAGGTGACGGTTTTTACGCTCCGCCACCCCATTCTGTTGGGAGGTGTAAACACAAGATGTTTGATGAAGGAGGCCATGTTTGTGAAAGAACGTGGAGAACTCATGATTTAGATACTACTTTGCATTATCAGAACGTAAGACTTTAATGAAAATAGCAAATTGAGTCTTAATCATAAAGTAAAAGGATTGCCAAACAGAAAATAGTTCAGAGCGATCTTTTAATAGATACACCCAGGTACATCGAGTAAAATCATCGATAAAAGTAACAAAATAGGAACTGCCCCGACCAACTGTAAGGGTAGGAGCAGGACCCCATACATCAGAATGAATAAGATCAAACATGCGAGAGGAGCCACGGCCTTGCTTCGGAGGGAAGGAGGAGCGATGATGTTTGCCAAGCTGACATGCATCACAGTTGAGCGGAGAACCGGTAGGAGGTAAGTGGGGCAGAAGCTGACGAATAAGCCGAGGAGGAGGATGTCCAAGACGAAGATGCCACTGAAGGAGATCGGTGGAGGAGGAGTAGGCAGAAAGAGCGGAAACATCGTCGAGAAAGTAGAGGCCGCCGCTCTCAGTCCCAGTAGCAATCGTCCGCTGGGTCCTCGGGTCCTGAAAAGAACAAGTAGTGGGAGTGAATAAAACGGAGCACTGAAGTTGCCGGCATAAAGTAGTAACTGATAACAAATTGCACGGGAACTTCGGGACATAGAGGGTATCCTCCAAGCAAAGCGATGGAGTGAGTTGAACCATGCCCGTCCCATGAACCGGGACGGGGAACCATCCGCCACACGAACTGGGGGTAAGCGGTCATGGGTCTCAAGATGGGAGAAGCAATGAGGGTTGCCCGTCATATGATTGGTGGCACCGGAGTCAATCAGCCATTTACCTTGGGTAACGACGTGGGCACTACCTGACGTCATGGCCACAGAGGCAGACGGCCTAGAAGAGGCGGAGGCCGAAGGAGCATCACCGGAAGGGCGAAGATGAGGATGTTTCTGCCAGCAGCGGTCAACAGTATGGCCAGTACGACCACAGTGAGAGCAGAGGAACCGGGAGGAACTCCGGCCGCCAGAGGAGCCACGGCCACTGGGGCCCCCCCGCTGAGCTTGGTGAGCAAAGGAGTCCTGGGAAGGGGGGAGGCCAACAGAGGCCGCTGGAGGAGCGAAGTAACGGCGGCAATGCGAGCCGCGGTGGCATCCAAAGTAGGAGATTCCGCCTCACCCAAGATCTGCTGGCGGATCATATCATAAGAGTCGGGAAGACGAAGAAGATAACAAACAACCAGGAGTTCCTGGAAGTGTTTGTGCTGGTCGGCCAAGTCCGCGGAGAAGGGGCGATTCTGGAGGATTTCAGCACCAAGAGCCTGAACCTGCTGATAGGCCGCAGCCGGTGACATGAAAGGACGGGCGAAGAGGTCCGCATAGAGAGTATAAATGCGGGACGTCTGGCCCCCCTTCGAATAGAGAGCAGCGAGGTGAAGCCAGGCGGCCTTGACCGTCTCATCATGGCGAATGACGGGAAGACACTCATCAGAAAGGCTGTTGGCCAGCCAGGTGCGAACAAGAGCATCACTCGCATCCCAGTCATCAAACTCAGGAGAGGTGCGAGGAGGAGGGTCATCGGTGAGGTGATGACGCTTGCGCTGAGAACGAAGGAGAAAGGTGAAAGAAACGCTCCAATCGGGATAGTTGGAGCCAACAAGCTTGGAAAGGGTGCCAAGGTTGCCCGAAGGAGGAGGAGGAGAAGGAGCTGCAGGAGTAGTGGTGAGACCGGAGGTAGTCATAGAACCCGGCAAGCAGAAGAAGCCGCGCGAACAGTAGCGGTTAGAAAATAGAAGAAGCCGCGCGAACAGTGGCGGCTAGAAAGAGGCAAAGGCACAGCGGGGAAGAGGTCGCACAGACTGAAAAAGGCCGGGCGAACAGAAGAGAGGAGAAGAGCAGGTGACCGCGACCAAGATGCGGGTAAGAAAGGTACAACCCGCACGGTCAGGCAGATCACAGCAGCTGCTAGAAGGCGGTCAAAGGCACAGCGGGGAAGAGGTCGCGCGGACTGAAAAGGCCGAGCGAACAGAAAAGAGGGGAAGAGCTGGTGACCGCGACCAAGATGCGGGTGAGAAAGGAACAACCCGCACGGTCAGGCAGATCACAACAGCGAACCGCGAGTAGAGGGACAACACTCGCGGACAGGGACAGACCGCAACGACTAGGAAGTCGGAGCGGCAGGAAAGACCAAGGAGCGCGGCGACAAGGAAACAGGTCGCTGCGACAAGGAGCAGTAGGAGAAGAGAACCAAGAAGAAGCAAGCCGCGCGAACAGGGCAGCAGACAGAAACAAGCCGCGCGGATAGAAACAAGCCGCGCGGACAGAAGAGAAGGCAAGTCGCGAATCAAGTCGCAGAACGCGGAAAACAAGCCGCGAGCAACAGAGAGCGCACAGAATCAGGAGGAAATGACCGTGTGCTCTGATACCATGTTAGAAAGTAGCGAAAAGAGGCGAAAAGTAGAGAACAAGCGAATAAACTTTTGAATAATTGAAATTTTATTATCCAAAAAAGATATCATTTACAAAGGTATGACCTCCCTTATATATAATGGAGGGGAAGAGAAAGAGAGTATACAAACAATGTGGGACTAAACATTTACAATACTGAGCGGCTAGAATAATGGAGACCGCATAGGCCGCGCGGTTAGATAGACAGGATAACCGCTCGGCAACTTCAGCAGGATGAAACAGGCCGCAGAGGTAGACCGATAGACCGCCCGGTCTGCAAACCGCTGGATCAGACCGCTAAGCCGCTCGGTCAACAAACCGCTGGATCAGACCGCTAAGCCGCCCGGTCTAATACTTCAACAGTGGTGATCAAATTCTATTCGTGTCCTTAACCCAATCCATTCTAGCGCAGCATATTTAAGTTACCTGAACTCAACTCCAGGAATGTCCACTAATACATAAATTCCACATTTATATATCTAAAACCAGGAATGTATACAACCCACACACACATGGCCTTAAGGCCTTACAGACTTCTCTTTTTACACATATACAAGTTCGTACATCGCCACGCAGGCCGGCCACACATGAAATCCAACCACGGTTCACTTAGCCTTCAAGGGCCTTAACAACAAGCTTTCAATCCGTTCATTTCATTTCAAGCCACAGCACCTGCAAATAGACATCCACCAAAGAGCGGCAACAAAGTAACGGTCAGCTACAACCGACCAATTATAACGACCCTACCTCATGCCCGGGGCAGCGGTTCCTTCCCTGTATGCACTTGCAAGTATAATAGCTAACAATCACAATCACACATAACAAATCACAAACGTCGACCGCAGCCAGACGCTTCATGCACTCACAGCACCTTACAGTGTACCGGAAACCTGTGGTAACACCACCAATCGCACAGTAATTAACTTGTTGGTTGGTCGGTTCTAGTCACCCCAACACGCATGTTTGTTGCATTCCGTCCAAACCAAGCAGAGGTACGTACCGCATGGCAAACATGAGCATTCATCCAACAGATCGACCCGCTTTTATTTCGGTGCAACAAGTCGGGCTATCGCACGCTCCCGAACACTGCCACCAATCGATCTCTCCACATGCCCAGGTACAGGTTAGCCTTGCCCGTGCTCACATCGTCACTGGCGCACCGTGACGCGGGTCGGCCTTCCCTTCCTGGGTAGCCGCAGCTTTCCGCTCTTGCAGAGCAAACACATCACAAGGAGCTTCGCAAAGCATCCAAGATCATATTCATGGCTAGCTAACGCATGAGCATACCATCCACACATAGCATTCAAACATCCAAGACATAAAGCACATAACATCTTTGCAAATCCACAGAGTCTTCTCCGATTTACCCATGATCATCACCAATCCAGACTAACGGTTCAGATGGGCTTCACACAGCATGTCTATGCCGTACTCCACAAATCCGGCTTTATATGCAGACTTAACAAAAGAATCACTTCGCGGATCCACCTTTTGGTGGCGGATTCCACACATATGCATAAAGAAAATACTTCGATGTCCAAAAAGGAGATCGTTACCCTTGCAGATCGCTTCGGTGCCATGAAGTAGCCGGACGGAAGTCACCGCCTTGACTTAGTCTTCACGAATCCGCTCTCGGATCTTCGTTCCGCACTCCGCAGCTCCTCCAGCAGTTGCTAGTCTCCTCCCTCCTTCCTTCCCTTGCACTCCCCTCTTCTTGCTCTCTCTTGAAATAAGAAGAAGAAGATAATGAAGAGGAAGGGTTTAAATCCCCTTTTTTCCGGCCTTAGCAACACATGGACAGAGCCAATCCATTGGATCTAGGAATAGGGAATCAAACGGCTCAGAAATGGCCAGGAAAACATAAACACGGCCTGACACGCCCTGTGACATGCCCGTGTCACAGACCGTGTCCCCTAAAGCGGCAAGCAACCGACTTCAGCCAACCAGTACACGGTCGTGGGACACGCCCGTGTCACGGGCCGTGTCCCCTGACACGCCCTCAGACACGCCCGTGTCACGGGCCGTGTCCCCTGACACGCCCTCAGACACGCCCGTGTCTGTGGCCGTGTGCATTAGGCTGCACAACCTCAGAATTACCCGAGACTCACACGGCCCTGGGACACGCCCGTGTTCACGTACCATGGTCCACAGAACGCTTCAAGTCGAGAAAGGGTGGTCCATCCTTGTTGTCTCGTACTCTCGGCCGCCTTAGGCTACTTTTTGGAGATGATTCAATTCGGTTGAGGATTTGGTAAACTGTTCAAGAGAGGACCCAGAGGGGGCTCGACTGCCAAGGAGAGGGTGAATCTCTTGAGTATCGTTTAGCGAAGCTTGGCCGTGTGCACCTGGACATACTTGTGTCCCGCAAACACGCCCTGGCTCACAGTCGTCGAGCTGAGTTCGTCGACCGCGCTGACACGCCCTGTGACACGCCCGTGTCCTCCACACTCGACACTCGACAATCGTCGAGCGCATTGTGTTGACCAGAGGGACACGCCCACGAACACGCCCGTGTCAGTGCCCGTGTCACCTGGTGTTTTCCTTCCATCGACCCAATTTCGTCTACCAGACACCCAACTGCTCAAACCAGGCACGACACGCCCTGGGACACGCCCGTGTCCCAGGCCGTGTCACCCCAGCTGAAACCCAAATGGACTTTGGGGTGTTACAGCGATCTTCGAGGGTAACGATCTCCTTCTTGCACATCAAAGTTCTTTCTTTATGCTTGTGCTTAGAATCCTCCACCAAGAGGTGGATTTCGGAAGTGATTCCTTTGTTGAGTCTGCATCTAGAGCCGGAATTGTGGAGTACGACATAAGCATGTTGTGTGAAGCCCATCTGGACCGTTAGTCTGGATTGGTGATGATCATGGGTAAACCGGAGAAGACTACGTGGGTTTGCAAAGATGAGCTATATGCTTTGTATTTTGGATGAATGAATGCTATGCGTGAGCTAGCCATGGTTATGATTTTGGATGTGAGCGCTGTGTGTGCTCGTTTGCTCTGCTAGAGCGGAAAGCTGCGGCTACCCAGGAAGGGAAGGCCGACCCGCGTCACGGTGCGCCAGTGACGATGTGAGCACGGGCAAGGCTAACCTGTACCTGGGCATGTTGGAGAGATCGATTGGTGGCAGTGTTCGGGAGCGTGCGATAGCCCGACTTGCTACACCGAAATAAAAGCGGGTCGATCAGATGGATTAATTCTCACGTTTACCATGCGGTACCGACCTCTGCTTGGTTTGGGCGGAATGCAACCAGCATGCGTGTTGGGGTGACTAGGATCGGCCAACCAACAAGTTAATTACCATTCGTTGGTGGTGTTTCCACGGGTTTCCGGTACACCGTAAGGTGCCCTGAGTGCACGAAGCGTCTGGCTGCGGTCGGCATTTGTGATGTGAATGTGCTTGATAGGTTGATAAAGAGAATGCTATATATGATGCTTGATGATAGATGATGACAATGCATACAGGGAAGGAACCACTGCCCCGGGTAAGGGGGTAGGGTCGTTATAATGGGTCAGCAAATGCTGACCGTTACTTTGTTTTCTGTTTTTGCTTGAATGGCAAATTGCAGGTAAAATGGATTGAGTTAAGGATGCGAATAGAATTTGATTTCCACAAGTAATTCCACTACTTGTCTGTGACATATGGCGTGGGGCCCCGACCGGACCCACCGTTATATGTCATGTGACGAATATGAGCATTACAAAGTGGTATCAGAGCCAGGTTGAGATTGTTTGGGAGGGAGAGAACATTATTGAACTCACGAATGTCCACTAGGAATGTATTTCATGTACGTGCGGTACATGTCTGTGTAGTCAATGTATAATTCCCGTTATGCCATGGAGGATTAATCGTGTTTTGTACATTGACTTATAGGTGGCGAGGAGTGGAGCTGGGTCGTTTGAGCCCCAGCGGTCTGATGAGAGTGTAGCACCGGCTGAAGCGTCTACGCCTCCCTTGGCGGAGACCATTCGGGTGGTGACGGAAACTGTTAAAATTCAACAAACCGCAGACGCCCCCTTGGATACCCTGCTGAAAACTCAACGAACCGAAGGAGAATACGCCCACTTATATGTTGAAAGTTTTCCCGGATCGTGGAGTTAGCAGAGATTATCTCAACAAAGCAGTAACAACCAGCAACACATGCAGCACAAGCTTCTTTATTGATCAAGAGCAAACTTCTTTACAAGGCGAGACATACATGGCGAGACATGCTTCACCAAAACCCAACACCGGGAGAGCAGAGACAGTTACAAAGACAAGAACAAAAAACAAGCCGCGCGGACTCAAACAATCAAGCCGCCGACCTACTGCTGTGGAGTCCGCTCAGTCCGCCAGGTCGCCAGACCGCAACCCAAGCCGCGCGGACTCACCCTTACTCCAATGCTTAGCTCTTCACCGTCGGTCTGCACGCCGCCAGACCGCACAAGCTGCGCCACCGAATGGAACAGCCCGCCTGATGCAGGCGACCTCCTGAACCCCGAACCAAGTCGCCAAAGAGAAGACCGCCTGGTCGCTATCCGCGACCTGCTGTTTACCGCCTGTTGCTTAACCGCAGAGTCCGCACTGTCCCTGACCGCAATCAGAGCCAAGTCCTGGCTTTCCAGCGCTATCCGCACAACCTGCACAGCACAACCGGGTCAACTCTATCCGCGCGGACACAAAGTCCAGACCGCAGCAACTTACGCGAGCTCAATTACTGTTCACTTCGGTCCAGGTTCCTCTTGGTTGGTTGTTCCTGATGTGACATGGGTCCTATTTATAGGCACGACGATGAGTATGGTCACCGCCCTTCCCGATAGGATAACCGCCACAACCCGCAGCAAGAACATAGTGTGTCCGCCAGCCCGCGGACACACAATCCAGTCCGCCGCTCCTGTGCAGATAGCCAGTCCGCCCCAGCTTCTCCAAGGCCGGACTCCAATATCCAGTCCGCCTTGCCGCCAGAGACCAAGCCAGGACCACCACAGCCGGACTCCACAACAGCCGTATCCGCCATTCTGCGGACAAGGCATCAGCCCGCAAAACCCGAGCCCGCAACCGCGCCATCAAGGCACCTGCCGGACTCAGCGGATACCCGGCTATCGTCCGCATATCCCAAGTCCATTACCTCAACTCCAAGGCACCTCCGGACTTAGCGGACACGCCAATCCAGTCCGCTAACAGCAGACCCCAGTCCGCGTATACAGCGAACTTCAGTCCGCTTCCCTGAGTCCATAACCTCATCACAAGGCTCAACCGGACTCAGCGGACTCCGGCTCCAGTCCGCACGCTCCTGCACAAGCAATTCTCCAGTCCGCATTTCCCCAAGCTAGCAAACAAGGCAACTGCACTTCTACTACGCTTGGCGGACTGAGAAACCAGCCCGCGCTCCACTGCGCGATCTCCCCGGACTGGGCCATCCTGGACTTGGTTCCATTCCCACCAAGTCCAGCCCACTGGCCGCAAGGGCCAGTCCGCACTTTACAGGCGGACACTGGATCTAGCCCGCCATACCGGGCGACCTCCAGTTCCTGTCCGCGCTGACCGGCGGTCTCCGCGGCTTCCACTTGCCGCTTCACTAGAGCAAGACCAAGGCATCTGCCAAACCGGTCTGTCGAGCTCCAGTTCTTCAGTCCGCTTCAAGCCGGACTCCGCGGATAACATTCCTATCCGCCCGGTTACTTCCTGGGAGTAAACCGCCTGCTGAGCATACACTGGCCTGTCAGACCGCCGCTGCTGTCCGCGCAGTCCGCGCGAACAGACCGCCCAGGCCGCCACAGAGCAAACCGCCTGCAACATCCCTGCCGACCTAGCAGTCCGCCAACCCAGTCCGCGTAGTCCGCGCGGATAGGTTTCCCAAGCCTTCCATTCACCCACTTTCACTTCACAGAATTCAACAGAAACAGTGTCCGCAGTATTGCAGACACAACCTGCAAGGCCTACAGTGGTACCTGTGCAGCTTGGTGTTCGGCAAGAGCCTGTTGATGAGCAGTTGAAAATATTTATGGAGTTTCATCCACCTACGTTTGGCGGAGCGGTTTCTCCAACGCAGACGGAAGATTGGCTTGCGAGAGTAAAACGAATCATGACTGCAATCAGGACGCCGGAGGAGCAGAAAGTGACTTTCGCCACTTTTCTGTTAGAAGGAGATGCAAGATTGTGGTGGGATGAGATGAAGGTGCATTACTTGGCCGGTCGAGGGTTAGCGGAGGTGTCCCTGTAAGAATTCTCCCGCTTATTTTTAGCCAAGTACTTGCCAATGTCCCAACGGATTGCTATAGAGAATGAGTTTTTACGTCTGGTGTAGGGTGAGACAGATATTGATACGTACCTGCATGAATTTACCAGACTGGGGCGGTATGCGGGATCGACTTTCGCCGAGGAAGCCCGAAAGACGAATAGATATTATGAGGGCCTTCGGGATGAGTTAAGGTTGGCACTCCCGAGTTCGGTAAGCCAAGACTTCCAAGCGTTGGTAGATACAGCCCGTGCCTTGGAGAAGGATATGAGGCGAGTGCAAGAAACGAGTGGACTGGCGATGGAGAAGCCAGAAGTTAAAGTTCCGCAGTCGGAACAAGGGGAGTTTCAGAAACGAGAAAAGAAGAGGTTCAAGCCCGCGAAACAAACCTCTTCGAATGCTGCGTCAGAAGCAACGTATGGACAAAGACATGTTGAGACACGTACCTATTTTAAATGCGGGAAACATGAGCATATATGTAACAACCTCATCCGTTCATATGGTATATTCGAACTCCTCCCTTGAATGTCCAACAAATAAAACACTATGTTTTATAGCACATAGGAATGTCTTCCACCTGTACACAAGTTGGCCTTATGGCCTTATATGGCTTTCAAACAGTGGCCTAAACAGATTGGCGAGCAGACCGGACACAATAATAGAAAATATAACAAGCAACACATATAGCCTTCGAGGGCTAGCAGCAGTAGCAGCAGCAACAGCAGGGGCATCAACCTTTATGCGTCCCACTCGGCTCTCCAGCACCTGTACAGGGACAATCCACCCAACGGTGACAAACAAAAGCAACGGTCAGCGTTCAGCTGACCAAATTATAACGACCCTACCCCTTTTTTCGGGGCAGCTGTATTCTTCCCTGCAGGCATATCATATCACAAATATGGCAATATATATCAAATAATGTGCTTTTACGCACACATGCCATCACAAGCATTTGCCACCCGGCCCAACGGTCCGTGCACTCAGGGCACATTCTTGGTGTTCTGGCAAATTACATGCCCACCACCGTATCAGGGTCATCACCCAACGATAACTTACTTGAGCATTTACTCCATGGCGTGCAGCCGGAGTTTTATAGTCTTACTACACCGGGATGACCCGTAGCCCCCCATTGTGTCATGGCGCGCAGGCCTAAGACTCTTGCTATGCGCTCCAACAGACCGCACCTTTTGGTCTCACGTCGGACGGACATAGTGCAGGTCGGATCCTCCACCCCCCGTTGCTCAAATCGCCTTGCCTTCTCCGAGTACAGCGTACTCATGGCTATATCAAAGGCGCGGGTCGGTCTCACCAATCCTGTTCTTTGCATTCAAGCCTGGGTATTTCTCTACACCCATTTTCTTATCACAACAACAGGTCTTTCCTGGGCATCCCAGTACTTCCTGTTACTCTCTTCACAGGTGGACACCGCAAAATCACAAATGTCAGGGGTCTTTCCTAGCTACCATGCCAGTACTTCCTGTTACTCGCTTCACAGGTGGACACCCTACGACATCAAGCATCACAAAGGGCCTTTCCTGGTCACACCAGTACTTCTTGTGCCTCATTCACAGCTGAAGGAACGGACGGCCAAAAGGCTTCCTTTTGCCAGTACTTCTTGCCCCATCTCTTCTTATAAAATGGTTTCCCCGATCGGGGCGCCTTCCAATCCGATTGTGTCACAGCCAACGCTCTCTTCCCCTGCACCCTCTTCATATCCTTCTCCAGCGCGCTCGCAGTGTCAACCAACGCTTAGAAACCTTGGTTCACCGAACTCGAAACCAGGAACCTCAACTCGTCCCTCAGTCCTTCATAGAACCGATTGGTCTTCCTCTGCTCATCCGCAAATATAGAACCCGCATACCGCCCCAAGCGAGTAAACTCATGCATGTACGCGTCAACACTGCCATCACCTTGTGTCAGCCTTTGGAATTCATTTTCCATGGCTATCCGCTGAGCCGCAGGAAGGTGCTTTGCTAGGAAGAGCCGGGAGAATTCTTCCATCGATACTTGGGTTAAAGGACGACCCGCCAAGTGATGCAATTCCATCTCATCCCACCACAATCGAGCTTCTCCTTCAAGCAAGCAAGTAACTAAGGTAACTTTTTGATGCTCCGCCGTTCCAATTGCCATCATCACTCGCTTGACGCGCGATAGCCAATCCTCAGCCTGTGTCGGAGTTCCCGCTCCCGAGAACGTAGGCGGATGGAAACTCATAAACCGCGTTAGCTGCTTCTCAGTCGCTCGAGGAGCCACATCCACTACAGGTTCAGGCCTTGCCGCCACCTGTTCTGGCCTCACAGCCACTTGTTCCTGCCTAAGTGGCTGACCTTGGATCATGGTAAATAAAGCCTCTGCAACTAAACGCACATGTTCCGCAGACGGTGGAGGTGTAGGCACCGCGGCTGGTGCCGTACTTTCATCAGAACGCTGAGGCTCAGACGGCCCAGCTCCACTTCGTGTCACCTAAAGGTGGACAAGACACACACATTAGCGGTCGTACACAAGCAAACAACACAAAATAAGAACACGCAGGTTCCGCAAACACACCAATTTGCATTCCTATCATGGACATTCAGGAGTTCAATCGTAGACTTGTGGTTTGCACAAACACGTGCTCGCCACCCCACAAAAGAAGTCGACCACGACGTCGAGAGGGAAAGACCAAAACAACTGATACCAAAAATGTAACAACCCCATCCGTTCATATGGTATATTCTAGAAGGTATGGCCGGGGCCCCACAGTATATATCACAAAACAGGCAGTGAAGGTACGTGATGATATCAGAGTAGCGCATCGCACCTATCACAAAGCATTCTAGCGGAAGCCTATACTACAACTTGAACTCCTCCCTTGAATGTCCAACAAATAAAACACTATGTTTTATAGCACATAGGAATGTCTTCCACCTGTACACAAGTTGGTCTTATGGCCTTACATGGCTTTCAAATAGTGGCCTAAACAGATTGACGCGCAGGCCGGCCACAATAATAGAAAATATAACAAGCAACACATATAGCCTTCGAGGGCTAGCAGCAGTAGCAGCAGCATCAGCAGAGGAATCAACCTTTATGCATCCCACTCGGCTCTCCAGCACCTGTACAGGGACAATCCACCCAACGGTGACAAACAAAAGCAACGGTCAACGTTCAGCTGACCAAGTTATAACGACCCTACCCCTTTTCTCGGGGCGGCGATATTCTTCCCTGCAGGCATATCATATCACAAATATGACAATATATATCAAATAATGTGCTTTTACGCACACATGTCATCACAACCGTTCGCCACCCGGCCCAACGGTCCGTGCACTCATGACACATTCTTGGTGTTCTGGCAAATCACATGCCCACCACCGTATCAGGGTCATCACCCAACAGTAACTTACTTGAGCATTTACTCCATGACGTGCAGCCGGAGTTTTATAGTCTTACTACACCGGGATGGCCCGTAGCCCCCCATTGTGTCATGGCGCGTAGGCCTAAGACTCTTGCTATGCGCTCCAACAGACCGCACCTTTTGGTCTCACGTCGGACGGACATAGCGCAGGTCAGATCCTCCACCCCCCCCCCCCCCCCCGTTGCTCAAATCGCCTTGCCTTCTCCGAGTATAGCGTACTCATGGCTATATCAAAAGCACGGGTCAGTCTCACCAATCCTGTTCTTGGCATTCAAGCCTGGGTATTTCTCTACACCCATTTTCTTATCACAACAGCGGTCTTTCCTAGGCATCCCAGTACTTCCTGTTACTCTCTTCACAGGTGGACACAGCAAAATCACAAATGTCAGGGGTCTTTCCTAGCTAACATACCAGTACTTCCTGTTACTCGCTTCACAGGTGGACACCCTACGACATCAAGCATCACAAAGGGCCTTTCCTGGTCACACCAGTACTTCCTATGACTCATTCACAGGTTGGACCCAAAAACATAACACGGATTTTTTCCTGGGCTACCACTCCAGTACTTCCTGCTACTCCTTTTCGCAGGCATAACCCGTTTACGCCTTAAACTACACGTTAATCACGGAGTCTTCTCCGGTTCGTATGCAACATCACCAATCCAGACCAACCTGTCCAGATGAGCTTCACACAGCATGCCTATTCCGTACTCCATTTCCGGATCTATATGCCAACAAAGGAGATTTCATGAATCACCCAAAAGACTCCCAAAATCAGCCACCTCTTGGTGGGGGAATCACAACTATATGCCAAAAGGAAGCCTTCACATGGCTAGGAAGAAAAGTCGTTACCCTTGACGACCGCTTCGGTGCCATCAGCTCCAAGCTAGCTTGAACTAATCACAAGAGTTTTTCCTCCGCAACGCCGGCTTCAGATCTCTCGTCAGTAAACTGCAGCAGCACCAACAGCAGCCCTTCCTCTTCTTCCTTCTTCTTCCTCTCCCTTTCTCTCTTTAACTTGTAAAAAGATGAAGGCTAAGTAAAATGAGAATCTGTTCTCAGTTTTCGGCCTTTAGGAAAAGAGGAAAGAAGCTCAGCCTTTGGATCACAGCTGAAGGAACGGACGACCACAAAAATGCCAGAAAAGCTGAATTTAACCTGACACGGCCTGTGACACGCCCGTGTCCCAGGCCGTGTGCCTCAAGCGGTGGTCAACCGACTGATCCAAACCAGTGACACGCCCATGGGACACGCCCGTGTCATGGGCCGTGTCACCCAACACGCCTTCAGACACGCCCGTGTCTATGGCCGTGTGCATCGGCGAAAATAATCCCAACACAACCCGAGACTTCACACGGCCTGTGACACGCCCGTGTGCCCATACACGACACGTCGACACGCCCTAGCGCAAAAATTCGTCGCGCTGAGTTCGTCGACCCGAATTAACACGCCCGTGTCACAAGCCGTGTTCAACTTCTCGACACTCGACGACCACATCTCGACACTCGACGATCGTCGAGCAAAAGTCGTCGAGCACACGACACGGCCGGGGACACGCACGTGTCCTTGGCCGTGTGCCTCCTCTCGACACATCGTCGAGCGAAAAACGTCGACACCCAGGCCGATCGTCGACACGGCCTCGACACGCCCTGCGACACGCCCGTGTCTCAGGCCGTGTCTGCTGTTCGACGACCGTCGACCCCAAATTTTGTCGACCTCGCGGCCAAATCGTCGACTCCAGCTTGACACTCCTTGGGACACGCCCGTGTCCCAGGCCGTGTCACCCTAAAAATTGCCTGTTGAGAAAATGAGGTTGTTACAATATACCCTCTAATTGTCGAAGCGGCCCTCCTAGAAGTGAGAAAACGACGGGTGCGTCTTATGAAGATAAGGGTAAAGCAGTGACTGAGTCATCTGCATCCCGGACGCAGCCTCGATTACATAATTTGGAAGTGCAAGAGCCGCAGAGTTCCATTGACGAAATTCAGCCTCGCGTGTTTAATTTGGCTCTTTCGCGAGACATGCAAAATAAGGAGGCTGAGCGAAAGTGAATCGTGATTTGTATCACGTGGATAATATGTGTATTGATTATTGTATATATCTGATCATGTGGACAATCTGTGTAATGTTGGTGTATACTTGGTGTTATAATCTAGATATATGCTGTTTGAGGGGATAAAATGTTTGTTCATTTGCAGAATTGCTGGATGAATGTGCACAAGTGAACAGGACAAAGGTTGTTGTAACCTATGATTTTGGTTGTTGTAACAATTTGGTTGCTGTTTTCCTGCCTATGTACGAATTTCGTGGACGAAATTTTTTGAAGGAGGGGAGGGTTGTAACAGCCCAAATTCTGAAATTGGCAAAAATTGGGTGACACGGCCTGGGACACGGGCGTGTCCCAGGGCGTGTCACGCTCGGGTTGCGTAGTGAGGCGCGAGGTCGACGAATTTTCGGTCGACGAAATATTTGGGTGGTCACGCCCTGGAACACGGGAGTGACAGGGGGCGTGTCTCATCGGTTCGACGATTTGCTTGTCGATCGTCGAGCGGAGATCGTTGATCGGAGATTGTCGAGCGCGGAATCGTCGAGCGGAGATCGACGATCGCTGGCGAGCTCGACGATCGCTGCCTGATCGTCAAGCGAAGATCGTCGAGTGGGTGTCACGCCCCGTGACACGTGCGTGACTGGGCTAACACGAGCGTGACATGTACGTGTCATCTTGGCATGGATAAGTTTGGATAAGTCGGTTTGTGGACCGTTTTGGGGGACACGGCCTGTGACACGGGCGTGTCACAGGGCGTGTCAGGGCCGAAACATGATTTTTCAGTGTTTTTCTAGCCGTTGTTTTCTCTGTTCTGGATCTAAGGGTTAGACTTTCTCCATGTGGATTTCTGGCAGAGATCTGAGGTTTTTAATCCCTTTTTCTTCTTCTTCTTCATCTCATTTCAAGAGAGAGAAAGAGAAGGAGAGAGCAAAGGAAGGAAGGAGGAAAGTAAAGCCAGCTGCTGGAGGAGCTGCACAGTGCGGAGCGAAGGTCCGAGAGCGGATTCGTGAAGGCAGAGTCGAGGTGGTGACTTCCATCCGGCTACTTCATGGCACCAAAGCGATCTTCGAGTGTAACGATCTCCTTCTTGGACATCGAAGTCCTTTCTTTATGCATGTGCTTGGAATCCTCCACCAAGAGGTTGTTTTCGGAAGTGATTCCTTTGTTGAGTCTGCATCTAGAGCCGGAATTGTGGAGTACGGCATATGCATGCTGTGTGAAGCCCATCTGGACCGTTAGTCTGGATTGGTGATGATCATGGGTAAACCGGAGAAGACTCCGTGGGTTTGCAAAGATGAGTTATATGCTTTGTATTTTGGATGAATGAATGTTATGCGTGGAAGGTATGCTCATGCGTGAGCTAGCCATGGTTATGATTTTGGATGTGAGCGCTGCATGTGCTCGTTTGCTCTGCGAGAGCGGAAAGCTGCGGCTACCCAGGAAGGGAAGGCCGACCCGCGTCACGGTGCGCCAGTGACGATGTGAGCACGGGCAAGGCTAACCTGTACCTGTGCATGTTGGAGAGATCGATTGGTGGCAGTGTTCGGGAGCGTGCGATAGCCCGACTTGCTACACCAAAATAAAAGCGGGTCGATCAGATGGATTAATGCTCACGTTTGCCATGCGGTACCGACCTCTGCTTGGTTTGGGCGGAATGCAACCAGCATGTGTGTTGGGGTGACTAGGACCGGCCAGCCAACAAGTTAATTACCGTTCGTTGGTGGTGTTACCACGGGTTTCCGGTACACCGTAAGGTGCCCTGAGTGCACGAAGCGTCTGGCTGCAGTCGGCGTTTGTGATGTGAATGTGCTTGATAGGTTGATAAAGAGAATGCTATATATGATGCTTGATGATAGATGATGGCAATGCATACAGGGAAGGAACCACTGCCCCGGGTAAGGGGGTAGGGTCGTTATAATGGGTCAGCAAATGCTGATCGTTTGTTTTCTGTTTTGGCTTTGATGGCAAATTGCAGGTAGAATGGATTGAGTTAAGGATGCGAATAGAATTTGATTTCCACAAGTAATTCCACTACTTGTCTGTGACATGTGGCGTGGGGCACCGACCGGACCCACCGTTATATGTCATGTGACGAATATGGGCGTTACAAAGAGATCAAGGTGGAGCAAGAGCTTAAGCTGCAAATCCATTTTCCAGTCCTGCTCCAAGCCAACGAACTGTTGTACAAGTTCAATAGAAGACAAAGGCTGAATGTTTATTATCTAAGGTCTTCTGTTGTAATCATTTACATATATTCTCTGTAAGAACATTGTTGTTCTGAGTGTAAGGTCTTGGACCTTAGGTATGACTATTGAGCCTGAGTGTAGGGTTGTTGAGCCTGAGTATAGGGTCTGTGTGTCCGAGTGTAGGGCTGTCCTCCTAGCCTGAGTGGTCAAACTTTTTGATAGGCTTGGGGTAAGTGACCAGGAGGGTCACTGAGCTATAGAAGTAGAGTGTACTCTGAGTTTGTAGAGTTGTGGCCTGTGATAGCGTCTTGGAGGAGACCTGAGAGATCCCGAGGGATCTATGTTATAAGCTCTTTAAGCTGAGTTTTGGAGGAGGTTGTATTGTCTAACACGCTGTTAGAAAGGTGAAGAGGGAGACTGAATGTACATATATCTTGGGGAACTACTATATACTATAATGTGCTTTCAATGTGTGTTTTTATTGAACAAAACAACCAAAACAGGTAAGTATAAAAAGTAGAAATCAAACAACCTATTCACCTCTCTCCCTCTAGGTGATCTAGACTACTACAAAGTTAACTATCACCTTCGAGGTGCTCCAAAATGCTTGATGAATCTTGCAGGCGGTCAAAACAAACTTTGGCAGTCAAGACGACCTTCGATTGTCAAAACGGACTTCAACCATCAAGATGAACTTCGACGGTCAAGGCGGACTTCAGCTGCCAAGAGGAACTTCGGCCGTCAAGACAAACTTTGGCGTTCAAGGTGGACTTCGGCCGTCAAGACGAGCTTCGGCCGTCACGACGAGCTTCGGCCGTCAAGACGAGCTTCGGCCGTCAAGACAAACTGGACGGTCAAGACGAACTTCAACAGTCAAGACGAACTTCGACTGTCAAGACGAACTTCAACGGTCAAGAAGGACTTCAGCCATAAAGATGGACTTCGACCATAAAGACGAACTTCGGCCATCAAGAGGATGCTCAAGAGCGCGCAAGGAAGAAGTGCGCGTTGGTGCGCACAAAGAAGAGGCACGTGCAAGAGCGCGCAAGGAAGCGGTGCGCACGTGAGCGCACCAGAAAGAAGAACGTGCAAGAGTACGCAAGGTAGGGGTGCGCGCAGGAGCGCGGAAGGAAGCAACGTGTGCGGGAGCCCGCATGGAGGGAGCGCACATGGAGGGACCGCGCAGGAGCGTGCAAGGAAACAACGCGCGAGGGAGTGCGTAAGGAAACAGCACGCGCGAGAGCGCATATAAGAGCGCACAAGGAAGCAACGCGCGCGAGAGCGCCCAAGGAAACGGCGCGCGCAAGGAGGAGGCGGGCGCAAGGAGGAGGCGCGCGCAACAGGAGAAGTGGAGGAGAGATAAAATCCATTGAAGGGTTTTTTGGGGCCAGAAGAGCCTGTAAATGAAGGAGGATTGTACTCTATTTATAGATTTCAAGGGGGGAGACCTAGTAATTTTTGCCGATAACTACCGGACGGGCGAATAGAAACGTTCGAAACGGGGCATACAGATCACCAAATTAACAAAAAGAGGACTTTGCCCTCGGAATGGCCCGAGCCCCACAGACGACCGACCGCTTGACTTGGGCGGCAAGAAGGTTGCGGTCAGGAGGCCGTCCCTGCTAGGGGCGGTGGCGGAAGGACGGGGGGCCAAATTGGCCGCCCGTTCAGGGCGAGCAGGAGGCCGCCTCTCATGAGGGAGGAGACGGGAGGACGGGAGGCCACTTGGCCACCCGTCTCGGGCGAGAAGGGGGCCGCCCGTCTCGGGCGAGAAGGTGGCTTCCCCTCACGGGGCTGCGACCGAAGGACGACGAAAAACTTGACCGCCCGTCCTGGGCGAACAGGGGGCCACCCCTCAAGGGGAGGCGACCAAGGGACGGGCGACCAACTTGGCCGCCAGTTTTGGGCGAGCATGGGGCCGCCCCTCACAAGGGTGACGACCGAAGGACGGGCAGGGGGGGCGCCCCTCGCGGGTGCGGCGACCGAGGGACGAGCGACCAACTTGACTGTCCGTCCTAGATGAGCAGTGGGCCGCCCCTCACAGGGGCGACGACCGAAGGACGAGCAGGGGGGCGCCTCTTACGGGGGAAGCGAAAGAAGGACGGACAACCAACTTGGCCGCCCTCCCCGGACGTCGGGGAGAGAGGGGATGGAGGCCAAGCCCTAAGCAGTTTCCCCCAGGCGGTTTCACACCTGGCGGTTAAGCCCCAGACGGTTACGCCGCGGGCGGTTAGCGGGGGTTTTTCGGATATCCGCACCCCGTGCATGGAGTGCGGCCAACGCTTCTTAGGGGACCTATCAATCCTCACAAACTCATCTCCTACTTAACTCCAGCGTGAAGCATCCATCCACGTCCACCGCCATCATCCTCACGAACTCATCTCCCCCTTCACATCACCTGCCGTCGATCCTGCCATAATTCTCAAAAAGCCTTCTCCCTGGCCTCCACCGCCCTCACAAAATTCATCAATGATGTCTTCGTCCGACGGAGGAGGTGCGCGGCAAGCTCTTTGCTTGCGCGGCAACATGGGCTTCATTTTTCTTAGCCTGTAGTGATTACAGACCTATTTCTATTACTTGTGTCAATCTAATTCTTTGTGTAAATTATTTATTTCTCATTCTTAAAAATAATCCAAATGTCTATATTTATTTAGTAAATATTTGAGCTTCACTTACAACCTCAACGTATATATTTTTTATTTTCCATAGATATGCATACATATTATTTTCATTTTCTAATTATCTCTATTTGAGAAAATCAAATCTTCATCAAATACCACAAAAAAATGATATTCATTCTTGAACATATAACATTGAGATCTACATTGAAAAAAACCAGTTATCAAAATTTTGCTTTTACCAAACAATTTATATGTAATGTTTTTGGAATAACTTTACAAACATAATTTTACACAAACAATTTTTTACTGCAAACTTCATTTTTTACAGATAGTTTTTTTTTGCAAACAGCTCCCTTTTAGGTCTGGTTCATGCGATCGTGACTGCTTGACCGGTGAAAATAAGTCCTCCCAAACGGAGCCTTAATCTCATCAACAACTAAAACAAACAAAATCTTAGTTGATAAATATTTTCAATGAAGTTTGAAGGCCAAAAGAACAACTAAATGGAGAAGAAACATTGGTTAACAATATTTAAAGATACATTGGATGTCTAAGATCATGATAATTATGGAGAAATTACTAAATTAGATCTATAAAAAGATAATGACTACAAGAATGAATTATAGAGCATAAATATAGTAAATTTACATCAACTTCGAATAATCTATTTGGTTTCATACTAGAAATGATCTACCATGCAGGCATATTTTCTGCTGAGATCAAAGGGCAGCCCGGTGCGCAAAGCCTCCTCGCACAGTGATGGTTCGGGGAAGAGTCCCACCACAAGGATGAAATGTAGGCAAATCTTACCCTTAATTTTAGCAAGAGTCTGCTTCCAAGACTCGAACCCGTGATCTCAATATCATACAACAACACCTCACCCAAGGCTCCCCTTCATATTTTCTGCTAAGATAACTAATGGGCAAAATATAAAGGGCAGCCTGATGCACAAAGCATCCCGCGCAACTTGGCCGAGACTACCGAGTGTCCACGGAAGGATCCCACCGCAATGGAAAAATATAAAGAGTTGCAAAATTTATATGATTTTTATTGATTTTGAAAACGTATGTAACCGAGCACCACAAAAACTGATTTTATATGCATGAAGAAAGAAATGTTTGTGTGAAAGGTATGTAAAAGTTATTAAAGATATGTAAAAGTTATTAAAGTTTTAGAAGTGCCCCTCAGGAGACTGTTATGGGCCGCTCATTCGGGCCGGGTCTAGAACCCTTCAATCCGATCAAGCAACACATTAGGGCCGCGACCCATGCACCCCAACCAGCTCTCCGCACCGGATACAATCAATGCGGTAGGTTGTTGAGGCCGCGACTTGATCCCCAGACCTCCTTGAATAGAGTCCCCATCTTGAGCGGCCCTGTTATGTGGCTCGACCAGAGTTCAAAACTAAATGAGCGATCCAAAACAGAGTCCAACAAAATCGTAGGGAATAGAGAATAAGTTTTACAAAAACATATAGTTTTTGAAACAATGGTTGCACACTTGCACTTTGTTCACTTATGGTGCATTTGGGGCATCGGTGCAGCTCCATTTATCACCTCAGAGGTGGAAGATGGAGGTTCCGACTTCTATGGAAAAGAGCCATTTTTTGGCGGGGCTTCATTGCCTACTTAAGAGGACCTCCATTTGCCAGCGAAATGGAGCCTCACCAGTGCCCTAAACAAATCCTTGGTTTATTAAGATTGCTCCTATCACATGAAAGCATTCGAATGTGTTATACAATCAGATTCAAATAAGGCTGAAAATTATACCTTACACTCAGACAATCGCTCCAAAATCTCTATAATTTTAATGATATGGAAAAGCTTTAATCCAGCTTGAAGAGGAATCGCAAATTCTACCATCAAACACCTCCACAATCACAAGAAGGAATAACACAGAGAAGTACAGGAATCCTACCTTTCTGAAGATAATCGATCTGTACAGTACCCTGCCTCTTCTCGACCCGGCGCTGCTCAATCCGAATGCGAATGGTAGCCGGCATCGTTGATCGGAATCGTCGGAGAGAGGGGAGGATAAATTGTAGGGCTAGAATCGA
Organism: Platanthera guangdongensis; assembly: GCA_039583875.1. Classification (NCBI taxonomy): domain Eukaryota; kingdom Viridiplantae; phylum Streptophyta; class Magnoliopsida; order Asparagales; family Orchidaceae; genus Platanthera; species Platanthera guangdongensis. The sequence continues at coordinate 152,070,923 of CM077160.1, read as the reverse complement.
AATCGACGGCGATGGCGGGTGGGGAACGCGGAGGCGGGCGAAGGAAGGAGAAAAAGAAGAGGGCGGCACGCCGGAGATGATGGAGGGGAAGGGAGAATAGTAGATGAAAAACCTGATCGCTGCTCAGCCTCTCCGGGTTGCAGGCTATGTATTGGCAGCAGACGGCCGACGCCCGCGCCACCATTAACACCCATCCGCCGTTGAACACCATTGATCCCCCTCTCACCCGGAGCGATCTAGCTTCAAGGGAAGTCCAAATTTACTATTACTAATGCTTGATTTGATTTAGCGGTGACGGGTGGATCCCGCGGGTGGAAACGGAGTTCGAATCAGAAGTTGGCTGCTCCAAACGGAGCTTTTTGGGACGTTTCTCAAGAAGGGCGGGTGGAAACGGAGCAAACGTCGCCGGATGTTCATTTGTTTACCCTCCTTCCGACGGCGTTTGCCCAAAACCGAGAAGTGAAACGCCCAAAAAAATAGAGCCGGAGAAAAAAAAATTAAGGGCACTGTTATAAGGACTACATTTTTAGCTAGCAGCAGATCAAAATGAGCTCCAAATAACACGTGAGCCCTAATATTAGCGCTTAAATGACAGATTGCACCCCAAATAGTCAAATATATTGGCAAAGTATAACCAAAATAGTCTAATATTGCATTTTGAACCTCCCAATATTAAAATCATAAATACAACTGCGTTTCGTATACCGAGTTTGGTCTCATAAGATTCGAACTAAACTGAGGTGATCTGCGGTCAAATTAACAATAAAAACTCCATTGTATTAAATCATTCAAAATATTTATGTGCTTGTTTCACTGTGTTTTGACCGAATATTTTGTATTTGGTTGCTTGAAATTTATTGATCTTCAAAAAACGTACAAAATCAACGTAATCCACCGCCAAATTAACATGAGAAGAAACAGTGCAAACTATAATACCTGTTTGGGAGTGTTTTTTTTTCCTTTTTTTATATTTTCTGAAAACGTCTTCGTATTTATTTTTTCTCTCAATGAAAAACACGGCTTATTCAAAATAAAATATTTTGACTTTAAAAAAATCATTCATATGTAAAACAAACATAATATTATAAGGCGATTGTTAACTGCAACCCGTAATTGACTAGTTGCACCTCAAAATCTCCCAATTTTTTACGCTTTTTCGAAATACGCCTTGTACATGCAATTTCAGGAAAGGTGTTCAACACAAAAGTTGGAGATATCGACGAGATCTACAACTTTCGTGTTTAACACTTTTCCTGAAATTGCATGTACAAAACGTATTTCGAAAAGACGCAAAACCTGGACATATTTCCAAAGTACGCCTTGTACATGCATTTTTAGGAAAAGTGATCAACACAAAAGTTGTAGATCTCATCGATATCTACAACTTTTGTGTTGAACACTTTTCCTGATATTGCATGTACAAGACGCATTTTGAAAAGACGCGAAAAATTAAGAGATTTTGGGGTGCGATAATCAAAATAACGGGTTGCGGTTAACAATTATCTATTATAAACGGTATTATTTTTCAGAAAACAAGATGAAGAAAAAAAAGGCCTGGCAAATGGGGCACTATTTATTCCGTTCGGGTTCCGGAGCACTCGCGCGTTATTAGAAGTGCTCGCGCGTGGAGCTCCTCGCGCTTTTCCTTTTCTTCCTCTAAATCGCGCCCGTTGATACCTCCACTCGAAAATAATCTCTCTCAGGGGGCATAAACGGGCCTAATATTAGCACACCCACCGTTGAGTTAGCGCCCATTTATGAACTCAGCCCTTCGCGACTTCAAGGAATTCAGAATCCTCCGGTCGCTTCGGTGTCTTCGGCCTCTCGCATGTGTACCAAAACAGCTGCCGTCTGGCCATCGACGGCGCCGGCGGCCAATCCCGAAACCCCCTGCCTCTCGTCATTTCAAAAGAAAGATATACGGTTTTCTTTCTTTTCCACTCCTCCTACCAAGCCAGCGTCCGCTCTGCTATCGCCGGAGTCCAAGCGCGAAACCCCTTTCAGCCCGTCCTTTCAGCAGAAGGATGTGAGGATTCCTTCCCCTTTTAACTCCCCCATCTCCGTAAAGCGACTTCAAAATTCGTCCGTGGTTCTTATTTCCTCTTGTTTCTGGTTATCTAGGTCTTGTTGTTCGAGTGGTGGTTGATGAAAACAGAGAAGGGTTACAATGGGAAGAGGCTAGCAGTTGGCGGGTTCACCAAAAGGTAAGCAACCGTTTTCTTTTCCAGTTCATTCTGCACCGTATAGTTTAGGCACTGATTCAATTTGGAGCATTGGTTATTGCAGCAACTAGGTTTTTTTTCCAATCAATTATCTCACTTTCCAAATTTCCAATTTGGAGCATTCTCTTTGATGAATTCTTCACGTTTCTTGTGTGAATTAAATGCATTGACATATTTACTGCATAATTTAAGAATCACAAACCCTCTGTTATCTCATTGACAGTGCACTTGTAATTTAAGAAGCGTAATTACCTCCAAGTTAGAAGTATTACAATCTACTATTTGAAAACCTTTATTTTTTTTGGAATTCCGGATTTCTAACACACTTATTAGGTTTCTAATAGATTAACAGGTGTCATTACCTGCCATCTAACATATAGTTTCTGCTGGGTTTGAAATTTTCAATCTAAGGCTCTGTTTGGCACGGTGGTGGCGGTCATGAACATGTGGGTTAAATTGTCATTCGTTAGCGCCCACCTAAGGAACTTTATCCACTTTTATGTTCAAACGGATGATGTTTGTTGGGTATTTCTTAACGAATGACAGTTTAATCCATGTGTTTACGACCTCCACCACCGTGCCAAACAGAGTCTAAATTGAATCAAATTTCAGGACCAAGGTCAGGAGAAGCTTTACATGACTTATAGTATACATCTCATCCTCATTAGTCATTTTGATATACTATTTGAATATTAAAATTTGTTATTGTTCACTATTTTTTCCGAGTGGTTTATTTTGACGGCTTGCAATCTAATTATTTATGCATTGTGTTTGTATGTTTAAATAATTTAAGGCTAAGCTTTCTCACGAGTTTTATAGCTTGCCTTTTTTGCTTTAGGAGTGAAGCCGTGGGAATCTTCAATTCTGCCCCTATCATCAAGCGCCACGATGACTGTACTCTCGAGACAGCTGATGGGATCACTGTAAGGATTCGGGGTCCTATAAACGAAATACGAACTTTTGATAATGGGTTTCCTTTCGAGGTTTGTGGAGTTTTACGTCTTGTTTTGATTTGTTTGTTTTTTTGATTCAACATATATCCTATAAATGTAGTATAAATGGAACTAAGTACTGGAATGTTCCATAAAAGTCGGGCCATTAATTCTACTTGTCATTTTCATTGCTTAACAAGTAATTTATATAGGTTTTTGTAGCTTTCTTGTTTGGGTTCCCTACTACTTGGGACACTTTTATCAAGGAATCTTCTGGGGACAGACCAACTCATCAACCAGAAATCACATTTGATCCATCGTTCCAAAAGAGAACTGTATGCTTACAGTCTTTCGCCAAATCAATATTGCATCAAAGTTAAACTTTGTTTTTTATTCCAGTAGAATCTCGATGTTTAGGTCTTGCTGAGGAATTGGTGGTTGAGGAGAGCAGAGAAGGGATCTGATGGGAATACACTAGCAGTTGGTGGTTTCAATGAACGGTAGGCCTTCTTTATTTACAATTTGTGTACTCAGTGGACTTGCAGTTTACTTCACCACAACAATCTCTTATTTTTTTTGTACTTCTTCATTGATTTTGGCTTGCTTTACTTTGGGGACTATCTCTGTTATGCAAGTTGATTTTCATTATTGCTTTGCTAATACAATGGCTTAAAAAGCCCATATTGAAGAGGTTGTTCTTTCTTTGCTTTTAGTAGAACAATCTTGAATATGTACTTTTATGTGAAGAAAAGTTGTGGTGATTCGTGTTTCCCAATCCCCCAATATGTGTAAAGTAAATACTTTCAAATGATTTATTCCTCATACGATCAGGATATATCTTGAAAGTAGGTTAGGAGAGTATTTCATATAACACCAACCAAGAAATATAGTCATCACATTTCACCATTTACATAAAAGTGCATAGTAGGCCAGAAACAACTAAATATCCCAAACTTATTTTTGACATGTATTGTAGTTGCATGTTGAACTTTTCACCGGTTATTGCTATAACCAAGTTTGAATTTCAGATCTTCACCATTATTTGTTGTCGTTTTTGTCTCCTATAATAAAAAAATGGTTTCAAAATGTTTGTATGCAGGACAGACATCGCCACCTACCTGCCATCCTGGAGTCCCACCAGGGGGCCCACCTGGAGTCAGCACCAGACGGCTTTATCAGGGCCGCGGCCTGTACACTCCAACCAGCTCTTCACCATGGAGTCACCACCATGCGGTAGGTTGTTGAGGTCGAGGCTCGATCCTCAGACCTTTTAGATAAGAGGCATTCACCAGTGCTCTCATCACCAACTGATTAGATGGTCCTGCCTGGTGTTGACTCCTGGTGGGTCCCCTAGTGCGGCTCCAGGGTGGCAGACAGGTGGTGATGCCTGTCCTGCATCAGTTTGGTTATTCGATTGAGTAGTAAGATGTCTTCTTAAGGGTTGCTTTCCTCAAATAGTGGCTTTGGTAGATTCCCTCAAAAGCATTTTCCCTCAAAATGGTCAATGAACTTTTTCCCCTAACGGCATAAATGCTATCATAGGATATGAAATTGTTCCACCATTGATTTGATGATAAGTAGAACTTTCTTAGGCATGCTTATGTATTTCATGGTGAAGGAATTCTCATCAATTAGAGCGTTAATAATAATTAGCCTATGAAGCACCAGTACGAGTACGAGTATCGGGTATAATACGTATTCAGTACAGTGACACTTGAAAATAAAAAATGCGAATACTAGTACATTTGGGTGTAGCGTAATTAACATTGACTTATATAAATGTACGTGCAATATGTCCATGTATATACATGCACATATACATATATATGCATGATCATGTGTTTATATTTATGCACATGTATATAAAAAAACAAAATAATAAAATTTAAAACAATTTTTTTATAGTTTTAATTAAAAAAGATACTTAAATCTTAAGCACATTTTGTTACTATAATAAGCAAACAACGCTAGTTGCATTTATGATTCACACATTTTTCTTTTCTAAAAGACACACAGAAGTCGTTTGTTTACTTTAGAAAAACGTACTCTATCACAATATGCAGAACGATCTGGCAAGTACAAGTGTATCTACAAGATAGAGTAACAGGTGTATCCGCTGAGTATCGAGTACGTACCGGTACCAGATACGTGTCCGGTGAGGGTACGTGGCCCTCAAGGAAGTATCAGTGTTTCATAGTAATCATCCCATAGGAAGTTCATATATTTATTATTTATTTATAGTTCCTATTTCTCACATTTTTTGCACAAAGTTTATAATTTGTCTACTGAGGTATTCAAAATAGCCAGCTGAAGTGATAACCAGTTTGCTACCAAAAGAATCTTAATCATTTAAATTCCATGAAACCAAAAAATCATAATCTTGCTTGAAAGTTGAAGACGGGCAAATTTTAATAGCCCTCCCATCTTCGGATTCATTAGAGTTTCTAATGCGGGTCAACGACACATACTCGCGGTGGAGCACGAATTTTGAGCCCGTTCGTGGCCGATTGTCCTGCCATATTTAGCTTCTTCAGATCAACAATCTGACTCTGCGTATGCGCCCGAATTCTTGGCTTACATGTTTTTCATATATTACTTTGTATTTTTCGTCATTATTTAGTGAAATCCGGCACTTGACACTCTCTACCAATCATAATCATTGATGTCAGGGTGCCCTAATGCCCTATTATTATAAATTGGAGGAAGGGGGACAACCATCACTTCATGAATGATTTTGGAGGAAAAGATTTTTTAGATTCAGTGATATTTTGTTGTACGACGCCGCAAAGTTATAAGGTGGACTCACTAGGTTTGTTTCTTATTTTCGCTTGAATCCCCTCCACCATCACCCACTACTGTATACCCTCTGTTTTTTTATCCCTTTGTTTTTTTTCATTTCCTTGAGTGAAAAAAACACGTGAACCTCTTCCTAGCAAACCGCCGCCCCAACTTTCATTTACCGTGAAATATGTGTTCCCCATCAACGTGAATTCTCCAAATAATTCCTCTCCTGTAATTTGTCGGGATCCAAATCTCAATTTCTTTGATGCCGACTAGTCGACTGCTTCTCCCAGAAATTCGCGGAACCCCTTCTTCCCAACATCCCGCCTCTAATAAGCCATGCATCACTATAAGAAAATAGGTTTTTAGTGACAAATTTTAGTTACTAAATATTGCGGGTTGGTCACTGAAGACATTTAGTGACCAAATTTATTCTGTCACTAGGTGGTTGCAAAAGGCCCGTCACTAAATGTATTTAGTGACCGAATCAATTTTCGCAACTAAATGTTTATTTTAGTGACAAAACAAATTTCGTTATTTTTTTAGTGACCAAACTATTTGACACTAAAAGACATTTTTTGTGACTAAATTAATTTAGTCATTATTTGTTTAATGCAATAGTGACCAAATTATTTGTCACTAACAACACTTTTTGTGATCAAATTAAATTAATCACTAATTGTTTAATGTAATAATGACCAAATAGTTTGTCGCTAAAAAGCACTTTTTGCGACTAATTTAATTTAATCGCCGATTGTTCAATGCAATAGTAACCAAATTTTGTGTTATTAACTGTCAATTTTAGTGACAAAATATTTGGTCACTAATATTTTTATAACTGTTCACAAAATAGATTTTAACAAATTCATTTTTTTCCACCACACTGGACACAGGCTTCCCCCAAACCGGGCCTCAAATTACTCCTCTGTTCTATTCAGTGTTGTAGATATCGGCCGACATGTCCGACATGTCGGCCGACATAAAGGTTTTGGGTGCAAACCGCAACGAAACCGATTTGTTTGACAAAAATATCGTTTTGTAAAAAAACGACGATATATCCCGATATATCGATATATCTCTAACCCGATATTTCGGTTATTATATTTAATATATATAAAAAAAAGTTCACGGGACCCATATTTTTCCACTTCACGAGTCCATTTCACGCATTCTGCATTTCTCGCTCTACCCTAAATTTTACTGGAGAGTTGCTCTGGCGGAGTGGTCGACACTCGACAGCTCCTTCTCTGGTGACGAGACAACGGATCGACATCGCAGGCGAGGAGTAGACGACGACGCCGGGCTTTCTACGAATTTGCATCGCAGGCGAGGACACGAGGAGCTGATGCCGGACTTTAGTGTTTCTGCTACTTCACTCCACTGTAAGCCCCCTTGTTCTTTCTTCTTCTTTTTTCTTGTTTCTGCGACAATTGAAAGTTTTATTTGAAGTTATTATATTGTTCAAGTCATAAGATCTAAAAGTTTTATTAAACTTGTGTTACTGTAAGATTCTTACTTATGCTATAGTTAGGTTTCTTTCTTACAATAGCTAAGTTTATATCTTTTCTTGTGTAAATCTGCAGTGATTTTTGTTTCTCATATGCTAAGAAAAACTCCCCTCCAACTTTACATAATTACATTAGCTTCTCCTTTATCTTTCAAAATTATTTCAAAGAAAATGTTATAAATATTTATTTGTCTATACATTGCTATAGTTATTTGTCTGTACATTTTTACTAATTTGCAAAAAATATGTTTATAAATACTGTAATCTTTATTTAAATATTAAAATCCGATATTGTAAAATATCCCCGATATATCCCCCGCAATCCGACATACGATATTTCAAACCCAAACCGACATGAACCCGATATCTGACATCTACAACCTTGGTTCTATTGCCAGGGGTATCTACAGTCTCCGTCCGCCTGTTTCATTACGACCATGATCAGAAGACCGCTATGGAGTTCATGGTCGTCGAAATGCTCACAGAGGGCATCATCTAGACAAGTGCGAGCCCTTATTTCAGCCGAGTGCTCCTGATACGAAAGAAAGATGGAAGTTGGAGATTCTACGTTGACTATCAGGAGCTGAAAAAGCCCATGATCCCAGACAAGTACTCGATTCCCCTTATCCAGGTGCTGTTTGATGAACTATAAGGAGCCACTTCTCCAAGTTGGATTTACGCTCGGGTTACCATCAGATTCAGGTCCAGGCCGAGGACGTGCCCAAGACGGCATTCCGCACCCACGATGACCACTATGAGTTTTTTTGTAATGCCTTTCAGCTTGACTAATGCCGACCACATTCCCGTCCACGATGAATCATGTCTTCCGGCGCACCTACGTAAGTTCGTTTTTTATGATATATTGGTTTACAACACTTCTTGACGATGCACCTTGACCTCATTACCACCGTGCTTCAGCTGCTCGCAGATCACTAATTCGTGGCCCACCACAAGAAGTGTCTATTCGGTTAGACGCAACTTGGATATTTAGGACACATCATCTCGGTTGCGGGGGTGGCATGAACCCCGCCAAGGTTAACACTGTCCTATAGTGGTTGTCCGAAAAGCGTCAAAACAGTACACAAATTCTTTGGTCTTACAAGATACTACCACCGCTTCATCCATAACTATGGGGCTTTGGAGCCCCTAATTGACCTCCTCAAGAAGGGGACACCGTTTGCTTGGAGCCCGACGACCGAGGAGGCCTTCCATGGTTTACAACGCGCTATTATATCGGCCTCGATCCTGGGGATGCCGAATTTTTCTGTGCCATTCATCGTCGAGTGTGATGCCTCCGGGAAGGGGGTTGGCGTTGTCTTCATGCAGGGGGGATGCCCATCACATATTTTATCAAGGCCTTCATCGACCAGTGGGAGGCGGCATCCGCATATGACAGCGTGCTAATAACACTTGTTCTCCCTATTCAGCACTGGAGGCCCTATCTTCTTGGCCGAACCTTTGTGGTGCACACAGACCACCGCTTTCTGCGCCATTTGTGGAGTTAGATGATCACAACTCCCGCACAACTCTGGATTGCCAAACTCCTTGAATATCATTTCTCCATCGAGTACAAGATAAGAAGCACGAACGCCGCAGGGGATACCTTGTCCGGCAGAGAGCACGTTGGGACCTTAACGACGGTCTTCTAGGCCTGCTTGCGGGATGTGGGTGTCCTTCAAGCAGAGGTACGGGGGGATCCCCACTATTTCGCCATGATACGGAATTTGCGGGAAGATTCAAGATCGCACCCTCCTTTCCGCTTGGTTGGAGATCAACTCTACTACTGTGATCGCCTTGTGATCACAGAGTCGTCATATGGATCATGTGCCTGCTCCACGAGTTTCATGCTACATCGACGACATGCCATTCCAACGTCTATCCTACGTACCAATGACTCACTGCCACCTTGTATTAGAGGGGCATGATGCGAACCGTGCAACAGTTTGTGGCTAATTTCCTGACATGCCAAAAGGCCAAGTACCAGACACTTGCAATTGCTGGTCTCTTCCAGCCCTTACCTGCTCCCGATCTGGTCTGGGAAGATATACACATGAACTTCATCACCCGCCTGCCCCGCTTTCTGGGCTATGTTTACCTTCTTGTCGTGGTGGATAACCTGTCCAAGTACGGGCATCTCATACCCATTTGTCATCCCTACACCGCCAGCTCAGTCGCAAGGATCTTCGTTGGGGAGGTGGTACGCCTCTTTTGTTTTTCCCGCTCCATCGTTAGCGACTGCGATCCAGTATTCATGAGCTCCTTTTGGCAGACCTTGTTCCGTCTACAGGGGAGCAAGTTGCGGTTCAGCACCGCGTACCACCTACAGACAGAGGTCCTCAATCGTTGTGTAGGCACGCATTTGCGGTGTTTTGTGATTGAGCAGTCTCAACAGTGGACCCAGTGGATCGCATGGGCTGAGTTATAATACAACACGTCCGATCAGTCTGCAATGGGCCTCATCACCCCATTCTAGACGGTCTATGGGCAGACACCTCCACCCATGCCGTGCGGCTTACCCGTAGAATACCAAGTACAAGCCCCGACCGCTGACCTCTAGGACCTTGACGAGGGCCTCCGCCAACTGAAGCACCATCTTGCTTGTGACCAACAACATATGATCCAGCAGGCCAATTGTCATTGCCGTGAGTTGATACTCTCGCAGGGCGAGAGCTAAGAAGGTGTTCGTCAAACTGCTACCACACAGGCATAGCTCCTTGGCCGTCCGTGTACATCCCAAGCTCTCAATCCGCTATTTTGGACTTTTACCAATCTTATAAAAAATTGGGGGCGTGGCCTACCTCTTGTAGCTATCCTCCGACAGTCGTGTTCACCACGTTTTCCATGTCTCCCAGCTGAAGAAGGCATTGGGGGATCATCCACTCCAGGCTACATTACCAGACAGTTTATTGGTTGATTTGATCCCTCGGTACAAACCAATGATGGTTTTGAGGTCATGGATCGAAGACATTCAAGGCTAACCAATACGACAAGTTCTCATCCAGTGGAAAGACAAACGTGTCGTGGAGGCCACGCGGAACCTGATGGAGATCAATGCCCAGTTTCTGGATTTCGACCTCGAGGACTTGGTCGTTGTGGAACCCAGGGGTGTTGATACGAGTGCGGAAGACCCCATCATCGGCAAGCGCTACACTTTGGTGTACACGTGGCGCGCACGGGATTCGAGCGCGGTTTGAGGACATGGCGAAAGGCACCCCTATGACTATTATTTCCATTATTTTGTTTGTGTTTTGATTATGTAAGTGACCCTCCTATATATATGGGGAGGTGTCATATCTTGGACTTATGCTTGTATTGTCTTGGGTTAATGTAATTGGAGGAAATATGGCCCATCATATCCTCCTTATCCTAATCGTCTGCTTCCAACAATTCCACAGAAATATTTTGTAATGGGTTGCCTACTGTGATCGTGGGTGTTCGTGAATTTCTAGCCCTCGTCTCCAACATCCTATGTATGTCTTAGTCTACTCTTGCTAGATTTCATCGCCTTGATGTGCTGCAGTGCATTTCTATTTATGTGGCTAAGGTGGGCCATTTGAAGGGATACAATTACATTTATAAATGCGATGTAGATGTAAACACTTGATAAATGGATATCTATGTAGGTAATTCATTTATATGGAATTATAAATGTGATGTAGATGTAAATACACGATATATGGAATTCTATTTATGTAATTAATCATTGGTTACTTTAAAAATGAGATATATAAAATTCTATGCAAGTAACAATGTAGTGGTGCTTCTCGATCCTTCAAGGTTGTCCACTTGAACATTTAAAAGTTAATTACTAAGAAATTTGGTGCTTATAAAATGAATTGGACCAAATGCTTATAAGTGAAATTTTCTTAAATATTCTTGTTTCAAGTCTAGTTTCTAATGTATCTATTTGAGAATTGTTTCATGAACTAACAACCGACATCTTATTTTTCTCTTTTTCCCAACTTTTCCTTGAGGTTTCACATCCAACATATATGTCGTTTTGGCTCTTGAGAAAGTTAGTACCTTCAAGTCTCCATCTCATTATTCTTTCTCAAATCGTCTTTGAGGTAACCACACAAAAAATATATCAAAACCTTAGCCACCTTTAAAGATATGCTCACCATCTGGCGGGCCTTAGATAGCTTGACAGTTAACATCTCCCCTCAAGGTAACGTCATATGCATCCTTCATTTCCAGCATGAGGGAGTTCGTACGAAGATTCTTTCTAGAAATGACTTTGGTTAACATATTATCCAACTAAGCGCCAATATAGACGAAAACAGTGGAAATTATTTAGTTTTAAATTTTCTAAAAATTTATTAAGGATGACAATAGAAGAAGACAAAATAAGATAAGGTTTCAGATAGGGGGCGATAGAGTGATACCTTACATATTTCTCAATAGGGTATCTAGTATGACCACTGTGAATCTGTGGGGTGGGGTGGGGTGGGGAGGGGGGAAGATGTATCTCCAGGTGCTAACTCAATTTCAGATCTGGACGTGTGGGAATAAGGTTGTAGATGTTGAATATCGGGGACACGTCGGTTTAGGTTTTTTATGCCAGACATATTGAAGTCCCCACACTTCTCTCTCATGTTCTTTCGTTCTATAGTGGAGACAATCTTACTCTTATCCTCATGTCTTTTAGGCTCTAAACTTGTATAACTGTTGGAAGTTTTTGTAGTCCACTTACTATGTTCAATAATGAGGGATGATTTATCATATCTCATATTTACTATATGCAAAGAAAATTTATATGACCAGTCTCTCCCTGAATATATTGAGCCATAGTCTCGAAATCAGGAGCAAAATCCTTTCTCAGCAATTGAATTCTTCAAACTTCCAGATTCACGGGAAGTGTAGACAAAAGTTCAAAAACCATTCTCTACATAAGCTCTTTCATGTAGTTCTGATGTAGATCAAGTTAGGGTTTTCAAAGACTGTTTTGATGCAAACAATTTTAAATTTGATTGTAGGCCGTGAGTCCCCCAAAAACGAATTCTCGCGCGAAAAACACTCTTGAAGATGATCTTCGCCAAAATCGTTAATCGTTATTTGAAGACGTGTTCTTTAAGTGTTTGCGAGTAAATTCGTCTCGAGATTGTTCTGTTCACAAGCAATTCACGGACAATAAATTATGGATAAACGACAATACAAAATAGTATGAACGTCCGAGGTAAGTTTAAATTAATTATTTGAGCTGCATAAAAGCTACACTAATAAGTGAAGCAAGAGAGGGAAACATTACCCCAGGAATATGCAATAACTACGACGAGGTTTGTCCACGTCAAATTAGTCTGCACTGGGTCTGAAACGAATCAGAAGAGGCTCCTTTCGAAAAGAACCGGTCTAATCTGGCGTTGAATACACGATGTTGGTGGAGATGGACGTGGGTGTTGTTGGAGCCCACTGGAATGAGTTATCCAGAAATTCCTCTTGTTGCCGGAGTAGAACGCCAAGGTCGACAACGAACCTGAGGAGAAGGATATCCTCGGCAGACTGAGCGGCGATGATGAAGAGAACGGAGTCGCGCCCTGGCGTCGTCGAGGTTGGCGGAGAATTGGCATCCGCTGAGCGTTCGCCGGAGCTGGAGGGTTTTGCGCCGATTGAGGAGATGAATCAGACTTAAGCAATGAACTGACGGCTAGGTTACAGGGATAACAAAAGAACGGCGAGTTCGTCGTTCTCTGTATTCCCTGGCTGCTCTTTTCTGTCACCGCGGGGGCCATTTTAAAGGAGGAATTAAAATTTTGGCCTTTGAAATGTTTCCTGAATAGTTATTTCCTAACTCACCCACCCATTGAATCTTCCTAATATTCCAAATTTTTGCTTCCTAAAACTAGTCTCCCAATGTATATTTTTAATGGAGAATATTCTTATATGTTTTAATTTGATTTTATTCCCCAGTTGACATTATACTTTCATAATTAAATTAAACTTTCCTCTTTCGTCCTAGCTACTTAAATTGTTTGACCTTTTATTCAAGGTCTCACCGGGTGGTTAAACCGATGAGTCGGAACCCAAATTAACATCGGTGCATAGAAAATTGATAGAAAATAAAATAACAAATTATAACTGTCACGTGTTGACGACGTGTCTTTGAATGCGGCGATGGATACATCAAATTCTCAATAGATTGAATAACGAGTATTGATCAATTTTGGCCCACTTGTAAGTTAGTTTACTATAATACTCCTCAAAATCACTCATGATAGTCATGTATGTCTGCTCAGTTTGTCTTTTTTTCTTTGAATAATTTCTTTCTACTAAGTCCCACATTTTCGTAATGGTCTGGTAGAATACACATTGACTAGGAATCTTTAATTTGATAGAGTTAATAAGCGAATGATCACAATCAGGTTCTCTCCTTATTCCTCATAAGAAAAATCTGTTTTGGTAGGGGCAAGTTTGAATCTAGTAATTAATCCAAGTCTCCTTGGGCTCACAATAACCATCCATAGAGATTGGGCCCATAGTAGGTAATTTCTACCATTCAATTTAATATGAGTAACTTTGTGAGTGAAATTCATATTGGAGTTATCTCTACCATAGTATTTAGGAGGGTTATCAGACCCTTCAGACGAAGCAAGACTCTTTAATTTGTCCCACATAGGAGCATCATAGTGTTCAGGAAAACTCTGGCTTACACATATCCGTTCAATAGATGCTCCGTTGTATCCAAGATAACACACAACTGTGGATAAAAGCTCTAAAGCAGAAGGATACATGCGCCTGGAAGAAGCAACAAGAAATAGTACAAACAAGGACCGACTGTAAGCTACCTTCTGACACCAAAGAACGTTACTTCTGTCAAAGTAACAATTGCGAAGAGGGCGTCTATCGACATCTAAAAACAGAAACAAACCAGTTGAGATCAGCAGGGAATACCAACGACATTTTCGGATCATGACGCAAGAGTAGAAGAGAAGACTAGCTACACCTGCAGTCGTTAATGATAATCTCTGGTCCAGAATGAGCGAATGAAGAGACTTTGTCACGACGCAGTTGTCCTTCACCATCCTCAATCCAAAAGTAGAAGACAACATCGACATGGAAGACAAAAAGCTTTCCGGAGAGATTGATTAAGAAGCAGTTGAACTGATAAGATTCAACCTCGACCGAAGAACGATCAATGGAGATACAACTCTTAGAGGCTCTGATATCATGTAATTTTGAGAGAGGGAGTACCTTCATGTCGTCATCTCATCATTATATCTCAAATCGTCTCCAAGGCAGCTATGGAAAAAGATACCCCAAAACCGATCACCGCTCGGTGGGCCGAACATAGCTTGACTCTTAATGATGTCAACTACTCGATTTTCAGAGAATGATACCAATATTGTGCTTTGAAGTATCATCTATGATGAAATTATATTTGGCAGCGATGGATATTCAACATAATTGCTTAAATTTCAAACAACAATATTAATCTTGCACTTGAAGAAATCGGAAGTGATCAAATTATATGGACTACTAACAGTGAATATGAAAGATTGCTTGTTCACTGGAAAAATAAATTTGATTGTAATGACTCATAGATTACTTCGCACAACAACAACAACACTCAAGCCTTTATCCCACTATAGTGAGATAGATTACTTCGCACAAAGCAAAAAAAATTTATACACAGGTGTACTTGAAGAATATCAAGCAAATTTGTCAGGGTCAAATATTTTCAAGGGTGGCATAATTATTGTAAATATAGAATTGTATGGGTGTTGAAAGAGAAGGAGAGGATTTACAAAAGCAGTTCGTTAAATCATCATTCATCCTTAATACCACCTGGTCCTCCTCCTTCACATTGACCATAACATAATGCGGTTTTAAAAGAAGCATGACCAAGATATAAAATAAATGTTGAATAGTAAGAAAGGAAATAACAAGTGCCTATTATTTTTTCACAAACGGGATATTTAAAGCATTACACGAGGGACTTAAATACGGACAGACAATGTGAGACTAAACCCAACTATACCTAAAATTCTAATATACCGACATTGGCTCGATAATTTGAACACTCCCCCTCAAGCTGAAGGGGGAACCTTCAGCTTGGACACAACAAATAACGGAAATGGAGGTAGGCGATGCAGGACAAACATCAGACGAGCCGCCGGGGGAAATTCCAAACCAGAGAATCAAGTCGGGGACAGCCATACATAACACTGATCCACACACGACACAAGACCCACACACGACGTGGACTTGCTCGAAACCGGTCAACCAACATCACCTACACATGCAACATACAAAAGAGAACAAAAGATGTGGAGCACATCATCAAACAGGCTCCCAGAGATAATTCGTCGGGGATAATCTGTTCGGGATAATCCGCACAAAGGGCGGTCTCCCACAACACAGTCCCACACGACATGGTTCCACGCGATATAACCCGCTGAGATTAAACTAACCAACATCAGGCGTGTCCCAACACACGACCAATCGAAAGAAAACATGGGGACACATATGACATAAGCCTGGAGGTCGTGTGGAACAAAGGCGAAAGGTCGAGAAAGATCATCTGAGTCGCATTTGTCCCAAACACTCCCCCTCACCTTGGAATAGGCCTGCAAACGAGTCGAGCTCGAGTCGAGCTCGAGTCGAGCTCATCAAAAAGAGTCGGCTCGAGCTCGAGCTTCTTTTTTCGAGCTCGAGCTTGAGCTCGACGAGCCTATTTTAAAAGGCTCGAGCTCGGGCTCGACGAGCACGGTTCGAGCTCGAGCTCGACGAGCTCGAGCTCGAGCTCAGCTTGAATTTAATATTATATTAATAATATAAAACTATTATTTTAATAATATTATATTAATATTATGTTAATAATATAATATATTAAAATATTTAATACTAATAATATATATTATTTAATTAAAAAAAAGCTCGCGAGCCGGCTCGCGAGCTCGTGAACAGGTTTAATTAGGCTCGAGCTCGGCTCGAAATCAGGCTCGAGCTCGACGAGCTCGAGTCGAGCTTTTTTCGAGCCGGCTCATCGAGCTTTCGAGCCGGCTCAACTCAACTTGCACCCCTACCTTGGAACACACATGCATATAGGCATGACAATGATAAAAAACAAATACAATAATAAAAACACAGTCAAATGATTGTAAACACAGTAACACACACAAAACTTCATATACAGTGATAGATCAGCATCCCAGAAGGTGTAGCAGCAGCTCGAAGTGATCGAAGCACGAGGGGCAGCAACAAGAATAGACAAAAATAATGGAGGCAGCGGCTAGAATTGTCATAATGTCGACAGGAACTACCAAGGAAGGATTTGCCATGTTGGAAGGGAAGCCATCCTCGGTAAGGTAGCAGTCATCGTCACCAGCAAGGTGGACCAAATCTGGAGCAGCGGGGAAAGTCCGTCAAAGGCGAGAATGCAGCGGAGGCAGGATCCATTGAGGCAACAACACGACGAAATCCCCACGAGATCAATAGAGGATACCACATGAACGACATAGGAGAAGGTGCGGTAGCCGAGGAGCTCTACAGTACATGAGCTCGGCAGGAGAAGAACTTGACGGGATCATCGTCGACGATCCGCCACAGAAACGCACATGGGAGCAGCAACGGGATCGTCTGCCGGAGAGGAAACGCCATCGTCTGTGGGAGAAGAAGCAATCGTCGACGGGACAAAGAAGGCACGCATAAGCACGAAGACGAACGGGAAGCAGCGCCGGGCCCGTCGATGGAAGCGACGATGGAAGCCATCGTCGATGAGGGAATCAAATGCCGCTCCCTCCGTTGAGGGGAATAAAGACCGCTCTCGTCGATGGAATCAAACAACGATTCTGTCGACGGGAGCAGGAATGGAGTTGCAGAGCTTTAGCAGCTCTCGGGAGGGGGTCGAATCAAAATGAAAAGGCGTAAATCGGTGAGCAGGTGGAAGCCACGAGAAAAAAAATTAGTGTTTTCAGATCGGGTGCTCTGGCGCCATGTTGAATAGTAAGAAAGGAAATAACAAGCGTCTATTATTCTTCCACAAAGGGAATATTTAAAGCATTACATGAAGGACTCACATGCGGACAGACAATGTGGGAACCCAACTATACCAAAAACTCTAATAGACCGACATTGACTCGATAATTCAAACAATAAATAAATCGTGACTCCAAACAAAATGTCATATTTCATAGACATAGATCAAATTTAAACTAAGCATATGTCAACCTATCATTATTTTTCATCACTTTGCATTACATTTTTATGATTGTGTCTTTTCTGAGTTGCAAATAGTATCTAGTTTTTTTTCGCTTCGGTTCAGTGTCATTTCATGACATGACTTCTCTTTCTGCATTATCAGTTTTCAAGTAAATTTATCTTACACTTGGTGGAATTTGAAACTTCTCTGTTACTTCAGGGGGAAAGCCATGAGAATCTTTAATTCTTCCCCTATCACCAAACGCCATGATGTCTGTACAATTGAGACTGCTGATGGGATTACCATCAGAATTCAGGGATTTATTAACAAAACTCGCACGCTTGATAATGGATTTCCTCTGGAGGTTTGTGGATCTATTTTCTCATTTCAATGAACTTTATTCTTCTCGGCATGAATCTATTTCGAAAAGATTGAACAGATTTTATAAATGTAGGATCTATGTGGTTATTTTGTACCACTTGCCGTACGTTGCTAAAAGTAACTTCTACAGGCTTGCAAAATTTTCTTCTCTGGTTTCCCTACTACCTGGACCAAATTTGCTATTCTCTCTTCTGGAGACAAACCTTCATATACCGAAACTCCTGTAAATACCTCTATCAGTGCTGACTGGTATAAGGATTTTCTTGAAAACTTGCCTTTTGGATTTCCAGTGCCCTCGGAGAGCACAAACGTTGAGAATGTTCCTTTGACCTCTAAAACTTCTATTTGTGATTTTACTGCAATTCTTCTGGTGTCTTTTCATAAATCTATAGCCCGGGGATCAATTCCTAGTAGTGTGCACTCACCTTTGGTGGACAGATGTTGTACGGAAGCCTCTCATTCTGAAGCAGATGGGTGCCAAATAAGTAATTTACATGCAGATGGTGTCCCACAAGAGATATCTGTGGATCATGGGAAGCTGGATTTTATTCAAGAAGAAACATTAAAAAATGGCAAGAAATGCACTGGGCATGCATTAACAACTGGCCACCATGATGACTTGGTCAAAATTTGCAGCACCGGTGTTTCTTCGGATTTTGTAATTGGAAAAGATCTTGATAAACAAGAAAGAACGGTTCAGAAAAAGGATGAAATTTTTTATGAATGTTCAACTAGAAGAATAGAGAAAGTAAGATCAGGTTTGACAAAACCAGACAACCTTCATAGTGAAGATCAGAATTTTGCCAAGTTCTCAGCTAAACCTGTTCGAAGAAGTAAGAGATTAAGGTTGCAAAAAGTTGGAAATGTTGAAGGAGATTTTCAAGATTATTCTCAGTTCCTTGACGAGACCAATAAAATGGACGGTGCTAAATCGGCACTTGATGGATCTAAAACTTCTGCAGCAAGTCAACCTAATAAAATTTTGGTAGAGGGAAGCCCATCATTTTCAATTTTTTATCGAGAAGATCAGATTTTTGGCGAGTCCCCAGCTGATCTTGCTGTTAGAAAAGGCGGGAGGTTCGAATTGCTTACAGTTGGAAATGTTCATGAAGAATCTCAAGTTTATTCTCAGCTCCTTAATGAGACTAGTAATGTGAACTCTGCTACTTTGGCACCCGGGGGACCTAAATTTTTTGCAACAAGTCAGCTTAATGATGTTTTAGTTCAAGGAAGGCCATTATCTCCAAATCTGTATGGAAAAATTCAGGAGTTTGTGTCAGCAAAACATGCAAGTCAAAGTGACAGATCAGCACCGGCACTTGATGGATCTAAAACTTATGTAACGAGTCTGCCTATTGACACTGTATTAACTGAAAGCATCTTATCTCCAACAGAGAGCATTCGTTGTCCTTCAGCTGGGGTGTTGTCAGAAGAAAATCAAGGCGGTCATCAGCATTCTAATATTATGTCTTTAGAGATTGTTTCAAAATCTAATTCAGTTTCCAGATACGATTCTACTTCAACAGCCTGTTTATGGAAAAGTGTAAATGATCAAAGAACTTTCTCATGTGATCCTACAGTGGGAATAGCTGAAAAACCCCCTCCAAATTCTAAAGTGTTCGCTTCACCAACTTTAGGAAAGAACATAATGCGGCATTGTAAGAAAATTAAAGATAATCAGCCAGTCAGAAACAGAATGACGGTTGAGCAAAATGACTCTAGAAATCGGCAAGATTTTAGTAATTCTGAAGAAAATATGTTCATCTCCTCTGCTTCCAATTCAAGAAGTAAATCTTTGCGTATCAGAACAAATTATAAGGTTGTAAGTTGAGCTCCTTTTATATTTTATTGTTTTATCCTTATTCCCAACTTAGACAGATTAAATCAATTCTGTGGGTCTTCATGTTCTGCTGCATTTGATTTTTTGACAGACAAAAAACGTTGGAGTTTCAAGGAACATGGGAAAACCTAAATGTAAAGGGCCTCATAAAACTGGATGCAAAACAGTTTGGGTATCAAGCTATACAGATGTAGGTCATAGAAATGAACATGCAACGTTAAAAGTAGCTTTTATATTGTTGTGTTTGCATATAGAATATTTACAATGCTCACCTTCTGAAATTAGCATTTTGATCGGTGTTATTACTTCATTCCACTATTGAGAATCAACAATGTCAAAGACAAGTAAAATTAATGTTGGTATTTATGTAATTTTATTTTATGATTTCCCTCTCCTATATATATCGTGTAACCTTTTCCCCTAATTATTATTGGAATATTATGATTATCCTCATGGTATCAGAGCTCTGGGTCGTCTGCCGATTCCGCCCCCTTGCGATTCCGCTTCCCGTGCGTCGATCCGCTTCCATCCCTTCCGCCTCGCCTCACTCACCGATCCCGCAGGTCTTCTCCAGCTCCGATCCCACCGGTCTTCTCTAGCGGTCCTTCTCTAGCAGTTCCAGGTCTTCTCCAGAAGTCTTCTCCTCTCCAGAAGTCTTCTTCTCCCGCGGTTCTTCTCCGGTGTACTTCGCCTACAGCAGCAGTTCTCCGGAGGGATTCTCTCCGTTTTGTTTTGTTGCCACTCTTTGCTTGACACCAGATATGTTCTACAACAACATTTTTGGTGTCAGTCTCTTCTTGATGCTCCTATATGGACTTCGTTGGCCTCCTCTTTCTATGAGCATACTCTAGGTTCTCGTTTGGCGGTGTGGTGTTCTTCCCTTGGCTCATAGATTTTTATTTTGGGATTATCATGCCAGGGAATGGTGACTCTCCCACAGTCTCTTCTGCGGACGAGGTGTCCGCTACTTTGGTCTCCGGTGACCCTGTCCGGCCCAGTCATGACCACAATACTCTTCAAATCACGACTATATGCCTGGATGTCTCAAATTTTCTGCCATAGTCTCGGGATGTCACTCTTGCCTTGAAGAGTAGACGACTGTTTGGTTATGTTCTTGGTACTAAAAAGGCACCTACCTAGGATTCCCTCGAATGGTTGCAGTGGGAGTCAGAGAACTCTCTCGTCATGTCCTGGCTGACCAACTCCATGGTGGACTATTGACCATATTTACTTGTTCTTAGACACTGCTGCCGATATTTGGAAGAGGGCCGTGGATTTGAACTATCTTGAAAGGCAGCCACCAATATTTGGAAGAGGAGCCTATCAGACTGTACTGTGATAACAAGGCGTCCATCAATATTGCTTATAATCCAGTGCAACACGATCGTACTAAACACATTGAGATCGACAGATATTTCATCAAAGAAAACATTGTAAGAGACATTGCAGTTACCCCCTTCGTTCCATCCGAACAACAATTGACCGACATTTTCACTAAGAGTTTGTGCACTGGTGTTTGTGGAAAGATTATTGGCAAGTTGGGCATGGTTGACATCACACACCCAACTTGAGGTGAGGGTGGGGGGTGTTGGTATTTATGTAATTTTATTTTATGCTTTCCCTCTCCTATATATATCGTGTAACCTTTTCCACTAATTATTATTGTAATATTATGACTCTCCTCAATTAATAACCTTGTTTGAGTACTGCTCTAAATAATACTTGGATGAGATAAGATATTGCATACTTATAAGCCATTTATAGTGGTTCCTCTTTAATTGAATTGACTTTGGAAATAATTAGTTGGTAGTGAACTATCCATATCTTAGTTACACTTCTCTTGAAAACAATATGCTATTGATGATGGTCTAAAATTGATTTGAATGTGTAACTGAACTAACATTCTTGGTTCTCTACAGTAAGAATGGTAAGCATAGATCATCGTTTATCAGTTTCCTCAATTTGCAAACTTTAGCGCATTCTTTCTGTTTCCATTTGATTTAGGTTCTTCTGCTTACTCCCTATACCAAGTTGAAGGGCCTCCATAGAAATGCAGTGTCTGTTTTTTGTCCTTGAAGTTTTTTAGGTTGTAAGAGTTTCTTATCTTCCTCTCTTGAAAATGCTGAATGTTTATTTTAGTTTTATTTTATTGTTGAGTAATTCCATGATATCAGGTTTAAGACAGGAGTAGCACCAATTGCAAAGAAGATGAGAGAAGCTCGATTAAGATGGTTTGGACACGTACAAAGGAGACCATTAGAGGCACCTGTTAGGTGTTGTGAGAGTCTAGTCACTAGGCATGTTAAACAAGGGAGGGGTAGACCAATAAAGACTTGGAATGAAATTATACCGAAAGATATGATGTACTCAGGTATTAGTGAGATTATGACAAAAGATAGGGCACAATGGAGACAGAGGATCCATATAGCCGACCCCACTATAGTGGGATAAAGGCTTGAGTGTTGTAATTCCATGATATCATAAATTGAAATTGTTCATAATTTTTATGTTGTTCATGGTACTTCCATTATCATTTAATTCTGTAGAAAGTAGAAGGAAAATGGAAAGTGCAAGTTTTATTCATCCACAAGGGGCAATATATAGGATTACAATAAGACACCCAACACCGATAGGCGGTGTGGGACTAAACTCACTAATAGTAAAATACTTACTCTAACACTCCCCCTCAAGCTGAAGGGGAAGCCTACAACTTGAACACAACATTAAAAGGAAGGTAAAATAAGGTTGACAACGTGAGACAAAACAACAGTCACCGAGGCCCAACCGCGTGTCACCGAGGATACTTCAACCGGGCAAAGGACACACGACGTTGGTCCGCAAAACCGACCATGACCACGCTGGATACACTCGGAGCGGAAACTAGGTCAACCACGCAAGACCAAGCCAACCCTACCAAATCCAGAGAAAACGACGAGGAGACACAAACAACATATGAAATCAATCTAGGGGCCATGTGTGACTAAGGCAGGAGTCGGGAAAGAAGTATCTGAGTCGCCGTGATCACAAACACTCCCCCTCACGTGGAATACGTGCATGAAAGTATAGACTACGCCTAGAGGCCGTGACGTACACTCCCCCTCACGTAGATCACGTGCAAGAAGGCGGAAATCATAGAGACGTAACACAAAAACCACAAACAACTTAAAAAAATAAATTTTAAACCCTACGGGCCGGGCTGGATCTGAAGAAGAAGGAAGCATCCGTCGGCACGAAGGAGCAGCACGGCAGCAGCGGAGGAGAAGCACGGCTCGTCGAGCAGCCGGAGAAGAAGCAGCTGCGGCAGCAGCAGGCCGGAGAAGCAGCGGCAGAGCAGCATCCAACGACGGAGAAGAAGAGAGCTGCACGGGCAAAGGTCAGAAGCCGGAGAAGAAGAAGCGGCAGGGCAGCATCCAGCGGCAGAGAAGTCGGGAGAAGATAACGATGGAGGCAGAGGAGGATGCAGGCGGAAGCAGCAGCGATGAAGACGCCGGGATAAGCTGGAAGCAGAGGCGTCGGCTTCGGCGATGCAGAGGGGAGCCGACGGGATCGTCGATGTCGCAGTCGGAAGCCGGAGGAGCCGTCGATGTCGGCGAGCGGAAGCAGTAGCGATCGTCGAGGAGGAGCGGAGGGAACGACTCCGTCAGGGAAAAAGGGCCACTCCCGTCGAGGAGTCAGGAGGCCATTCCGTCGACGGGAGTAGGAGGGATTCGGCTCGACGGGAGCCCGAGCAGCTGCGTTGGAGAGGAGAATAGAATCACGGGTCGGGGGGGGGATTTAGGTCGGGACGGGAGCGGGGGAAACAGTAGCTGGAAAAAAAATTTAGGTCTCAGAACCGTTGCTCTGATACCATGTAGAAAGTAGAAGGAAAATGGAAAGTGCAAGTTTTATTCATCCACAAGGGGCAATATATAGGATTACAATAAGACACCAAACACCGATAGGCGGTGTGTGACTAAACTCACTAATAGTAAAATACTCGCTCTAACAAATTCTAGTGCTTGTTATGCAGATCCTAGTTTTTATTGGACGTTGCCTACATATTTGTTATTAATTTCAGTACTTTCTATTGATGTCTACTTTTGTTTTCCAAGGTTCATCGTGCACCATCAACTAAATGTAAGGGGATTGACTTATCTTTTCTCACACCTGAACCACTAAGTTTAAAGAGATCCAGATCTGGTACAATTCATTCATTCTTAAATTTCCCTTATTTTGGCCCACATCTTTTTTTGTGATTTTGATGTGTTCTGGCCTTTGTAGGGCGATTACTCCTTCCAGCATTAGACTGTTCCACACGGATTATATATGATGCGGTGAGTTTGCAATGTTGATTCATGCAAGTCGTTGCTGCTATTACATTGTTTTTACCTGTTGATTTGTTCATAACTTGTTTTACCACTGAATTTTAACATGTTGGCGTTAAATTTGTAGCCTTCACACTTCTATGCAAATAATCATCCGTTTCAGAATTTGTTTATTATTCTTGCTAACCATTCAGTTGCGAGATATTGTTTGTATGACATATGGAGTACATGTGCCAATAAAATGTAAAAATAGATGGACATAGCACATACATTTGAGTGATGTTTGTATGACCCTATGTAGCACATAAGTGCATTTAGCCCCAGCTACTGCAGTCCTGGGAGGGGTTGATACAAGCATTGATGTCGGAACACGACATTATATGCTTTACTAGTTGCATTGATACAGGCATTGATGCCAGTACTGCAGTACATTATCCTTGCAATAAATAAAACTGGGCAACTAGCACAAAGAAATATCAAATGAGATAGTAGGAGAACTCTGACTATATTATTTATAATACTATCAAGAGAAAAGTAAATGACTTGAATTGAAGGAGGAAACCCTAATTCCCTGTATATGGAGGCGGACTAGGAAAAACAAGGAAAAAATACCATAATAATAAAGCTCATCTCAACACCCCCCCCCCCTCAAGTTGGGTGTGTATGTCGAACATTCCCAACTTGCCAACAAGTTCTTTAAAGAGACCACTGCATAATCACTTTGTGAGTAGGTCTGCCAATTGTTGCTCAGATGGCACAAACGGAGTAACAATAATGTCTTTATCTATATTTTCTTTAATGAAGTGTCTGTCGATTTCAATATGTTTTGTACAGTCATGTTGCACTGGGTTATGAGCAACTCTGATCGCAGCCTTGTTATTGCAGTACAGCCTGATAGGCTCATTACTTTTTAACCCAAGATCGGTCAAAATGGTACGTATCCATAGCCCGTCACAGATTCCGTAAGCCATAGCCCTGAACTCTGCCTCAGCACTCGATCTGACAACCACATGTTTTTTACTCCTCCAAGTGACTAAATTTCCACCCACCATAGTGCAATACCCAGACGCGGGCCGTTGATCTTCAATCGATCCAGCCCAGTCAGCATCTGTGTACACCTCAATAGTCAACTCTTTATTTGATGAAAACATGATGTCTTTCCCAGGAGAGGACTTGAGATATCTGAGGACACGATGAGCAACATCTAAATGACGAGTACTCGGGGAATGCATATATTGACTGAGCACTCCTACAATATAGGAGATATCTGGGCGAGTATGTGACAGGTAGATCAGTTTTCCAACCAGCCTCTAAAAGCTGGGAATGTCCTCAATCATGTCACCGTCATCTTTTCCAAGTCTGTAGTTGACTTCGATTGGAGTTGTCAGCCGATCTGCACCCCCTCATTCTTGAAGCTTCAAGAAGGTCTAGAGTATACTTTCTCTGTGATATGAATATCTCGTGTTTGGACCTTGCAACCTCAATACTCAAGAAGTACTTGACGTTACTCAAGTCTTTTACTTCAAATTCTTTCGCCAGTCTCACTTTCAATGTCTGAATCTCATTCTGATCATCACCTGTTATAATGATGTCATCTATATAAACTATCAGAGCAGTCAGTTTTCCTCCATTATTTTTGATGAAAAGAGTATGATCCCCATTACTCTGGGGGAATCCAAAGCATGTCATTGCCTTGTGAAATCTTCCAAACCAAGCTCTAGGTGATTGTTTCAGACCATACAAGGCCTTCTTAAGCTTGCACACTTTGCCTTCAGATCCTCTGAGAGAGACTAGGAGGTAGAGCCATGTATACCTCGTCTTCCAGATCGCCATGAAGGAACACATTTTTTACATCAAGTTGGCTGACTCCACCCCTTGCAGGCCGCACACGACAGGAGAATCCTTATAGAGTTCATCTTAGCAACATGTGTAAAGGTTTCCTGATAATCAATACCAGCCGTCTGAGTGTATCCTCTAGCAACCAACCTAGCCTTGTACCTTACCACAACTCTCTGAGTGTTCTGTTTGACAGAGAACACCCACTTGCATCCCACAACAGTCTTTCCTTTAGGCAAGATATACAAGGTCCCATGTGTGATTCTTATCCAGGGCATGCATTTCTTCAAGTATAGCCGCCTTTCACCTGTCATCAGAGAGAGCATCATCCCACGAAGTAGGGATTGAAGTAGCATCCAAAGAAGAGATAAAAGCTCTATGAGAAGCAGTTAGGGACGAATAGGAGACGAAGTGAGATAACAAATGTTGAGTAGAAGTACCTTCCATTGGAGTAAGGGAACCTGACGATGAATCAAATGTCTGCTCTGGGTCTCCGATAGGGGCCGATGTGTTCGTTCCCTTGGTACGACGAGAGTAAACCTGCAGGGACTTGGCAATAGGAACATCAAGAATTGGCGCAGGAGCAATAGGAGACAGAGTCGAGTGATAGTGATATAACGGGGGAATGGGTAAAGGAGTTAAGGAACTCACTTCCAACATAGTAGAGGTCCCCCCTGAAGTGAGGGCCCGTAGTAGCTCTCGGATTCACGGAATGTGACATCCATGGTAACAAAGACTTTCTTAAGAACCGGGTCAAAACATTTATAACCCATTTGCGTAGGAGTATAGCCGATAAAAACACACTTGTGAGCTAGTGCATCAAGTTTAGTACTTTGGTGAATATGGACAAAACAAACACAACCGAATATTGACCGAGCCACACCACCGGACAGCAAGGTAGTGGAGGAAATCCCGGCACCGGAAGAGAGAGTAGGGGATCCATCATTCCCGGACATGATGAGAGAACAAGCACAAGAAGCCCCACAAATACCTAGATAGAAACTAGGGTTGGCTCATAGATGAAGTGACAAACCCAAGAGCTCGAAGAAACCTCCAAGAATGACTGACACCGAAAATAACATCAGGTTAGGTCCATATTTTCGGTGTCAAACAAAGAGAAAAACAATCAGCGAGAAGAAGAAAAAGAAGATGCTTCGACAGGCCGACAGGGAGCGGAAGCCGACAGGCCGACAGGGAGCGGAAGACGACAGGCCGATTGGGAGCGAAAGCCGAAAGCGATGATCGACGGAAGTGGAACCAGGGATGATCGACGGGTGCTGCAGAACGCGATGTAGAGACAGATGCGAAAGCGGAATGATGCGGAGGTGGACACCGGTGCCCTAATCGTCTAAGGCTCTGATACCATGTCGAGAGAAAAGTAAATGACTTGAATTGAAGGAGGAAACCCTAATCCCCTCTATATATGGAGGCGGATTAGGAAAAACAAGGAAAAATACAATAATAATAAAGCGCATCTCAACAAATACAAAATTAAAATGCAAACTACATCAAGAAGATAGATGAGTTGTTACGAATATGAAAGAGGGTGAGGGACGAGGAGACGAGGACAAGGCGCATGTGTTGATGTGGGGACTTAGGTGACAAGGACATGTATCCCAACACGATGACGAACGTCTGCCAATAGTGTGCGTGGACATCACGCACTCGTCAGTTCTATTCTTTTTATCGCGCGTGTATTTCAAGCTGTGGATTATATACCGTTTTCCCTTGCGTGTTCGGAACTAGGCACTATATAAGCCTATGCATGTTTTTTATTGGATTATTTGGGAAGTAGGATCTGTTTGGGATGGGCCCCAAGGGCTGAATTATGATCCTCCCCCATCTCTTCCCTCTCCTCTTCTTCAAAACTTAACTCCTAATATTTGGTTAGACCTGTCATCTTCAGGTCGTGATTTACGTCGCCCTATTCAATCCTGCCGATCCCGCAACCGAGTCCATTGCTCCTTCCAACGATGATTCAACATTTGTCTCCCGCTCGCCCCTCGTTTCATTTCCGCTCCGCGCCGCTCCTTTCAATATGCGTTCAGTCTCGCTTGATCATGATTGCGTCGAGCTCTCCCTCGTTGACTGTACTGCATTGACAGGCCTAGTCTCCGCCCTCTGCTCACATGCCTTACAACTCCACTGATCCGCATGACTCTGCCTCCCATTTTCTTCTGATTCCGCCCGTCGCGCTTCCTGTGACTTTTCAACCCGCTGATCTGTGCCTTTTTTGCGCTCTGCCCACCACAACCAGCGTTCGTATGCCCCCCCCCCTTCGCTCAATGGGACCTACAACCTCCCCCCCACGCGTCTCAGCCCCCACCTATCCAGCCATCTCTCGTCGTCTCGGTGCTCGCGATCCCTCCATTGTTTCCCTCTAAGATCTAATGCAACGGCTGGATGCGAATTCCTTGACCTCCAATGCGGAGTCCCCATTGCTCCTTGGTGGGCATCCATACCTTCCACATGATTCCATTCTGCCAGGCTTCCCTCCAGCTCACCATTCGTTTCACATTCCCTCCTACAACAACACCGACCTTGTGAGGTAGATTGCCAGTGCAGAACAATTCTTCTACATTCATCTAACTTAGAAGTCGCAAAAGGTTGCTACGTCTCTCGTCGGCATGGAGAGATCAACCCTCCATTGTGTCTGTTGGTTGCAACAGAACAACCCTTCTCTATTTTGAACAAAACCTCAACAAGACATAATCCTTCGCTATGATGTTCGCTATTCTGCGATGACCGTAGAACGTTTTTGTGGTGTCTACCAATCGAGACTCTTTGGCGAATACATCGACAGGTTCATTGCCTTGATAACGCACGTTCCTGGCCTACAACTAGATTATTACTTAGGTTCTCATGCAGGGACTCCTTTCTCACATCCGACCCCATCTTCGCACTCACCCTGGTGAGTTCTACGCTCCGACCGATTGCCTATCCCCCAACACTCTTTTGGTCGCCACGCCAGATGCATACCGCTTTATGGCGGCTCCCCCGCTTCTCGAACCACCTGCCTGACCGCCCCGGTCACTGAACACCCCATGGATGACCAACCAGGAGTGCCTTCCTCTTTGCACTAAGAGCTATAAACAACCTTACTCCCCGACTCATGACAGTCCTTTGATGGAGCTTTGCTTCACCATTGGAGAGGAAGATCCTGAGATCACTAGGGTGATATCGAGTCGAGTTCGATCGATTCTGACTCGAACGAAATTGAATTTTTTGACTCAAAATCAATTCAAAATCGACTCAAAATCAAAGTCAATTTTGATTCGAGTTGTCTCGAATCAAAATTGACTCGATTCTGAGGCATCAATCAATTTCAAGCCCGCTCAAAATTAAATATTTTCTTAATGAAATTTAAATTATTACAAATTTTAGAGTTAACTAATATTTTTTTAAATCATCTTGTACACATTACATATTTAATATTTTGAGCATTCACCAATTAGATGCATAAAAATAATTAACTTATATTTTTTTTTAATTTCAAAAGTAAAAACAGCAGGGAGCCAGAGCTCCACTGGATTTAGGTGAGTAAGCGCTCGAGCTCTGAAGAGGCGTTGTATTTGGAAGCTTGGATTGGAAAGGCAGAAAACGAAAAGGTTGAAAACTGAACTCTGAAGAGGCGCGCCCGCGCTTGAGCGTGAAATCGTGAATGCAGAATGCGACAAACGACAATGCGTGCATTATTATCTCTATTTTGATTTTTGAGGGACAACAATTAAGCGAGGGGCAAACGCCGCATAGCAGAATTGGAAAGTGGGATATTGGAAAGCTAAATGAACAAACAACAGTTAATCCTACGCGGCTATGCTGCTTTTACTCCTTCAATGCCAAAAATATAAGGAATTGAAATAATAATTAATTGTGCCTGCTCGCATAAAAAAATCGAGCGACTCGTATGAGGCTCGAAATTGATTTCGAGCCAATTTAATTCAGTTCTTTTTTAATTCGATTAGACCAAAAATTCGTGCGATTTTTGATCGAATATTGAGTTTTGATTATTTTGCTTAGTCATAGAGATCACCCTTTGGGATTTCAAAGCCCTGAAGGGCGATGGATCACTATCGACACGAGACCCCACACGCGACTGCATCATCTTGAACTTATGTGCGTTGTGAATGGCTGCTTCTCTGGCACCCACACTATGATGCTCTCAGTTTCATGTATGGTACTTCCCTGCCAGTACTGATTTACAGTGAGGCCGACCATAATTTCATCCCCCCACACCCGGTGACACAGCTCGGCACTCTCCTGTCTCCTGTCCCTCATTTCGTTGTTTGCTTGGGCGTCGACTGCTGCAATACCATTGGGGTTCTCTGTACGGACCTTCACATAACTGTGGATCCCCACCCTCTCCGCATATATTTCTACTTGTTTGAGCTTGGTGGCATTTATGTCATACTCAGAGTCGTGTGGCTTCGTACCCTCAGGGACGTGTATGTTAACCGAGATCACATAACAATGTGCTTTTCTCAAGGGGGAGTCTCTTTGCTCTTGGCAGCTGAGGCATGCTTATTGATTTTCCCATCCAATAGCGGCCTTCCATCCTTCTCAGCAATCATAGGCAGTGGACTTTGCCGCCTACCTGTCGCATATTGTCAACCGACTTGCCCGACCGACCCTCTACTACTCCAGCTACAGTGCCTCTAGGATGTTTCTTCTGCCTTGAGGACAAGGTGAATTTTTGAGGGGGCGACATTGTTATGAATACGGAAGAGGGTCTTAGAGACTAGGACATGACACATGTGTCGACATCGGGACCGGGCGACGAGGAAATGAATCCCAACACGACTTCCGTCTGCGGGCTGTAACAGTTCGGTTTGGTTCGGTTTGTAAGTAAAACCGCAAACCGAACCATCCTTATGTGGTTCCAAAAATTTGGAACCGAACTGAACCGCTCAAACATTGAAACCGAACCGAACCAAACTGAATGGTTCGGTTTGGTTTGGTTCGGTTTTGGTGGTTTAAATAATGTGAAAGCCTAAAGATTTATAGATAGAGATCAGGGACCTATCACCTAAAGATTTATAGATAGTGTTGTTTGAACACAATTCCTATCACCTAACCATTTCAGGACTCCAAAATCAAATGAATGAAAAATAAAATATTCATCAACATTGTTTGTTTGGAGAAAAATCTAGATTAGAGAAAAATCTAGACTAGAGATCAACGACAACTTAGATGCTTAATAAAAACAAAAAAACAGAAAACTTAAAATATATAATATCAATACCTGCTGTATGATTAATCGTATGGTTTAATGAAATTTAATTAATAAATTAAATGTTTTTATATACAACGGTTCGGTTTGGTTCGACTCGGTTTGGTTTGCCACACAAAACTATAAATCGAACCGAACCGTATGGTTTTTCTAAAATCAAAACCGTAATCGAACCGCTGCCTGCTGAAACCGAACCAAACCGTATGGTTTGGTTTGCTTCGGTTCGGTTTTGCGGTTCGGTTGGTTTTGGCTTGCAGGCCTATGCCCAGTAGTATGCACGGGCATCGCACATTCGTCACCTCTATCTTTTATTATCGTACATGTATTTTTGGTCTTGAGTTATTTACTGTTTGCCCTTGTGTGTTTTTGATATACAAGTCTATGTATGCTTTTTATTGGATTATCTGGGAAATAAGATCTTTTTGGGACTGACCTAAGGGGCTAAATGTTGATCCTCCATTCTCCTTGCTTTCCTCTTCTTCATACCCTAACTCCTAACAGGAGTTGTCTCGATTAAGTTTGTTTCTCTTGCAATACTAACAACACCAAATTTGCTTTGAAAAAGGACCCTAATATTTCACGCAAAACAAAAAATGAGTGTTTTCAAGGGACACACTAATCAACAAAAAAAGTAATTCCCGAAAATTTTTCTTCCTTTGAGGACTTTATGCTCGTATTTTGAGGCTTCCAATATGTGAATGTGTTTAAGGCCCTTTTAAGGAGAGTGGTAGAGGAGCGGTGACGGTTGTGAATAAAATGCTAAAAATTATAGGTAGCATTTGAGTAGTTGTCACAGATGTTATTAACCCACCCCAATCATTCAGATATTGAGGTAATATGACATTTCAAAGTTCAATACTCGGTGAGTGATTATGTGTCTGACCCTTGCTCTATAACAATAGATGAGAGCAATATTGTAGTGACTAGTGAAAGAGAGTGGTGGTGAGCTACCTAATGAGCCTGGTGTGATGGGGCACATTGTCTTTACCCCTGTTTAGGCCTAGTGAGTATCCCACTCACCGATATTCCCACTAGCCTGGTATGTATTGATTGATAGTCTTGAGTTGGTTAGCGGTTTTGTTCACATGCTAGTTATCATTAGGAAGAGCACCACCCGTATGACGAGTTATATGAGGAGCCTCCTGTTGAGCTCCTGAATGAACAACCACTTCTTGATGAGAACGAGATTTGGTTGAGCTACTCGTCTATGAGTACATGATACTTGTTGTGTCTTTAAGTCAATCCCCTGAGTCCTCCCTTGAGTGAGAACATTGAG
The DNA here is from genome assembly GCA_039583875.1 of Platanthera guangdongensis. NCBI lineage: Eukaryota > Viridiplantae > Streptophyta > Magnoliopsida > Asparagales > Orchidaceae > Platanthera > Platanthera guangdongensis. The sequence goes on along the minus strand of CM077160.1, from coordinate 152,038,476 downwards.
CTTAGCATTGAGTACATAGTTGCCACATCACATACACTCGAGGATGCTCATGATGTTTTAAGAGTCCATCTAGTGACCCTCACACTCATGACAAATACATTGACATCCCTGTAGATGAGTCACCTGACGATTTCCCCCTCTAGGAGTCCTTCAACACATTAGGGTGTTGAATTCTAGCGTCGATATTTTGAGTATCTTTTTGTATGATTGTCACATTGGTCAAGACCATTCCTATATCCTTCTTAATGAGCCACTTGATAGTCCCCTCCCCCTTTTATAGAGACATTTAGAACACTATAAAACCACCACATATATTTTTCCGTGTTTTTTGCGTCTATTGTTTGCATCATTTGCATAAGTCAGGCGAATTCTTTGTTCATTGTCTGCATAAATCTCATGGGTTGATCCAACGAATATTTCTAGATAGTAATGATTCATATAAAGCCCATGCCAGTAGTCACATGCAAGAGTTGATTGTTTGAGAGGGCGAGCAAGTGATGATTCATGTCTGTGTAAAGAGGATCCTTAGAGGGTCTGCTAAAGAATTGAATGTCAAGCAAATGAGCTCTTTAATAATCTTGAGAAAGATTGGAGCAAACTTCTACGAGCTCGACATCCGTAAGAATGTGAATATTCACCCCATCTTTAGTATTGAATACTTGAACCCTTACTTTGAACCTCATGAGTGTGTGAGCCCACCCCTGAGCTTTATTTATTTTAGCCTCCATCTCATCCTCAACATCTACCACACCGCCCTTGCCAGTAATTGTGTCACGTTTTCTGCTTCCATCATCCTAAACCCCCATAACACACACCTGTCCCAACAACCATCCAAGTTACACTATCTTCCCTTACAAGTTCACACCTTTAGCGGAACCTTCAACACCCGGAGTGATACCATCTAGTAGAGATACGACTTCCACCAAGAGCTTTGACCTTGAGACTACTTTTGAGATCGGTTTCAGGCTTGTAGAGCTACTACATGTTGTAGAATTCATTGGAGTTTTTGTGTTGACTTCTACCTAGTGGTTGGCTCCCACCGATAGCATGATTATGCCTTGTCATTAAGAGATGAATTCTTTCAAGCCGGAAAGATTAATGATGATCATCCCAATGCATTGGGACACGAGATTCGGGATTGATTTGCGACATTATTACTACTTGCCATATTTACCATGTCCAGATGAACAATTAGTCCGCAGTTGTGTCCAGAGCGACATTTTATTATTTCTATAAGTGATGGTCCCCGTCACTTAATCCCAAGGATAAGAAAATTCACATAGAGAGATGTAATAATGAACCAAATTTTAAACCATACACCAAATCTCCACATAATATTCAAAATGTTATCATCACAAATGTCTATGGAATTATCATACTATCCTTATCATGATGCTTGCACTGCGTCAATTAGTTATCCACAATCACAAAACAAATAAACTGAGTGATTTCCTTGAAACTTTATTTGTAAAAGCAGTCAAATACCTCACAAAAACACAGCCTATCGTTTGCCGTTATTTTTCTACATATTGATAAGCTAAATACTCTTGTCTCAAGTTTGATTTGGAGCTATCCAAAAGTAACAATGTTTTTAGCGAACTTTTACACCTAATTTCATTCAAAAAATTGTAGATTGCTATCCAAAAATCATCCATTTTAAAATTATATGATTATCTTCATATTATTGAGTCAAATACAAACAATTGTCACCATCTCTAAACAAGAAATATAGTTTCACATCATATACTTCCAACCAATAAGTCGGGGAGATAAGAGAGCATGGAGCTGTTCTCGTGGACTTGTGGAGGGGGTTGATTATATTGTTTTTAATTTATGAAAGACAAGTTATTTTATGAGTCAAACTTGGTTTTATTTACATTCAACAATTGGCTAGTCTCTTTTTTATGTGCATACCATTTACTATCTATGAATTAATTCTTTTTATTTATGCTCCTTATCATTTGAATAAGACTTCTCATACCATAAATTTACTTTTGTTATGTTTTTTTCTCCTGTAGGATGGATCAATTGCTGGAACTGCTAGTGTGGTGATGTCAATTTTCCCCATCCAGATGTTCTTAATTTGCGATACGTTTTTGTGTTCCTCTTCAATATATGTTTGTTGCCTGCAGGATGGGTCAATTGCTCGAACTTCTATTAGGGTGATGACATCATCCCAATGCAATGGTCTGCTCCCTTACGATTTCTTTTTTTATCATTTCAAGCATACCTTGGAGTTCTTTTTCTTCAAGGGAACCTTTTTTTAAACACACCTAATCTATATGATGCTGTATGATTTGATTCGATCCATAATTAAATTTTAGCTGCATGATTATATAAGTTTAGCAATCAACACGACGTTCACTACAATTTCAAGAGAATAAGCAAAAACACGCTTTCGCACGAAGAATTTTGAAGCTAAACCTGCACGAGCAGAGTTTATAGGAAATGAAGAAAGTGAGACAACCTCGCAAACAAGTTGATAATTCCAAACTACTATGTGATAATCTTCCAATATTCAATAAAGAAAAAAAACACCATGTAAAGTACTCACAAGTAAATGATACGAGCACGGGCGATCCCGTCCCTGGACAACGATACACATGTTTATACACGGCATGCATGTGCATTAACCACTGCGGCGGAATGATTTATCTTAAGCTTTTATGTATTTATTTTTTATTTGGGACACTCCTGTATATAAAGGAGGAGTCTAGTATTTATTCCTCATACATGTTTGTATCTTGTTTTGGATTGAATAAAAAGCTGGGAGAACGACCCAACATTTTGCACTAATTGTCATGAACCCTACCAACAAAGGTACCTGGTAGCGGTTGTAGGTGTGGCTCCAAATGATGAAGGTAATGTCTTGTAAGAATGTAATCAGCTTGAGGCACAAATGGAGTAAAGAGGAGGGGTGCGGATAGAGGTGGAAGAGGGGGATATCTCATAAAGGCGAAAGAGAATATGTGCTTAGCTCTCCATTAAATGGCTGGATTGAAGAGAGAGAACTGGAACAGAACTCTCAAGAAGTTTCACTTTCCCAGGAGGAACTCACCAGAGGCGCAACGAAGTTCATGTTTTTTCGGTAGCATCCTCGACAGAGATGATGGGAAAGAGGGATCGACAATGTTTGTAGCTTTGAGGGGATCATGAGGTTTGCTACTGAAGCAGGGAAAATGTTGTTGTTTGTTGTGGGTGGAAGGAAAGGGGCTTGTGATTGATTTGGGAAATGATGGTTATGGTCGAAGGGGAAGGAGTCGCGGACTTGCGGATGTAGCAGGAGAAAAAACACAGGCTTTTGGCTGAAGTAGGAAAAATGGCTTGCGGTTGAGGTAGGGGAAGTGACTTGTGATTGAGGTAGGGTTTGACGATGGAAACCGGGGGAGCAAGAATCTGCAAGAGGGTTGTCGGATTTTAGTCAAAATGAGAGGACTTGTCGTCGTTCGTGGCAAACACGACGATGAGCGGTTATGATCGTGGCAGAGACGACAAAGGGCGATTATAATTGTGGCGAGGGGAAAGAAATTGCGCGTGAGTGGGATCACGATAGAAGAAGAGTGGTTCACTGCATACCAATTATGGGAGGGGGAATTAGGCAGAAATTGAAAAAAGAATTGGGACGTCACACTCTTAAATCTCACATCTCACCACAATATGATTGTAGGCTCTGGGTTCCCTCACAAGGCTAACATTGCCTCAAAATGACAATTATCACCCTTATTTATAATGAAAGGAGGTCGGAGCACCAATTGTGAATGGTTATGATTGGTCATTACGCCCGACGTCGAAATAATTCTAAATAATATAAAAAAATGAAATAAAAAAACATAAAAATAGTAAAACGGCATTCAAGGCACTCTCACCATCTCCGGTCATTTATCCGATCAATGCCTCCTGCGCGAATACACAAATGCGAGCCCCGCCGAGTGTTGACCTGAAGTCCATTGTCGATCATGTGGTTGATCCTCATTACTTTATTTGTGAGAGCGGTAGGAGAGTGGCGGTTGTTTTGAACACAATGGTGAAAATTGCTCTTAGCATTTGAGTTGTGGTTGCGAACATCACTTCTTGAACGCAATATCTTGGCCAAAACACCATTGTTGACATCTATGTGGTTGGATGTTAGCGGTCTAGGACAACCCTGCCCTAAAAATTGTGTCTCGCGACAAATCTACAAGTGTCAGGCTTGTGATGCCCTGAACCTAAATGAAAGCATGCTTGCACATGAAACACGTGACATTACGACATCCCTAATGATAATGTGAAAGATTCAACAAACAATCCAATGAGCAGAATGCACACGAAATACACCCTAATGCGATGCAAATAATTCTGTCCAAGAAGATAGTTTTTTTCCTACATGCAATTAATTAAATCGAAAAAAGTTATTACTTGCACAAACAATTATAATTGAGTACAATTAGTTCAAATAAGGTAAATCTATTAGTAATTGCACATATATGAAATTGTTAGAAAATCAAGATGCAAAACGAATAGACCACATAATCACGGAAATTATATGAGCCAAATTTAAGAAGAGGAAAATTTTACTATTAATAAATGATGCTTATGTACTATGTAGATGGATTTGAAAATAAATGCTGAACTTACTAAATAAAGAGCCGTCGGCATATGGGCGGAAATCTAGTGATCATCAGAGTGGCGGTAGCAATCCAGAGAAAGGAAGTTGTTGTAGATTGGTTGTTGGAGAGAATATGCAACTATTTGTGGACTGCATGAGGGGTCTAGGGTTGTGCCGGGCAAGGGGAGGATGGATTGAGATGGGCTGGTCGGGCTTCAGATGTAAGAAAATGACTCGTCCAAGCTTTATGCTGAGCTAATTTAGCCGGCTGCAGGATCTATAGGCAGGGGAGAGGTTAGATGGAGGGGAAGAAGCAGCTGGGTTGGGTTTGGTGCCTAGGGGATGCAAGGGAGAACAGAGGAATAGTTGGTTGGGACTGGGAAGTTTGGGCAATGCTTGGTTTGGAGGGGAAATGGGATTGGTATGTGAGGCGACTGCTTTGCGGGGTTTTGGTGGTTGTCTGCTGAGAGCAAATGGATGGGGCGGCAATTGGAGGGAGGAGATGGTATGTCAGAGGCGAGGGAGGCCGCATATGAGGGTGTCAAACACCGAAAGTTTTAACTGATGACGTCAGCAGTTGACACTGCATGTGGCCCTCAACGTCACACCGTGGGGAGAATCAAGGGGCTCTGTCGTGTAAAGAACCGGACTCTCGATCACCCAAAATGTATCATAATGGGAGTATATACTGGAGGGGGAATTAGGTTAAGTGCATCCGATGGCTCGAATTATTCGATCGGATAACCTAACCCAATATGCGAAATACAACTATAAATAAAAGAAAATACGTAAGAACATATAAAAAATCGAGTCAGGTGCAAACACAGGCTCCGATCGTCCATCCGATGATTCAAAAATTTCAGTAATGAAAACACTCAAATAAGGTGTAATTGGTCTCCATCACTGTGTTTGGGCCAAAAATGCTTCTTAGAAAGATTCAAATTGCATGTAAAATGTCACCGCTTCATTTCTTACTGTTAGAAGAAAGAAATGTAAAGGCTCAATACAAAGCCCATCTTGGGCCCTCTTCCTCAAATTTTTGTCTCTCATTTTAGATTGGGATTGTTCCTCCTTTCTCTCCCGTTATATTAATGTACAAATGCATGTACAAATACGAGCACGTGGAACAATTTTTGAGAAATTAATAAAATCATATTGTATTTCTCTTTTTTGTGTGTTTTCCTACATGATATCAAAGTCAAATTCCTAATTTTTAGGAAAACACATCTGCTATTTTGGGTGGTCTGTTTCTGTCTAACCGTGGTCCTTTCCAGTCAGTTTTTCTAACTGCAACCCTGCATTCCTTGTGGTTAGCTCTTGCTCTAACCTATTCTTTGGCTCTTCCATTTTCTTCTTTGTTCCCCACCCTCCGCCTCCCTTTTCATAGGAATTTTTTTCTCTGTCGTGGTGCCGCCTTGCGTCCCACAGGATTGTTTTCTCGGCGGTCTTGTATTCGTTGCCGCCTGATCGCTGCTGTTATCCTTGCCGCAATTGCCTAGCCTCCGATGTCTTCTGTCCGCTAGAGTCCCGTTGTTTGCTCCTCTGTCTAGCCGTAGCTGGGTGCTTGATCCCGTCCGCCTTCGCTTCATGCTGCAAGACCTCCACGGCTTCTTGACCTCAAATCGTCGCTTGTTCGCAGCTTGTTCTCCGCTTCTGGCCGACAGTGTCCTCTGTCCGCAGCTTGTTCGCCAATTCACAGCTTCTTGGCGCTTGTTCGCCGCTTGACTGCAACTTCTTTCCAGCTCTCTGTCTGTCTACTTGTTCGCAGCTGCTTCCCACCAATTCTCTGTGTGTTTGCAACATTTTTGCCGCCAGTTCTCTACGTGTTCAAATCATTCTTGTCGCGCACCCTTGCCGTATTCTCTTCCACTGTTTGTTCGCCTAGCCGCCTGTGTAAGGTCCATGGAGTTGACTGATGCTCTATTCCTTCCTGCTCGTGCTACGACATTACTTCCTGAAGTTCGTGATGAGCTTCAGATCACCAACATTTCTCTTACTGGAAGGAAGAATTTCATTGAGTGGGTGCACTTCGTCCGTCGGGTCCTTCGGTCGAAGGGACTTTTGCATCATCTCATGAAGGGCACTCCTGCTCCCACTGACGACCGGCTTTGTGATGATGGTCGTGTCCAAACATGAATCCCCAACTCCATGAATGGTGAAGCTTGTCGTATGATCATGTATCATGAGACGACCAAGACTATGCGGTATGAACTGCATCTCCTCTATTCTGGCAATGATAGTCTTCAACGTCTATATGACATCATCACGGACCTTCAACCTCTCGACTCGAGAGGTGATGTCGATTTAATCTCCTTTGTTGTGCGGTACAAAACATTAATTGAGGCCTGGATTCAGCATCAACCTCCTACTACAAATCTTGTTGCAGATCATGGCGGTTGTGTGTTGATTATCGGCGCCTCAATCAAAATACAGTGAAGGACAAATTTCTCATTCCGTTGATTGAAGAGCTCATTGACGAGCTTCACAGGGCGCTTTACTTTTCGAAGTTGGACCTCCGAGCCGGCTATCATCAAGTGCGAATGGCGGAAGAAGACATATACAAAATGGCCTTTTGCACTCATCCTTGCCATTACGAGTTTCTGGTCATGCCATTTGGCTTGACCAATGCGCCATCGACGTTCCAGAACCTCATGAACCGAATTTTTCAAGGTCAACTTCGGAAGTTTATCTTAATTTTCTTTGATGACATTTTAATTTTCAGTGCTTCGTGCATGGAGCATATGGAGCACCTAACCTTCGCGTTCGACATATTAAGGGCCAATCACCTCGTGCTACAAAGAAGTAAATGTGAATTTGGGTTGACGCAAGTTCACTACTTGGGGCATGTTCTCTCCGAACATGGGGTCGCCACGGACCCGACAAAGATTCAAGCGATGTTGGAATGGCCGACGTCGAACTCGCTCAAAAAAGTGTGGGGCTTTCTGGGTCTAATCGGATATTATCACCGCTTTATTCAAGGTGACGAGGTGCTCGCCCGGCCTCTTACTGATTTGCTGAAACAGCGTGTGTTCATGTGGACCGCAGCCGCAGATGCAGCATTTCAGGCCTTGAAGCAGGCGGTCACTAACACGCCAGTTTTGCAGCTACCAGACTTCCAACAACCGTTTGTGGTGGAAACGGACGCTGCAGATTCCAGTGTGGGGGCTGTTTTGCTCCAAAAAGAGAGGCCCATCGCATATTTCAGCCAAGCTTTAGGGGCTGAGAATGCGGGGTTGTCCACATATGAAAAAGAGTTGCTCGTCATCGTATTGGCGGTCTAGACATGGTGACATTACTTGATGGGTTGTTCGTTTGTGATACGTACGGATCACCAGAGTTTGAAATTTATGCTTGAACAAAAATTAGCAACACCGGCTCAACAACGCTATCTTACGAAACTCCTGGGGTATGATTTTTCGGTACAATACAAACGTGGCAAGGAAAATGTGTGTGCCTACGCCTTGTCACGGGTTCATAAAGCACTGAAGGCCATGTTAAATGTTCTATCTGTTATCCAATCGGACATACTTCAGTTGATTAAAGATACATACTTCAGTTGATTAAAGATTCCTGGAAGTCGGATTCACGACTCCAACAAATTATCACAACAAAGGGAATGAATACGTCAAACCATCCTAAGTATTCGTGGGAAAACGACGTACTCAAGCGGAAGGGCAGGTTGGTGGTGGGTGATGACCCGGTTCTCAAAGACCAGTTGTTGCAACTATATCATGCGAGCACAATGGGGGGACATTCAGGTATTTCTGCTACGTATCAACGCGTGAAAAGAGTACTGTTTTTGAAGAAGATGAAGCCGGAGATCTATGATTTCATCCAGAAGTTTGTGATTTGTCAACAATGTAAGCCCGACAATCAACGTCCTATGGGGTTGCTGCAATCCTTACCTATTCTGGAGCGCATATGGCAGGACATATCCGTAGATTTCATTGAAGGGTTACCAATAAGTCAGGGCAAATCTACCATTTTAGTGGTGGTTGGCCGGTTAAGTAAGCAAGCTCACTTCATCGCTATGCATCATCCATACACAGCGGAATCGGTGGCTCAAGTATTTTTGGATTCAATTGTTCGGTTGCACGCCCCCACAGTGAGCGACCGCGATGCCATTTTTCTTAGCAACTTTTGGCAAGAACTGTTTCGGGTGCTCCAAGTCCAGTTAAACATGTCATCGACCTATCATCCCCAATCCGATGGTCAGACGGAAGTGGGGAACAGATGTGTGAAGAATTACCTACGCTGCATGTGCTTTGAAAAGCCTAGAAGTTGGGCCAGTTGGATACCCCTTGCCGAATGGTGGTACAACACGTCGTATCATAGCGCCATTAAGATGTCGTCATATGAGGTGGTGTATGACCAAGAACCCACGACTTTTCCTCCGTACTTTAGTTGGACGGCAAACGTTAGCACGGTGGACCGTTCCTTGGAGGCTCGGGATAATGTGATGACTATGTTGAAGGATAACCTTGCTCGAGCTCGGAATCGTATGATGATATTAGCGGACACGAAGCGACGGGAACATGTTTTTGAGGTGGGGGAATGGGTTTGAGTGCGGTTGCAACCTTATCGGCAAGTTACTCTTCGGGGGCACCGTATCCATAAGCTATCACCCAAGTTTTTTTGACCATTCCAAGTGTTGGAGCGAATTGGATCTGTGGCATACAAATTGGAACTTTCGGTGAGCGCCAAAATACACCATACGTTTCACATATCACAGTTGAAGAAATACATTGGTCAACCTAGTGGGCCGGAGCAGCCCCTACTAGAGACGGTTAATGACGAGGACAATCCTCTGGTTGAACCGCTCGTGGTTCTGGATCGGCGCATCATCAATAGAGCAGGACGGGTCGTGACGCAACTGCTCATTCAATGAACTAATGGATCACCAGAAGACGCCACTTGGGAGGACTTATGGTGGCTCCGTGAACGTTGGCCGGATCGCGTTCCTTGAGGTCAAGGAACATTCGATGGGGGAAGAAATGATGTGTCATTTTTGGGTATTCTGTAATAATTTATATTTATGCAGGGTATGTTGGTCTTTTGTGAGGAGTTTAGGGTTGTGCTTATATTACCGGTTTGGGAGGGTTGAACCGGGTATGTGAATTTGTGTTGTGTTGTTTTGTTGTTGGTGGCTGCCACGGGAAGAAGTCCCTTGCTCCTCCTTCCGATCTGTTCAGACATAGCCTTGGGATCGTGTATCTCTATTTTTCAGCTTGATATTGAACTATTCTGGTGATCTTACATTCCTGTTGCTAGGTGTGTGTGTGTGTGTGTTTGTTGTAGCCGGTGATTTCTAAGTTGTTGCAGGAAGGTTATTTGAGGCAGGGAAGGGACATATCACGCTGGCTTCCGGCTACTACTCTACATGCGGTTACGGGAGACGGCGAGAGGGAGTGTCGAACGAAGAATAAGCGTATGCGGGAGTGCGGGATCTAATAGAATGACATCGTGAAAGGGGGCCGGTTATGGTAACTATAGGGGGTTTAATTATTAATTTTTATAGGAGTTAACTTTTATATCATTTATTACTATTATTATTATTATTTTTTAAATGCTCCCAATTAAGATAATGCCATCTATGACATCCTATTTTGAGCATAATGAAACACCCGCAACCTCAAAGTCGTGCCGATCGATAAATAAAAATTTCAATTACGAGCCGACTCTTCATAATCTGATTACCATGCATATTAATTTAATTAAACAAAATAGATTATTACCTCCACAGGTCGCTGACTCGATTAAATTTACCCGCGATCAGACCTTGAAATTAAAATTGAACGCGATGTTAAAATTTAGGGCGTTAAAGGTATGGGATTGGAAGGAGGGCACAAAAATGAAACGGCGCAAATAAACGTTGGAGGGGACTCCTGAAATAAGGAAAGATTCCGACGAATCAGTCGTTGCTGGAAGTGGTGCTCTGTGGAAGAGTTTGACTAGGACAACATAAAAATGGAGGCACGGTCGTCAGGGACCGAGGGGGTCGATGATGGAAACAGGAGACAATTGTGAGACTGGCAAGCTCGTTGGCAGAATGGCAGTTGGCAGAATGGCAGTGGAAGCGAGGGAGGCGGGAGGCTTCATGTTGACTAGGGCAGTCGGGATGGATTTCTGGGAAACAAAATTTTATCTCTATTACGATTTGTTCAGTTGTTTCTCTCCCGTGCTCGACATCTCCACATCCGTTCGCCTCCTTCCTCTTCCGTTGACCAATTCTACTCCTAGACGCCCTCACCGGGCTCATGTTCGCCGGCCGACGCTGTTAACCCAGAAATCGGCGATCCTTCCCAAGGTAGCCAGCTGGCTAGTCGCAATCCTCAGATTCTCCTTGTTGATCACGACAAGTCCCAGCGCAGGCGGACAGTTTTCCCTGTCCGCCTAGGTCTCCTGGCAACCGCGTGCCCTGCGGGACGACGGGCAATTCCCATAGCTCACCCTTGTCGGCCATGCGGTTAGGCCCGCTAACCGTGCAATGCTTTTCCTTGCAGGAGGCAGCCCACCATCAGGATCTCGCCCGCAGGAGGGCGCCCGCTTCGCAGTTTGCCAGGCGGACTCCCCCTTGGAGTCCGCCCAGGCCGCCCGCTAGGGGGCGGCCTCCGCCAGCCGGGCGGACTCCCCCTGGAGTCCGCCCAGGCCGCCCGCTAAGGGGAGGCCTCCGCCAGCCGGGCGGACTCCCCCCGGAGTCCGCCCAGGCCGCCCGCTAGGGGGCGGCCTCCGCCAGCCGGGCGGACTTCCCCGGGAGTCCGCCCAGGCCGCCCGCTAGGGGGCGGCCTCCGCCAGCCGGGCGGACTCCCCCCGGAGTCCGCCCAGGCCGCCCGCTAGGGGTCGGCCTCCGCCAGCCGGGCGGACTTCCCCTGGAGTCCGCCCAGGCCGCCCGCAGGGGGCGGCCTCTGCCAGCCGGGCGGACTCCCCTGGAGTCCGCCCAGGCCGCCCGCAGGGGGCGGCCTCCGCCAGCCGGGCGGACTCCTCCTGAGTCCGCCCAGGCCGCCCGCGAGGGGAGGCCTCCGCTCCGCAGTCAGCCGGGCGGACTCCTCCTGAGTCCGCCCAGGCCGCCCGTCCGCCTGCAGCCGCAGGGGGTGGCCTCCGTCCGACCGCCAGCAGCAGCAGGGGCGGACTCCCTTGAGTCCGCCCGTCCGCCCGCAGCCGCAGGGGGTGGCCTCCGTCCGCCCGCCAGCAGCAGCAGGGGCGGACTCCCTTGAGTCCGCCCGTCCGCCCACAGCCGCAGGTGGCGGCCTCCGTCAGCCTGTCAACAGGCCGGCGGACTCCCCTTGGAGTCTGCCCAGTCCGCCCGGCAAGGGCGGTCTCCGTTCTCTCCCGGCCTCCTGCCGCCTGCTTCGCCCGCCGACCTGGCGGACTCCATTTTCCAGTCCGCGGAGTCCGCACAGGTCGTCATGCTGACATCACTGGGCTCTGCTTTTTGAAGATCTTCCCCGGGCCTATAAATAGCCCCTGATACCTCCCATTCAGGGGGACCGGTGGTGGAGACAAGTCTCGACAGCAGACCCTGCGGACTCCGTTTTTCTGTCCGCGCAGTCCTCCACCAGCTTGCCAGCAGACTCTGCGGACTCCGTTTTCCTGTCCGCGCAGTCCTCTATCAGCCTGCCAGCAGACCCTGCGGACTCAGTTTTCCTGTCCGCGCAGTCCTCCACAGCTTACCTGCAGCTTGCCAGCAAGCTCTGCGGACTCAGTTTTCCAGTCCTCCAGCAGCTAGCACCCTCTTTTACTTAGTCTCTGACAGCTTCTTTTCCCTGCTCTCTGGCAACTTTTTCTCCCTTAGCCGCTAGCTTCCCTTTGTACCCCTTTAATGCTTTGTTGTGAAGGTGTACATGTAAGTTTGTAACCTCTCGCTATTAATCAAAGGAAAGCCCGTCGCAAGAGTGACATTTAAGCCGCAGCGGGCGAAGTGTGTTGTTGCCGCTGTTAGCGGCCCCCCTCTCCTCTCTGCTCAGCAAGCCTTGCTTCTCTGCTCAGCAAGCCTTGCTCTCTGCTCAGCAGGCCTTGCTTCTCTGCTCAGCAAGCCTTGCTCTCTGCTCAGCGAGCCTTGCCCTCTGCTCAGCTCAGTTCTTCTCGGCAACCAACCTGCAAGTGCAACCGTCGCAGTAACTGTCTGCTCGACCTTCTCCTTCCTCCTCTTCCTCTCTTGATCAACCCTCTCAGTTGATCAAGGCTCTCCTCTGCTCTCAGCAGCCTCTCCTCTACCCCCGCAGCCCTCCTTGAACAAGCTGTTTGCTCCACTCTCGAGCATTCAGAAGCTTCCTTCTCCTCTACCCCCGCAACCTTCTCCTTCCTCCTCTCCTAGCCTGTGAGACCAAACACCCCCTCCGTGTTAGCTGTGCCCGGTGCCGTTTCCGCGCATCAACAGTTTTGGTGCGGTGAGCGTGGAACATCAGTTAACGCGCGACCTTCAGATCCGAACAGGCAGTGAAAGCGACAGTTAACCATGTCAGACCATCAATCAGCTGAGAACCTTGCTCCAAGTCCCAGTGAAGATCCTCTCTGGGAAGCCCTTGAGCAGACGCGCCGTGAGAATGCTCAACAGTTCCAGGCGATCAACAAAGTTCTTGCTGCAATCACGTAGCGATTGGACGCTCATCCAGCAACAGCTCCAGCTGCTCCAATCAACCCAACACCAACATTGGAGCATCAACAAACTTATTCTCAAGCTTGCCCGCCGTTCTATCCTCCTTACACCCCAACCTTTCCGCAAGGGCCGGCAGCTCCTTTGCGAACTCAAGATGAAGAGTTTGTTGCTCGCCATAACTTCTTCCGGGAAGCAGCTCGGGGAAGTCCTGCTAGATTTCTCAATTTTCAGGGAAGTCATCCCTACCATTCAGCTCCTGCCTTTGCTCCTCCTGCAGCAACTTTTCCTTGTTATCCTCCTGCTTCTTTTGCAGCTGCAGCTTATGCTCCCTTTAATCCTTATGCTGTAGGAGAACAAGAGGAGCCGTCACCATTTGTAGAGAGCGTTCGTCATGAGCCTACTCCAGCAAACTTCAGAGAGCCTCGACTGCCAATCTACACTGGAGAGACAGATCCAGTAAAGCACCTCCAAGCTTTTGAGTCAGCCGTTGCTCTCAAAACCCTTTCAGATGCAACCAAGTGCAAGCTCCTTGTCACCACCTTTGATGGGCAAGTGAGGGACTGGTTCTATGGCCTCCGTCCTCACTCCATCACTTCCTTCCTTGATCTTCGAAGAGAGTTTCTTCTAAGATTCTCTACATCAACCAAGAGAAAGGGCGGTCCTGAAGCCCTCTTTGAGATCAAGCAGCGCGGAAATGAGACTTGGTCTCAGTTTGTTGATCGATTCCAAAGAGAGATTTTGGACATCGAAGTTACTGATCAAGAAATGTACAGAGTGGCTCTTATCCACGGTCTTCGTGAAGGGCCTCTCAAATTTGAAGCCAATGTCCGTGCTCCAAGGACATATCAAGAGTTGATTGCTCTAGCCAACTCATATATCCGAGGCGAAAAGAGCAACCCGGGCTTCGTCTCCAAGCTTTTATCCGAGGAGGATCTTTCTCGCAGGCATCCTCCAAGGTCTCCTCACAATCACTTCCCAACTCACTCAAAGAAAGAGAGAAGGATTCATCGCCATCGATACTCCTTCCCGAGCCGTGATCGTGCTCAAGATCCATTGCTGCCTCTAGCTCCTTCTTCTCAAACAGCAGCAGTTCATCAGCAACAAGACAACGACTTGCATGAGTCTGATCTCGACGAGGTCATGCAAGAAGTAATCCAGATCATGAAAGACAGGGCAAACTTCAAGAAGCCCTATCGACCAGCAGATCAAAGATCTAGGGGTTCAGAACCTTACTGCGAATTTCACAAAGAACCAGGTCACCTAACTGAAGACTGCCGAGCATTCCGACAACTTGTGCAAAGGATGCTCCGACGGGGAAAAATGCATGATCTGCTTCCTAAAGAAGAACGCCCTGATCCAACAACTTCAAAGGGCAAAGAAGTTGCAGACGTTCCTTGCTCCTCAAGGGGAGTAAACCAAGTCGAAGAGCCTCCTCTCCTCGTTGTCAACAATACCGTCGAATGCTTCGATGCCGATGACGAAGGTGTGCTTGGAAGGCTATTCTAAGCAAGCGATGGACTCCACAGTCCTCCAAAGCTCCTAGCAAGCTTCATGGGTTATCTCAACCCTTGCTCTCTCTCTCTCTCTCTTCAAACATTTTCATTTCACCAAACACTTCTCAGTGTTCATTTCTTGCTTTTCAACAAAGCTTTTTTATCAGGGATCTTATACTGACACAGTTCCCTTCTTGTGTTGCTCCTTCCTCTACTTCTCTCTCTCTGAGGGATCAGTACGACAATGAGATATCACCGAGTCTGAAACGTTCCCTTCGTAGATTGTTCTCGCACCACCGCTACGACCACATATGGCGGGAGTATACCCATGTGTGTAGTGGGAGCAGTTCAATCGCGATAATGGGCTTCAGATTTCGGATCCTAGCCGGCATCTGACACAGAGTGTGTGCTAGGGGAGCCCCATGTGTTAGCTCTGTTGTGCTTTGCTTAGGATACATTACAGTTATGATGATCTTTGCTTGACAAGCAATGACGATCAAGCGTAGCCTTGTTTCTTCGATCATCACCTAACTGTGATGGTTGAACACTCTGGTATCCTCGATCCGTGCCTTCTCTGGTTCTCACAACTCCACTGATCAATCCACAGACAAGCTATAGGCCTCTTGGCGCAACCAGTTTCATTGATCAGTGATGCTTGTGCCCAAGGCAAGAGAGCGTTGCTTCTAGCGATCCTTCTCAGGATCTTTCCCTTGCTTTTCTCTTTTGTGTCCTCCTTGAGGATGCGCGGTCAGCCCGCTTTGAGTAGGACTATACTCGGGATGATTTTTCCAGGCAAGTGATGCATAAAGCCCACGGGGAACACCTGTGGCAGCATTCAACCTTCTTTAGTCATTCCGAGTATAGACCTCTTTTGGTCTATTCCCTCCTTTCACAGGTGAACAGGTTAATCCAACCTACCAAAAGGATTCCGGCATTCATTTTGCTTATGTCCATCCAGCCATATCGACAGCTAACGCTTGATTTATTGATCTGGGCTTCATGATAAAGTGTTCATCAGGCATTTTTCTTGCTACTTGGTCATATCAACCTTATCCCATCAACCTTCATTGGTTATCTCAACAGTTTTGATGCGGTTATCTTCATGTCTTGTTTGCTTCTAATTTCTCTCCTCGCAGAGATTAGCAAACTCTTGCAAACCTTCTCCACAGGTACTTGCAAGCTCCTTTCATATGCATATTGTCTGCTTCTAACTTTTCTCTTTGTAGAGAACAACAGACACCTGCAAGCCTCATCCAGGTACTTGCAGTTTAATTCATTATTTTATATCTGCTGCTCACTCTTCACTTTGCAGTGGTTAGCAGACGTCTGCAAGTCATATTCAGGTACTTGCAGCTTATCTTTGTATACAATACCTGTCTCTAACTCTCTTCTTGCAGAGATCACCGACACTTGCAAGCTCCATTCAGATACTTGCAAGTTACTTTCATGCACTGTGCGTACTTTTAACTCTTCTTTTGTAGAAACCAGCAAAGATTTGCAAGTTCCTCCCAGGTATTTGCAACTCATTTTTCTTTCTTTCTTGTATACTCTCCATCCTTCCCTTTTTGCAGAGGATAACAGGTGCTTGCAAACCTCCATCAGATACTTGCAAGTTATTATGTCTTTCCGTTTTCCTCACTTTTGTTTTGCAGAACTTAACGGAAGACACACCTTCTTCGTTTTGCAAAAGCAAACTCAGGTACACACTCGATGTACCACCCATACATGCTTACCCTAACTTTCCTCTTGCAGGAAAATAGACAGGGAGCACCAAGCTTGTAAGGAGAGTTTTCAGGTTCTATCTCTCCTTGCCCTCCCTTCTCCTTCCTTTGGGGTGGATCACGATCCTTCCCAAGGTAGCCAGCTGGCTAGTCACAATCCTCAGATTCTCCCTGTTGATCGCGACAAGTCCCAGCGCAGGCGGACAGTTTTCCCTGTCCGCCTAGGTCTCCTGGCAACCGTGTGCCCTGCGGGACGGCGGGCAATTCTCATAGCTCACCCTTGTCGGCCATGCGGTTAGGCCCGCTAACCGTGCAGTGCTTTTCCTTGCAGGAGGCAGCCCACCATCAGGATCTCGCCCGCAGGAGGGCGCCCGCTTCGCAGTTTGCCAGGCGGACTCCCCCCCGGAGTCCGCCCAGGCCGCCCGCTAGGGGGCGGCCTCCGCCAGCCGGGCGGACTCCCCCCGGAGTCCGCCCAGGCAGCCCGCTCGGGGGCGGCCTCCGCCAGCCTGGCGGACTCCCCCCGGAGTCCGCCCAGGCCGCCCGCTAGGGGGCGGCCTCCGCCAGCCGGGCGGACTTCCCCGGGAGTCCGCCCAGGCCGCCCGCTAGGGGGCGGCCTCCGCCAGCCGGGCGGACTCCCCCCGGAGTCCGCCCAGGCCGCCCGCTAGGGGGCGGCCTCCGCCAGCCGGGCGGACTTCCCCTGGAGTCCGCCCAGGCCGCCCGCAGGGGGCGGCCTCCGCCAGCCGGGCGGACTGCCCCTGGAGTCCGCCCAGGCCGCCCGCAGGGGGCGGCCTCCGCCAGCCGGGCGGACTCCTCCTGAGTCCGCCCAGGCCGCCCGCGAGGGGCGGCCTCCGCTCCGCAGCCAGCCGGGCGGACTCCTCCTGAGTCCGCCCAGGCCGCCCGTCCGCCTGCAGCCGCAGGGGGTGGCCTCCGTCCGACCGCCAGCAGCAGCAGGGGCGGACTCCCTTGAGTCCGCCCGTCCGCCCGCAGCCGCAGGGGGTGGCCTCCGTCCGCCCGCCAGCAGCAGCAGGGGCGGACTCCCTTGAGTCCGCCCGTCCGCCCACAGCCGCAGGCGGCGGCCTCCGTCAGCCCGTCAACAGGCCGGGCGGACTCCCCTTGGAGTCCGCCCAGTCCGCCCGGCAAGGGCGGTCTCCGTTCTCTCCCGGCCTCCTGCCGCCTGCTTCGCCCGCCGACCTGGCGGACTCCATTTTCCAGTCCGCGGAGTCTGCGCAGGTCGTCATGCTGACATCACTGGGCCCTGCTTTTTGAAGATCTTCCCCGGGCCTATAAATAGCCCCTGATACCTCCCATTCAGGGGGACCGGTGGTGGAGACAAGTCTCGACAGCAGACCCCGCGGACTCCGTTTTCCTGTCCGCGCAGTCCTCCACCAGCTTGCCAGCAGACTCTGCGGACTCTGTTTTCCTGTCCGCGCAGTCCTCCATCAGCCTGCCAGCAGACCCTGCGGACTCAGTTTTCCTGTCCGCGCAGTCCTCCACAGCTTGTCAGCAAGCTCTGCGGACTCAGTTTCCCAGTCCTCCAGCAGCTAGCACCCTCTTTTACTTAGTCTCTGGCAGCTTCTTTTCTCTGCTCTCTGACAACTTATTCTCCCTTAGCCGCCAGCTTTCCTTTGTACCCCTTTAATGCTTTGTTGTGAAGGTGTACATGTAAGCTTGTAACCTCTCGCTATTAATCAAAGGAAAGCCCGTCGCAAGAGTGTCATTTAAGCCGCGGCGGGCGAAGTGTGTTGTTGCCGCTGCTAGCGGCCCCCCTCTCCTCTCTGCTCAGCAAGCCTTGCTTCTCTGCTCAGCAAGCCTTGCTTCTCTGCTCAGCAAGCATTGCTTCTCTGCTCAGCAAGCCTTGCTCTCTGCTCAGCAGGTCTTGCTTCTCTGCTCAGCAAGCCTTGCTCTCTGCTCAGCGAGCCTTGCCCTCAGCTCAGCTCAGTTCTTCCCGGCAACCAACCTGCAAGTGCAACCGTCGCAGTAACTGTCTGCTCGACCTTCTCCTTCCTCCTCTTCCTCTCTTGATCAACCCTCTCTGTTGATCAAGGCTCTCCTCTGCTCTCAGCAGCCTCTCCTCTACCCCCGCAGCCCTCCTTGAACAAGCTGTTTGCTCCACTCTCGAGCATTCAGAAGCTTCCTTCTCCTCTACCCCCGCAACCTTCTCCTTCGTCCTCTCCTAGCCTGTGAGACCAAAACACCCCCTCCGTGTTAGTTGTGCCCGGTGCCGTTTCCGCGCATCAACAGACGCCTCCTCCGACTTCAGCTACCATCCCGCCTTAGGGTCCATCATTTTTGTCATTCCCTGTGTCAGAACGACGCCCTAGTTGCAGGAATCGACGAGCCTCCCCACTTTTCTCCTCCCGACCCTTCATCAAACACAACTGCCACTTTAAAATCCCATACAATCATTGTCTTAATCCTTGCTTTGTCATACCATTGGTAATCATTGGATTCATGAAAACCACACCATTGCCACCATTGAGCTTCATAATTACCACCTCGCCTGTCATAGCTACTTCCTCCAATAAATCTCACTCACCCTCCATAAGTTTCTCAAGTCTCTGCCCTAGTGTTTGTCACCGTTATCACCTTCAAGCTTGTCAGTTAAGGCACTTTTGGCACAACCACAAACTATAGCTTCGGCATACTCATGTTTCACTTCATCTTCAAATTATCGTGTCCACTGTTACAAACATATTTCTACAAAACCTCCTACGTTTGATGCAAAAACCACTATCTTTGGGCATGGCACTACAGATACCCTTAGTTTTGTCATGATCTTTATCCTGAATCTCTATCCTATTGCACTCATTAACTTCAAGACATTGTTAATAAGAGAACTAGCGATTCCCACCATCGACGGCTATGATTAGCCGGAGTTGGGGGTACCCAAATACATCAAATAAAATGCAAAGATAGTAAAGTAATATATGAAATCGATTCACAACGCGAATCCGGACGCATCCGCGGAGTCGGATCATCGATCCAGGCATGCCATATATGGTAAGTTGTCAATCGGCCCTAAACGGGCCCAAAACTCGTCCTCCACTGTAGGTCCACGTCTCCGCTCCGCATCACGTAGTCTTTGTTGATGTGCGTTGAATACTTCTCGACGCACATAAGTTTAACTTGGTTGATTCTTTTTCTTGAGTGCATTTTGAGTCTTCAGATACCTGAGAATTTGTTCGACTGCCTGAAGATGAGAAACCCGTGGAGTGTGCATAAATCGGTTGATCACTTGAACCACAAATGAGATATCAGGTCTTGTAACCGTTAGGTATATTAGTTTTCTCACAAAACGCCGATAGTATTTTGGATTTGGAAGTAGAGAATCAGACTCAGATCTCTGAGCACATAACTTGTGGTTGGCGTCCATCGGAGTTTTCGCAGTTTTGCATCCTGAGAGTCCAACATCATGCAAAAGATCAATGCAATACTTTTGTTGAGATAAGACAAGATCATCAGGTCGCCTTGCTACCTCAAGGTCAATGAAGTACCGTAGATTTCCCAGATCTTTGATTTGAAATACATAGTTTAAGTGTTGCTTAACATGTTGTATTCTTACGAAGTCGTCACCAGCAATCAAAATGTCGTCCACATAAACAAGAAGTATGACCGTCTCAGTTGACTGATGATAAGTGAAGAGAGAGAAATCAGCCGAGCTTCTATTGAAACCAACCTCACGAACAGCGTTACTAAACTTCTCAAACCACGCTCGTGGAGAATATTTGAGACCATAGATAAATTTCCGAAGCAAACAAATACGAGACTCCCCCATGGTCTCAAACACGGGTGGTTGATGCATGTAAACAGTTTCAGTAAGATTACCATTCAGGAAGACATTTTTAATATCCAACTGATGTAGAGGCCACTGGCGATGAACAGTTAAGGAGAGCAGAACCCGAGTCGAGTTTAACTTGGCGACATGGGAGAAAGTCTCATCATAATCAAGGCTGTATTGTTGACTGAATCCCCGTTCTACTAGTTGAGCTTTCAAGCGATCAATTTTGCCATCCGCCGTGTGCTTGATTGTAAAGATCCTCCTGAAACTAACACAGCTCTGGCCGAGAGGGAGAGAGACAAGATCCCAAGTCTGATTGCCCTATAGAGCAGTCATTTCCTCATCCATGGCAGCACGCCACCCCGGATGCTGGAGGGCTTCCTGCACAGAGTTAGGTATAAAAATAGAGGATAAAGAGAGAGCAAATGCAAGAAGAGGCGGAGAGAGGCGATATAAAGAAACATAATTGGCCAAGGGATGAGCCATAGAGGTTGATGTTGAATCAACAGGCCGCGAGACCATACCGATTGAGGGAAGCTGATGCAGGGCATTAGAATTAGGAGTACGACGAGTTTAGACCTGAATGATGTGAGGTTTGGGGGGACTAGCGGTGTAAGCGGAGTAGGTGTGGGAAGAAGAGGTGAAAGAGATGTAACTGGAACTGGAGTGGGTGTGGGAAGAAGAGGTGGAAGCGAAGACGTAATTGGAACTGTGGGCCGAGGTAGAGGGGACGAAAGAAGAAGAGGATCTGCAAGAGCGGTGTGATAGGGTTGGTCCTCAAGAAAAAGAGACATCAGCATAGACAACCACCTTATTAGTGGCAGGATAATAACAGATATATCCTTTCTGAGTGCGAGAGTATCCAACAAACATAGTTTTGGTAGCACGAGGGGCAAACTTGTCCTTTGAAGGGCCAAGAGTATGGACATAGCAGGTACATCAAAACACACGAGGTGTGAGAGAGAAGAGATCCTTGGATGGGTACAGGAGAGTCATGAGGGTCACAAAGTTGAGGATAAACGAGAGCATGTGGTTGATAAGATGACATGCCGTGGAGACCGCAATGTTCCAATACAGAGGGGAAATCTGCATTTAAAGCATAAGAGAGCGAGCAATAACAAGAAGGTGACGATTTTTCCGTTCTGCGACATCATTTTGTTGAGGGGTATATGCACACGAAATCTGGTGGATAATACCAAACTCGACGCACAGATTGGAGAAGGTTCGACCGGTATACTCACTAGCGTTATCGGTACGAATAATTTTAACACGTGGAAAACTGTGTGCGAGTCTCGGTAAGAAAAGAGCGGAAGATTGATGTGAGTTCGGCACGATCACGAATGAAGTATAATCAGGTAACACGCGAGTAATCTTCAATAAAGGTTACAAAGTACTGATAACAAAAAACACTAGAGATCTTATATGGTCCCCAAATATCAGAATGGACTGATGAAAAAGGAGCATCGCTCCTAATACCGAGAGAAGTAAAACAGACATGATATTGTTTGCCAAAGATACAAGATTCACAGAAAAACTCCTTAAGAGGAATATCTGGAAGAGCTTTCTTGAGAATCTTGAGAGGAGCATGCCCAAAACGACGATGTGAGTCAACAGAGGAGATAGTGGTGAGAGCAGTAGGAGGGATATCAAGAACATACAACCCGTTGGACAACCGCCCCCGACCAATTATAGTCTGCGTCCATCGATCCTGCACAACAACAGAAGAACATGAGAAGGTTACACGACGGTCAAGGTCCTAAGTAAGACGGCTAACAGAAAGAAGATTAAAAGGAGACCCCGGAACATGAAGAACCGAGGATAAGGGGAGGGAGGGGGTAAGAGACAGATGGGTAACACCAGAAACCGGTGTCGTGTCACCATTAGCCACAGTGATAAACTTGGGATAATCAGAAGCTAAGTACTGTGACGGCTTTTGCGGAGAGATATGATGTGTGGCACCCGAGTCCATAATCCAATGAGAGCCGTGGGAGAGGCAAGATATCACTTCATCGGAGATCGAGGCCACGAATCCAGAGGATCGACTGATCACCCCTTGGAGCTGTTGAAGTTGAGCACACAGAGCCGCAATGTCGTCACTGGCAGTAAGCGAATCTGAGGCCATGCAGACTGAGCCAAGGAGAAGCGAGAAGGCAACCTGCCCGAGCGGTTAGAACAATACCGCAGAGGAACGGGCACAGACCGCACATCAAGAGCCCGGAGACTAGCCGTGCAAGAATGGAAGGCCGGCGGCGAACAGAGAAGAGAATCCGCCGATCAAATTGGACTAGAGACCACAACGACAAGAAGCAGATTGCAGCGGAGAAGAGAGAGACCGCTGCTTCATGAGAAGATTGCAACGGTTAAGGCAAGACCGCCGCGAGTAGAATAGATCGCAACGATTAGGGGAGAGAGCTGCGGGTAGAGAGCAGGTCGTGGCGGTTAAGAGAACACTAACCTCCGGGAGTGGGGACCACGTGTCAAAGAGATGAAGCTATATAAAGAGCATAGAAAAGAGAGAGAGGAAGTGGATCCACGGGAGAGAAAGAAGCGGTTAGAAAGGAAGTCGCAAAGCCGCGCGGTTAAGCACACAAATAAGCCGCACGGTAACAGGAGGACTGAGCGGTTAGATAAAAATAGGTCGGACCCTTTCCCTCTTATACCATGTAGAGAAAAGGTCCAAAGCTTGTGTATACTTCATGAATGCCCCAAATACAAGTATGAGTACAAATATATAGGAGTGAAGAGAGAGGAAGCATCCTATACAGCAGATGTGGGACTAAACAAAAAGACTATAAATGGGCCAACTTATTGGACTTTTACATTACTTTTCCCTATATTCTCTAACAGGCTATATGCTTCTTTTGTCGCCATTGTGCCCTATCTTTTGTCATAATCTCACTAATGCATAAGTACATATCTTTTTGTATAGTTCCATTCCAAGTCTTTATTGGTCTACCCCTCCCTCGTTTAACATGCCTAGCGAGTAAATTCTCACAACTCCTAATAGGTGCCTCTAATGGTCTCTCGTTTAAAGACTGATTTTAGTAATTCAAGTGAAAAAGTTAAAAGTAAGGTGAAGAACTGAAATATATTGAAGTATATATAAGTACTACACATGAGGTCCTCGGAAAGCACAGTGTGCAGACGGCTGTATTTATCTTTATCGTTGGTTAGTGTCCCCTCAATGGTAGACCCATTTTTCACATCACACATGGAGACACTAAGGCTATATTTGGTTGGGCGGTGGCGGGTGCATACGGTGGGTCCAAACGCCACTTTGGAACCGGAGGGGGAGAGGTGGGGGTCAAAACGGAGCGGTTCGGGGCCGTTTTCTCCTTGCTGCAGGTGCAAACGCCGCCGGAGGCCGTTTGTTTACCCGCCGTCCGACGGCGTTTGCTCCAAACGGAGGTGGCGAAACGCCGAACCAAACGAAGCCTAAGCAATTGGGAATACTGTTGTCATCGGACACCATGCATGATGGAACTTCATGCATTTGCACAAGTACAGTTATAATAAAGGAATGTAGTTAGAGAGCGGCCATTTAGAATCGGGAATCGCAAACAGAACTGTAACGCATGAAACCGGACAGAACCGCATGAAACCGGACAGAACCGCATAAAACCGGACTAAACCGCCCGTGAATTACTTTGGTCCTGTTTGAATTGTGGTACTGTTGTCATCGTTCCTTTATATTATTACCCAGACCATAACTGTAACCGTAACCAATAAGTTTTGAATGATTCCAAAAATTTTAGGTCTGGTCCGAACCCGAATGAATCAGAACTGAACTGTCAATCCACATTTCATTTTAATTTAATACATGTAATATACTATTTATAAATCAAACTACATGAAGTTTTGATTTTTGGTTTTAATGAAGCTGGAACCGGGAGAGGTCTAAATGTACTGCAGTGACATTCTATCATAAGGATAAAACTCTTTTAAGAGTTGTAAAGCACTGTCGGCAATTAAAACTATCAATATATTGCGTATAATACTTTCATTTTTACTGCGTGAAAAATACTCCTCTGAATTTCTTATTTTGGAATTTTAGAAATGATTTTTGATCGAAATAATATTTATATATTCTCATTTTAGTAAATAGTCTGTATATTGTATTCCAAACTCTAGATAAAATTTGTGTAATGCCCATACACGCAGGGGCGGATCCAGAGCGGGGCCCGAGGGACACTGACACCCCATTATTTTTCAAAATGATTAGTGTATTTGAATTACTCTCTTCGAGACAATGGATTTTGACTACTTATACGTCAAAAACGGTGGTCAGATGACTGAGATACACCTCCGATAAGATTGAAACGTTCAAATTTATTTTTTGAAGAAAGTTGATGTCTGGCCCCGCATATTAAATTTTTTTGAACACAGTGACACATTCAAAAAAAATTGTGTGCATCCTCATTATTAATTTTCTGGTTTCACCGCTGCATACACGTCCTGCAAATTGTTTTTAAAAATTTATTTTGAATATATTCCTTTTTTGCATGGTTCGCTTAACTTCTTATCAAATGGAATGTTTTTTTTGCAAGGGTTTAGGTCGATATCTACAACTTTCGTGTTGAACACTTTTCTTGATATTGCATCTACAAGGCATATTTCGAAAAAGCGCAAAAAATTGGGAAATTTTGGGGTGCGAGTAGTAAAACAACGGGTTGCGGTTAACAATCACCTTTTATTTTATTACAGGTTTTGTGAATGAATTGTGTTTTTTTTCCCGTGCAGACAGGAAGTCAGCGACACCCATAGGAAGGAAGCGAAAGAAGCAACAATAAATAGCCCCCATCACTGGCTTCTTGGTGTAACACTGACCGCTCTCTTAACGTGAACACGATTTTACGGTCCTATTGACCCATTTCATCGAACAGGTGACAAAAGTTGATTAGAGTCTGGCTTGAGGAGGAATCTCTTAGCACACGCATGGTATCGGGTCGGCTCCATCACATTTCTTCCTGAGAATATGTATTTATAAAGTAAACATGAGAGGCAGAAGTTGTTTGTTAATTGGGGTACAAGGGCGGCTGTCTATGAAGGACCAACATTGTTTTGTGCAGGTCTCTCCGGCTTTAATCTTTTTGGTTCTTTCCGTAAAAAGATCCAAAATTTGGGCCCGGACCGACTGCAGTTCGTGTGTGTGTGTGTCTGTGCCGAAATCAAGAATGCTTGCTGGTACTAACCTCTAGTTAATACCAGATGTAGGGTTTTTTCATACTGCTACCTTTAGTTTGCCAAGGTACCAGCTGTCAGTTTTTGTTTGTAAATTTTGCATTTTTGTTCTCAGCATCAAGTATTGTGCCAATTATCTTGATTTTCAGGAATTTGAAAAATATCACGTTAAAATGATGCTTTTTTTCATTTTATAAATACTATTAATTCCAAGTATGTTCATTGAGTTAGCATAATTATAAGTTGCACTCTATCTTTTGAAATTACTAAAAAAAATTATGTAAGGTTACATTCATAATATGCTCGCACAAAGATCCATGGCACCCTTGTTTTGTGCGTGCGTGTTTTGAAATACCAACTTTAAAGAAGTTTTTGTGTACTTTTCATGACAGCCTTCATTGCATTCTGCAAACAATAACAATAAGGCTCTGTTTTGCCCACTTTTTTTCTCAGATATCATCATAAATTGTGTTTTGCTAGACAATGATTATGGCAGTCATCAGGAAAAGAAAAGTTGACTAATTTGGAACGTAAAACTGGATGAAGATATTTAGGTGAGGCCGGGCATTTACAAATAATAGTTCATAACCACCACGTTGGTGACCGCCACCGCAGCGTTAGACCTATGATGATTAAAGCTCCGTTTGAAATGACTTATTTTTAGCTGTCAAGTTGTTACGATCGCATGTACCGGATCTTAATTAAGGTCAGGTACATGCAGTCGTAACCGCTTGACCGCTGAAAATAAGTCCCCTCCAAACATAGTCTTAGTCATCACTTTGTGCAAACAATAACAATAATCTTATGTTATTATGATTCTTTCAGAAAATGTCACATCTATCTCATTGCTGAAAAAACAAGGCATCAGAGCCTACTGAATCAGCCGCACCCTCCGGCTGTTATTATAAGTCTGGATGTGAATTTGAGGACGAGCTGCGCGCGTCCTACCACTCCTTGCATCATCATTTTTGAGGTTTCGAGTTACAATGATCCTCTTCTTCTCTATCCGCACGCTCCTTCCCCTACAATTCTTGCAGCCATCATCATTCTTCAAATCAAGTTGAAATCTCCCCGGAAACTCTTCAGACTCGTCCCGAACCCCTCGGTGATGCCATAACAGAGTGTTGCGATCTCTCGATCTCTCAATCCTGCTAGGATTTGGGGTTGGTCGTTCGGGTGCAAACCCTCCAACTTTCTTGGAATTCTGCCGAATTTTCGCTCCAATTTTGATGTCTATGAACGACTCAACTTCGCCATTTGTTCGTCCGTTGGACGCAGAATCTGCACCCAAACAGTATGGTCGGATATTTTGCGGATCAGGCTCGAACGGGAGGCCCTGCGGCCGCTTAGGCTTCTCCATCTTCCAGAACGTAATCGATATCCTGCGGGGAGCATGAGAGATAATAACTGACGAATTTGTGATTTGAGGAGACTTGTGATCATTTTGATGTCACCTCTTGGACGGGACTGCTGCGACAAAATGCTTTGCGACATTGGCTCCTTTGCCATTGAAGACCAACGCAGAGCTGACAGTATTAAACATTAGAAGATAATAACCACGTTGACATAAAAACTAGAATTATATAGAGAGAAAAAATGTTGAAAAAACTGTTTCGTTTAGGGTCTATTTGTTTGGGCGTTTCGCAACTCCGTTTTTGGGGAAACGTCACCGGAAGGAGGGTAAACAAATGAACCTCAGACGTCGTTTGCTCCGTTTCCATCGCCCGCCTTGAGAAACGCCCAAAAAAACTCCGTTTCGAGCAGCCACCTCCCCCCTCCGGTTCGAACTCTCCGTTTCCACCCGCCGGATCGACCCGCCACCGCTAAAACAAATGAAGTCTTCGGCTCTGTTTGAAGCGGGCGCGGCGGTTAGTGGTGGGAAATCAACGGTCACATTAGTGCCCTTGAGAAAGCTGTTTTGACAAAACTGGACTATTTGGAAAATAAGTTATATTATCTTTTTTATAATAATATAAAAAAACAACTTTTTAATAATAAATATTTATCTTTTTTATAATAATATAAAAAACAACTTTTTAATAATAAATAGTTATCTTTTTATAATAATAAATTATTTTATGCTCTCATTTATCTCATAGAGAAACGAATATTATATAAATTCTAAATAAGTTCGTTACGAAAAGTTAGCTGAAAGAAGCAAAGATAGTGAATGGGTGAAGAATCGCGAATGAGAGAAGAAACAATTTGCAGGGGCAAGGAGGAAGATTGTGAATGATAAAAAAGAAAAAGCTGAAAGCAAAGAACGCGGTTTTTAAAAAGCCATGTTGGATGGCTTCTCAAAAAAACCTCAAAATACCTTTCTTGAAAAAGCTCTTGAAAAAGCTCCTCATTCAAACAACCTAAAAAGAGTGGTGGCCACAACCGCCCCAAACAAAGCCTTAGAGATGCTGTATGGGTCCAAGTGTCTGGTGTTAAAAAGATAGTGAATATCTAAGTGAATAGAGGATAATAAGAACGATGATATGAAAGTGTGAAAAAAGTAGGAAGGATAAATTAATAAATATTTTTGTTAGAAGAACAACTAGAGAAAAATCTATGGAAGACAAGGTAAATGAAAGTAGACTTGGGTGGTTTTGAACATAAATGTGAATGAAGTTCTTTAGGTAAGATTGGGCATTCACGAACGATGGTCCATAACCACCACATTTACGACCGCTATCGTCGTGCCAAATAGAGCTTATGGCTCCGTTTGGGGGGATTTATTTTCACCGGTCAAGCGGTTACGTCCGCATGAACCGGACCTTAAATAAGGCCCGGTTCATGCGGTCGTAACCGCTTGACCGGTGAAAATAAGTCCTCTCAAACATAGCCTAAATCTTTAACATTAAACTTTAAAACTTAGACCCTACAGCTACAACAGAATGGCCAGTTATCTAATGGCGACTTTCGTAGTAGAAGAGATCAACAAAAGCAAGAAATAATACTATTTTTTTAAAAAAGAGAATTTTGTTAAAAATATTGCGCAGATCCTAGCAGATTCAAGCATCAATTGGTAGAAGGCATATGAAGGGTTTAGGGTAAACACTGGCAACTCCTCTGGATTGTTCGTTTGAGAATATCACTTGCGATTATGGAAACAGGTGAACATAGTTTGAAGAGTTAGCATAGATGCAACAGATTTACAACAATTAGAACAATTCCCTCTCCATATTTTAGTTCTTATTAAATTCAGATTTAGGGTCAACTTGGCAAGACGTTGGCAGTCATTAACGAAGTAGTTATGAACCGTCCCTCGAGAAAACTACTTTTTTTCTTGGCGGCGGTCATAACCGTTGTCATGCCAAAAAGAAATTTCTGATGATGGTGGCATTTTTGCCCAAACTCAGCAGAGCAAAAAACACCGCGCAAAATGGAACCTTTGAGCATGGATTGAGAACAAACCAGGTGATATTAGCACAACTATCAATAAGATATCCTGATTGTAAGTGAATTCAACATACTTACCCAACTGGAAGTAAAATTGCAGTAGATCCAGTGAATTCCACTGCATCATTATCCTTTGGGTTTGATCCAAAATTTATACTGCCTTCATTTAAGAACGACACCGTACAGAACGGACGGACGAAATCATTGCTGTCAATATTACGAGGTTCAAAATCACCGGGCCCATAGATATTAACTCTACAGCTATCAGGTACGCACGAGGCAGGCATCACATGCCAACTAATCAGCCGCTTTATCATAGTCTTGAAGAGATTTGGCATGGGATCAGCCACCGCACCATGAATGATGCCTGGAGGAATCCCATTATGTTCCTGTCATCAAATATGGATGTTATTATCTTCTTCTCCTTCTTTTAGATGAATGAAGGAATAATGAGGAAGGTTATAGACAACCATGTAGTTATAACAACATCCGAATTGGATTGTAGTATGTCCTCTGGCCCGCATGTGTGTTCTTGGTTCTGATTCTTCTGAATATGTATGCTCTGCAAGAATTATTCTTCAAATTTAGCTTGACAGAAACATAAACCCTAATATAATTCTCAACTGGGAATCAATAGCAAGCTTTACCATCATGACAAAAGTAAATTATCAGGACAGTAGAAAAAAAATTTGTTCGTGGTTTAATCAATGAAGACAGTCTGCTTCATACATGGAAAAGTAGAAGACAATCTGCAAAGTGAGGCTTTGGATTTTGAATTACGCGTTGCGGAAAATTTTGAGAAATCAATATTATTTCTTACACATTTGCTGAGAAATTACACAATAAATATTACAATATATATACTATTAATTAGCCAAACTTCCCTTGAGAGTTAGCATAATTACAGGTTGCACCTTTCTGTCTTCTGAAATAAATTTACATTTAATTACGTGCAAACTTACAGGGGAGGGTATTTTGGTGCATGCATGTAATGAAATGTAAGATTACAGGGGATGTGATGCCGGACATGTGTCACACCCGCCTGTCACCCTGGAGTCCCACCAAGGGACCCACCATGGCGTCGCACCATAGCGGATTTATCAGGGCCGCAACCCGTACACCCCAACCCATCCCCGGCCCCACAACAGGGCCGATAAGTTGTTGAGGTCGTGGATCGATCCACCGACCTCCTTGATAAATAACTCTCATGCGAGTTCTCATCACCAACTGATCCGCGAATTAGTTGGTGATGAGAACTCGCATGAGAGTTCTTTATCAAGGAGGTCGGGGGATTGAGCCCCGGCCTCTCGGAACAGTTGGTGATGAGAACTCGCATGAGAGTTTTTTATCAAGGAGGTCGGGGGATCGAGCCATGGTCTTAACAAACTATTGGCCCTGTTGTGGGATCGGAGATGAGTTGAAGTGTACGGGCCGCGGCCCCGATAAAGGCGCCATGGTGGTCCCCCTAGTGGGATTCCAGGGTGGCAGGCGTGTGTGACGCCTGTCCTGCATCAGGATGTTATTGTAATTTCTAAAGATTGAGAAGTGCAATCTGCAATATTGCAAACTTACAGGGGAGGTTCGGTAAGCGACCCTATATATGTAGAAATGGAAGACTCATCAAACTCCAACTTGGTATGGAGAATAGATATCAAAGAAACCAAGTCAATTAGACAGGTTCTGTAGGATTGGCAGATCCAACGGGCTAAGTGATGAGGCCTGTTAATCGATTGGAAGATTTAACAAAAGGCACCACAAGAGACCAGTTCCGAACCTTTTCACAAACAAATCTTTAATATGCTTAGCACTACCGTGAAGCACTAAATGCCTGACATTTGAATTGCAACTTGATTATCACATGACAACGACATGAGTAATATTACTCCAAGGCCAAGTTCAATGATAAGAGATCTAATCCACACAATCTCACATGCTCTTTTAATCAGAACACAATATTGTGCTTCAACACTCGAGTGGGCAACAGCATTTTGTTTCTTACTTCAAAAAATCAACTTACCACCAACAAATATGCATTACTCAAATATCGATTGTCTATCAGAAGGTGACCCATCCCAATCAGCATCAATAAAAGCACATTTTAAAATTTTGATGATTTTCATACACAAATCTTTTTCAAATATGAACCTTAATATATCTGAAGATCTTGTGCCTATCTGCAAAAAGTGACTAGAATACAGAGATTGCATGCCTCCACAAATTTGGCAAGGCAAAAACATACGCCTAGATTATTTATTCTCTATGTAGAAAAAGTTGTAAACCTTGTATATACTTCTTGAATGAATAATTACATGTATGAATATATTTATATAAGAGAAGAAGAAAGAGAGAAATCCCAATCCAAGATGTGGGACTAATACAAATAGAGAGAGAAGAGAGAAGAATGGGCCCCTAGATGGGCCCTAAAGTAGGTTTTTCTAACACCCACCCGCAAGCTGGAGCGTACAAGTCGTAGGCACCAAGCTTGGATAAAAACTGCTAGTATAGTGGCCGGGAGAGAGCCTTAGTCAGGATGTCAGCAACTTGGCTTGCAGCAGGAACATGCTCTAAATCTATCTTCTTTGCATGTACCTTTTCTCGGATAAAGTGACAGTCAACTTCAATGTGCTTTGTGCGTTCGTGAAAGTCTGGATTCTTGGCAATATGGATTGCCCCTTGACTGTCACAAAATAGGGTCGCCGGTGATGAGAGACGAACACCCAAGTCTCTCAGAAGGCTCTCAAGCCAAGTTAACTCTGAAACAACAACAACAATAGCGCGGTACTCAGCTTAAGCAGAAGAGCGAGAACCACATTCTGTTTTTTGCTACGCCAGGTTATGAGATGTCCACTGAAGTAGCTACAAAAACCTGTTGTGAAACGCCCATCATCAATGGACCCGGCATAGTCAGCGTCAGAGTATGCGACAAGGGATAAAGATGTGGATAGCTTGTACACAAGCCCTTGTCCTGGAGCGTTCATGAGATACCAAAGAATGCGCTTGACAGCTTGAAGGAGAGATGTCCTCGGGGCATGCATAAATCGACTCACGACTCCTACGGCAAAGGAGATGTCTGATCGAGTAACTGTAAGGTAGATCAGTTTCCCAACCAGGCGTCTGTAGTATTCCGGATTCGTAAGTAGCGTATCGGAGTCAGAGCTATGGGTCGATAGCCTATGATTAGCGTCCATTGGAGTATCCGAAGGTTTGCATCCCGAATAGTCAGCATCATGAAGAAGGTCCATACGGTACTTCCTTTGGGATAATACAAGACCATCAGGCCATCGTGCAACCTCAAGCCCGAGAAAATACCGTAGGTTACCAAGATCTTTGGTATGAAAGGCGGAGTTCAACTGTTGCTTGGTATGTTGTATCCCTGTAG
The DNA here is from genome assembly GCA_039583875.1 of Platanthera guangdongensis. NCBI lineage: Eukaryota > Viridiplantae > Streptophyta > Magnoliopsida > Asparagales > Orchidaceae > Platanthera > Platanthera guangdongensis. The sequence continues at coordinate 152,006,356 of CM077160.1, read as the reverse complement.
TATCGTCGCCGGTAATGAGGATATCGTCAACATAGACAAGTAGAATCACTGTTCCGGTTGGCCGGTGTCGAGTGAAGAGAGAGAAGTCAGCCGAGCTTCTAGTGAAGCCAATATCGCGGACTACCGTACTGAATTTGTCAAACCAAGCGCGCGGGGACTGTTTGAGTCCATAAATAGATTTCCGAAGATGACAAACACGAGACTCCCCCGTGGTCTCAAACCCGGGAGGTTGATGCATATAAACATTCGTTTGTAGATCACCATTGAGAAAGGCGTTCTTAACATCCAGCTGATAAAGAGGCCAATGACGGTGAACAGCCAAGGAAAGAAGAACTCGGACCGTGTTCAATTTGGCCACTGGAGAGAAAGTTTCTTCATAATCAAGGCCATGTTGCTGAGTAAAACCCCGGACCACGAGGCGGGCCTTTAGACGCTAAACGGTGCCATCCGCCACATATTTAATAACAAAGATCCACTTGCAGCTAACACAGGAGTGATCTGCAGGAAGAGGAACCAGATCCCAAGTGTGGTTGGCCCAGAGAGCCCGCATTTCATCTTCCATGGCCGCCCGCCATCCGGGGTGGTGAAGAGCCTCCTGTACAGAATTAGGGGTGGAGATAGAGGATAAAGAGAGAGCACTCTGACGGAGTTCCGGAGAGAGGCGGTGGATAGAGACAAAGTTGTCCATCGAGTGGGAAGTGGAAGGAGTTGTCGGATCCGCAGGTTGCAAAACATCATTAGAGCAGGGCAGCGCTCGTAGGGTATTAGACGAGGGAGGACGTCGAGTGTACACACGAATTACTGGTGGTGTAGGTGGTTTAGGTGGGAGGGCTGGGGGAGGGAGAGATGGGATGGTGGAAGTGACGGGGATAACAGGTCGCGGGAGAGGTGGCGGAAGAGGAGGGTCAATAGATGGAGAGTAATACGGCTGATGTTCGAGGAAGGTGACATCAGCAGAAGTAACCACCTTGGGATCCGTGGGAGAAAAACAAATGTAGCCCTTCTGAGTTCGAGAATAGCCCACAAACATATATTTAGTGGCACGGGGAGCAAGTTTGTCAGTGGACGGACCAAGATGATGAACAAAACATACACACTCAAACACGTGTGGGGTGATGGAGAATGGAGGTTGGGAGGGAAAAAGGAGATTGAAGGGAACCGCAAAATTGAGGATAGATGAAGGCAGGCGGTTAATAAGAGTGCAAGCGGTTGAAACCGCAAAATTCCAATATTATTTTGGAACATTCATCTGAAGCATAAGGGAGCGAGTGACCTCGAGCAGGTGACGATTCTTGCGTTCAGCAACGCCATTTTGTTGGGGGGTATAGACACAAGAGGTCTGATGGATGACCCCAAATTCCGCACAGAGGTGAGAGAAGGTATGACTAGTGTATTCTCGGGCATTATCGTTGCGGAGGGTTTTAATGGTTGTGGAGAACTAGTTGCGAGTTTCAATAAAAAAAAGTACGAAATACACCGGGTAATTCAGAGCGGTCACGAAGGAGATACAGTCAGGTCACCCGAGAGTAGTCATTGACAAATGTGACAAAGTAACGGTATCCAAAAACATTTGTAATTTTGTAAGGGCCCCAAATATCGGAGTGAACAAGATCAAAGGGAGCAGGACGCCGAGAAGGATGTGGTGAGAACATAAAGCGATGATGTTTCCCATAGATACAGGACTCACACGTGAACTCGTGGAAGTACACGTCTGGGAGAGATTTTTTGAGGATGTTTAGAGGAGCATGACTCAGACGCCGATGCCAGTCAACGGAGCTAATAGACGACAGCACCGTTGGGGGAGACGGGTTAAGGATATAAAGACCATTCGACAGATGCACTTTTCCAATGATGGTTTGCGTCTTGCGATTCTGCACAACACACGAGTTAGAAGAAAAAATAACAGCACAATCGAGGTCAGCAGTGAGTCGGCCAATAGAGAGAAAGTTGAACGGAGAGCCCGAAACATGAAAAGCCGAGCGAAGAGTAATGGAGGGAGTGAGATGAATATCTGCAGCACCAGAAACGGGAAGAGTGTCCCCACTAGCAACAGTAATGAACTGGGGATGCACGGAGGTCAAATATTGGGGTGGTTTCGGGGAGGTAATGTGGTGAGAGGCCCCGGAATCCAAAATCCAGGATGAGCTGTGAGCGAGGCAGGAGGTACCACCATCGGAAACAGACACCACAGAGCCCGGAGGACAGCCGATCATTATGCAAGGAGTAGTCTGCAACGGTCACGGTGACAACACACCAGCGGCAAGAAACGACCACGACCAGCGCGGTAAGAACAGAGGCCGCAGCGGCTAGAAACAAGCAGGCTGCGCGGTTAGGAGAAGACCGCAACAGAAGCAAACACCTGCGAATAAGGAACGAGACCGGGGGGATAGAAACAGACCGGGCCAAGGTGAACACGGCCTTAGCGGGTCGAGAAGCGGCAATAGGAAAAAACGGGAAGGAAGTCCCAGCGAGAAAGACCAGGTCGCAGCGAGACGGAGCAGTCCGCGCGGTCACACCAGCGATTAGGCAGATCGCGACCAAAAACCGGAAAGGGAAGGCCGCACGGTCACAACGGGAAGCAGAAAGGTGGTCCGAGCGGGTAGAGCAAGCGACGAGTCGAGGCCGCGAGAAGAAGTCGCGAGAAGAGAAGGCAGGCCGCGGCTAGAGTCCAGAAACAACCACGCGAGCAGGCGAGAGGAGACGAACTCGCGGTGGACAAGAGAAGAGCCCGCTGGGTTGAAGAAAAAAACAGTAAGGAGACCGCAGCGGACAAAAGGAGAATCCGCGGCGGATAAGAGAGGTGGGTAGGCGGGTAGGATGGTAGGAGGGAGACCGCAGAGCAAGCTGCGAACAAGAAGGAGAACGGACTGGGAGAAGAATGCCGCAGCGGGCAGAGACAAGCCGCGCGGACAAAGAAGAGAAGAGCTGGAGGAGACCGCGACCAAGATGCGGGTGAGAGAGGAACAACCCGCACGGTCAGGTGGATCACAGCAGCGAACAGAGGGGAAGGAAACCGCGACCAAGATGCGGGTGAGAGAGGAACAGGTCGCAGTGGACTGAAGACAGGCCGCAACAAGTAGAGAGTCCGCAGCGGACAGCGGAGAATAAAAGAGAAGGTGGCCCCACAGATGGAGGAGGAGAAATGACTATAAGAAGGGAGGGATGGGGGTGGAACCACGGGAGAAAACAGAGCAACAGGAGGGAGCAGAGAAAGAAGCAGACTGAGAAGAGCAAGCCGCAGAAGGAAGCGGATAGAAACAACCAGCCTGCGGGAGGCAGATCGCGAGAGGCAGGCCGCAGGAGGCCGCATGATGCCTAGGTGCGGACAGAACAGAGGAGACCGCGAGAGAGCGAACCTGGCTCTGATACCATGTAGAAAAAGATGTAAACCTTGTATATACTTCTTGAATGAATAATTACAAGTATGAATATATTTATATAAGAGAAGAAGAAAGAGAGAAATCTCAATCCAAGATGTGGGACTAATACAAATAGAGAGAGAAGAGAGAAGAATGGGCCCCTAGATGGGCCCTAAAGTAGGCTTTTCTAACACTACAATGAGAAGAATGTCACCATGTTTGACTCACATTCGATCTTCTCTCATAAGACAAGTAAAGAATAAGTCAAAAAAGAAAATTGATAGATAAATCTACAAACATATTGGCACTTTGGCGGAAACCCAAGAAATTCTTTATTGTGGTACATATGCTCCCTCCATGAAGAGACCTTTGTCTCAATACATACCTCTCTAGATATGGCATAATTCCATGGCACGTTTAGCGTACATTAGTGAATATTTTTCAATAGAGCTCAACAAGGAGGCGGTGAAAATTATCAAAAGATTACCCTCTAATTTGCCTCATAAAACTTTGAATCAACCTCCACTGAGAATATTATGCTGCTACGGACATCATGGTATTTTCTAATCCTTAATCACGTATAAAAAGTGTGACGAACCATCTACCTCGGCATTTTGGGCCAAATAGGTTGGCTGAGCCTGGCCAGAGGGATGTCTCTTGTAATCCTAACATAAGCAATCCCCAATCAATCCTAAATTCTGTGGAATTTGAAGATCATAACATTGATGATCTATATGTACTAAGATATGCTCGATCCCGATGCATAAATAGACCCAGTTCAATTTATTAATGAAAGTTTTCAGCTCAGAGGAGAAATTCAAACACTCTTTGAAGCTCCTTACCTGGCGTATCCATCGATCAAAGATAAGATGTCACCAACTACTGCAGCTAATTTCTTTGCCTCCACAGTCCATTACTATTACTAACCACGAGTTTATTTATATTATTGCACTCAAGCCGACTGCAGCCATAGATGCTACCGTTGTTGATGCGCGAAAATGGAGGGGGAGAAGGTTGTTGCGGGCACCAGCAGCTAACGGGGTGTGTTCGGTCTCACGGGCAAGGTGATGAGGTGAAGAGGTTGATGGTTGCGGGGATAGAGGAGAGGAGGAAGCTTCTGAGTGCTTGAGAGTGGAGCAAGCGCTTGTTCAATGGTTGCGGGGATAGAGGAAAGAAGGGTGTTGATCCGAGTGCGGAGCTGGTTGGGAAGGTTGATCAGGAGTTGTCGAGCAGACGGTTACTTTGACGGCTGTGCTTGCAGGTTGATGCCGATGGAGCTGAGCTCAGCTAAGAAAAAGAAGGGCCGCTAGCAGCGGCAACAGCAGACTTCGCCCGCCGCAGCTTAAATGTCACTCTTGCGACAGACTTTCCTTTTATTAATATCGAGAGTTACAGTTTACATTACACCTTTACAAGAAAGCAAATAAAGGGTAAACTGGGGGTAGCTGGCGGCTAAGGAAAGAAAAGTGCCAGAAGGGAGGTCGCGCGGACTGAAGGGTAAGGCCGGCAGGCCGCGCGACTAAGGGAAGAAAAGGAGTGTGAACTGGGAAATTGAGTCCGCAGGGGTTGAATGCTTGAGCTCGAGAGTGATGGCGACGATGAGACTGCCCTTGAACGAAAGGCATGTGGGTGTATTTATAGGCCCGAGGAGGCAACGGCTTGCGGTGGCGTTACCCCCGGTGAGGCGGTAACTGGTGCGAGTAGAGAACAGAGTCTGCCGAATCCGCAACAGGCCGCGCGGACAGGGACTTGCTTCTGGAATGGGTTCTGCTGATGGCGGACTTGGAAGAGTCCGCCCCTGCTGCTGGCGGACTAAGATCCGCCCGAACTGAACTGATCGAGCCCGCGCCAAGACTGTGCGAGCTGAGGGATATCCGCCCGCTGCTGGGAAGCAAGTGCTGGAGGCTGTTGAATGGCGGGCTGCAAGAAGTATCCGCTGAGTCCGCGGCTGATAAGCTGAGTCCGCCTATGCTGTTGAACGAAGATGAGGCCGCCTGCTGCTGAGAAGCTGGAGCTGGCCTCATAAACTCTTGCGAACTGAAGGATTGGACTGAGAGGCGAGTCCGCACAACCCGCAATAGAGGAGATTAGTGTTGGAGAGCTGGAGCAAGTCGACTCTTGGGCGGACTGAGGAGGCAGGTCAGCAGATCTGCTGAAGTCCGCCTGTTGGAAGGAGCGGCTTGCAGCCACTACTGGGCGGCCCGGGCTTGGCGACCTAGCAGGTCGCGTGTGCTGGCGTTGCGGGCTGGCGGCCTGAGGTCAGGTCGCCATACTTACTATTTGGCGAGCTAGCGGGTTGTCGGCGCTGCTGATGGTGGGCGGCCTGGAGGCAGTCCGCTTGTCGTTGTGGCGGTCTGGTCTCCTTGATGTGCGACCTGCAGGAGCGGGCTGAAGGACCTGCACGCGGCGCACGGCTTATTGTCGGTCTGGGCGGATAAGTATCAGTCCGCCGAAGTTGGTGAGCACTTGTTAAGATGGAGCTTGGAGCGGTTAGCTGAACAAGGCGCGCGGTCTGCAAGGGCGGACTGAGGAAACAGTCCGCGGCCCCTGCCGACCAGGGGAACGTTGCGCGACCTGGGCGGTCAGACCGTTGAGACTGCCTAAGCCGCGCGTCCTGAGGGGAAAGAAAGGCCTGTCCGCCCACACTAAAATGTCGCGACCTCTAGGAAGAACCCGGAGCAAGCCGCGACTAGCGAGCTGGCTGCTTTGGGAAGGATCGCCGATTTCTGGGTTAACAACCGTCAAGCATGTTGCTCTTATCAACTTCTAGCCTTCGAAGGAACCTTCTTATGTTTGTTGTTGCTCGTTCCTTTAGTTTATTATCACTATCTCTACCAAATTTTAGTCTAACACAACAACCACTTTAAAATCCCAAACAATCATTGCCTTAATCCTTGCTTTGTCATACCATTGGCAATCATTGGCTTCATGAAAACCACACCATTGCCACCATTGAGCTTCATAATTACCACCTCACCTGTCATAGCTACTACCTCCAATAAATCACACTCACCCTCCATAAGTTTCTCAAGTCTCTGCCCTAGTGTTTGTCACCGTTATAACCTTCAAACTTGCCAGTTAAGGTGCTTTTGGCACAACCACAAACTATAGCTTTGGCATACTCATGATTCAGTTCAACTTCAAATTATCGTGTCCATTGTTACAAACATATTTCTACAAAACCCCCTACGTTTGATGCAAATCACTATTTTTGGGCATGTCACTACATTTACCCTTAGTTTTGTCATGATCTTTATCCTATTGCACTCATTAATTTCAAGACATTGTTATCTCTAGAGTTGTTGGCTCCGATTCTCTAAAACCACTACCTTTAATACCCCCTCAATAAATGTTTCCCCTGAAGTATCTCATAGTCACCGCATTCAGATCAGTTAGGATGCTTCTTGCATACACTACTCCTCAGTATGACGGTGCTACACTACCCATATACAACATCATCATGGTTGGATTTTTCATCGAATTAATCCCAAGGTCCAAGACTCTGACTGTTAAACTTCTAATATCAGCAATTCCATGTTCACCGCCAACTAGTGCTTGATCCTGCTATCCTCACTAGTGAAAATTTGATCTTCTTTGAAGCAACATTAGCTTACTATACTTCCAATTATTCAGAGATAGATGAAGTTTTGTAGGATAAAGCAAAGTTTCATTATCTGTGTTTGGCCCTTTGTACTTCTTTTCTTTCTAATTCTAAGTTTTCGCAGTAAAAAAGTATTGCCTAATTTACTGTGTGAGACACACAATTTCATCATACTCTCCTAGTTCAGAGGAATTTTTCTAGCAAACTTGGTAACCCAAAAAAATAGGTTGAGCAAATCAAGATGAGAATCTATCCAGGGTTGATAATAATCAAATCAGCAAGTTCATTTAAGCTGCCAAAGAGGAATTTATATAAAATAAAAACACTTCATCAAAAGAAGTTTTGAAGAAGGAAAAGAAAAGGCACAGCGGATCACATAAACTAACCTCCCAGACCATTATTCCTCCATTTCTCTTGCAGTTCATAAACAAAATTCACAATCTGCTTCTGCTCCAAAACACTAAAAACTCCAGTGTGTAGCTCAAGACCCTCCAATATATTCACAATCCTTCCATCTATCCTCTCAAGACAAACGAAATCCTTCTTCCTTCCCACTCTACTAAATCCTACACGCTCTCTCTGCTCTCCAAACACCTCCTCCTTTTCCCCCTCTATCCCAATCTCCAAATTGATTCCTCTCATCTTCTCTTTTTCTTCCTCTTCCAGTTGATCCTGCTGAACCATATCGGCCCAGGACATATGCACCTTAGGCAACTCCGGGGCTGGGTCTGCATCCCAGCCTGTGGCCTTGATATGCTCCCTTCTCTCGGGTGAAGCTCTAAAATACCCATCAAACCTGTCTGCAGCATTTGAAGGCACCTGGAGGGAACCTAAATTCGACTCTTCCACATTGCGGTCAACCACCTCGTCAAAGGGGTAGTCGGGACTCTGCTCACTTTCTGCATGCAAAGGTGAGATTCATCGTCAGTCAGTCGGAGGATAGCAGAAATAAAATCCCTAGAATAAGAGGAAGAAGGCTAGGATAAAACAATATTCGGGCTTGGGAACCTGGGTCTGTATCCCAACCAGTGGCCTTGATATGCTCCAATCCACAAGAAGAAGCTCTAAAATAGCCATCAAACCCGCCTGGAACTTCTGAAGCCACCTCCATGGAACCTAACTTCGGTTCCTCCACGCCACTGCCAATCTCCTCTTCTTCTCTGTCGAGCCGAATCCTCTCAGTTTCTGTATACAAAGGCATGATTCATGATGAGTCAGATGATAGGGGAAGTAAAACCCCTAGAATAAGAGGAAGAACGTGAAGATTAAACAAAAATCGGACATGGGAACCTGGGTCTGTATCCCAACCAGTGGCCTTGATATGCTCCAATCCATACGAAGAAGCTCTAAAATAGCCATCAAACCCGCCTGGAACTTCAGAAGCCACCACCATGGAACCTAACTTCGATTCGTCCACGCGGCTGCCAATCTCCTCTTCTTCTTGGTCGCACGGACTATGCTCGCTTTCTGCATAGAAAGAAGGCAAGATTCATAATCAGTCAGATGATGGCAGAAGTAAAACCCCAAGAATAAGAGGAAGAAGGCGACGATGAAACAAAGATCGGACATGCGAACCTGGGTCTGTATCCCAACCCGTGGCCTTAATATACTCCAATCCATCCGTATAAGTTCTGGAATAGCTATCAAACCCGCCTGCAACTTCAGACGCCACTTCAACGGAATCGAAGTTCGGTTTCTCCGCACGGCGATCAATCTCCTCTTCTTTGGAGTAGACCGGACTCCGTTCACTCACTGCATACAAAGACAACACTCATTGTCAGTTAGAGGATACCAGAAGTAAAACCCTAGAATAAAAGGAAGAAGGCGACGATGAAACAAAAATCGGACATGGAAACCTGGGTCAGCATCCCAACCCGTGGCCTTGATATGCTCCAATCCATCCGCATGAGTTCCGAAAAAGCCATCAAATCCGCCTGCATCTTCCAAAATCACCTCCACGGAACCTAGGTTCGGTTCCTTCGCGCCGCGCTCAATCTCTTCTTCATCGAGCTCGCCCGGATTCTGCTCATTTACTGCGTACAAAGGCGAGATTCATCACCAGTCCAAGGAATACATTGTTAGAAACCCTGTAAAAAGAAGACGACAATGCAGCAACAATCGGACATGGGAACCTGGGTTGAGTAATTGGATTCGGCTAACAAGAGTAGCCGCGCAACCTCTGCAGAGATCCTTGGTGAGAAATGGCAGCAAGTTCCTTAGGAACTCCATGACGATCGGAATATCAGATGAATCGGGCTCTCCCTTCATCTCTTCCTCTCTAAACTCTAGTTCCTGTTCTCGGTGCTGCAGAGATCATTTTGGAAGAGAAGGCGGTAGATAGTTCAAAAAAAACTATGCAGTTCGTTTTTAAAGAAAAACAGAAAATGCGAACGTAAGCTTCCTTTGGTTGGCACTTGGCATGAAAGGCATGTCTTCACTTTTATGTTGAAGAGTAGTTTTCTTTTCCTGTTAGCTGTGATAATCGTTGTCATGTCAAACATATATTTTAAGATGGTGTTCAACACGTATTTTTGTCATTTTCCTAAAAATGTCAAAATGTGTGATTTTGCGTCTTTTCGAAGCCTAAATTAATTTCAACACGAAAGTGTTGCAATATCTACAACTTTAGGGTTGAACATCCAGTTTTTTCCGGTCCGGTGCGGTTAATCACCTATTTTAAGGATTTTTGTCATGTCAAAATGTGTGAACCTAAATTAATTTTGCGGGTCACCGGTTTTTTCCGGTCCGGTGAAACAGTCAATGAAAAACAGTAACAAATGACAAAAGGTTTTTTTTAATGTGAAGAGTTTGAAAATGGTGAAAAACTACGTGCCTCGATCTGTGCTGAGCCAAAATCTACTATTTCGTTTGATTTTACAAAGTTTGACAGATTTCCTCGGAGGGTGACAGGTCACCTCTCCGTCACAAGTTCTGAATATGAACATAGCAGAAAATAAACTAAGAACTTGGAGCTTATGTGGGAGCGCTATAGTGGTGAAAATCGCTAGGTCTTCAGAATCTCTATAGAAACGTTTTTGCTAAGCCAGAGTCTTGATGAGAATGCTCTTGTGGAGTGCAGGAAAACCACGTTTTCGAAGACATGAGATGTCCTCGCGCTTAAGCGGGAGCGGAGCTAATTTCGAGTGGAAGAATGATCTAAGTCTCACGACTTCACCGAAAAATCTCAGAGTTCTCTCTAACCTCTGAAGTTGTCCTCAAATGAGAGCATGTGAGCCATTTTATAGTTTTCTGGAGCGACTTCGTGGTAATTGTGTCAGGCCGATCTTTGTGCTGGCGAGTCGTCTCACTCCATTTCAGTCACCTGGATAACTAATTTAGCAAAATGACGAGTGTCCCTCGGGCGGTCCGTGCAGCCCGGCGCAGGGTGCCCGACAGCGGCGACAGCCGTTGGAGGTGGCGGCAACCACCGGCGCGCGCCTACAGGGCGCGCATCGTGTCTGCTCTGGCGTGCTGCTCTCGTGCTCAGGCCGGTTGTGCTTGTGTGTGCACTTACTCGTGCGGTCGCTTGGTCCCCTTGGCCTTACTCGGAAATTATTAAGGGGAACCCCCATCAAGTTTAAATTATAGTATTTTTTATTTTAGTTCTTTAATATAAGACATCATTTTCAATAAAACTCTCATCTTGGTTCAAATTCTACAGAGAGGTCAGCTATAGATAAAAAAAATGTTGAAGAGAACATAAGTTGTTTCTCTGCTCGTGCTGGGTTTGTGGAAAATAAAGAAATGATTGATATATTCAAGATAATTATGCATTTACAAAATATCATCTCAATACATCCTTCGAGCAAGATTTGGGATGTGATATGGTTGCAAAGGATGGACCTGTTATAATGAACTTATAATCTGATGATTGAGTCGATTCCATGATTATAAGTTCATAACTTCAGCTCACTCCCATTTTGAGCGGAAAAGATCTACCAACTCTTTATTTTCAGTTAGTAAAAGAGATCTTGAACTAAAGAATAGACCTAGAAGCTAAACGAGGATATCCTTAGCAATTGTAAGAATTGGGTTCATTAATATTGTTGGTGTAGTAGATGCTATCACATATGCAGTTATACTCAATTTGATGGGATTGTTTGATCTTAAAGAAGATCTTCTATAATTTCTCACGTGAGGGGTTATTTCTTGGTTTCGCTCAGTCATTAATAACTTGATTATTTTTAGATAATAGTAGATAGAAACAACGCTCGTAAGAAGTCCTATTAAAACTACTACAATCTTGAAAATAAATGCGCAAATTTCCATCAAAGGTCAGTAAGTACATCCGGAACATATAAAACGCGATGAATTCTGCTATGAACCAAGCTAGATATTAGTGTGAAAATTGATGAGTACAACCAACTATTGTGAAGAATTTCATCTTTTAAACCAAAAACAAGCAAGAGGCGGAATAGTTTTTTTATAATTGGAACATATTTTGTTGAACCTCCCATAAGAACCATATTGTGACCTTCCATTGAATGAATAATGGATCCGGATCCCAAGATTTAAACCTTGACCAAAAACCAATTTTTTGATTTCGTTCATTTATTTCATGATTAGAACAAAGGGGGATAAGTGTTACCCCACAATATTTTCGAAAAAAATACGAGAAATGATAGATTTATTCACTCTATCAAAAACCATACTTAATTTGGTGTATCATAGAAGATCGGCGGCTTAACACATATAAGGTTTCTCCCATTATATCCATCCTTATGGGGGATATAGAATGTTTACCACCTCTATCCCCCTTGGAGGAACTATGCGGGCAAAAAATTCATTTATAACATTGTTGCGGTCTAACTCGACGTCTCGGTCGGATCGGAATATTTGAACCGTCTTAGCTCTCGGAACGGTCGAGCGCGCACACAGTCAAATGAGTAAGTTGATTGCACACAAGCAGTTTTAACGTGGAAAAACCACTCAAATGGGTAAAAAATCACGTGACCGGATCTATGTCTGTCAAAATCCACTATTTCCTAGTTGTTACTGCTGGTTTGTGAAGTCGAGGGTGACAGACCACCACTTGTTTCAATTATGGGGGGAGAGAACACTTTGCACATGACGGACAACATGTCGTCGCGCCTGGAGTTATTACAAATTGCGCTTTGAGCTGGTGGCCTTCGGATAGCGGCTTGCCGATTCTGGATGGGAGGCGGAGCACTTGGGCTGCGTTTGACATGGCTTATCACGACTTATTTGCTCCGATGAGGTTGGTCAAAATTGTCATTGTCATACCAAAATATTATGCCACAAACTACTTTCTTTTTTGTAACATTTGTCATACCAAACATACATTTTATGACAATGACGTTTTTGTCCAACCTCACCGGAGCAAATAAACTACAATAAGCTGCGCCAAACGCTGCCTTGGTCTTGCAGTTGCAGGAGCCGCTTGGAACTTGAACGATCTGACTTCGTCGGGTGGCTTTGACTTGACCCGCTTGTGGCTCGGGTGTGGCTCGAGTGCGGTTCGGGTGTGGCTCGGAGGTGCCTCGTAGGAGGAAATTGGCAGAGTCTCGACCTGAGGAAAAAGAAGACTCAAAAGAGAAAGATGAGAAATGAGGAGGCCCAGAGCTCCTTTTATAGGCTCCGGGTGGTGATTATGGTGGTTACGCGGCTATCCGCACACCGTAACCACCATCATAATTATTTTTAATACACTTTTAATGCGCGTATTTCGCTATTTGGAGAGCGTCATAAATAAAATAATAAAATATTAATTAAATTCCCTCCACTAACTCGATGGTTAGTGGGTGGTTACGCACCAATTGAATGACCGAGGGCACTTCCACTTGATCGGATGGTGGGAGCGGGCCTCCACGGGCGGCTGGCAAACTTGCCGCCAAGTTCGTCGGCGAGGGGAGGGCCACTGACGGCGGCCGGGGAGGAGCGGCCGCTCTCCTTGGCCGCGCGCCGACGGCCGAGGGAGGGGGCGGGCGGCCGCTCTCCTTGGCCGCGCGCCGACGGCCGAGGGAGGGGGCGGGCGGCCGCCCCCTTGGCCGCCGCCGGCCAAGGATGGGGGCGGCCGCCCCTTTGGTTGGGCGGGCGGCCGAGAAAGGGTCGCCCCCTAGGTCGCTCTGGGGGGGGGGGGGGGGGCGCCCCCTTGCTCGCTCCGGCGGCCGAGCGAGGGGGAGGCCGTGGGGGCCGCCCCCACGGGGTCGCTCGCTCGACCGCGGTCGCGGCCGGTGTGGTGAACGGGAGCGGGCGGCCGGCGTCTAGGGAGGAGGTCGCCCGCCCGCCGTCGGCAAGGTGCGGCGGTTTCCCAATTATGCGTAGTGAGATCAGTGCGCGGGGGATCAGACGTGGTGATCGAGCGCACGGTCAAACTCATGATCCCACTCCTTTTCGGTGGAGATCATGAGAGGTGTGGCTATGTACACACCTATTTCCTATAAAATGGGGTTCATCCCCAACAAGCATTAACGCTCTATATCGATTTCTCTGGTAGCTCATTAACTCCATCTTTCGTTATCTAGGATTGCCCATTCTCTATATTAATATCTTTGATAGATCCTTAACTTCCTCTATCATTCACTTTTCCTTCGGCATTTGAAAGTATAAGACAAGATTTGTGGTTAGAGGATACAGTCAGACTACTTGGATTGAGTATCGGGAGACATTCGCTCCTGTAGAAAAGATAAACTCCATAAGAACTATCCTCTTTGTGTTGCCTACAAGGGATGAAATCTCATTAAGTTAGACGTAAAGAGCGTGTTTCTTCATGTGGATTTATACTCCACTCACTTACTGCAAACAAAGACAACACTCATTGTCTAATCAGTTAGAGGATAGCATAAGTAAAACCCTAGAATAAGAGGAAGAAGGCAATGATGAGACAAAAATCAGACATTGAAACATGCATTAGCATCCCAATCCGTGGCCCGGATATGCTCCAATCCATCCGTATGAGTTCCAAAATAATAATTAAACCCGTCCGCAACTTCCAAAACAACCTTCATAGAACCTAGGTTCGGTTCCTTCATGTCGTGCTCAATCTCCTCTTCATCGGGCTTGCCCAGATTTTACTCATTTACTATGTACACGAGCAAGATTCATCACCAATCCAAGTAATACATTGCTAGAAATTCTATAAAAAGAAGATGATGATGAAACAATAGTCAGACATGAGTGTTGAACCTGCAAGCCATGGTTCAAGAGGAGTTCAAATCAAAGGGGTAGCTTGCACTTCTTCCAAGCCAAAACACTTGGCCAAACACTCAGAGCTCGAACCTCACTCACAAGGGTGGAAAACTAAGAATAGACCCGCGAGTTGCAGTGAGGAGGTCCCGCCACACACCCATGATATCAAAAAGAGCTTCCATCCCAGGCTAATATTGAGTCGGGTATCTTGGAGGGCACTTGAGAGCACCAGACTGAAACCTAGAAACCACGATGAACAGTGTGTTGGGGCTCGCGCCAACCAGAACCTGCCAATGTAGAGAGAAGCAGAAGAAGTACTCTCCAAAGGTGCCCTTAGGAGTCTATTAATAGTATTTGAAAATGGTCTGCGGATAACAGAATTCTAACATTTGATTTTACTATTGGCAGCCGAAATTGATCTGCCAACAGTGAAATCTTGCTGTGTAGATTGGCTAGTGTCAGGATAAAATGGGATTTCTAGGAAAACAAGTCACAACACATAGGTGAGTCCAGGATGTTTTATCCCTGCTCTCCTGGGGTGGAGAGTGTCTGGTGAAGCTGGAACTCGCCGTTCATCCTACGACAGTGGCGGGTGCGGGCTTGTTAGCCCCACTCGCCCCTCTGATTCGCCCGGGCCCAGTCTGTAACGACCCGACCCATTAGGCGCGGCGTTGCTGGCCCACCAGAAAGCTCGCCCGCTTTCGCTGGTACAACCAAAATATTACAAGGGCTGCAGACCGTACACCACAACGCCTCCCTGACCTGTTTATCAGCACAGAACGTTGTTGGTGCTATGTGTCAAACTCGTAACCCTTGATAAGGAGCCTCAATATCACTCCTTATCACCAAAGCCTTCGTGGCCTGTTTATCAGCACGGTACGTTGTTGGCGCTAGGTATCGAACACGCAACCCTGATAAGGAGCCTTAATACCACTCCTTATCAAGGGTTGCATGTTCGAGACCTAGCACCAACAACGTACCGTGATGAAAAACAAGCCGGGGAGGCGTTGGGGCGTACGGCCTGTAGGCCTTGTGATATTTTGGCTGTACCACCGAAAGCGGGCGAGCTTTCTGGTGGGTCGGCGACGCTGCGCCTAATGGGACGGGTTGTTACAAAAAAGTGCAATCAACACAGTACATTGTTGGCGGTAGGTCTCAAACCTGCAACCCTTGATAAGGAGCCTTAATGCCACTCCTCGTCACCAACTGAGCTTCACTTTTTTGTAACGACCCGGCCCATTAGGCGCGGCGTCGCCGGCCCACCAGAAAGCTCGCCCGCTTTCGGTGGTACGGCTGAAATATTACATAGCATGCAGGTCGTACACTCCAATGCCTCCCTGGCTTGTTTATCAGCACAGTATGTTGTTGGCGCTAGGTCTCGAACCCGCAACCCTCGATAAGGAACCTTAATACCACTCCTCATCACCAAATGAATTGTGCTGATAAACAAGCTAAGGAGGCATTGAGGTGTACGACCTGTAGGCCTTGTAATATTTTGGTTGTACCATCGAAAGCGGGCGAGCTTTCTAGCGGGCGAGCTTTCTAGTGGGCCGGCAACGCTGCACCTAATGGGTCGGGTCGTTACATAGTCCCCTCAACCGCTTGATGGTTTGGTAAATTCACTTGACAAATACATGATTGTACACAATCTCCACTTTTTGCGAGTTTGCCGCAAGCTCAGAAAGACTGTTCAACCCCATGCATTTGGTGATTTCCTTAATTTAGAAAGAATCTAAAAGTGGGTCCCACGGATGGTTATATGTACTAAGGCGAGGGGGTAACTCCAAGGAACCTCCCCTACTCCCTTTCCTTGCTCCCCCTCGCCCTCACACTATCTTGCTATCGTAACGCCGTCTAAATAAACTCTCACTCGCGTCGCCGCTCTCAAAGAGAAGAATAAGGCGGTTGTATCCGTCCTTATGACCATTACTATCGAGCATCGCTCATGCATTCCTTTAAGGGGAGTGGAAAGTAGGACAGCCAAAAAGGTCAGTCTCCGGACCACTACAGAGGCGACGACTCCATTCGAGCCACTGCAATAATAG
This sequence comes from Platanthera guangdongensis, assembly GCA_039583875.1. Taxonomy (NCBI): domain Eukaryota; kingdom Viridiplantae; phylum Streptophyta; class Magnoliopsida; order Asparagales; family Orchidaceae; genus Platanthera; species Platanthera guangdongensis. Next base: position 151,990,202 of record CM077160.1, on the reverse strand, counting down.
TTTAACTTGAGTCTAGATTTAGCTGACCAGGTGTGAGTTCCACTCTCCTCTTCATAACTTTTCATTTACTTTACCTGATCCTGTCAATTTATAACTAAGAGATCTCGCAGCCCAACCTCACCGTTGAGGACAACACGAGAGGCCGGGAGGGTGGTGAACTGAAGGTTGCGAGCACATATATGAATCCCAACGCTCGCACCTAAATTCCTGGTAAGCATTCGCCCATCCCCTTACAGTTGACTCCCACGCTAGAAGTATTGCTAATCATATATTTTTCTTTACAGTGCCCCAATATGTTGATCTCGTCACGACTCCCCTGCCTCAGAAGTCGCCTACATGGAACCTCGCACGCGAGCTCATTGACATTGTTATCACATCAAAGAGAAACGTTCCTGATCTCTGAACACCTCCCTTGATGCAGGCCCCCGATCCTGCTTTACAGCGAGTAGGATCTGTCTGGGAAGCCCTTAAATATTCCCCTCACCAACCCATTTGGCGGGACGTCTCATGGTAAGATTGTTGCATTCTCTTCTTTCTTTATTAAGTTCCCAACTCGTACTTACCTTTCACCCACTTTTGTAAATCCAAACAAAATTTCCATTGTTGACAAATTAGAGGATGCATATATGGTACTTCTCCGCATCTCACTCCTCTGACATGACACGATCAAGGATTACTTAAGCGAACCCGCCATCATTGTCGAGTTGACAGATCGCATGGCGGGGGTACTTCAAAAGCACGAGCTCATGCTCCGCAAGCTTTAGGAGGAGATGGCCTTGCCTGAGAACGATCCATTCCCCTCACATGTTTTCCTTGGAGCAACAAGTGGAGGCTTTGGAGAGGGAATGTGTCTCACTCAAGGGGGAGGTGCAGCAGATCCTGGGAAACGACACGACATCATTGGAGGGTAGCCTGAAGCTCATTGAGGACTGCGTGTGTGCATTGCAATAAGAATTCACTACGAGCAGCGAGCAGATGGCCGCGAGTGCGAACGCGGGGTCAGGGTATGTAGAGGTGGATCCTAGGTGCCCGGTGAAGTTGGAGGCGAAGGAAACTCGACACCTCCTAGGAACCCAGCTTAACTAGAGGTGGAGGAAACTAGACACCTCCTAAGAGCCTGACTCAATTAGAGGTGGAATAAATTTCTCAAGGGCCTTCGCTTGTTGAGACCAATTGCTCCACATTCTATCGTCTGAAAGATAAACCTGCCCCGCCAGCTAGTTGGAGCCTGGTCAGTGGAACCGCCTAGGGGACTCTTTTCCAAAACATCTTTTTTCAACCCGTCTCCCGAGAGGTTTACCAACCTTGACGGCTAGTGAGAGCCCGTTCAGTGGAACCATCTCAGGGACATCTTTCCAAACATTTTTTTCAACATGTCTCCTGAGAGATCTACCCATCTTGCCAGTTTGTAAGAGGCCAGTCAGTGGAACCGTCTCAGGGTTATCTTTCTAAAACATCTTTTTTTCAACCTCTCTCCCGAGAGGTCTACCCACCTTGACAGCTAATGAGTGCCCTGTCAGTGAAACCTTCTCGGGGATATCTTTCCAAAATATCTTTTTTCAACCAGCGGGTTCTTCTCGAGGCTAACATTTTAATCTATCACCGAGTGACTTCCGACCCTGTCAGCTAGTGAGAGCTTGGTTAGTGAGATCTTCTCGGAGTTAACATTTCAATCTATCACCGAGTGACTTCCGGTCCTTACAGCTAGTGAGAGCCTGGTCAGTGGGATCTTCTCATGGATAACACTTCAATCTACCACCGAGTAACTTCTGACCCTGCCAGCTAGTGGGAGCCTGGTCAGCAGAATCTTCTTGGGGCTAATCCTTTAATCTATCACCGAGTGACTTCCGACCCTGCCAGCTAGTGGGAGCATGGTCAGCAGGATCTTCTCGAGGCTAACCTTTCAATCTACCACTGAGTGACTTCCGACCCTACTAGCTAGTGAGAGCCTGCTCGGCGGGATCTTCTCGAGGCTAACCTTTCAATCTACCACCGAGTGACTTTCGACCCTGCCAGTTAATGGGAGCTTGGTCAGCATGATTTTCTCGGGGCTAACCTTTCAATCTACCATCGAGTGACTTCTGACCCTGCCAGCTAGTGGGATCCTGGTCAGCGAGATCTTCTCAGGGCTAATTGATGACTAGTAATTTAGTCATCATGTTAGCCTAATTTGTCATTTGATATTTAAATAAATTATTGTATTCATTCGTCATTTTTAAGAATTTTCATAAAATTTATATTTTGTGTTCTAAAAATATATATTTTGGTTTTTTTGTAGCAATGCGACAGGCCTGGGGGAGATCCACATGCAATGTCCCGCTGCCGCATCCAGGAGATCGCATGCAAGTCCAACTTATCGACATAGGACTCGGTCAAATATATTAAACGTTACCCTCCATGCATGCAACCTGAGCCACTATTTAATATATATATATATGTATGTGTGTATATACAATATATATATATATATATATATATATATAGTCACCTCAGCCATCAAGCTCCAGCACCTCCGCCACCACCGTGCAGCGCCACTTCGAAGCTCCACCACCATGCAGCTCCTCCTGCCTCCAGCTACCTCCAGCTCTTCCAAAAGCTCCACTCCATGCAACACAGCAAGCTCGAACGGCAAGCTCTGCTCCGCCAACTACAGCTCCGGCCACCAACTCCATACAGCAAGCTCGGCCGCCACTTCCGCGTCAACCTTCGCCGCATGTGGCTACAGTCCTACCACGTACAACTCCGGCCAAGCCCGAGTCCCAACTTCAACTCCTCCACTCGGCCACCAGCAGCGCCACCACCGCGCACCTCCGACATGCACAACCACCTCAACTCCACCACCATGCTCGGACAACTCCAGCGCCAGTCTCTTCCACGTCAGCAATCCAGCTGTTCATCCACGTCAGCGATCCAGCCGCTGCTGCTGTTGCGCCCGGAGCACGCCACCTCTGCCGGAGAAAGAATAAAAACGGCTGAAATTAATTCCATTAGGCCAGTTACTGTAGCATGAACAGTAACGGCCGAATGAAATTAAATTCAGCCGTTACTATTAACTGCTGGAGTTATTATGGTGACCGGGCCCCACCAGCATTGGAGTTGACATTTCTTTTATGATTGTTTTAATTGGGTAGATGAGAGGTTGCATTAATTTGGTAGGTGAGAAGTTGTGTATTTATGATGAGAGAGTTTTTTCTTGTTTTCCTTTTGCCTATATAAAGGCCCCCTTGTACATGTTTGAAGATTGATGAATTTAGTGAGAGAAGCTCCCATATTTCTGTTTTAGTGAGAGAGAGGAGCGCAGCAGCGCTGGAGTATTGTTTCTGTCCGGGCGGTTAGAAGGCTAGTCGGGCGAGTTGAGTTTGACCGGGCAAATAGAAGTGGAAGTCGCGCGGTCTGGTGAGCGCGCAGCGAGAGAAGGAGCTCGCGGGTTTTTGTGTGACTCGCATTTCGAGTGATCTCGCCAGGGGGGAGCTCGCAGGGTTGGTGTAGCTCTCGCAGGTGGCGCGCGCGGGAGCCGGTCTCGAGTAGGCGAACCGCGAGTGGGGTGCAGGCTCGCCTGGTGGTTTGGGCGAGAGGTGGTGAAGGCGATCTCGCCTGGTTGTGTTCGCGAGTGGTGGTGGGAGCTCGCTCGCGAGAGGAGGTACTCGCTATAGAGGGAAGGAGCCCGCGCGGTTTAGTGCTCGCCCAGGAGGTTTGAGGCCGCGCGGTTTGTAGCGGTCTCGCCGGGGTCTAGCCGCGCGACTTGGAGGTCTTGCAAAGTTGGTCCCGCCGAATACTTAGAGATTTTCGAGGTAACAGGAACCCATACACGTTTCCAACAAGTGGTATCAGAGGCAGGTTCGAACCCTCGGGAGGTTTGAAGTAGAGGAGAGATGGAGTTTGGAGGTGCCGTGGCGGGGCAAGTCCCCAAGTTGACGAAGACTAACTATGGGAACTGGAGCATCCAGATGAAAGTACTACTAGCCTCCAAGGAGTTGTGGGAGGTAGTAGAGGATGGTGTGGAGATGCTGACTGCTGAAGCAGAAGCCGCTTTGACGAACGCACAAAGGACAGCACTGAGAGAAGCTAAGAAGAGGGACAAGAAGGCTTTGTTCATCTTGTACCAAGGGGTGGATGAAGCTACGTTTGAGAAGATCTCGGACGCCGAGACTTCGAAGGAGGCATGGGAGATTTTACAACGCTCCATGCAGGGAGTCGATAAGGCAAAGAAGGTGAAGCTGCAGTCCCTTCGAGCTCAATATGAAGTGATGAAGATGCAGGGTTCAGAGAAGGTTGGCGACTATGTGACCCGTCTGCGGACGATCACAAATGAGATGAAGAGAAACGGGGAGACGATAGACGAGGTCAGCTTCATGGAGAAGCTCCTACGTTCTATGTCCAAGAAGTTCCGACACGTGGTGGTGGCCATCGAAGAATCGAAGGACCTCACAGTGATGACGGCGGATGAACTGATAGGCTCGCTACAAGCACATGAGTATCGGATGGTGCAAGATGAGGAGGAGTCGAGTGGCTTGGGGAAAGCACTTCAGACTCAACTCAATTTTGGAGAAAGTTCAGGAAGAGGAGGAGGCCAGCGTGGTCGAGGCTACCAAGGCAGAGGTAGAGGAGGAAGAGGTGGAAGAGATTTTGGAAGAAATCAGTTCAACCAGGGAGCGGTAGAGCAACATCATGGTTGGAGGCAAGATACAGGAGGTAGAGGAAGAGGCCAAGGTAGAGGTCAAGGCAGAGGACAGGGAAGAGACCAGGGAAGAAGTCAAAGAGGAGGAAGAGATATGTCCCAAACTCAATGTTACAACTGTAACAAGTTTGGACATATGAGTTACGACTGCTGGGCTCCCAGGAAGGGTGGTGAAGCCAACCACTATGCGGAAGCTAACAATACGGGTGGAGACCCGATGATGTTCCTTACTATCCAAGGCGCTGCAGGAGGGAGGAATGGAGTATGGTACCTAGATACTGGAGCAAGTAACCACATGTGTGGTGATAAGGAGCTATTCACCAGCCTTGAGCCGAATGGAGGAGATGTCAGTTTTGGCGACGCCTCGAAGATCTCTGTGGAAGGAAGAGGAGTGATCGCGGTGACGATGAATGGGAAGGAGGTGCTCATCAACGACGTCTTCTATGTACCGGGCTTGAGGAGTAACATCCTAAGTCTTGGACAGCTGGTGGAGAAGGGCTATCGCGTCCTGTTGAGGGATAGCACCTTAGCGATGAAGGATAGCCAAGGAAGAGAGGTGGTAAGAGTGAAGATGGCGACGAACCGCCTCTTCCCTCTAAGTTTGGATGCCAAGGAGACGGCATGTCTTGCGAAGACAGGAGATGAGGAGGAAGCTTGGCTGTGGCACCACCGGATGGGGCATCTGGGGTTCACAGGCCTGAAGCTGTTGTCTGGATCCAAGATGGTGGAAGGGCTGCCTATGATCACACCTCCTCAAAGGGTCTGTGAGGCATGCACGAAGGGGAAGCATAGGAGAGAAACTTTCGAGGGTGGCAAGTCCCGGAGAGCAACAAGGCCGTTGGAGTTAGTTCACTCGGACATCGCTGGTCCGTTTGAGACTACTTCAATAGGTGGAAGCAGATACTACATCACGTTCACCGACGACTTCAGTAGGAAGTGTTGGGTATACTTTCTGAAGGAGAAGGCAGAGGCTCTGGACAAGTTCCAAGAGTTCAAGGCGATGGCTGAGAAGGAAGCTGGGCAACCACTGAAGGTGCTCCGGACAGATAGAGGAGGGGAGTACACCTCTAGGCTGTTTGATGACTACTGCAGAGAATGGGGGATCTCACACCAGCTGACGGCGGCGTACTCGCCTCAACAAAACGGAGTGGCGGAAAGGAAGAATCTAACCATTATGAACATGGCGAGGAGCATGGTGAAGGGCAAGGGGTTGCCAAAGAAGTACTGAGCGGAAGCAGTACAGGTAGCGGTGTACTTGCTAAACCGTTGCCCAACCAAGAGTGTGATGTTCAAGACACCGTTTGAAGCCTGGTGTGGGAGGAAGCCCAGTGTGAAGCACCTGAGGGTCTTCGTGTGTGTGGCTTATGCTCACATCCCGGACCAGAGGAGGAGGAAGCTGGACGATAGAAGTGAGAAGTGCATTTTTGTAGGCTACGCTCCTGCGAGCAAGGCTTACAAGTTGTACAACCCGGAGACGGAGAAGGCCATTATCTCACGAGATGTGGTGTTTGAAGAAGGAAGCTGCTGGAGCTGGAATGAGGAGGTGAAGAACATCAAGGGGATGTTTTTCGAGGACGATGAAGAAGAAGGTGGAGGAGAGGCTGAAGCGGAGATGGGTGGAGCTGAGCCACCATCACCACCTAGCGGAGGTTCAGGGGGAGCTCTCACCCCTTACTCAAGTGGAGCAAGTTCGAGCAGAGGAGGATCCGGTGGAGCAAGTACCAGTGGAACTAAGGATGATCGTCCTCACCCTCGGACTAGGAGGTTGGAGGAGATCTATGAAGAGACGGCTGCAACCCATAACAACTTTTCTTTATACTGTTTGCTTGCAGATGTTGAGCCGTGCTCCTACGATGAAGCTGCAAAGGAGAAAAGCTGGAGGAAGGCGATGGATGCGGAGATCGCCTCCATCAAGAAGAACGATACCTGGAAGCTGGTAGATGCACCTGCAGGCCACAAACCCCTCGGGGTGAAGTGGGTGTATAAGGTGAAGAAAAATAAAGATGGGGGCATGGAGAAGCACAAGGCGAGGCTAGTCGTGAAGGGCTACCGCCAAGTTCAGGGAGTGAACTATGATGAAGTCTTCGCACCGGTAGCGCGGATAGATACCATCCGGCTGATCATCGCGCTAGCCGCACATCACGGGTGGAAGATAATGCAGATGGACGTGGTCTCTGCTTATTTGAATGGCTACCTGGAGGAGGATGTGTACATCGAGCAGCCTCCAGGGTATGTGGTGAAAGGGCAGGAGAGAAAGGTCTGCAAGCTTGACAAGGCACTCTACGGGCTGAAGCAGGGAGCTAGAGCTTGGAACGGCAGGATAGATGCTTACTTACAGAAGCATGGCTATCAGAAGAGCCCGCATGAGTACGCACTCTACACCAAGGTAGACAAGGATGGAGGCATGATGATTATCTGCCTATACGTGGATGACATAATCTTCACAGGGAACAATGCTGGGATGTATGAAGAGTTCCGGGGCATGATGAAGAGAGAGTTCGAAATGACGGACTTGGGTGAGTTGAGCTACTTTCTGGGAGTAGAGGTGCAGCAGAGAGAAGACGGGATCTTCATATCCCAGAAAAAGTATGCTGAAGAGATTCTGAAGAAGTTCAGGATGGAGAATAGCAAGCCTATCTCCACTCCTGCAGATCCAGGGATGAGGCTGAGTAAAGAATCGAAGGAAGGGGCGGTGGACTCCACCTTGTTCAAAAGTTTGGTGGGTAGTCTACGCTACCTGACCTTCACCCGACCAGACATCATGTATGCGGTCGGGGTGGTGAGTAGGCACATGGAGGAGCCAAAGGAAGACCACTTCACGGCAGCGAAGAGGATCCTGAGGTACATCAACGGGACAAGAGGTCACAGGCTGAAGTACTCCGCTGGAGAGGAGCTGAAGTTAGTTGGATACTCCGATAGTGACTATGGAGGCGACGTGAACGATCGGAAGAGCACTTCCGGATATGCTTTCAATATGGGGACGGGGGTGTTCTCTTGGAGCTCGAAGAAGCAGGCAACGATAGCTCTATCGTCCTGCGAGGCTGAGTACATTGCAGCAGCAGCTGACACCTGCCAAGCCATTTGGCTAAGGAATCTGTTGGAGAGCTTGCAACATGAAGTGGATGAGCCAACGACTATGTTGGTGGACAACATGTCGGCCATCCAGCTCGCGAAGAACCCGGTACTACATGGAAGGAGCAAGCACATCGAGACGAGGTATCATTTCCTAAGGGAGCAGGTAGAGTTGAAGACAGTGGAAGTAAAGTATTGCCCGACCGGAGAGCAAGTCGCGGACATCTTCACCAAGGCATTGAAGGTGGACACGTTCCTGAAGCTCAAAGGCAAACTCGGCATGTGCTGCCAAGTTTGAGGGGGAGTTTGCTGGAGTTATTATGGTGACCGGGCCCCACCAGCATTGGAGTTGACATTTCTTTTATGATTGTTTTAATTGGGTAGATGAGAGGTTGCATTAATTTGGTAGGTGAGAAGTTGTGTATTTATGATGAGAGAGTTTTTTCTTGTTTTCCTTTTGTCTATATAAAGGCCCCCTTGTACATGTTTGAAGATTGATGAATTTAGTGAGAGAAGCTCCCATATTTCTGTTTTAGTGAGAGAGAGGAGCGCAGCAGCGCTGGAGTATTGTTTCTGTCCGGGCGGTTAGAAGGCTAGCCGGGCGAGTTGAGTTTGACCGGGCAAATAGAAGTGGAAGTCGCGCGGTCTGGTGAGCGCGCAGCGAGAGAAGGAGCTCGCGGGTTTTTGTGTGACTCGCATTTCGAGTGATCTCGCCAGGGGGGAGCTCGCAGGGTTGGTGTAGCTCTCGCAGGTGGCGCGCGCGGGAGCCGGTCTCGAGTAGGCGAACCGCGAGTGGGGTGCAGGCTCGCCTGGTGGTTTGGGCGAGAGGTGGTGAAGGCGATCTCGCCTGGTTGTGTTCGCGAGTGGTGGTGGGAGCTCGCTCGCGAGAGGAGGTACTCGCTATAGAGGGAAGGAGCCCGCGCGGTTTAGTGCTCGCCCAGGAGGTTTGAGGCCGCGCGGTTTGTAGCGGTCTCGCCGGGGTCTAGCCGCGCGACTTGGAGGTCTTGCAAAGTTGGTCCCGCCGAGTACTTAGAGATTTTCGAGGTAACAGGAACCCATACACGTTTCCAACATTAACATGCTTATAAATATTATCGTTTTGAGGGGGAGGAGGGCATTGGGGAGAGCGGAAAATTTCTAAGGCATTTCACTTGAGAGCAATTTGAGTCCAGCAGTTCGTTTTAAGAGTTGTTTATTTCAAGGAAAAAATCATTGAAAGTTTTTGTTCTCAAAATTTGTGCGTAGAAGTTGTTCTTTTTGTTCCTGTCTCTAATTTGCTCAATAATTTTGTACGTCTTTTTGTAACGTTGTTTTTTTTCGCTGTTTCCCCCTATAAATAAAAGTTCAATTTTTATTTGCACTTTAAAGTAATTCAATTTCAATTTTTTTTATCAATTGTCGCTTTTGTTTCACTTTTTCATAATGTCGCATTATTTTGATAATGATTCATCCATCTCCATTAGCGGCTAATTCTCCATAGTGCTCGATCGAGACGATCCGAGGATGAGATAATTTTTGCGGTGATTTTAATTTTACGCTTCTCAATTTGTTGAACGCTTACGATTTACCGTTGATCAATTCATTGAGTCTATATATTTTTATTTCAAAACAGTTTTCGCTCTTTAGTTGGCCGAGAGGCTCGTAAGACGAATCGATCACTCATCGGTAAAAAGAGTAGAACGCAACCCTCGAGAGAGGACGACGTAACTCTTCTGAATTGGAGTAAAATCTAATAGCGAGGTTCACTACCTAAAGCAAGTCTTAGACGATGCGATTTGAGAACGAAAGTTCGGTCGATACACCTAAGCTTAGTTGAACCTAATCCTTGAAAGAAGGGTGTTCATGCTTCGGGAACCTCCACGGTCAAAGCCTCTTCAACAAGAGAATTGCATTGTTATTTTCATTTCATAATTTTATAATTCCAAGGTAACTCAAGATCGGGTACTAGTTGTAAAACCATTAATTTAATTCTGTTAAGCTTTTCTAGTTTTCACTATTCGTAACCCCAAAACTTCAAATTTTTATTGATAAAATAATAACGATTTTCAAAGTAGGATTACTCAACCACCCCGAGTCTAATACGACCTTGGTTTTTATAAACCTATACCACTCCCGATACGGTACACTTGTCGTTGTCGCTTGCGGAAATAGTTTCGCGCGATCACTAATCTTTCAATCTGCCACCGAGTGACTTCCGACTCTGCTAGCTAATAAGATTCTAGTCAGTGGGATCTTTTCCGGGCTAACACTTCAGTCTACCACCAAGTGACTTCTGACCCTGCTAGCTAGTGGGAGCCTGGTCAGCGGGATCTTCTCGGGGCTAATACTTCAATCTACCACAAAGAGACTTCCGGCCCTGCCAGCTAGTGAGAGTCTGGTCAACGAGATCTTCTCGGGGATAACCTTTCAATCTACCACCTGGTGACTTCTAGCCCTGTCATTTAGTGGGAGCCTGGTCAGCCGCATATTCTCGGGGCTAATACTTCAATCTACCACTGAGTGGTTTCCGGGCCTTTCAGCTTGTGGGAGCCTAATCAGTGGGATCTTCTCGGGGCTAAACCTTCAATCTACCACCGAGTGACTTTCGGCCTTGCCAGCTAGTGGGAGCCTGGTCAGCGGGATTTTCTCGGGGCTAATCTTTCAATCTACAACCAAGTGACTTTCGGCCCTTCCAGCTAGTGGGAGTCTTATAAGAGGATGTGGGTCTAAGGGGCAGCGCCCTATAAATTTTTTTATTTTTATTGTTTGCACCCCTGCTCGCCTGGATTTCAGCTCACTGAGACCTTAAACACTTTCCTACCTCTCACATCAGGAGCTCTCGCCCGACATCTCGAGCACTCGTCTAACACTTGCCCGACCCTCTCCTTGGAACTAGAAGAAGAGCAATCACCCAACACTCACCTAACACTCGCCTGGAGCGGACAGAGAGAGACTCGCCAGACACTTGCCTGACATAGGCCGATGGGCGCTCGCATGGTAATCGCCTGACACTCGCCTGACACAGGTCGAGGGGGCACTCGCCTGGCTTAGGCCGAGAGGCACTCACTTGGTACTCACCTGACACAGGCCGAGGGGCACTCACCTGGCACTCTCCTGGAGTGGATAGAGGGAGACTCATCTGACACTCACCTAACACAGGCTGAGGGGTACTCGCCTGGCACTCGTCTGACACAGGCCTAGGGGCATTCTCCTAGATCAGGTCGTTGGGCACTCGCCTGATACAAGCCAAGGGCAGTCGCCAGACACTCGTCTGGCACTCGCCTGTCACTCTCCTGACACATGACGAGGGACACTCGTCTGGAACTCACCTATCACATGCCGAGTAGAGCCCATAAGAGTATAATAAGAGCGGGTGGGTACCTTTTGGTTGATTGTGCCGAAACTTACCTTCGTCAGAACTGACCCGACTGGAGGTCGCCTCTTCTAGTACTCGCCCAACCGGACTTGCCTCTCTGCCCCTTGCTTCTAGCCATGGGACTCGCTCAGGAATTTCTTGTGCAGGCTACGGTCCACGCTCACCGCACCAAAAAAGTTGAAACCGGAACTCGATTTATTGAGGAGTTCGGACCCAAGGGGGTAGCTTGCACCTACTCCTCTCAAGCGAGAGCTCCTGGCCAGCTACTTGAACGAAGAGAAAGACCCTGAGCTGTAGTGAGGAGGTCCCGTCATATACCCGAAAGATCTAAGAGAGCTTCCCCTCCCAAGCCAAGGATAAACTGGGCACCTTGGAGGGATCTGGATACCAACCCAAGTAAATCATAGGAGGAAGAGGCTAGGAAAAGGATCCCCTCCCAAGGTTCCTCAAGGGTCTATTTATAGTTTTCCAAGTCTGACTTGTCAATAGCGGAATCCCCCCTTTTAGTTTTATTATAAGCAACCTAAAACGGTCTGCCAACATCGTAACTCCATTGTTCGGAGGAGCTATTAGCAGACCTAAAGAGGTATCCTGGGGTTGGCAAGTGTCTGGTGAAGCTGGGACTCGCCACTCGTCCCGAATCTAGATCTCGCCCCCTAGGGGGTTGCACTTGCTCAGGGAGCCTGGAACTCACCCCTGGGGGGTTGCACCCTCCTAGGGAGCCTGGATCTCGCCCCTAGGAGGGTGCACTCACCCACGAAGCCCGAAACTCACCCCTGAGGGGCTGCACCCGCCTAGGGAGCCTGGATCTCGCTCATAGGGGACTGCACTCGCCCAAAGAGCCCAGAACTCGCCCATGGGGGGCTGCACTCGCCCCTAAGAGGTGACTTCTTCTGCACTCATCCTGGATGAGCGAGATCATCTAGGCCATCATCGGTCGCTTCTGATCTCGACGAATTACGTGTTATACATCAGTGACAAATTACCTTGCCTTCAAGGCCGAGTACCTGCCGTCGGGGTTCTCTGCTCGTCGTCTTGAAGAAGGCGAATCCATCAACTAATTTTACCAAGATGAGTTCGCCTTCCCCTCTAGCACTTCGAGGTCGAGCTTTTCCTCCCATTTTAGCCGAAGGTTAAGCAGTTCCTCAGGTATTTCGGCGCGGTGCCCACACAGGTGAACACGATTGCGATCACGATGCTGGTCGCATTCGCCTGCTATTAGCGCGAGGAAAAGGTGGAGTTCAACCTCACCGTTTTCCGCAAGCTGTTCATCTACAGGACAACCACCCACATAGTAGACTTCCTGACTGGCTCACAGCTTAAGGTATGCAAGACCGCCAACAATGTCCACTACTGGGTGGACATGCTCCTTTCCATCAAGGGGGATCTCAGCAACATCCCCTACTCACCGATCCAGAAGGGTGAGTCGACCTACCTAGCCCCTCGCGCAAACGACGAGGAGTTTGCTTTCCTGCGACACAACCTCGATCTGCTCCCACCCGTGAACCCGAGGAAGGTACGATTCTAGTCACCACACCTCAACCTTTCTGCTCGCTCTTCTTTAGAGGTATAACTTATGATTTTTTTGTTTTTATTTTTGATGCAGGCGAGCACCAGATCCTGGCGAACCCGCCTTATGTGGGTAGGGCGAGGCCGCGAGGGTTGACCCTTAGCTCGCCCTTTCCAAGGCTGAGGCGGCTTCCTGCACGGGCAACCTGGGGGAGCCTGCATCTAGCAACGACAAGGGGAAGAGATCCGTAGTGGATCTTGATCCCCCTCCAACGGCTCGCAGAAGAAGAAAATGCAGAACACCTGGCGGGGAAGGATAAGACCCCTAAGCCGGGCGATTCGGAGCCCCCGACAAGAGATGATGCCGGGGAGAGTGAGTCAATGGTGCCAGACTTGCACCCTAACTTTGGCTTGGGGCAAGGGCCCCGAGACGGTGTTGGCAACCCGTTGCTCATCTAGGACGACAAGGCCAATATGATCTCCGCCTCCTCCCTCCTTCCCTTATGAACTGAGCATGACTTATTTTGGCAGGGACCCCTTGCCCTACACGTGCAAGGAAAAATAATACTAGAATGCACTACATTCTTGGAGCACTGCCCCTGGACTAGAATGCACTACACTTGTAGAATGCACTCGAGGGGAGTAACCGAGTAACAACATATCGAATGAGCTGCCTAAAAGCTTAACCAAACGACACCAGATATCACTGGCACAGAAAAAACAGCGCAGTCTGGAATTATAAGACTAGAATGCCCCTGTTAAATATAAATATCACCCCCAATACCTAAGCACATCCAAAAAAGGACTCCCGCCACCTTCCCGCACGCATCATCCCAGAGTCGGCAGTTTCGGGGTTTTCGGCATTCCCATTCGATCCCGGCGTCGGCATTCCCGTTCGATCCCGGCGTCGGTATTCCCGTTCGATCCCGGCGTCGGTATTCCCGTTCGATCCCGGCGTCAGCAGTGTTATTCAGTGCTTTCTCTGCCAGTCCCGATCCCAGCGGGTGTTTTCTCGTTCGATCCAGGCGTCGACAGTGTCGTGATTGTCGGAATTCCCGTTCGATCCCAGCCGGTGAGTGACAAGTTCCTCTATCCATGCTAGCCCAGTTCTTCCAAATCCAGTGGGTAACTCATGCTGCCAAAAAACCGGGCTAACCGTTATATTTTATATACTAGTGACAAAGGGCCGGCGTTGTGGCAGCGGAAGCCGCGAGGAGTCCGATCGGAAAAAGGTAGACTCCCAGATACGATCACGAAGAGAAGAATAATGGAATGTATTCGAGAAAATTTGGACTCCATCCGTTCTCTTCAGATCCGGCAGGTCTTCACGCAAGCCGTCAGCCTAGGTCATTTTCGTCTCCCTATCAATATTGCATTTCAAAAGCCATCCGTGCCCAATAATTGTTTTTTGAAGTTTTTTCTGGGCAAATTATCACCGTTCTCAAAGTAAAACATATGTTTACATGATCCATTGCTCATTTCCTCATATTTTTGTCTGTGGTTGAATTTGGCATAGAAAAAAAGTGCGGAGTGGTTCTGAATTTATGGAGATCTTTAGAAGTCATTGATTATTATCTGTGAATGTATCAGTTATGATCGTAACTTCGGCGCTGATCATACGGAAGGGGCTTATGTGTGTTACTGGAAGTGAATCCCCGGCGGTCGTAGTCCTATCTGGAAGTATGGAACCCGGGTTTAAGAGGGTGAGTTTAGCAATTCAGCTTATTTCTTCTCCAAAAAAACATGTAAATAGGTTTTTGAGAGCTGTTGACTGAAATGCTTATAATTTTCTCATATAAAAAATCTTATTAGAATCATCTAAAGTAAATCTCAGATTATATGTAAGCTTTTGAACTGTTTTAGTTTCTATCTTATTGGTGCATATACTGTTTAAGTGCAGTGTAATTTGTATATAAAAGTAATTCAATCAGAATGAACTAATACAATAATTTGGTGTTTTCATTATTCAAAAGAGCCTAAACTGGAGAAACTCGCTTATGCTTCCCCTGACTGCATATCATATGTCTTTAGGCCAACACTCAACACTAAATTTGCCTTTATGATAGAGTTTTCTTAATTTGTTTGATTGTTAATTTGTTATGCAACATAAATTTAAGAGGATTTTGGTTCATGAATTCTCCTTACGCCCAATAGAAGTGATAAATGAAAGAAAATCAAAATATTTTTGAATGGAGTCTAGAACTATGAATGTAAAGAGTGATCGAGTTAAATTTGTGGGACATTGTTTATTTTCTTAAGCATTTTAATAACTTTTGAGATAATCATCACGATATAAATGTTTATTTTTTAATAAAATTTAAAAGGTAAAAAATATAATCTTTATTAATATTGGTAAAGAAGTTTTTATATAGGCCCAATCACAACCATCCTTCCAAAATCACTTAAACTTTATATAGGCCTATATTCAATCACAATCATCCATTCAAAATCACCTAAACTAATAACACAAACCCGCCTCCTCACAATCTGCGAAATCCATCTCAACCCCGACAAAGTTTCATGGGTGGAAGTTTGCATTCATACCAAATGTGCTAGTTTAAGTGAACATTTGTGCCAGGATATTTTGTATTACATTGTTAGTCTGTTACTAGACATCGGCCAACATAAATCGATGAAACATTTGTAAGTTCATACTTCTTAAAATAGCATCCAGCTTTCAGCTCTTACTATATATATTTCTTTTTGCAGATTATTATTTTATTCTCAATTTTGAAAAAAAGAAGAGGTGAAAAATGAAGGTCATTTTTATTCAATAAACGTTCTCTTCCTTAAACGATTTGTGAATTTTTGAATTTTTTGGGTAGGACTCATTTTCTTCTTCATTAATTCCTCCCTGAAGACCCATGCTGATTCAACACTTTGGGTATCCGTAGTTTTCCTCTTTGTTTGAGTTTTTGTGGCCTTGATTATAATATGCTTTATCTTTAATTGACACGGACCTCTATAGTTTACAAAGGAATTGTCCTTAATTGTACATGCTTTATGATGTAAGGTAATTTTGGTTAAGGATGCCCTTAAATGGATGATATATTAAACGGAGATGCAAAAATATAACTGTGAGAAGTTTGAGTCCAGCAACAGATAACCCACAATGTTTTTGACAGGGCCAACTGATTCGCTTCTTAGGCAAGGAATTGTCCATTGTTCATGATCAAACACTCTATATACAACAAAAGGAGGTAGAGATGGACTCTGAGATAGAAATTTTGGCTTCCATTGAGTCATCAAAGAGAAAGAATGATTTAATTGTGATAGTTGTTGGTGCGATCTCCACGATCAACATACTGGATTACCAGTCAGACATTCAAAGATCAAAGAGTTCAAGAAGCAAAAACTAACGGTTTTTGGCGATCAATTGTATGACGATACTAACTCATGGTCATGATCGTTTCAAGTGGATGCGACATGTGCAAGAGCTAAGAAGCAGAACCAGATTTCTATGTGTTCCCTAAGTTATTAAAGGCGCAAGGCCCAAAGAGGTCCAAGGGCCTAGGGGCAAAGAGGTCCTGAGGGCTAGACGCAAGGCGCAAGCGCGCACCTGAGGCATAAAAATGGGAAAAAGATAATATAATATATTAAATACAAAAAACATATAAAATAAATCTATCACCATATTACACATTAGAATTGCATATATCACAACCCCAAAAATAACTAGCATTACAAAATAAGATTTCAAAAATAACATAACCACTCTTTTTGCTGTGATGAAGGAGTACAACAATATTCCATCTATGAATCTTGCATCAAAACTTAAGAATGGGTGGCTCTTAAGAGTACAACGATTTGATTTATGAATTTTGATCAATAATGAAGGCTCAATCTTGACTATTAAAGGAGAAACGTTGTGAACTGGATCAACAAAAAAGATGTAGAAAATCAATAATGAATCTTGCAAATTTAGACCAGAAAAATTTTTAGGGGTTTAGCGCTCTCTAGATTTAGTAGTCAAAGAGATGAAAACTAAGGGTTGACTTTTTCTCTACTATTAACTATCTAAGAGATCCAAATTCGATCTGATGTCAAATACCATGACTTTGCAGCATAGAAGGAATGATTTGTTGTCTCAATCAATCCCAATAAATTTTATCAATAAAATAATTGAAAAGATCCAAAAATGAAAGGAATGAACTGAATATACATTTTAAATTTGAATATTCCAAGAGAACTCCATTTATTCATATTCTAGATCCAACAAATATAATATAAGAATTTATTCATTTTTCTTGGTTCCATAGATTTTTCAAGAATTGAATCAAATTATAACAATCACATAACTTTCAGGAATTTAACACTCCCAAGATCAACTAAGCTGTTTGGATACTTGATTTATCCAAGATTTAAGGTGTGATGAAGCAAAGTGCGCCTAAGCGAACATGAGGCGCGAACCGAGGCACACATCTCCCTCCTTTGCCTTGCAGAGGCGAGGCCCGGTGCGCTCGGCGCCTCAAACGCACCTTTCATAACATAGTGTGGTCCCGATTGTATCTGTGGTGATACCAATAGATACCCGTGAATTTAGGCTCAGGCTAAATTAATTATATCAAAACTATGATAGCAAATCAGAATCCCAATGCAAAAAAAAACTGGAATCCCAATGAGAACCAAACATATTTTATTTTTCTCATTTTTAGGGTTTGTAGTGGGATAAAGGCTTGAGTGTTGTTGTTGTAATTTCGTTTTTAGGATTTGTGTATATAAATATCCACCCCTTCTTGTATTCATTTTTTGACTTTATTCAAATCTGATAGTAATGCCTAACCCTAGCCATATAAGGCTTGTTTGTATGGAGAAAACCTCGTGGAAAGATCTTCTTAATTTGTATTTCTGCCACATCATAATTGTGCAATAAAGTTTGGAAAATAAACCCAGTAGACAGGCAGCTAAATTAATTTTGGTGGATTAGAAAGATGAATGGGTAGGCCATAGGTAAGATGGATAGAAATTGTTCAAAATGGTTTGCAAAAGATAGTTTTAACTCGTATAACACTAAAGGTAAGCCCGGTGCACGAAGCATCCCCACGCAGCGAGGGTTCGAGGAAGGGTCCCACCACAAGAGGGAAATGTAGGCAAACCTTACCCTGCATTTTTGCAAGAGGCTCCTCTCAGGACTCGAACCCATGACCTCAAGGGCACATGACAACACCTGAACCGGTGCGCCAAGGCTCCCTTCTAAGGCTCCATTTGGCACAATGGTGACGGTCATGAACATGAGGGTTAAATTGTCATTCGTTAATACTCACATAAGGAACTTCATCCACTTTTATGTTCAAACGGATGATGTTTGTTAAGTGATACTTAACGAGTGACAGTTTAACCCATGCGTTTACGACCACCACCACCATGCCAAACGGAGCCTAACTCGTTTAACAACACTAATCAGGAAAAAATAACGGTAAATGCAAATTCATAAACCATATTCTAAAAGTTAGGATAAAGATAATGGTTATGGTCTGATGACTGATTTGCTTGGGTTTAATTCATTTTTGCGATGGTGCAAGTAAACTATGAGTGGCATTTCAATCAAATTGAATTTTTCTGTGAGAAACGAGAATGGAAAATGTTTGACTCCGTTTTTTTTGGATTTTTATACGATGGTTTTCCTGTCCGATTGATAAATACTTTTAATGTAGTGATGTTTTCAAGCGGGATTATTATTGATTTGGATAACATAGCACTTGAAATAACTAGATTATTGTGGCTACATGCTTGATTATTTGGCGATACTTTGTCCATTTTCCTTCTATGCTATAGTTCTCCGAGATTTTATTAATTTAATGAGGCTATTTGTGCTGCAGGGAGATATTCTGTTCCTTCATATGAGTAAAGATCCTATTCGTGCTGGAGAAATAGTTGTGTTTAATATTGATGTAAGTCATCTGATTGTACTTCTTAGTAAATGCTCCTACAAGCATTATTTTGTACTTCTTAATAAATTCTCCTATGTGCATAAATGTGAATTTTTTTGATCGTTATAATGCAATACGAAGTACAGTGTAAATGATTTTTCCATCTCTACAAGCATTTCTGTATATTTTATACTCTTTACCAATTTATCTGATTTTTGTCTGTAGTGAGTTCTGTTAGAAAACAACTTGTAAAGGCCCATTTAGTGACCCATTATAGACTTTATTCTTTCACTTGTATTAGTCCCACATCATGTAAAAGGGATATCTCTCTCTTCTCCCTATATATTTGTACTCATACTTGTTTTTTACATTTTAAGAAATATACACAAGGTTTACTCCATTCTTCAACATGGTATCAGAGCTCTGATCATCTTGAGCGGCCTGTTCTTTTTTAACCGCCGCCTCTGCTTCTTCCCGGGCGGACTCTTGCCGCTGTTTGCCGGTCCCTGTTTGCCTCCTACTCTCCGGTCTTTATTTCGTTACCCGCTCCTCTTCCGTTGCTGCACTTCTTCTTTCCTCCTTCTCCCCATCCCGAGATTTTTCAACTTCTTTGGTGGGGCCCTCAGACTGATTTTGTCGCGGATTCCTCCCTCTCTACCCAATCAACCTCTTCCTCTTTGTCGTCCTGCTTCTATCCGCTGCGGTCTGTTTCTATACGCTTCGGCCTCTTCTTGTCACAGACTATTCTTTCCCGCTTGACCTCTTCTTGTCATGAATTGATTCTCTCCGTTGCGGACTGTGAACTGTCTCTATCCTCTGCGGCCTCTTCTCTTCTAATCGCCGCGGACTGCTTGCTGTACTTCTCTTGCGGCGCGGGGTCTTCTTACTCTTGCGTGGTTTCCTCTAGCCGCTGCGGCCTCTTCCTTTCTAGTCGCGGATTGCTCTTGCCAGCCCTCTCTTCTTGCCGCGACCTCTCTACGCCGTGCTCTTAGTCCACCTATCTTTATCCACTGCTCGTCTAATCACCGCGGATTCTCCGTAGCCGCTGTCTGCTGTGACCTTCACTTCTTCCAGGAGCCCGCTACAAATTCTTCTCTAGTCGCTGCGGCTTTCTGTTCTCTGCTTGGTATATCTACTAGCGACCTCTCTCTGCGGCCTTCTCTAGTCGCTGTCTGCTGTGCTGTCCTCTGTGGATTCTTTTCTAGTCGTTGCGACCTTCTGTTCTCTATGACCTTCTCCTCTATTCGCTAGTCGCTGCCGGATTCTCTTGAGTTTATTCGCTGACCGGCTGTCTCTCTTGCTGTCACGGACTCCACGACTGCTTCCTCTCTTCCTGCTCGTGCTGCGGCTCCCACTTCTGAAGTCCGCGATGAGATTCAGATCACCACCATCTCTCTCAGTGGAAAACACAACTTTGTAGGATGGGTGCATTCTATTCGTCGTGTTTTACAAATCAAAGGTCTTCTTCAGCACCTTACCCACAACATTCCCATTGCTCATTCTGACGAATGGTTGCGTGATGAGTGACGACGGCCGGGTCCAATCTTTTATCCTCAATTCCATGGACGTCGAACCCTACCGCATGACTATGTATCATGAGACGACCAAGACAATGTGGGAGGAGCTTCATTCTCTCTATTCTGGAAAAGGCAGCTTGTTACATCTGTTTGATATCATCTTTGCACTTCAAACTTTGGATCCCGGCACAACGAGTGATTTGGCTTCTTTTATTGCGAAGGCCAAAACTCTGGTGGAGGCTTGGATACAACATCAACCTCCCTCCACAGATCTTGCTACACAACGAGCAAAAAAAGGAAGCAGTTGGAATTGTATGATGATGACCCGAGTTCCACCCCACCTTCACAGTGTCCGGGCTCACATTCTTTCCTTCTCTACGACGCCCTCACTGTCCGTTGTCTGCTTTATACTACTCAAGGTTACCCCCCCCCCCCCCCCCCCCCCCCCCCGAGGTTCCAACAAATTTCTCTCCCGCTTCTCCTTCAGCAGCCCCTCTTACCTACTCCTGCTCTAGCCGTGGCTCTTTAACTTGGGGAGGCGGCCATATGTCTCAGGGACGAGGATGTACTGGCCGCTCGCCTTAAAATGTACTTATTGTGCTCGAGAAGGTCATCTTGAAACTACCAGCTACCACAAGCATGGTCTGCCTCCACATCTTGCTATCTCTGCTACAGCTGGTTCTGCACCTAATGCTGCTCCTCCACAGGATTCTGATTCTTCTACCCAACAGGATATCACTGCTCTCTGCACCCAGCTTCAACAGCTCTCAAGGTTTTATTGGTCACTCATCTGGCTCGGTTGTGTCTTTTTCCACTTGAAGGTATATCCTGTCTTTCCCATAGCCCCCACTGGATCGTGGACTCGGGTGCTACTCACCACATTACAGCCCAGAAACCGCCACAGTATTATACAGTCTGGTTATCCCAAGTTCATTACTGTCGCCAATGGCGACACCACTCCGGTTTCTAGCGCGACTGATCTTCAGCTCACCCCCACTCTCTCCTTTATCCTCAGCTCTTCATGTGCCAGGTTCCCCCTTCAATCTTCTATTAGTTAGCCGCCTTACTCAGGAACTTGACTGTTGTATAACATTTTCTCCTTCCTCCTTTGTTGTGCAGGATTGCCGCATGCAAAGTACCATTGGTAAAGGGCGGCTGTCAAATGGGTTGTATCTCTTGGACGTTCTACCCACCATCCTCTCTACTGTCTCTACTGATGATTGACATCACCACCTCGGGCATGCTCCCCTCTCCAATTCTTAAGAAGGCTCTTCCTAATGTTTCATTACGAAGAGTTTACTTTTGAATCATGTATCTATGACAAACAGTATCATACTTCTTTTCCTCCTACATGTACCCAGGAGTGATACTTCCGTTCTCTTTAGTTCATTCTGATATCTGAGGACCTTATAAAGTCCATAGTGTTTTTGGATATCGTTATTTTGTAACTTTTATTGATGATTACTTGCGTCTCGCTTGGATATATCTTCTTCATGATTGTACTAAACTGACATCTATTTCCTTATTTTTCTTACCGAGACGTGCACGCAGTTCTCCACTATGATAGAAATCATTCGCACTGACAATGATCACGAATATACCGGTCGCACCTTCTCAAATATCCGCACCGAGTTTGACATCATACATCAAATCTCGTGTGCTTATACCCCTCAACAAAACGGTGTCGCTGAGCGAAAAAATCGCCACCTCCTCGATGTCGCCCGGTCTCTCATGTTTCAAATACAAGTGCCCATCGAATACTGAAATTGCAGTTTCTACGCCCGGTCTCTCATGCCTTCCTCTGTGTTCAACTTCGTCGCTCCTTTTAGTCTCCTCTTTCCTTCCACATCTCCTTTCTCTCTCACACCCCGTGTCTTTGGGTGTGCGTGCTATGTTCATCTTCTTGGTTTGCCTACTGACAAGTTCGCTGCTCGTGCCACTAAGTGTATGTTCGTTGGCTACTCTCGCACTCAGAAAATGTTATGTTTGTTAGTCTCCTCCCGATGACAAACTCATTGTTTCGGCTGATGTAACTTTCTCTGAATATCAATCATTCCACTCCTCTCCTACCACCCCGTCCCCACCATCCACGACAGCTCGTTGATGCAGGACGGCGCGTAAGGTTTACGCGCCTGTCGACTATTTCTAGGAAACCCTAACCGAATGCAACGAAAATATGATTTTTTTTTCAAAAAGATTTGAGCGGGCGTTGCACAGAGTTTATGAAATTAAATAACGTAATTTGTAAAGCACAAAATTCACTACGTTGTTAGAAAATGAAATTTCTTAATAAAATGGTTCAATTTTAAATCCGGGAAGGAAGCTCGCAACTTTTGTTCCGTTCCCTTTGTCGTAGCACAACGAAAATCGTGAACTCCAAATACGTTACCGTTTGTAGTTTTCGACGTAGCGTTTGCTGACAAAACTCAGACGAAAACCCGACAAAGAGTCTATTATCCTACGAGAAAATATAGAGGCACACACAAAGGAAAAGAAAGAAACAATTACCCACGGAAGAGTCGTCTTCCGTATTCGAAGTCGAGGGCGATCACGCGAGAAACTCCTCGTCACCTTCAATCTCCACTCTGAGGTCGGCCACTATCGCACACGGGCACCAAGGAATTAAATCTCTCCCTCACACGAGATGGTTCCACGGAATCACTCCTCAAAGTAAGGAAGCCACAAACTAACAATCCTAAAATTCACTCGCTCTCACATTCAAAGTGGATCAACGTAATCTCAAACACTCAAGGTGGCACCACGGAATCTCCAACGCAATATGATATCCAACTTCCCTTTTCCTAATTCAGAGCAAATCAACGCACTTATTTCTCCAAACTCTAAACTCCTAACACCTACTCATCCACCATAAACGGGACTCAACATTTGAGAAAAAAACACAGTAATTTTGATGTTACTGTTCATTAATTTCAACCTCAAACAACTTTAATCAGCAAACTTTCTCTCAAGTGAACAGAAAAATTGTTGTTTATCTTCTCAATTGGAAGCACACCGCAACAGTTCCACAAGTTTCCAACTCTAAACAGGTACCTACAGGTCTCAAGAGACACTCAAACGGAATACACAAATACAACAATTCATCAATTTCTTCATCCTAACTCCTACAGTTCTCTCACGAAGCTTGAGACACGCCTAGCATCTAACAGGAGCACGCAACAACTCCACCATCGGGAATAGCCTTCCGGCCAACAAACAACAAATCAATCATATTCTTCCACCCTACAATACATACAACACTCGCATTTATAAGAAACAAAGAAAACACCAAAATCCCTGTTAATCGTGAGCTTCGTGGAAGAACCTTCATGGCCGAAGCTTGGACATGCGCTGAAAACCGCCGGGAAGAGGGATCGTGGCAGCGGAATGGGGCTGGAGAGCCGCGCGACGTGCGGAGAAGTGGGATCGTGGGCAGCCGCGTGAAGCTCGCCCCTAGGTAGCCGTCTGAAGCTCGTGTGAGGCTCGCGTGTCTTGGTTCAGGCGAAGAAGATGAACAGTCGCCCGGGGCGACGGGTTGATTGCTGAACCGGCTGCTTCATATACATATATATTGTTATATTATTTTAAAAAATATATATATATATATATAAACTCACACTACTTTAGCGCACACACACACATGTATATTTATATGTATATAAGTATATATATACATATATTTCACGCAAACTATAACACGAAACTCAAATAAAACATGTAAATTCAGTGCCGATAGAGGTCCGGATGGGTGCGGCGACAAACACTTTTGCGTCGCCCTGATCTGGGCCGGTCTCCACCAACTCTCCCCCTCTCGAAATTACTCATCTCTGGTGAGTGCTCCGAACGGTAGTGTTGTAGAAGATCAACATCCATGCGTTTTACTCCTCGGCCAAGACCCAGCTGGTCTCGGTATCTGGTCTGTCATGTCAACGAACCAAATATCTCTGAAATCCACTATCAGTAGTGGTCACTGTCTCGTCATCCAAGATCTGGTCGGGAACCAAAATCTGTCGCGGGAGTCGATCGGTAGCTTTGGGAACTGGTATAGTAGACTCATCTGGTATATCATGCTCAACCTGAAAGCTGTCAGTGGAAATGGAAGGAACTGCAGTGGACGTGTCAGTAGCGAAATGAATATCGGTATGTCCTGAATGTGCACCAACCCAAAAGAATCAATTGGAGGAGAAGACAATGGAAAATCTACAGACTTATGCGGGTAATCGTGAAATAAAGTCAGATCAGCTACGTTAAAAACATGATTTGCTCCCCAATTTGATGCAGGACGGCGCGTAAGGTTTACGAGCCTGTCGGCTATTTCCAGGAAACCCTAACCGAATGCAACGAAATATGATTTTTTTTTAAAAAAAGATTTGAGCGGGCGTTGCACAGAGTTTATGAAATTAAATAACGTACTTTGTAAAGCACGAAATTCACTACGTTGTTAGAAAATGAAATTTCTTAATAAAATGTTTCAATTTTAAATCCGGGAAGGAAACTCGCAACTTTCGTTTCGTTCCCTTTGTCGTAGCACAACGGAAATCGTGAACTCCAAATACGTTATCGTTTGGAGTTTTCGACCTAGCGTTTGCTGACAAAACTCAGGCAAAAACCCGGCAAAAAGTCAATTATCCTACGAGAAAATATAGAGGCGCACATAAAGAAAAAGAAAGAAACAATTACCTACGGAAGAGTCATCTTCTGTATTCGAAGTCGAGGGCGATCACGCGAGAAACTCCTCGTCACCTTCGATCTCCGCTCTGAGGTCGGCCGATATCGCACACGGGCACCAAGGAATTAAATCTCTCCCTCACATGAGGTGGTTCCACGGAATCACTCCACAAAGTAAGGAAGCCACAAACTAACAATCGTAAAATTCACTCGCTCTCACACTCAAAGTGGATCCACGTAATCTCAAACACTCAAGGTGGCACCACGGAATCTCCAACGCAATATGATATCCAACTTCCCTATTCCTAATTCAGAGCAAATCAACGCACTGATTTCTCCGAACTCTAAACTCCTAACACCTACTCATCCACCGTAAACGGGACTCAACATTTGAGAAAAAAACACAGTAATTTTGATGCTACTGTTCATTAATTTCAACCGCAAACAACTTTAATCAACAAAATTTCTCTCAAGTGAACAAAAAAATTATTGTTTATCTTCTCAATTGGAAGCACACCGCAGCAGTTCCACAAGTTTCCAACTCTAAACAGGTACCTACAGGTCTCAAGAGACACTCAAACGGAATACACAAATACAACAATTCATCAATTTCTTCATCTTAACTCCTACAGTTCTCTCACGAAGCTTGAGACACGCCTAACATCTAACAGGAGCACGCAGCAACTCCACCATCGGGAATAGCCTTCCGGCCAACAAACAACAAATCAATCATATTCTTCCACCCTACAATACATACAACACTCGCATTTATAAGCAGCAAAGAAAACACCAAAATCCCTGTTAACAGTGAGCTTCGTGGAAGAACCTTCATGGCCGAAGCTTGGACATGCGCTGAAAACCGCCGGGAAGAGGGATCGTGGCAGTGGAATGGGGCTGGAGAGCCGCGCGACGTGCGGAGAAGTGGGATCGTGGGCAGCCGCGTGAAGCTCGCCCCCTAGGTAGACGTGTGAAGCTCGTGTGAGGCTCGTGTGTCTTGGTTCAGGCGAAGAAGATGAACAGTCGCCCGGGGCGACAGGTTGATTGCTGAACCGGCTGCTTCATATACATATATATTGTTATAATATTTTAAAAATATATATATATATATTATATATGTATATATATATATATATATATATAAACTCACACTACTTTAGCGCGCACACACATGTATATATATATGTATATAAGTATATATATACATATATTTCACGCAAACTATAACACGAAACTCAAATAAAACATGTAAATTCAGGGCCGATAGAGGTCCGGACGGGTGCAGCGACGGACACTTTTGCGTCGCCCTGATCTGGGCCGGTCTCCACCACTCGTCCTGCCGTCCCAGTCACAACTCCGTCTCTCCCACCTCTTCCCTCACCATTCCCGATCCCCTCTCGACCTTCTCCACCTCCAACACCTCTCCGTGTCTATACTCGTCGTAAGTCCAAGAATACTTCTCTACAACATCTCCCTTCTACAGATGATACTCCGCGGCCTGCTGATCCAGCATCAAGCTCTACGACTTATCCTTTGGCGAATTATATGTCACTACATCGTCTCTCTCTGTCACTCCACCAATTTGCTATTTCTCTTTCTTCCATTTCTATCTCTAATTCTGTGCAGGAAGCGCTTCAATACCCGGGGTGGCGGGCGACCATGGATGATGAAATGACTACCCTCTGGGTTAACCAGACATGAGATATGGTTTCTCTTCCCCCAGGCCACTCCTGTGTCAGCTGCAAGTGGGTATTTGTTATAAAACATGCTGCGGATGGAACTGTTGATCGCCTAAAAGCTTGGCTCGTGGCCCGGGATTTCACTCAGCAGCAGGACCTTAATTATGATGAAACATTCTCTTCGGTTGCCAAGTTGAATACTGTTCGGGTCCTGATCTCCTTGTCCGTCCACCGTCAGTGGCCCCTCCATCAATTGAAAAAATGCCTTTCTCAATGACGATCTTTAGGAGACAGTTTATATGCACCAATCCTCCCGGGTTTGAGACCACGGGAGAGTCTCATGTATGTCATCTCCGAAAGTCTATATATGATCTCAAACAGTCCCGCGTGCTTGGTTTGAAAAATTCAGCAAGATTTTTCGCGAAGTTGGTTTTACACGGAGCTCGTCCGACTTCTCCCTCTTTACCCGTCATCAGCCACTGAGATTCTCCTTGTGTATGTTGATGATATCCTAATTAATATTGCAAATCTAATATTGGAATAGATTTCCTTATCTTATTATTAGATAAGAGTTACACAAATATTTCTTATTTATTACATGGAATACTTAATAGGTAGAAGATACTTATTCTAACACAGGACAGAATCTATCGGTGGACGCGACGACACGAACCCCTAACCGAAGATGCCATGCAAACAATCACAACCAAATACAATTGACCAACAAAGACCATGAAATGCAAGAAAAGATGCAAGTGCACACAACCCTAAGCTTAGTTATCAAGGCGCGCGCCTAGGCGCGCCTGAGGCGCCGGGCGCACCAGGCGCAGCCCGCCGCGCCTCAGCACAGCTGAGGCGGGCGATGTGCCCCAGGCGCGCCTCAGGCGCGCCCAGGCGCGCCTAGGCGCGCGCCTTACAGGCTCCCAGGCGCGCCAAAGGCGCGCCCGGGCCTTTCAAGGTATTTTTTTAAAATTTTTTTTGTTATGAGCAAAAACATGAACTTAGACGCACCCGAGGCTCCCCCTAGGCACACTTGGGCGCCCAATTCGGTCAAATTGAGCGAATTGGGCGCCCAATTCGCTGAAACTGCGCGAATTGGGCGCCCAATTCGCTGAACGCGCGAATTTCGCTGAATAATTGGGCAATTCGCTGAAACTGCGCGAATTGGGCGCCCAATTCGCTGAAACTGCGCGAATTGGGCTAAAACTGCGCGAATTGGGCGCCCAATTCCCTGAAACTGCGCGAATTGGGCGCCCAGGAAACTGCACGAATTGGGCGCCCAATTCGCTGAAATTCCACGAATTTGCTCAATTTCACTGAATTGGGCGCCCAATTCGCGCAATTTCAGCGAATTGGGGGCCCAATTCGCGCAATTTCAGATAATTGGGCGCCCAATTCGCGCAATTTCAGCGAATTGGGCGCCCAATTCGCTCAATTTCAGCGAATTGGGCGCCCAATTCGCTCAATTTTCTTTTCCCCCACTTTTGCGCCTCACGTGTCTCAGGCGCGCGCCTGCGCCTTGCGCCTTGCGCCTAGGCTCCAGAGGCCCTTTGCGCCTCGGTGCACCTTGCGCCTTTGATAACTTAGACCCTAAGACATAAACCTTATATCTAATGAGAATGTGAGTGATTCAATCATTTAATTAAATAATGTTAATTTTAAAGTTCTCGCGCTTTCAATATCAATTAAGAACAAACGTCTAAAATTAATAATTAGGCGAGTAATGCTGAATAAATTGAGAGTGCACCGAAAATTGAAATGCAGAGCGAATAAGTAATGCATGCTAATAAAGAGAGACAATAATCAAATTAATCTAAGACAAATATTACTGGCAATACGAGATATCCGTACAATGCGAAGAAATGAACACTAGAACTAAAATCTCACCAAGTACTCAATGCCGGAGGTGGTAGGGGAGATCCGATGGTGATGGTAGTAGTCCGGGGGTGCAAATGCTGCTCTATATGGGTTGTCGAAGAAGGCTGTTGGCTGTTTGGTGGGCTGGAATGTGGGAATCGGGGTGGAATTGAGGACGGAGGCTTGCCGGCTTGTGCAGGAATTTGTGGACAGTAGTTGGGGGTTGCTGGAAGTCTTTTGCAAGCTAAAAACAGTGGTTGTCGGAGTAAGATTTTGAAGGTGGAAGGCCAGTCCAAGGCTGATATGAAATCTAGTAAAAAACCTGATGGATGAAACCTTTGAGAATTGCCTTGTGAGTGTGAACAGCCTGTAGATGAACAGTCTTTGGGATCTCGACAACAGGAAACTGCTGGCGGGTAGAAGCATGACTGTGTGAGGGGATTAACTGCACTGGAATCGCCGTACTGTGCTGCTGGGAACAGCCGCACAGTGGAACATCAAACGTGGGCTTGAAATGCCGGGTCGGACTTGGACGGAGACAAGACTTGGGCGTGGGATTCATAGGATAATGAAAAAATAGGGGAAGGGGCGTTGCAGGTCGACGGAGGCTGGTGGCGGCAAGGAGATGCGGCGGTTAAGGCGGTTGAGCCACTCGACATCACACCGAGCGGGATAAAGGCGTTGGACTGCCCTCATGATTGAATGAGCGGTTCTTCTGATAAACCGCAACTATCAATTTCGGTTGCTGATAGAATATAGGGGGGAGTTAGGTTTAGAATATCTAATTATCACGATCGTCCAATGGATATTTTAACATAACTCCCAAATACAAGTACAAAAAATAAAATACATAAAAATGTGAAAGATCACGACAAATGCGGCGACGGTCTCCGATCATCTATCCGATGATCCAAAAGTCGTCAATCTCCATCATATTCTCTTTTAGTTGTTTTTATACAAAAGATGTAAATTATTGCATGCACATACATGGATGTATTACTCCTTTAATTGTCGAAGTAATAAAATGTGTGAGTGAGTTGCCGTATCTGCAGGGAATATGGAGCATAAATATTCTACAACCACAACACCGTTAACTATTTAAGCGGTTCAAAAGTGGATTATGTCAGCATTCAAGAACAAAAGCTAAAGCTTAGAGAAAAGAAGAGAGAAATTCATTATCCAGCCATTACCATGTTATTAATGGCACAAGGCGCACTGAGGTGTAAAGGGGCCCTAGAGTCGGCGCACCCTGAGGCACATGATGCGCAAAAATGAGAAAAAATAAAATCAGTAAAATAGGTGTCTAATTCATGGAAATTCAGGGTATTGAGCATCCAGTTCGCTGAAAATCAGCGAATTGAGCGCCCAATTCCCTGATTGAGCGCCTAATTTGCTCAGCGAATTGAAAATCAACAAATTGGGCGCCCAACAACAACACTCAAGCCTTTATCCCACTATAGTGGGGTCGGCTATTGATCCTTTGTCACCATTGTGCCCTATCTTTTGTCATACTCTCACTAATGCCCAAGTACATCATGTTTTTTTCCTTATAGTTTCATTCCAAGTCTTGATTGGTCTGCTCATCCCTCATTTAACATACCTAGTAACAAAACTCTCACAACGCCTAACAGGTGCCTCTATTGGTCTCCTTTGTACGTGTCCAAACCATCTTAGTCAAGCTTTTCACATCTTCTCTGCAATTGGTGCTACTCCTGTCTAATCCCTGATACATTCATTCCTAATTTTATCCAGTCTCGTGTGTCCACACATCCACTTAAGCATTCTCATCTCCGCAACTCCCATTTTTTGCTTATGTACACAATTCATTGCCCAACACTCAGAACCATAGAGCATCGCTGGTCTAATTGTAGTATGGTAAAACTTGCCCTTAAGTTTTAATGGTACTTTACGATCACATAAGATCCCTGATGCGCCTCTCCACTTCAACCAACCTGCTTGGATTTTATGTGTCACATCTTTATCAATACCTCCATATTTTTGAACTTTCGATTCAAGATATTTAAAGCACTCACTGAGGGAAATATCTTGATCACCCAACTTAATAACGAAGTCATCCGGCCTTCTGCACTGCTAAATCTAAGCTCCAATACTCCGTCTTTGCCATGCTAAACCTAAAACTCTTCTTTTCTAAAGTGTCTTGCCAATATTCAAGTTTCTCGTTTACACCCTCTCGCATCTCATCCACCAAAACAATATCATCCACAAACAATAAACACCAAGGTATTGCTTGTTGGACATGTCCAATGAGCATGCTAAGATAAGGGTAAGAAGATAAGGGCTTAAATCTGAACCTTGATGTAAGCCAACAGTGATAGGGAATTTCTGTGTTAATCCTCCATATGTCCTCACTCTGTCGCTGAATTTGTATACATATCTTTGATTATGTCAATATATGATACATTTACACCTTTCTTTTCTAATACTGTCTATAAGATCTCTCTTGGAAATCTATCATAAGCCTTCTCAAGATCAATAAATAGCATATGCAAATCTTGTTTTCTTTCATGGTAGTCGTCAATGAGTCTCCTCAAGAGATGTATAACTTCCATGGTCGACCGCCCTGACATAAATCCAAATTGATTCTCCGAGTTGTTAGTCTCCCGTCTTACTCTTCTTTCTATTACTCGTTTCTATAGTTTTATGATATGACTCATTAATTTAATTCTTCTGTAATTAACATAATTTTACATATCTTCTTTGTTCATATACAAAGATACCAAGATACATTCTCTCTATTGGTCTGATATTCTCTTTGACTTTAGTATCTTATTGAAAATACATGTAAGTCACAAAATCTCTTCATTCCCTAGACATTTTCATACTTCTATGGGTATATCATCTAGACCAATCGACTTTCTATTTTTCATCTTCTTTAGAGCATCATTTACCTCTGATACTTGAATTTTACGATAAAACGTTATGTTCCTATACTGCTCTGATTTACTTAACTCTTCCAAGTTCTATTCATTGTCTTTTGTTTCATTATAGAGTTGATAAAAATATCTTTTTTTTCCATAACTCTTTAATATCCACATCATCCGTCAAAACTGTATCTGTCTCATCCTTTATGCATTTTACTTGACTTAAGTCTCTTGTCTTTCTTTTTCTAGCTCAAGCAATTTTATATATGTCACACTTTCCATCTTTGAGATCTAGTTGTTTATAAAATTTTTCATAAGCTTGACGTTTTGCTTTTCTTAATGCCTATTTAGCTTCTTTTTTAGCGATTTTATACATGACTAAGTTTTCATCATTCCTACAAGTATAGAATGATTTATAACTGATCCTCTTTGCCCTTACTTTGTTTTACACTTCCTCTTTCCACCACCAAGATTCTTTATTTGAGGGTGCACGACCTTTTGATACTCTAAGTATGTTTTTTTCACTTATCCTTAAATGCGAAGAATAACTTTCCATGAGACACTAAAATCATTATAAGGGTCATCAACTAGTTGTTCCATAACTGCTGTCTTGAAAACAACCTGCTTTTCCATCTTCAAGTTCCATCACCGAATTTTTGACAATATTTTTATTCTTGTCTTAAATTTATTATATTTAATTTGTACATCTAATACCAATAACTTATGTTGTATTGTCAAACTTTCCTTTGGTACGACTTTGCAATCCTTATAAATCATTTTATCCATTTTTGTGAGTCATAAAAAATCAGTTTGTGACTTATTTGGTCCCCTTTTAAACGTAATTAAATGTTCTTCTCTTTTTATGAAAAATGTATTTGACACAATTAGCTCATGTGCTACGACAAAGTCTAAATTAGTTTATCCTTCTTTATTCCTTTCTTCATATATAAATCCTTTATGAACGTATGTATAATCTATATTTTTCTTCCCTATATGTCTATTTAAGTCTCCTCCTATAAAATCTTCTCTCTTTGTGAGATTTCTCTTACTAAATCATCAATGTCCTAGTTATGACGCGTAAGCACTGATCACATTAATAGTTTCTTTTCCCATAACCAATTTAAAAGCTAAGATTTATCACATTAATAGTCTTCCTAAAATTGCTTTTTTAGCGAATTGGGCGTCCAATTCGCTGAAAATCAGCATGCTTAACAACGAATTGGGCACCCAATTCACCGAAATACAGCAAATTAGGCGCTCAATTCGCTCAGTTTCAGCGAATTGGGCGGCAAATTCGCTCAGTTTCAGCGAATTGGGCGCCCAATTCGCTCAGTTTCAGCGAATTGACCGCCTATATTGGCCTTGGGTACGCCTAGGCGCGCCTCGGACACATCGCTTGCCTGAGCCTTGATGAGGCGCAAGGGAGTGCACCCGGTGCGCCCGACGCCTCAGGCGTGCCTAGACGGGCGCCTTTATAACACATACAATTACACATCTCAAACAAAGAAAATCAAAACACTAACATTAATTGAGAAGCATCAAATACAAGAAATGAAATAGAAGCTTACAACCATGAAAGTAAATGTATAAACCCGTAGATTACTGAAGTTTGGGCGAAGGGGATGAAGATATAGAAGAAGAAGAAAGTCTATTCCTTGGTTATAAAGAGAAGAATTGTTGGTGGTTACTTCAACTTCTCTCTTCAATCCTTGGCTACTGTTCAGGTCGAGGAAGAACTGCCAACAACCTCCCAAATTACCACTTTTCTGTCTACGTGCTTCTGCCTCTGTCTTCTTCCTTGTTCCCTCTTGTGCCTCTGGAATCCCTGCAGAACTCTTCTCTTAAACCCTGGAATCTCCTGAGAATGGTTGTAAAGAAAGAGATTTTGAAATGGTAAAAAAAGTCCTCAAAACAACCTAAAACCTGCTTTATATAAGCAGTAGAAAAATAACCACGCACGGTTAGGCGCATCATCTCCATCAGAAGAAAATCTTTGCATGAGAATCCAAGTAAGAGGGAGAAAGAGAGATAATTGGAGGGATTAATTTTAGAGAGAAAATATTTCGAAGAAAGAATCATTCTAAGATAAATTTCTAGAGAGAATAGTTATGATATTTCTAGAAATTTTTGTAGAGATAATTTCTTTTATTCAGAGCATCCTTGTGAGATAGAACCAAGATTAATTTTTGGATAAATAATTATAGTAACATTTTTGAGAAAAGGAATTATAATGATACTTATAAGAACATTTTTTTAGATATAAATTTTTAAAGGTGAAAATATTTGAGTTCTAGAATCTTAGTGGTATATATAAAATTGCTCGAGTTAGAGAGAGTAAGACAAGAGATTTAAGCCAAAGTATATGCATAAAAGATGAAATAAATATAGTTTTGACAGATGATATGACTATTAAAGAGCCATAAAAAAGATATTTTTATCAGCTCTATAATGAAACAAAAGACAATGAACCGAACTTGGAAAAAATTTAGTAAATCAGAGAAGTATAATAACAAAATATTTTATCGTAAAATTTAAGTATCAGAGATAAATGATGCTTTAAAAAAGATGAAGAATGAAAAAGCGGTTGTGTTAGATGATATACCCATAAAAATGTAGAGTAGTCTAAGAAAAGAAGAAATTTTGTGGCTTACATGTTTATTCAATAAGATACTGAAGTAATAGAGGATGTCGGAGCAATGAAGAGAAAGTATCTTGGTACCCTTATATAAGAACAAATGAGATATACATAATTGTGTTAATTACAGATGAATTAAATTAATGAGTCATAACATGAAACTATAATAACGAGTAATGAAAAGAAGAGTAAAACGAAATACTAACATATTGGAGAATCAATTTGGATTCATGCCAGGGCGGTCGACTATGGAAGCTATACATCTCTTGAGGAGACTCATTGACAACTATCAAGAAAGAAAACAAGATTTGCATTGCTGTTTATTGATTTTTAGAATGCTTATGATAGGGTTTCAAGAGAAATCTTATGAAGAGTCTTAAAAAAGAAAGGTGTAAATGTATCATACATTGACATAATCAAAGATATCTATACAAATGTAGTGACGAGTGTGAAGACATCTGGTAGATTAACACTAGAATTCCCTATCTATGTTGGCTTACATTGTACAACCCCGTATTCGCGAAGTGGGGTCCCCAAGCAAGGCGTAAGACTTCCTATACATTTTTAAGTTTTTTAGAGGGTTTTGCACTCTTGGAGACAAATTTATGGTTAATCTGCATAACATACTGGTAAGGGGAGAAAAATTTGCCTAGCTTGCTAGTGCTTGGTGTACTTCTCCAGGGGGCGAGTGCGGCGCGAGCCCGACACCCGCCCCGGCCTCCTCTCCGGGGGGCGGGTGCGGCGCGAGCCCGGCACCCGCCCCGACCTCCTCTCGGGGGGGGGGGGGGGGTGCGGCGCAAGCCCGGCACCCGCCCCGGCCTCCTCTCAGGGGCGCGGGTGCGGCGCCAGCGCGGCACCCGCCCCGCCCTCCTCTCAGGGGGGGGGGGCGGGTGCGGCGCGAGCCCGACACCCGCCCCGGCCTCCTCTCAGGGGGGCGGGTGCGGTGCGAGCTCGACACCCGCCCCGGCCTTCTCTCAGGGGGGCGGGTGCGGCGCGAGCCCGGCACCCGCTCCGGCCTCCTCTCTAGGGGGGGGGGGCGGGTGCGGCGCGAGCCCGGCACCCGCCCCGGCCTCCTCTCAGGGGGGCGGGTGCGGCGCGAGCCCGACACCCGCCCCGACCTCCTCTCAGGGGGGCGGGTGCAGCGCGAGCCCGACACCCGCCCCGGCCTCCTCTCAAGGGGGGGGGGGGTGGGGGGTGGGGGGGCGGGTGCGGCGCGATCTCGACACTCGCCCCGACCTCCTCTCATGGGGGCTGGTGCGGCGTGAGCCTGACACCCGCCTCGACCTCCTCTCGGGGGGGGGGGGGGGGTGCGGCGTGAGCCGACCTTCTCCCCTAGGGCGTCGCCCGACGACACCGTGGGGTTCTCGCCTAGCCTAGTGCTCGCCCGGCTTGAGCAGCTCGCCCGGCTTGAGCAGCTCGCCCGGCTTGAGCAGCTCGCCCGGCTTGAGGGTCTGCTATCTTGCCCCTGGTGGGCTGCGAATAGCTGTTTTGAACAACGGAGTTTGACAGTTGGCAGACCAGGCCCGGGGTATTTCAGTAATTTCAGAGCGACATGATTGCGCTATTAGCAGGCCATCCCCAAAAACTTATAAATAGGCCCTTGGGGTGCCTTGGAGAGGAGGAGTTTTTCACCAATCCTCATCCTCTTCCTTCATCCTCCAAGGCACCTAGCTTGACATTGACTAGAGAAGGGGAGATCTCAAAGGTCTTCCGGGTGTGAGGTGAGACCTCCACGCTAGAGTCAAGGGTCATTCCCCAAATTCAAGTCTCTCACCAAGGGACGGCTTGGGAGAAGTAGGTGTGAGCTGCACCGTAAGTCCGAACTCTAAGTGGAGTCAAATCTCGGTTCCAATATTTTGGTGCGGTGAGCGTGGACCACGACTCATACATAAGTTCCTGAGCAGGTTTGTCACGACCCGTCTTGACGAAAGTCAGAGTGCGCTTCGGGCGGGACGTGATGCCACAGACATGGGCGAAAAGAAACCATGTCTGCTAAGGCGGATACAGAGAAAATTTGAATTTTAAAAAGAATAGCTGATTTGTTTAAAAGATTATCATTTTTTTAAAAAATGTTTATGCGGAAGCGCTTAAGATTTTAAAACAGTGAAAATTAATGCACTTGTATTTTCTTGGAAAAAACTTTAATGCTACACATATTGGTGAATTAGAAGTAAACATAATAACAACAGTAAATAAAACGATTTAGTACATCAGAAACATTCTAGGAGTTGTGCAAGATTCGAAAGAAAATGTCTTACCATAACTAGTACATGATAAATGAACAGACAGTAAAGGATTCATAAAACCTGATACAAGAAACTACAAAGGAAAAAAAAACCTCCAAGCAAAACTGCAGCTGAACGAGAGGTAGCTCAGGGGGCAGGCGACGCAGTCACGAAACCTAAGGCAAATTCAAGACAGAAGAAAAATGCCTTAGAACTTAAGATTTAACAAGAACAAATTTATTAATTAAAATGTGAGCAAAAACAAACAGACATATTCGAGTACTGATCTATCTTGTACGAAGCTACCAAACATATAAAAAAAAACAGGTCAAACAGACATCTCTGAAAGATTAGCCTACTCCGGAGTACAGCCTAATGTAAAAATGTTGTAAGTCGTGATCGATGAAGTGTATGTGCTATAGCGGGCGCACATGGCTCACATTCAGATCTAGGTGCAAGTCTTATTAGAAAAGTAATCCTGCTTGCCGTGACCATGCCAGCAGACAGATGTCCTGTTAGACGCTACAATTCAAAGATTTGCTTACAACTACGGATTGTCTTATGTTTCATGCTTAGGTGGTTACTTGTCATATTTTGTTATGTCAACATCATTGTAGTTCAGAATTTGTAGAAAAAGCATTGTAAAAGGACAGGTATCCAGATTAAATCTAAAGTTTTACAAGTGAGAGAAGGTTCTCTACTTGCCTTAAGCTGACGTCGAAAATGCTAGCGACAGCTAAATGGTGCAAGCGAGTTTAACGACTTTAGCTAAACCTGTTCCAAGATCAAAATTATACTTCAAAACAATAATAAGGTTCCTACACTTGCACACGCATTTGGTGACAGCGCTACACAAAATGAAAGGAGTTAGGAATTTACCTCCCTCGAGAGTGAGGGGAAAAGAGGCTACCGCGAGGGATCGGGGATTTTTTGGCGGCGTTTGGATGCGGAAAGCCCTAATTCGGAGAGGTCTTGAAGCGATTCCAACACTTAAATCCGAGGAGATGCACCGGAAAACATAAATAAATCTGGGTTAGTCGAATAAACGACGAACACACGTTGACTTGACGTGATTACATTGATTGGGGAGCGAAAATTAGCCTAAAACATTATGAGAAAACTGAACTTAGGAGGAAAGATGAGTTTTCTTACCCAAGAGAAGCCGAATCCCGGCCCAAGGAGGAGAGAGGAGGAAACCCTAGTCGTCCCTCTCGCAAGCACCTACCCAAACGGAGCGGGAGAGGTCGCCGGAGGGAGAGACAGTGGTTGTCAACCCCTTGGAAGAGAAAGAGATGGTTGCTGCCTTGATGAAGAGGACAGTCGGCCAAGAGGAGGAGTTGTTGCGGAAGATGCCGGCCAAGGGGAGCGCCGGAGACGACGGGGAAACAAGAGGATGAGGTGCCGGACCTAGAGGAAGGACTTGCCGGCCACTGGAGGCGGAGGAGAAGGCCGCCGGGGTGCTCGGGAGACGGAGGCGGGGCCGACGGAGCGGGATCGGGGGAAAACGTGCGGGATGCGGGTAACTGCGGCTCGGGTTTGCTTATTTTTAAAGAGGGGGCGGGGGTAGGTTTAGGTTATAAGACTTTTTTTAATACAATTTTATTATTAGGGGGGGGGGGGGTAGGTTTAAGATGCGTTGTTACATTCTCCCCCACTTAGGAAGTTTCGTCCCGAAACTTTCCAGAGAATTCTCTGCATGATACTAAACAACGAAGTTTCAGATGACATATATTTTCAGAAGTTTGCGGATAAAACGATGAATGCTAACTATGAAAGATACTGAAATAACAAGAAAGTCATACTAAGAGACGTACCAAGATCAAGAGAAGAGTTGTGGATACTTGCTGCGCATATCAGATTCAAGTTCCCAAGTGTACTCCTCGGACTTGCCATGCAGCCAAAGTACCTTCACCATCGGAATGGTTCTCTTGCGAAGCTTGCGTTCTTGAAATTCGACGATCTTCGAAGGCTCGATCGGATAAGACAGATTGGCTTCAGGGATCACTGGAACTTCTTCAAGAACACGATTTGGATCGTGGATATATTTCCGAAGCTGGCTAACATGAAAGACGTCATGGACACCGTCCAAAGAAGTAGGTAGCTCCAGACGATAGGCGGATCCTCCAACACGCTCTGAAATGGAGTACGGTCCCACGAACCTTGGGCTGAGCTTATGATGGCGACCGAACCGTTTCACCCCAGGAGTAGGAGAAACCTTCAGGAACACCTGATCGCCCACAGCAAACTCTAACGGACGGCGGCGCTGATTTGCATACTTTCTCTGCCTCTCAATGGCACGACTGAGCTGAAGACGAGTCTTCTTGGTGGCTTCTTCCATCTCCTGAAGTAACTCTGGACCCAATACCACCTTCTCGCCAACCTCTGACCAGTAAAGCGGGGTCCTACAGCGACGCCCGTACAGTGCTTCGAAGGGAGCCATCTTGAGACTCTCTGATAGCTTTTGTTGTAGGCGAATTCAACCAAGGGTAGATGATCATCCCAAGCTCCCTTGTAGTCCAAAATATAACACCGTAGCATATCTTCAAGAATCTGATTAACTCTCTCAGTCTGACCATCGGTCGTCGGATGATACGCGGTACTCAGGTTGAGATCTGTGCCCAAAGCTTGCTGAAATCCCTTCCAGAAGTGTGATACAAATCTCGAGTCGCGATCATAAACAATCCGCAGAGGAATCCCATGGAGCCTAACGATCTCAGAAACATAAATCCGGGCCATCTTCTCGGTGGAATGACCCTCCTTATACGGGATGAAATGGGCCACTTTAGTCAGGCGGTCTACTATGACCCAAATCGCATCATGTCCCCTCGGAGTGCGGGGCAAACCCGTGATGAAGTACATAGAGATATCTTCCAACTTCCATTCAGGGATAGGCAGAGGCTGCAAAAGTCCACCAGGACGCTGACGCTGAGCTTTCACCTTCTGGCATGTCAGACATCGAGAGGTGAAGCGTGCAATATAATTCTTCATACCAGGCCACCACACGATCTGCTTCAGGTCATGATACTCTTGTTGTTGCCAGGATGGCCAGATGTGCGGGACTCGTGAGCTTCTCGCAAATACTATCCAGTAACTCAGGGACATCGGGAATACATAAGCGACCTCGGAAACGTAGAACATCGTCAGAGATCGAGAAATCCGGAAGAGTACCAAGTTCAACCTGTCG
Organism: Platanthera guangdongensis; assembly: GCA_039583875.1. Taxonomy (NCBI): domain Eukaryota; kingdom Viridiplantae; phylum Streptophyta; class Magnoliopsida; order Asparagales; family Orchidaceae; genus Platanthera; species Platanthera guangdongensis. The sequence continues at coordinate 151,951,077 of CM077160.1, read as the reverse complement.
GCGAATGCGCTGGAGGGCGGGGTCAGATGGTTGCAGATCCTTCACATGTTCTACCCATAATGGACCAGAGACTTCTTCTTGGCCTTCAGGTGAGAAGGATATGTCCATCCGCTCGAGGTCATCAATCAGGGCCGCGAGAGAAGCTGACATGGGTGCACAGGTGGCAACTGAAGCTTGACGACTCAAAGCATCCGCCACTGAATTGGCTTTCCCAGACACATAAGTGAGTTGCAGGTCATAATCTGCCATGAATTCTAGCCATCGCCTCTGACGAAGATTGAGATCCTTCTGAACGAAAATATATTTCAAACTCTGATGGTCAGTGAAGAAGTGACACTTCACGCCATAGATGTAGCGACGCCAAAGTTTCAAGGCAAACACCACAGCAGCGAACTCCAGATCATGAGTGGGGTAGTTGCGTTCATGGGTCTTCAACTGTCTCGACCCATAAGCAATAACACGATCTTCTTGCATCAGGACACAGCCCAAGCCCACTCCGGAAGCATCGGTATAAACTGAAAAGTCCAACCCCTCTGAAGGAAGAGCTAAAACTGGCGCTGAACACAAACGTTGCTTCAATTCAGAAAAGACATGCTCACATTGATCTGACCACTCGAATCTGACATGTTTTGGGTCAATTGTGTCAGGGGAGCAACAAGAGAGGAGAAGTCCTTGACGAAACGCCGGTAATAGCCCGCCAAACCAAGGAAACTGCGAATCTCAGTAGGGGTAGAAGGCTGCTTCCAGTCCATAACAGCGGAGACCTTGGCAGGATCAACGGACAGTCCATCGCCTGAAATGACATGCCCCAGAAAGGCAACACGATTCAGCCAGAACTCACATTTCGCCAATTTGGCATAGAGCTGGTGTTGACGAAGAGTGGAGAGAGTGAGTTTAAGATGTATTGCATGCTCCTCACGAGTCTTTGAGTAGACCAAGATATCATCAATGAAAACAATGATGAACTTATCCAGGTAGTCGCGGAAGACACAGTTCATCATATCCATAAAAGCAGAAGGGGCGTTAGTCAACCCAAAAGACATCACCAAAAATTCAAAGTGTCGTACCGAGTCCGAAAAGCTGTCCTGGGATGTCGGATTCCTTGATCTTCAACTGATGGTAACCCGACCTGAGATCTATTTTGGAGAAGACGGTACTACCTTTGAGCTGATCAAATAGGTCATCCACGCGCGGGAGGGGGTACTTATTCTTGATGGTTACTTTGTTCAGATCCCGATAGTCGATGCACAGTCTCATGGATCCGTCTTTCTTTTTAACGAAGAGAACGGGAGCTCCCCAAGGAGAAGAGCTGGGACGAATGTACCCACGCTCAAGCAACTCATCCAATGCGACCTAAGCTCATCCAGTTCTCGCGGTGCCATGCGGTATGGAGCTTTAGATATGGGGCGCGTTCCAGGCTCTACATCGATGGAGAACTCTACTTCACGAACAGGAGGCATTCCAGGTAACTCGGCGGGGAACACGTCGGGAATTCAGAAGCAATAGGATATACCCAAGTTGCGGTATGACAGCATCTGAATGTGAAGCATAAACAAAGCAAGCAAAACATCCCTGGCTAAGAAGTCGAGAGGCGCGCACAGCAGAAATTACCTTCAGGTGGCTACGGGTGGTCTGAACATGTACGCTGAAGTCCTCCCATCGATACTGAGATTGACCCTCTTTGCCACACAGTCCAGCTTTGCTCGATACGCGACCAGCCAGTTCATACCCAAGATTACGTCAAATTCTGTCATATCCAGGACTATGAGGTCGACGAAGACTTGCAATTCGCCAAGCAGGATTGGACAATTGTAAAATACCCTGCTAGAAAGGTGCACATGACCGGGCACAGAGATCTCGAAAGGGACTTCGAGTGGCGAAGTAGGCAACTATGGAGATCCACGATATGACGTGCTATAAAAGAGTGAGATGCCCCAGAATCGAATAGGATCTGCATCCACTTGTTCTTGACCCTAAAACTCCCTAGAAATGAACATTACGGGCACATTCAAGATTATTGATACTAAGGCAGCAAATGAAAAATGCAGGAAATTAACAAAATAAACTTTACATAAAACATACCAGAGATGACAGAGGTAGATGCGAGCGCCTCGCCCTGAGTGGTGACGTTCAGCACAACTTTGCCCTTATCTTGGGCACCAGAAATAGCCTGCAAAGGCTGAGCGGGGATCAGACTTTCCTTCACGGGACTAATCTTTAATCTGATGTCCAAACTGCCCACATCTGAAGCAGGTATTCATCTTGCGGTGACAATCTCCACATGTGACCCGACTTCTTGCAGTAATTACAGACGAAGGAGGAAGAGAAAGCGTAACTCGGGGTTGTTGTGCAGGACACAGTCATCTTCTGCTTCTTCAGGAGGGAGCGGCAGACTAGAATGGTATGGCCAACTTTATGGCAGTAGGCGCACACCTCCTGTGACTTGGGACCTTGCTCCTGAGGTGGAGCACTCTTACGCTTGTGGTCAGGTGCAGCGGCATTGCCCGTACCATGCTGAACTTTCTTGGCAGTGCGGTCCAACTCTATAGCCTCAACCTTCAAGGCGGCCCAACAGTCTCGGCGTAGGTGGTGGCGCCGTGGGCTACCACATGCTGGCGGAAGTCATGTCGGAGGCCCTTCACGAATCGACTGATCTTCTTAGACTCATCGGGCACGAACTCTGCGGCAAGGAGAGATAGGCGAGAGAACTCTATCTCATATTCAGTCACGGGTCCTGCCGGGCTGCTGAAGGGACAGGAACCTCTCAGCTAACTTGTCTCGCCCACGGACGAAAGAAACTTTTCCATGAGCGCATTCTTGAACTGTTCCCAGGTCATAGCGGAAGAATTGGGGAGACTGCGGCGCTGAAGCCACCAGGTGTATGCATCCTCGGTCAGCTGGTAGGCCGCAAGATGAACCTTTTGTGCCTCAGGGACACCGGCATACTCAAAGGCTTTTCCATCTGGAGAGCCATTCTAAAATGACGAAGAAATCACGACTGCCATTGAAGGACGGCGGATTCAGCCTCTTGAACATCAACGTATCTGCATCGCTACAGGAGGAGCAACTAGACCTGGCACGAGCGGGACCACCAGGGTGTCAGTACGCAAGCCCGTTCCTGAACCAGGTGCAAGAGGGGTGGTTCCAAGAGCGGCGGTAGCAGTGACTCCTAGCTGTCCCTGCACTGCCAGAATCAGGAGCTGTGTCAGGAGTTTGGCGATCTTCCTCTAAGCGAGTGAGACGCTCGAGAATCTGCCTCAACAGCTGGGCAGTGGCGTCTCCATGAGCTGCCCCGGCGGGAGGGGTAGCCTTCTTGCGCTGAGATCTCTTAGGGGCCATCTAATCAGGAACACAAAGAAATCGATTAACAGAGACAGTTACGTTAATCATAGAAGATTACAGAACAACAGGTTCTAGAATTTGATACTGTCGAATACACAAATCATATATTAGTTACAACATTTTCATTGGACAACTCTAGGTAATGCTCATGTTAAAATGACAAAAATTCACATGCAATGTCAAACAATTTTTTTTAAATCCATGTGTGTACAATCATAATCTGTTGTTCTTGACTTAACATTTGTGTAATGAGTCATGTTATGCATGCCAATGCAATTATGTCTAAAATGCATTCCTACGAATGTTCATGAATGGATACACATGTCATGTTAAGCGCCCATATCACTTTAACATGACATGCATATTATGATTCTAATGTCATCGCACTTGAGAATATTAAACCGCCCATACAATTTAATATTCGCAAGCGGTGTATAGACTAGTGGAAATTCATATGCACAAAATGTTAAGTTTGCCCAAACCCCTTAACATTCGTGTGCATACTACTCATGATATGAGTGAGTGTGTGCAATGTTTCAGTCGCGAACAACAAATAATGACAGGTGTGAGTGAGATATGATGCATGTTCTGTATGTACATAATAACATTTAAAATGTTTGATAATTTCAAAATACTTCATTTCCTTTTTTTTTTGAGCTAACCTCCCTCTGATACCAACTGTCACGACCCGTCTCGACGAAAAGTCAGAGTGCGCTTCGGGCGGGCCGTGATGCCACAGACATGGGCGAAGAAACCATGTCTGCTAAGGCGGATACAGAGAAAATCTGAATTTTAAATAGCTGATTTGTTTAAAATATTATGATTTTTTTTAAAAAAAGGTTATGCGGAAGCGCTTAAGATTTAAAACAATGAAAATTAATGCACATGTATTCTTGGAAAAAACTTTAATGCACACACAGTGGTGAATTAGAAGTAGATGTAATGTCAGTATAAAATAAAACGATTAGTACATCAGAAACATCCTATGAGTGTCCATGATTCAAAGAAAATGTCTTACCATAACTAGTACATGATAAACGAATAGACAGTAAATGATTCATAAAACCTGATACAAGAAACTACAAAGGAAAAAAAAAAACCTCCAAGCAAAACTGCAGCTGAACGAGAGGTAGCTCAGGGGGCAGGCGGCGCAGTCACGAAACCTAAGGCAAATTCAAGACAGAAGAAAAATGCCTTAGAACTTAAGATTTTAACAGGAGCAAATTTATTAATTAAAATGAGCAAAAACAAACAGACATATTCGAGTACTGATCTATCTTGTACGAAGCTACCAAACATATAAAAAAAAACAGGTCAAACAGACATCTCTGAAAGATTAGCCTACTCCGGAGTACAGCCTAATGTAAAAATGTTGTAAGTCGGATCGATGAAGTGTAAGTGCTATAGAGGCGCACATGGCTCACATTCAGATCTAGGTGCAAGTCTTATTAGAAAAGTAATCCTGCTTGCCGTGACCATGCAGCAGACAGATGCCCTGTTAGACGCTACAATTCAAAGATTTGCTTACAACTACGGATTTGTCTTTATGATTCATGCTTAGGTGGTTACTATCATATTTTGTTATGTCAACATCATGAGAGTTCAGAATTTTGTAGAAAAGCATTGTAAAAGGACAGGTATCCAGATTAAATCTAAAGTTTGCAAGTGAGAGAGGGTTCTCTACTTGCTTAAGCTGACGTCGAAAATGCTAGCGACAGCTAAATGGTGCAAGCGAGGTTAACGACTTTAGCTAAACCTGTTCCAAGATCAAAATTATACTTCAAAGCAATAATAAGGTTCCTACACTTGCACCGCATTTGGTGACAGCGTACACAAAATGAAAGGAGTTAGGAATTTACCTCCCTCGAGAGTGAGGGGAAAAGAGGCTACCGCGAGGGGATCGGGGATTTTGGCGGCGTTTGGATGCGGAAAAAGCCCTAATTCGGAGAGGTCTTGGAGCGATTCCACCACCTAAATCCGAGGAGATGCACCGGGGAAAACACAAATAAATCTGGGTTAGTCGAATAACGACGAACACACGTTGACTTGACGTGATACATGGATTGGGGAGCGAAAATTAGCCTAAAACATTATGAGGAAAAACTGAACTTAGGAGGAAAGATGAGTTTCTTACCCAAGAGAAGCCGAATCCCGGCCCAAGGAGGAGAGGGGAGGAAACCTAGTCGTCCCTCTCGCAAGCACAACCCAAACGGAGCGGGAGAGGTCGCCGGAGGAGAGACAGTGGTTTCAACCCTTGGAAGAGAAAGAGATGGTTGCTGCCTTGAAAAGAGGACAGTCGGCCAAGAGGAGGAGTTGTTGCGGAAGATGCCGGCCAAGGGGGAGCGCCGGAGACGACGGGGAAAAAGAGGATGAGGTGCCGGGCCTAGAGGAAGGACTTACGGCCACTGGAGGCGGAGGAGAGGGCCGCGGGTGCTCGGGAGACGGAGGCGGGAGCCGACGGGCGGTGAGGGATCGGGGAAAACGTTGCGGGTTGCGGGTTTGAAAGAATTTCTACGGGAGAGTGGGCAGGTGACGTATGGCTAGGATGGGTCGAACGTAGGAAACCCGAGGAGGTATATAGAGTGATCCACGGTGGAGTAAGGATTGAGGCCATTCGGAGGCAGCCTTTATGCATGTACCGTCAGAGCGTCGCTTCGACATCCCAGGGACCCCACCCCCAGAGGAGATGATTCACCTCCATGAAGGGGACATACCAGATCATGAGGATCGTTCTGCGATGCGCTGGTCAGCCAGGCAATCACGAAGGGTTACACCTCTCCTGAATCTTGGGACAACGTGAGCTCCGTCAACGTCGTTTTCCATAGGAAACGTTGACGGCATGAAGGTGAAACAAGTAGGGTGTTGCCTCGACGGACCCTGTTCTGATTTTCAGGAGAAAGGAAGGCGGTTAGAAGGTGGAGCGGACTCCAGCGTGAAAGTTAGGGGGGGATTCAAGGAACTGGGCCAGTTCGGTCATGTGACGTTCGAGCAGTACAATGTCATCTTCGGAAGACCCCTCATCTATCGCCTTCGTTGTGTGCCATCGTCCTTTCCACGCAATGCCCCAAGTTTACACTGGAGGGATACAAGTCAGGGTCAGAGGGAGGACCCCAGGATGGCAAGACAGTGCTACGTACAAGGAACGTCAACACCATCTCCTGGTTAGCTAGGGCAGGGAGATGTAGAAGATCATGAGAGATTTAGCGGGAGATAGAGGATCAGAGGAGAATGAGGCGTAAGACGGCCATCATGC